>CM032447.1:129077942-129177942 GCA_019049505.1 Pachyrhynchus sulphureomaculatus
TACTAACCTTCAAAAGACAGCTGTTAAAATTTCATGATATTCTATTCATTAGTTTGTGAGTTATTGTGCTAAGAGTGACGCTACTTTTGTTATTTTCAAAACAATGGATCAAAAACAATTTCGTGTTTTAATTTTACACTGCTTCTTGATGGGAAAAAAATACCGTTCAAGCGAAGCAATGGCTTGAAAAGTGTTATGGGGACTCCGCTCCATCAGAAACAACAATAAAACGTTGGTTTGCTGACTTCAAACGTGGTCGTAGAGACACCGGTGATGCAGAACGCAGTGGACGTCCAAATGAGGCGGTAACACCAGAAAACATCAAAAAAATCCATAAAATCGTTTTGAATGATCGAAAAGTGAAGTTGCGTGAGTTAGCTGACATCGTAAAGATATCAAAAGAACGTGTTGGCTTTATATTGCATGAGCATTTGACTATGAGAAAGCTCTGTTCAAAGTGGGTGCCGCGTTTGCTCACTGTTGATCAAAAACAAGAACGTGTTGATGATTCTGAGCACTGTTTGGCCATGTTTAAACGTAACAAACCGGAATTTTTGCGTCGATATGTGACAATGGATGAAACATGGATCCATCACTTCACTCCGGAATCAAAACGATCGTCATCTGAGTGGACAGCAACTGGTGAACCTCGTCCAAAGCGCCCGAAAGCACAACAATCGGCTGGAAAGGTTATGGCCTCGGTATTTTGGGATGTGCGTGGTGTAATATTCATCGACTATCTTGAGAAAGGAAATACCATCAACAGTGAATATTATATAGCGTTATTGGAGCGTTTGAAGGCCGAAATTGCAAAGAAACGACCGCATATGGCAAAGAGAAAAATTTTTGTTTCATCAAGACAACGCACCGTGTCACAAGTCAATCAAAACAATGGCAAAACTACATGAATTGAACTTCGAATTGCTCCCACATCCACCGTATTCGCCAGATTTGGCTCCCAGCGACTACTGGCTGTTCGCAGACCTGAAAAAAATGCTCGCCGGTAAGAAATTTCGCACGAATGAAGAGGTTATCGCTGAAACTGAGGCCTATTTTGAGGCAAAAGATAAATCGTTCTACAAAAGTGGTATTGAAATGTTAGAGCGGCGCTGGAATGATTGCGTTGCTCTTGATGGAGATTACGTTGATGAATAAAGCTAATTTTGAACCAAAAAAACCGTGTTTTCTTTGTTAGGCCCGGGACTTTTCAGCCCATGTGTTATAACCTGTTTTGAAGTAAACTTGTTATTTGTCGGTCTTCTTTCTTACTCTCTGTATTCTGATCAGATGACAAACCTTTCTTGGAAAATTGAAAAGCACTATAAATAAGAAGAAGCCAATATTAGATTGTTTTAAACTAAGACAAAAAATAAATTTAATTTTTAACAAAATGAGTTTCTATAATTTTCTTAATTTATTTTAACTTTAATGTAACTACCATATTCACCAGTCTTTTATCAGACTGTTAGATTAAACGAATAGTTGACTCCACGGATATACGCTGATAATTCTGGTTCAATGAACTCAGTGCAAATCAGGATTGCTTCTACTTCGTGTTGGTAAACTTAATAAACTGACCAGTGAAATCACATTTAAACATATATTTTTAAAACTGATTCTTTTGCCAGTGATAAAATTAATAATTGTTTTCGTTATTATTTTATTTTGTTCGGACACAAATGCCACTTTTAACTCATTCCAAAATCAGAAAGTCTTTAATACATCCAGCCTTAACAAAATCACTACCGTCATAGATATGCAGCTTGAAATGCAGATCTCAGTATTAAAGCAATGACTAACACGATGTAGTATAATCGAAGAGTATAATATAGAACTTATTTGCTTCTAAAAACCTAAAAGTGAAATATAAATATTTCCAATAGATTGGACATATATCAGTATCAACAGTACTTCTGAAGGTAATGAAGTATGACCATCATCTATCTCATATGTGGGTTTTTGATAAGAATTTAGCACGCACAGGGTCGCATTGTGCTTATGAACATATGATGATGCGGCATATTTTTAACATGCTGCTTATAAATGAACATTATTTTTTTCTATGATGACAACATGCGCTGCAGAAAAATCGCTACAAGAACGGCACGTGCATGGAAGTATTGGCCTTGAATCAGGGCTTGTTGTACCCGGTGGGAAGCACAGTCCTGGATTTTCGATATAACAAAATTATTGAAGAAAGTCGTACAAAAAGTAACAAGCCGAATCTTATTCAAATGTGATGTATTAGCGCGACGTGTATTCTTAGTACGTCTCGCTCTGGGAGCAATCGGCTGGCTACATCCATCGAACACTTCTCATAGAAGTATTTATAAAAAATTCCCAATCTACCAACGTTTCTCGATGTTCTAAAGAATTAAAGTTTCTGGTGAGTTCTGGGTCTCCTACAAATGTACAGTATGTTCGGTAGCAGAGCCCCAAACATAAGAGCAGCATCGGCGAACAAATCAGTGCCCCGGTGATTGGTTTTGGAATTGGGGTGAAATATATACCTTAAATTGCACCGATACACAGAGTGTTAAATATGCCACCTTGACATGTTAAAATGACCCTTTAATCTAGAAATTCAACCCGTCTGATCTTAAAAAAACATTGACAATCGTTGAGATAAGTATCGTTCATTGAAGATTCGGAGAAATAGTCCACGTACCGTTTGTCTATATATGACCTTGACAGTAACGACGGTTCTGTGGAATTTTGAATCTCCGATGTCCATGTGCTCTACAATGATACCCTAGAGTTTTGCAACAAACAGGTGCAGAAAAGAGTTGAACATAAAGAGACCCCCTTAAAAGATGTTTCCAGCCAAGTTCCAAATTTGGCACGTCCCTATTTTCCCTGAAGATAGTAGTCGTTTTATTTATTACATTTAATATTTTTGGTTTCATAAGCATTTTGAGCAAATCAAAAATAACTCGCGCAATGTTGTGTAGATAACCTTATGGCATGTTAGATCCAAGAAAAAATATTAACCAAGGACATTAACTAATTGTTTTGATACCACTAAAGAGTTACAATTTGCGATCAATGTAGCTGCTGTGTTTTTCACTATAAATTATCGATAACTATAAAGTACCATTAAAAACTACTTAAAACTAAGAGCGTTGTTTTTTAGGTATTGGTGCCATCGATACCACGAAAGATTGGTCCTACAACTTCACACAGATGTTGGGATATACCGACGCCACATTTATTGAACTTATGAGATTATACCTTACTATCCACAGTGATCATGAAGGTGGTAACGTTTCCGCTCACACCACTCATTTAGTAGGTTCGGCACTTAGTGATCCTTACTTGGCCTACGCTGCTGGTTTGAATGGTTTAGCTGGTCCTCTCCACGGTTTGGCTAATCAAGAAGTAAGTATAGTTTGTTGATAACGTGCATCTTGATCCATAGTATATTATATACACGTCAAAATCTTGCACGAAACATTACATTTGAAAATTACAAGATGTTGTTGATCTTTTTTAGACGCCCGGCCCAGATTTATGAAAAATTGTTGGACATTTATTTCTTTTTTTTTTAATGTAGAATGGTATAGTGCATGTCAAGGAGTATAGTAACCTATTTGATATTTGGTAGTGAAAACGACGCTGGGCGTCGCAACGCCAAACAACTTTTTTTTCCATCGACATACCTTTTATAAAACGGCATTGGAAAGCCCTAATTTATTTCAACATTTTTTTCCTTAACCTGTTTCTTTCTAATTTGTTTTGCAAAAAGGTTATGCAGCAAAAACCCTTTAAAAATTATTTAATGGTCATCGCGGTTGCCATGTTATCCTATGCGACATTTGGCGGTTTTCAAACAATTTATCTAGTAGACGGGTGTCACACTTTAATCTGACAGCTCTTGTTTGCACACCTATTCAATTTAATAGACTTAAACTAAGGAAATAGTGTGTTAATAGCTTCTGGTTGAGATGATTTCCCACGCTGAAAAAGTAGATATAATTCTTATTTATGGAGAAGCAAGAAGAAATTCACTGTATCGAGAACGTTACACCGACAGGTATATCCCGAATCACACTATTTTTTGTCGATTAGAACGAAATTTGGGAAGCAATATGGATGCATTTTTTGGGCAGAAAGATATTTCTAAACGAAAAACTGTTTTAACAGATGAAAAAGTATCCGAAATTGTGCAATATTTTCAAAGCCATCCATATAGTTCAATCAGACAAGCAAGCATTCAATTGAATATATCTTATAGAGCTGTTCAGAAATCTCTTAAAGCTATGACTATAAAATGCATGATCTTCAGTTATTAAGACGATTTGATTCGGAACGACGACTGAGTTTTGTAGCAGAAATGATGATTAAATATGACGAAGGACGTGATTTTCTGAATCATATATTATGGACAAATGAAAGTCATTTTGTCAGCAATAGCCAACCTAACGAAAAAAATTATCATTACTAGGCTGACGAGAATCCATACAACGTTAATCAAGATTAGGATCGATGCCATTATGGCATAAATGTATGGTGTGGGATAATTGGGAGACACTTGGTAGGGCCATACTTTTTTGAAGGAACATTAACTGGAAATAGATACCTTAATTTCTTGGTTAATACTTTACCAGTTTTATTAGAACATGTTTCCCTTATTTTAAGATGCCATATGTGGTATCAACAGGACGGAGCACCACCTCATACAACTGCTGCTGTTAGAGATTTGAATAAACGGTCGCCAGTCCTCACCCCGTTAGATTTTTTTCTTATGGGGGCTCTTAAAAATATTGTATACAAAACGGCGACAAATGATATTGAGCACTTAAAGGCAAAAATATCAGATGCAGGCAATAATATATCTGGAGAAATTATTTACAAAACCACTCATCAAGCGTTAATGAAACAAATGGAAAAATGCATGATAGAAGAAGGAAGACATTAGAAAATTTCTTTTGATTTTTTTTTTATTTTTTGAGTTTCAAACATTTAATTTTATAAATATGCAATAAGTTATGTAATGTTAAAAGTTATATAGTTTTTTGTGGTTTTAATAAAAATAGTGTATTCTTATTTTTTATCGTTCAAAGATATTTTATTAAAGGAAAAACCTCAACAGGATAGTAACTAATATTATTATAATTACCGTCAGATTAAAGAGTGACAGCTGCCTACCAGATAAATTGTTTGAAAACCGCCAAACGTGATATACGATCCATGGCAACCACAACGACAAAAAAATATTTTACAGGGTTTTTGCTACATAAGTTTTTTTGCAAAACAAATTAGAAAAAAACAGTTTAAGGAAAAAATGTTGAAAAAAATCAGGACTTTCCAATGCCGCTTTACAAAAGGTATATCGATGGAAAAAGAGTTGTTTGGCGTCGCGGCCCCCAGCGTCGTTTTCACTACCAAATGTCAAATATGTCAGTATACTCCTTGACATGCACTATACCATTCTACATTAAAAAAAATATCCAGCAAATTTCCATAAATCCGGGCCGGGCGTCTAAAAATGATCACCCTGTGCAGCCCAGCATTAAGGGGTAACACCACACTGGCGAGCGAAAATCGAGCGTTTCTTTCAATTTTATTCATGTGGAAGGGAAAGTAATTAATTAAAAATACTCGAGGATGTTGTCAGGTATATTGTTAAGTATGGAAATTTTTTTTTTTTATTCAAAAATATTATAAAATGGCAGCAATAGTTCTCATAAGATATCTTGAAATGAAGAGGCTCACGCAATATAGATGCCGCAAATTTGAATCTGGAAAAACAAAAAAATTATCTCTATCTACATGATAATAGCTAGAGAAATACGTAGAGGATTTTGAAAATATTGATTTCCGTGAAAATGGCAAGCATTCGAAGAAAAAGTTCGATTTTCGACGTTCGAATCCCATACGTATTTCTCTTTGAAATGTTTTTTTAAAGATATGTATAAAATTTGGAATGAATGAATATTGTTCGAGTTATGCTGCGTGCCGTTTTGCAAAATCGTATTTCGAGAAAAACATGTTCAAGTTTTAAGTCACATTATTTATATTAAAATATAAAAATTTTGAGTGTTTTAAATTTTTTACCATTAGTCTGCAATCCCAGCTCCATAAAGCTGTCCTTCACAGCTTAAATTTGCCTCTTCATTTTCATTTTTTATCGATTTTAGTTTGGTGCGCGCCTTTTGCCGCATCCGTCAGTCACTCCTCAGCGCGGTTAATTCAAGTAGCATCGGCTTCAAGGTAAAAATTATAGGACTGGCAGCCAACAGTTAACCCTAATACAGTCATTATTTTGAAAATATTTGTTAGACCATCATTGGAAGTACATACAACAATATCAGTTGCTACATTAGGTACTTTCATTGCTGTTTTGTGTATATCCTCCCAAGCAACGTTTAAGCAACTCGTCACGGCTCAGCAGGAATTTGATGCTTTCGCCTTCTTCCAGTCACATCAAGAATCTGAGCACTTCTCGTGCTGCGGCTTTTCGTCGGATGACATCTTCTGATACAAAGTCGCCCACATATCTTTTCGCATGTTTTCAACAGAATTTGGATTCCGCCTTATTGCCAAGCCATAATAAATTGTTAATTCATCAATTAATTTGGCAGTTAATTTACCCTTCCCTCCGAGGTTTATACTAACGTACTTTCGAACAAAGAAAATTTTAACTGAACATAAACTACTTCTAACGACAACTACTAGTGTATTAGAGCAGTTAGAAATCGAAAGATAAGTTGTGTCCTACATTATTCGAGCAGACATACGGTGCGCCATGGGGAGCCGTTTTGGAGCGCTTCAAAAGTGCTCGAAATATCACACAAAAAAAAAACATAAAACCTTTTTCTCTTTATTCTTAAAGGTTCAAAGTATGTTTTAAACCACTAAAAAAAATTGGTTTTTTGTGAGTTCTGCAGTGCTGTCGCCCCTTAACTCAACATTGGTAAACCCAATGACTGGGCATATTCACAAAATTTATTTCTGTTCTAATAAAAACATTATTTGCCTATTAGTTTTGTGTTAAACAGTAAAACTCGTAAAAAAGTGATCACAAACATAAATGTTATTTTAACATGTGAAGAACAGAACAAAAATAAATGGCGAAGTGATATTCCGTTTCCCTTGTAAATTCGGAAGTCGTTCGACTAAGCCTATGGAAATCGACCTGCTTTACAAAATGATGAATTTGACATTCGTTACAAAAAAGGGATCTCTTTCATTTTGTCTATTGCAGAATTTTAGTCCAGACCTAAAACGTTAAAGCTCAGTCTTTTCATTTCATTCCATACATTTTCATGCTTTCCAGGACCAGACAGGCTTCTGATATTCTAAGTTACTAGTCTAAGTATTTTGTTACATATTTGAATTTTTTCCATGGTCAGGCTTACGAACCTTTGGCGAGGGGTTCTTAGTAGCTTTTCCTCACTTAAAACGATCCTCCGACCGAGAGCCGTGGTTCTGGTTGTGCTTACCATTAAAATAAATTGGAAAATAATTGTTCCCCGCCCACAACCGACCAACACCACCTACTGCTTTTCATTACTGCGCCGTTACAAGTTGACAGTGCTTCTTACCATTTCCGGACAATTACGCAAACATAATAAAAAAATCAAACAAACAAGGTACTTCTTGAAGTAATAATCAAATCACGAACTGTATCCACATATAAACTAGACTTTATTGTGGGAACTCAAAACATCAAAAAAAAAAAATTGTTCAACCTCTGGAAATAATCTAATAAAAGTGATGAGAACAATCATTTTTCACGCGGGCGTATATATTCAGCAAACGCTACTGAGAACGATCAAAATATGAAGATGAATCATGACATGTTATGCGATGTATTAAAGCCTAAAACGATGAAGAAAATGCTAATTTTTCCGGTAATAGCAGTAATTCTGAAAACGGAAAGCTCGTCCATATTTAATGTTATGTTATCAGTTGGCATAATACGAGCATTGACATGTTTTATGATCCTGGTTCTAGAAAATTAATATATAAAAAAATCGGCAAATTTTCATTAACAAAATCAAGCATTCAAATATTTTTACAATTAAAACAAAATCTAAGTTCAAATGATGCATTAGTTCAGGTAGCCAGTAACAGTCTGGTGCGTTAGGCTGTGTAACTATATTTTTGACTGGTTTTATCACCCTAGCAAAGGAAATTATCCCAGTACAAAATCTTAGCGAAAAAACCATAAATACCACATCACATCAAACTACTAAATTATTAAATTAAAAGCACACTCTGAAAAACCACACTCAAAAATTATTGTTTATGTAGAATCATATTTGTCTCACAAAAGAAGCCTTAGCTGTGATATTTTTTCCTGTCATAAAGAAAAGGTGGAGCTGACCTGTATCGACCATGAATTAATATTGTTATTGTTCATAAAACTGAGAAATGAAAATTCTGTTATCAGTTGAGGCAAATTATCGATTAAATATGTGGGTATTTCACCACCTGATCTCGTCTTGGCTTTGAGTTTGCTAGATCTTTTGAAAGAAAAATGTGACGGGCACTTGTTGGCTAAAAATTATACCAGGGTGACATCACATATAATAGCACAACAGAATCTCTCTAAACATTATTTGCACGTTGTGGATTACTGACATTTTTGATAAAGCTATTGGTTCACAACTTCAAAAACATATGTTAAAGTAACAACATACCATCTAAAATCAAATGGTTTGGAAAAAGGCTTTGGGCGGAGAGGCTGCATACTAGCGACTCGACAACAAAGACTTTCAATATTCTTGTTAGTTAACTCAAGTTTCGATACAACTTTTAGTCACGTTTTGATCTACTAAAACTAAATGTAAAAAAAAGTATGAACTTGGAATAAATTATTTAAAATGAAATTATTACTAAACAACTGCTTAATTGCAATATTTTTTTGGAAGGAGAAGCACTGTGATCCTGAGCCTCTAGAGAAAGATTTTATTCTTGATCCTGAAACAGATACCTTTCGATATATACCTAAACCGGGAATTTCATTTTGATGTAAAAAATTATCTTGAAAATGAACAGTTCTCAGGTGAATTAATCAAACAATAACATGAAGGAAATACTGAAATACTCGAACTAAATAAAATAAATGCAGAAAAATTTCCGGGGAAAACTGGAAGTTGCCGAAAAACCTGGTATTTTGTACCCCAAAATTGACCTCCAGCTTTATTTCAGGACTAAGCAAGTTACTCTTTTCGTAGACACTACTCTGACGTCGTGTGGGAAAAATAACGTTGGTTTGCATTTTATTTTCAAAAGTTTTCCAAAATATAGATAGAATTTATTGTTCATTTTACATATAATATTTATACACTTTATCATACTTAAAATATTTAACGAAACTTGTGTAACTAATTTAATTAATTAAAGCATAACTGAAATTATCAGAACATTGGAAAAAGCTTCAGAATCCTAACCCTAGAGCTCCTTATGTGTTTTTTATCTATGAGATATTGTTGGACCATGAGAACTTTAGATAAGAAACATGATGTATCAAATTATATAATTTTAGTTTACATAGTATCTAGTACTAACTGCGGGACTAGATGATTTTAGAAAGTAAAAGTAAATTCATCTGATTTATTTTAATGTCTTGTAGTGTATTTTATAAATTAATTTATTATTTTACCGTTCTAGGTTCTAGTCTGGATACAAAAACTACGTCAACAAGTTGGCGATAAATATACTGAAGAACAACTTAAAGATTTTATCTGGAAGACTCTGAAAGCAGGTCAAGTAGTACCAGGATACGGCCATGCTGTACTTAGAAAAACCGACCCTCGTTACACGTGTCAGAGAGAATTCGCACTTAAACATCTACCTGAAGATCGATCCAGTATTTAAGGTAAAGTTTTTGTAACATAACTAATTCCAACCTTATTGAACAGAAGATTACTTAATATGGAACGGGTATAGGAATTTCTAATAATTTATATTCAAATTTCTGTTGTCTTCTTTTTTATGAAGTTTGTTATGTGGTATCAACTTTATACGTTATTTTGTATAGTATATTTTCTTACTAATAATTATTCTTTAATTTCAGTTGGTATCTGATATATACAAAGTAGTACCTCCAATTTTGTTGCAACTTGGAAAGGTCCAAAATCCCTGGCCAAATGTAGATGCCCATTCTGGTGTACTTTTACAGGTAATTTTATAAATACGTCACAAATGTAACTGATAATTAATATTTTTAAAATGCCTTACGTATTCATAACCAAAATATCGCAAAACAAGTTTGTGTTGCTGCAATCCAAACTTCAAGAATGTTAGAATGGTTATGTCTGTAACAACGAGCAGTGTATTGTCAAGTCAGAATAACAAAAGTTGATGCATGTCGTATGCTTTATCCACAAAAAATTATCCTAATTGCTTACCTGTTTTACACATAAATTATATCCTAAGGTTACTACCATTTTTTGTTTTGTGATCTTTCTTAAATCATCATCATCAACCAGCCCCTCTACGTCCACTGCTGGACATAGATAATTCCATCTCTATCTATCCTGCGCAGCTACAACCACTTGTTAGCGGCCCTTTTAACATAATCTGCCTAACGCGTCGGTTGTTTCCCTCTACTGCGCTTAACTGCCCTTGCTCTCCATTCTAATATTTTGCGCGTCCATCTGATGTTTCTAAGTCTGGCCTATTTCTATATTGGACTAGCTACGCGCGTGATGACATCTGTAATTTCAGTGCGTCTACGTAGATCTCGGTACGTATTCTGTCATTAAGTCACATCAAGCATTGACCTCTCCATACGCCTTTACGCAATCCTCAGTTTATGTGCAGATTCTGTAGTAAGTGCACATGTCTCAATTCCATATATGAAGGCTGGAAGGACGCACTTATTGAATGTTTTTCTCTCTAGACTAATTGAAATGTCGTTCTTAAATATGATATATCCTTTAGAGCTGCATACGCTGCCCAAGCTAGATCGATTCTTGTTCTAATTTCGGATGTTAGGGTTCGGTCGAGCATGCTTATTTCGTAACCTAGATATATGTACTTGCGTATTTGATTAATTTCTTCGTCAAAGATTTTAGGGTTACTAGAGAGTACCAAGTTAGTCATGAATTTTATTTTTCTGAAGTTAACAACACAGTTCTCTCATAATTTGCATGTCTGTCAAATCGTCGGCAGTGACGACCACGTCATCTGCAAATGTAGTTGATTAAATTTCCCGCCATCAATAGTTATACCTCTATTCTCCAAATTTAGCATCTTGAATGCGTACTCGAGGACGGTATAAAAAGTTTTGAGGATAATGTCTCTCCTTGCCGAATTACTCGCTTAATTCTGATGTTATTTGTAAGTTTATGCAATTTAACAGCCATTATGGCGCTTCCATATATATGCTGAATCAAGATGGCGTATCGGTAATCAATGCAACTTTCAGTGAGTGCTTTCATATTACGTCACAATGTAACTGATATTTGAATGATGTCAGATGCTTTGTGAAAATCCACAAGAGCAAGTATTAGCGGTCCGTTGTATTCTACAGATTTCACAATTAAAAATTTCACGGTAGGTAGGTGGTCGTTTGGTCCGAAGCCTGAACGAAATCCAGCCTGTTCCATCGGTACGTAGAAATCCAGTTTGTTTTCCAGTCGCGAGGTAATAATTCTGGCAAATAATTTATATAAATAATTCAGAAGGCTGATTGATCGGTAGTTTTCGAGGTCTGTCTTGTAACAGAACGATGCTGTTTGTTGTTGTTGGATCGAGGCATTATGTAGGCATAAAATAAAGAGAGATCTTTCTCAAAAGGGATAGTTAAATGATTGCTCCACACTAAATGCCTAGTCTGTTTTTAATTGCTAGTGCAATTAGGAGCATTGTAAAAATTGAATAAAAAAAAGTGCAACTCCGGCTTGTGTACTTTTACAGAGTATTACAAAACAAATACATTTTATAAATTGAATTAATATGAGACCCTCTTACTCCATTTTTAGGGTAAGCATTGGGATTATATAATTAAAAAAGAATAAAAATTAAAACTGTAAAGCTACATTTAATATTACAATCTAGACACAAGCTAACAAACAATAATTTAAGTTCTTGTTATTAATTTTGATAGTACACTTATAGAGTTTCTAATGAACGTTATCTTGAATTAAGTACTTATATTATTTACTATGAAATAACACTTCAAATAAATCTAAAATTTACAGCTGCAAAATATTAAAAATCGACACAAGTGTTGCTATATACACAGAGAAATTTATTCAGAAAATATATAAATAACTGTACAATAAGATAAACATTGTATAGATAAACAAAATATTCTTGTTGATAAATTATGTACAAACAAGCGTAAAAAGTAAAAATTTTGGAAAAATACTGGAATGAGCCCAAACTAACGACTTTTTTTCTGGACTTACTATTAGCCATTGAATAACCTGCTAATGCATTAAGTAGATTCATCATTGTATTTTAAGTAGAGTTTAGAATAATATAAAGGTCGTAGTTTTAAAAAATGCATATTTAGTTCATTACACTTTTGAGGTCACTATTATTTACAAAATTATTTCGCATTACAGTACTTTACTTCACGAAAAAAAGTTTTAAAAACGCATACAGAACACATTAATAGGTCAACATGTATAATTGTTTTAACAAAACAATAGATAACAAATATTCTTTAAATGTTCTTTTAATTTACAACGCAAGGGAACACTTATTCTTATCTGGTAGCGAGAATAGCAACCAGCAAAAGTAACCCATTAACAGCGTTATTCTTTGTTAACTATTATCAGTGATAATTTGCTGTAGTAATATAATTCAGTCAACAAGCATTTTTATAGTCTGAATTTCGTAAGCTAATACTATTACTATATATGCGTGGTCATTCCGTAGCAACTGGTAGAAATCAGTTTCCACAAAATAAACTATTCAATACTTTGACTCGGCATTAACCACAATATTTCTACGAAAAATTGAGATTATAATGAGTGTCGCATGTGTAAGTAAGATGTTAAAAAGACATATATAAATATACATATACATACAGATAACTGCGAATAATATTATCATTTATTAAAAACATAAAAAGTTGCTAGTTACTACTACTAGTGTTCTTGCACGCAACGTAAAAAGAACTGTTTCTGTTCTTCATCTGCTGTAATCAATCCGTGGAAGTCTTGCATTAGTTTGACAGATTTTTCAGCTGCATCATTCACCTTTAAATAAAGACATTTCTTTTTAGCTTGTACAGAAGTTGTATTTTCTTCACACGAAGAAACATTTTCTTGTAGAAAACTGCTTTCACTCTTTAAGCGGGAGAATAGATTTTTGCTCTTTACAGACACGAAATCGGCGTTTGACAGATAATCAGACCTAATATTGCAGAAGAATTATCATGAAGTCCTCTGTGCTTCACGCAGCAAAATGCAACTGATGATAACAATTTTTCTTATTTAAAAAACATTTGAAGCATAATGTTTTTAAGATAGAATTGCAAATGTACATTTATTACAAATCAATATCAACTACTAAAATTTACCAAAATCTGTACTTCAGCAGTCATTTACTGTTTTCTCATCTGCTGAAATAAAAACTTTACTCAACTATAGTAGTTAATATTGATTTTACATACGTGGGGTGGAACCTTAACAAAAGCGCTGTCTAGCTGTAATTATTAGCAAATTGCTAAACAATTTCTTTATTGGCCTTTTTTTAATTTCATGGTTAATTGGCGCCAATCAGCTGTATAATCTATTGTCGTTGATTAGTAATAATTTGATATATAAGGCTAATTAAAGCTAATTAATTGGCAAATTATCAATATTGATGATTACTGGTAGACTGCTTTAAATCATCCTAACTTGCTTTATATCAGCATTTTTCATTATAAACTTTCTTTTTCAGTATTATGGACTTAAGGAAATGAACTACTACACCGTACTGTTTGGGGTCTCAAGAGCGCTGGGTGTATTAGCTGCTCTGGTGTGGGATCGTGCCCTTGGTCTACCAATTGAAAGGCCGAAATCTTTGTCGACTGATGTTCTCATGAAGGCTGTGAAGGCTAATTAAATTTATTCTTCAGGCCGTTATAACTTAAATTCGTTATTTAACTTTTAGGCAATCTGATACAGCGTTTAAATAATAATTTATATTTAGTATTGGTAGCCTTAATATTAATTTTTTTAAATATATTTTGACCTCAGATGCAAGTTTCTTTTTTTGAAATACTTCTGTTTACGAATCGTGACTTTAATATAGAAATAAATAAATAAAAATGGTTAGGAGTTTGTTAAATTTTTATGCAAAGCAAGTAATTTACTTGCAGCCTCTTTTAAAACGTTTTATACTACTGTGTAAAAAAACTGTATTAGATTTTGCGGTTAGTTTTTTAACCTCAATATTTATTTTTACTATTAATTAACGAATTTAATGTGTCACCGTTTTATTGTGATTGTCGGAGTGATTTATTTAATTTTTATTTTAGTGTGTGTGGGATTAACTTTTACATGCAAAATAGAAATAGTTTACAAATACCTCCAATACCAACCCAAGATCGTTATTGTACAAGTAAAAAGTATAAAGTTATTTTTGTTATTTATTTTAAACTCTAGCAAGAAAATGAAAACATGTTCAAACAGTTCTTTCTTATGCGCTTTTACTTAGTGTTTTATTCTATTTATTATTTGACCGTACATTAGAGTTGTATACTATAAATGTATATATTATACTCCATTTAAGGGTATTGTACAGTTTTTTTTTGTAAATTTGGTGTTCTCGCTAACATGTAATTAGAGAATCAATAGTAAGACAATACATAATTATAACAGTATGTTATTAAATTTTTGTTTTCCCGTAATATGGGTTTTTATTTTACAAATTTAAATATTACTATTAATTCCATCCAAGTAAAAAAAATTCACATTTCGTAAAATAGTTTCATTTTATGTATAACGTGCAATTGCAGATAGAAGAAAATTAATATTGATCGGCAGTTCTCTAAAATATTTAGATAATTATTTTTTTTCCAAATAATAACGTCTAATTAATCTAGAATATTTTGCACATAAAAGTGTGTAAATCAACATATTTTAATGTTTTTTTAAGGTTAAAGTTGAACTATCATTAGAATATCTATTTCTGGAATGTTTGAAGTTTTGTCTCGGATATACTCTACACTTACTAAGTAATTAGTGGCAGCATTCATTTTTATTTTAATTAAAACCAAATAACAATGTATTAAGAAGCATGATATATTCATTGCTCTCATCTCCTTCCTTTACCCTTCCTTCAGACAGAGTGATATTGCCCAAAAACATTTCTTTCTTACTTAAATGAGAAGGAATTTTTTTCTAAAAACACAGTTTTTGCTAAAAAGCTATTTAGTAATTTTTGGGGAATCCACGTAATCCAGATATACTAGCGACCTTTTCACGTCGAGCTTTCAGCTGCCTGCCCATCTACCTACGTGGCGGAAAAATAATATAAAATAAAGTATGCCGGGCCAACCGGATTTACTACCTATCTAGAAATTTACATCGTCAACGTTAATCTGCCGATAAGTTTTTCCGACCGTAACCTGCTTTTGACATCGGATATCCCACCAATTAGTGATGGAGAGGCGCCTAAATCACTCAAAATCTAGCACTACAAACTGCTAATTGGGAAGAACTCGTATCATATTTTCGAACTTTCCCTTGGTTGGACGTTTGTTTTAGATCCGACGACCTATCTGACTGCGCTAAGGAGGTTTCCGAGGTTATTTTGACTAGTATAGAAGTTTACATCTTTTTTTCGAAGAAATGCCCTTCCAACGGCCGGCCTTGGTTATATCAAAAATGCAAGCAGTATCTTGTTTATCGTCAATGGCGTGAAAACCCTAACGTCATAAATCGTAATATCTTCATAGGTAACCGAAACGGATGCAAAGAAATAATTGATGAAACCAAAGAGGCATACAATAAAAGTATTAAAATTAAATTAATTAAATTCCAGGTCCTTTTAGTCAGTGCTAAGGCCATTAAAAATTTTACTAAATCTACTATACCATCACTCGCACGGCCAGAAAATTCTATTACAATACCTGTCGAGAAAGCAAACTACTTAACTGAACTCTACTTTACATTCTAATGTCAATTTCCAAGGAAAACACCACCCATTATTCGCAATGTGCAGTCAAAGATGCCCGATATTATCTTTAAACAGCGGGTCATAAAACGTATTTTATTGAGGCTAAACACAAAAAAAGCTTCTGGCACTGATGGAATACCTGCTGTAGCAAGCGAACTAATACCAGTTTTCTGCAGCCTTTTGAACCTATCCTACAGAAAAGGGAATATTTCCTTCCTACTGAAAATACGGAAAAAATGCAAGCAGACCTTACCAAACAACTATCGACCAGTCGCATTGCTTTTAATAATGTCGAAAGCAATGAAAAAGCTATTAATCAGCATCTTTTAAAATTTATCAGCGACTGTCAGTATCGTTTTCATAAGCAAAGATCAATAGATTTTCTAACTTATGCCACACATGTTTAGAACAACGCTACTGAACATTTTGGAGAATCCCGAGCGGTTACACTCGATATATCCAAGGCATTCGATAGTGCTTGGCATGACGGATTGTTGACTAAGCTACGTTCTTAAGGTATGTCTGAACAGTTTTGTTTATGGCTTTCGTGCGTCAGAGAGTGTTCATTACAAGGAGCCGTTGACGGGTTTCTTTCTAATACCTTTAGTATCGGTGCTGGTTTGCCCTCTGGCACCATACTCTCTCCTTTATAATAACCATCTGCTGGAAAGGACCAGGAATCCAATCTACAGGTTACAGATGACAATACGCTTATTTCTTCATTTACTTTGAATGCTCGAACATCGGCTACTCATGCAAATATCCGCAGAGAACAAGTCGTTTAACTTAACAAAAACTTGGGAGAAATTCTATCATGGGGTGACAGTAATCAATTACAATTTAACGCTACAAAAACCAAGGCGGCAGTTTTTTTTCTAAAAAAAAGGTAACGTTCCGGAACCTGACATAATTATGTCGGAAAATTTCTTTCTTCTAGCATCGTCACTCAATTGCTGAGCAGTGACTTGGGAGCAAACATGCCTTGGCATGAACATGTTGCATACCCAGCAAAAAGAGCTTCTAAAAAGCTAGAAATATGGTTTCGAACTACAAAGCTTTACACTCCACAACTTTTAATTCGGCGGCTTGAGCCTATTCTACAAATACTCTTATGGAAAATGAGCGATGGATGTAGCCCGCTTAATTCCTCCAAGAGCGGTACATCCCAGGAATACATGTCGCACTAATACATAACATCCGTATGAGGTTCAGCTTATTACTCCTCATACAACCGTTTTTAAAAAGCCTTTTATATGGAGAACCTCGTCGCCTCAACCTTAATAACATCATTCCTGTCAGAAAAAAGTACTAAGTCAAAGCAGAAGGGGCAACGTCTCAGGCCGTGTTTATACGTTCTTTTGTTTTTATCTGATATTTTAAATATAAATCTTCCTTAATTTATATGTATACGAAGTACATGCCAAGAACTAAAAAACATAAAATGTTCAATTCAGATATATCGGAAAGAGTGATTTCAGTAGACATACAGATGAACAGAAGATACAAATGTAAGATCATTAAGATATATGCACCCACATTAGACGATGGACATGGCAAAGCCCAGATGGTATAACAAGGAATGAAATTGATTGTGTTATCAAACAAGAATATTGTAATCGACATCACAGTCCTGAACACGATAAGCATTGGCAGTGGCCAACAGTTGCTCAGAGCAAAAATAAGAATAAATCTAAAGCAGGAGAGACGTAAATGGATAACGTATACAAAGATAAAGACACCAATAGAAATAATAAAACAAAACCCAGACGAATATCAACAAGCACTGAAAAATCATATAAAACACATAAACTACCAAACAGAACTTGATGAACTAAACGCACAAATAACCTACAAAACAAATAGCAACATCGAAAAAAGAAAAAAACATAAACATTAAGTAGAGACACAAAATCTCACGAAACAGAGAAGACTATTAAGAAATGATCCTACAAATGGCGGATTAGAATTGGCAGAAATAGACAAAAAAATAAAGATCAGAGAAGACGTCTGACAGTACAGAAACTCGAAAATAGAAGAAACTCTGAAAGAGGAATAACGTTTGAAACACTTAAACAAACAATTGAATGAAGGGAGACATCAACTAATAAAACTTGTAAATAACGACAACCAAGAGATCGCACAAATCCAAGAGATAAAGGAAGCTACAGAGAAATATTATCAAACACTATATGACACGAAAATATCGCCACCGCCCGGAAAAGAAAAAGGAAATAGAGTGATACTAAGAAATGTGGGATCTGAAGAAATTCCCGATGTAACAACGGATGAAATAATGAACGCCATACAACATATGCACAACAACAAAGAACCAGGGGACGATGAAATAACTATAGAAATGATAGAGCATGGGGAGGGATCGATAATACAATCTCTTCAAGCTCTATTTAACAGGTGCCTTATAGAAGGTAAAATACCAACACTTTAGGTGTGCCTTAAATGTACTTATTTTTAAAACGGCGAACAAATTTGAATGAGAGAATTACAGACCCACCAGCCTGTTATCGGTACTATACAAAATCCTCACTAGAATCATAACATATAAATTACTGAACAAATTAGACAGTTATCAACCGTGAACAAGCGGGATTTAGACGGGGATGCAGCACTTTGGACCATCTGCAAACAATTAGATTACTAGTGGAAAAAGCAAATGAATATGAGGTCACCTTGTGGACAGCAATGGTTGACTATGAAAAAGCTTTTGATTTGGTAGAGATATGGGCAGTCCTTAACGCCTTAAGTAACAGCAGAGCAGACAGATACGCAACTCTTCTTAAATACATATATAAAAGTGCCACATCACAAATAATGCATAGGCAACCCTCATAACGACAGAGCGGATTATCTTGCTAAACTTGCCATAGAAAGGGGCAGTATGAACATGGGAGAGAATCACTACTCTGATTTTAACATCTTCATAAAACACCTACACAGCTCTCTCTTCCAACTCAAATGGGACTTGGAAGATCCCAACAACAAATTATGGTCCATCAAAACCAATGTATTTCCTCCCCTTAACTCCACAGAATTGAACCGAAGACATAATGTAATAATGAGAAGACTGGCATTGGGACACACCTACTCCACACATGTACACCTATTAAAGAGAGATCCCCCTTCACTCTGTCCTAAATGTGACTCCCCCTTATCAGTGTTACATCTAATCGAATCCATTCAACATCAAAACTTGAGAGACACCCACGGCATCCCATCCAACATCACCATCCTCATAAAATCTTTTGTCCCACTTAAAGAAAAGATAACCAATTACTTAAAAGAGTTCAACTTAGTCTAATCTATTTATACCAAACTAACTCTAGTGGGCGCTAAATGATCTTAGCTGTTGATGCGCCCTGCCCAACAAAAACAAACAAACAAAAACAAAACAAATAATGCTTGAAGAAAAAACAAATAAAATCAAAATTGAAAAAGGTAATTAGACGAGGCGACCCAATATCCCCAAAGTTGTTAACGTTGATTCAAGAAGACATACTCAAATCGTTAAAGTAGGAAAATAAAGAAATACTAATGAAGGGTTAACGATTAAATCACTTAAGGTTTGCAGATAATGTGACTGATCGCCAACACAAAAGAAGATTTACAAGAAATGCTGATGGACTTAAATAACAAGTCTCGAGAAATAAGTCTAAAAATAAACTTCACCAAACAACGAAAGTGAAGATAACAGCCAGGAACTATTAATAGAAGGTAAAAGAATAGGAAAGATACAAACATTCATAAATTTAGGACAAAAAATTGAAATATCAAAAAACAATATAAAGGCTGATTTGGATAGAAGATTTGATTGATTTGGAGGTTTTTGGTGCATCGTTGGATAGAAGAGTCTCGTTAGCTTGGTCTGCGTTCGGAATGTTACAATCTACATTTGAATTGGACATCCCAAATACAATAAAAGCCAGACTGTCCGATCAATATGTATTGCCGATATTAACAGAGGGCACTGAAACGTGGGCTTTAAATAAAAGTATAATAAATAAACTCCAGGTAACCCAAAGAGCAATGGAGAGGAGAATGCTAAATATTAGATTCTAAGATCGTATTCCTACATCAAGATACGACGATCAAAAGTGACAGATGTAATATAACGAATATATACATGTCAATATGTAAGACACCACCGACGCCTTCATTTTTGACAAACAACCAACCTATCGTAGCCACATATCAATATCTGGGATGCACTCTTAATGATAGCTGGGATCATTCCAGGGAAATGAGAAACAGAATTGAGAAAACTATATTTGCAAATAAGACAATTCCTATGCTCCCGCGACTTTATTCGAGGTCTTAAGAGATGAATCTTAGAGTCGTAAGTCTTCTCAAATCTCCTGTATGGTGTGGAAGCTTGGAGTCTAACGGCTACAATGAAAAAAAGGATCCAGACATTAAAAATGTGGTATAGACGAATACATCGAATACCGTGATTCCACCATGTCACTAACGAAGATGCCATCCGCAGAATGGAATGTCAGTCAGAATTCCTCTATACTACTATGAAACAAACGAAGCTCGAATATTTGGAACATACAATGAGAAACCCTGCAAAATACCGATTACTACAACTAAGTACCCAGGGCAAGGTTAACAGTAAGAGAGGTCCGGCAGAAGAAGGATTTATTCGCTGACTAATCTAAGAAAATGCTTTGGGGTCAGGTCTACAGAGCTTTTTAGAGCAGCAGCCAATAAAGTGTGCATCGCCATGATCATAGCAAATATCCGGAGCGGATAGGGCAGGGAATAATTTATACTGACTGGCAGACAAAAAGCAGGATTAACATGTAATATTTTATCAATAGGATTTTTTGGGATTATTCCATTCAAGATGGCTAGTAATATTATTAACTAATTGCTAGTGGATTGTCATGTATAACGAGATATTTAGGCTTATAGTCATAATCATTCCCTTAACGCGTTCGCTACTTAGTTAATTAAACAAGTTCTGAGGATACCTTCAAAGAATTACTATGACTATGGACTTTAAACAGAAATTAATTATCTACCAGTACCAATTCTGCCTCACAGTAAATGCTATAGAAAAAAGAAAAATATTAATGAAGTAAATCCACATATTTAAAGTAATTTTAAAAATGTTTATATGTGTAGCTTTTAAATAAAAAAGACGAATTTTAATTTTATTTTTATCAAGGTGCTTCTAGAAAAACTGCTATCTTTAATCGTTGTTAAAACGACAAGCAAGTCTTGCATACTATCCAACAGTTAACATATATACAGAAATCATAACCAAAGACATTTAGAAGTATAAAATAAAATAAAGCATTTTTCAGATTTCATGACACTCTCAAATGTTTTAAACAACCGCATTCTTTGACAGAAATATTACTTCAGAGTTCTGTCATCAAAAGGACTGGAAACGGACAGTCATGGCAAAAAAATATATATAAATACGCTTATTGATTTGAGCTAATCACGGCGATTATTAACTCTGATTGGTGTAGTATTGCGAATCCTGGTTGGTCGACCGGTAAATTTACATTTTATATGGTATATTCAACGCAAACCTGTGATTTATGAAACGAAACGGATTAATGGAACGGTAAGAATGGATCGACTTATAAACACATTTGTTGTCTCAAGGATATCTGTTTTCCTTTAATCAATGTGAACCTGAAATAATTTCTATTTATTCTCAATTTCTGGTCCATGAAAGATGTTTTTAAAACGACATCATTTTCTGGTCGCACAGGCCATACAGTTAATAAAATCATCTGTTCATTGTTACTATATGATTACTTCTGATTGATCTTATAAAAATATTAGAATTTGTGCTCATAAATTCTTTTATGCGATGCGAGTCTGTATTTAATCCTCACTACCTGCTGTATTAAAGTTCCTAAGACATTTGCTAATTGCTTTGGTATGTATAAAAACCTATAATTTAACCCTAAAATACAACGTAGTTTTCCTATGGCTTCATACGAGAACTTATGAATCTAATGTTAAACTTTAAAACTTTTATTGGCACGTGTAATTTTATACTTTAATAACCCATAAATGACTATCCATTTTATTTTAATTTTGTTATGATACATTATAAAAAATTATAAACCCGTTTGTCTTATAATGGAAAAGGTTATCAATGAGCATCTTCTAAAATATCTTGAACGATTCAATATTATTAGCGATCACCAATATGGTTTTCGTAAACATAGATCAACAGGAGATCTTCTGACTTATATAACACATGTTTGGAACAACGCAATTGAACACTTTGGAGAGTCTCGAGCGGTTGCTCTTGACATATCCAAGGCATTCGACCGTGTTTGGCACGATGGACTGTTGGCTAAGTTGCGCTCTTATGGTATGTCTGAAAGGTTCTGTTTGTGGCTCTCATGTTTCCTCAGAGAGCGTTCTTTACGAGTGGCGGTCGACGGATTTCTTTCTAACACCCTCACTATCAACGCTGGTGTGCCCCAGGGCTCCATACTGTCTCCTACTCTCTTTCTCATTTACATTAACGATCTGCTGGAAAAGACCGGGAATCCAATCTATAGCTTTGCAGATGACAGTACGCTTGTCTCTTCATTCACCTTGAACGCTCGGACATCGGCTGCTCAGGCGAATATCCGCAGACAGCAGCAGGTCGTTCAACTTAACAAAGACCTGGAAGAAATTCTATCTTGGGGTGACAGTAACCAAGTGGAATTTAACGCTACAAAAACCCAAGCGGCAGTTTTTTCTAAAAAAGTTAACGTTGCTGAACCCGACATAGTTATGTCGGGGCACTCCATTCCCCTAGCATCGTCGCTCAATTTGTTGGGCGTTAGTTTGGGAGCAAATATGTCTTGGGATGAACATGTTGCAGGCATAGCAAGGAGAGCTTCTCAAAAGTTGGGAATATTATTTAGAACCAGAAAGCTTTACACCCCACAACAACTGTCAATTCTTTACAAAGCCCAAATTCGACCAACTATGGAATACTGCTCCCACGTTTGGGGCTCCGCTCCCAAACATACACTGCATTTGTTGGATTCTGTTCAGAGAAGAGCGGTCCGTCTGATTGGGGACCCGGAATTGACCGGCGGCCTTGATTCGCTGGAACATCGAAGAACGGTTGGCGACTTGAGTCTGTTCTACAAGTATTTTCATGGAAAGTGTTCGAAGGATGTGGCCCGCTTAATTCCTCCCAAAGCGGTGCATGTTAGAAATACACGTCGCGCTGGTGCTTCGCATCCGTATGAGGTTCAGCTTGTTACTCCGCGTACAACGCTTTTCAAGCAATCTTTTATATGGAGAACGTCATTCCTTTGGAATAATTTGCCCAGCGCTGTGTTTCCCACCGAGTACAATTTACAGCGATTCAAGAACAACGTGAATCGCTTTTTCCGCACTCGTGCCGCTCCTGGAGCGCTTTAGGGACTTCCCTGCAGCACGTGTGCTAGACCAATAAAAAAAAAAAAAAACGTCCTATAAAATTCTATAAGTTTTTTGGAAGGTTTAGCCCTAGTTGGCTTGATAACATCGGTAATAATGTAATAAGAAGTTTCATAAAGTCTTTATAAAAATTTTAGTGCTCTTATAATCCCATAAAGCCCTATATATGTGAGATCAGTGGCGGCTCCTCTATAGGAGCACATGACCACGTGAACCCCCTGTCAACAACAAGGCAAAATGCAAATTATTTTGTATTATACTTTAGTCATACAAACGTCTTTTAAAGAAGTGAACCTTCCTTGCAAATGGATAAGAACAATTTATAACAACCCTAATACTTTAAGTACCGTTAAACCTCGAGTTGTCACTGAAGCTCCCTAAGCGCACAAACTACAAGAACTGAATGTAAAGCAAGGCGGCATACGGCGCTGTCTCGTTTTATACATTTTTGCGTTCTGGCAAACTGCGTCTCTCTAATACGAAGATGTAAATTCGTCGTTTTCCTCTCTCCATGGTTCACACTTACTTGGTGATCTTGCGGATTTGGATTGGGATAGAAGCGTCGTATTGATTCGCTTATATTTTACATTTAATCTAAGCGGTTCCAGTCAGAAAAGTTAAATTTGGTGTTGGCGCTCAATATTTTGCAGCAAAGGGTGTATTAGTATTAAGTCGTGAATGTAATTACATACAGACATAAATTGACTATAAGTGATGTAATGAACAGAAAAAAGGATGCCCAGCTGAGATGTAGTAAATTGTTAGGCGTTAACAGAAACTTTGAATATACAGTGAATTATTTAAAACAAAATTTTTCGAAGTTGCCTTTAGTATTACTCAAGTCAGTAAGGGACAAAAACGCGAGTTCAAAAGAAGTTTTAAAAGTGAATTATATGAAAAACATGAATGACTATGCGGATGCAGTGTTAAAAACAACTGGTTTTGTTTTCTATGTTTGCTATTTGCATCTGAAAGTGCTGAAGCGAGTTGGGTGAACAGTGGGGTAGTCGATCTGGTACACTTATCACAAAAAATTAAAAAGCATGAAAGTTCGCAGGTTCATATAAATTCGCAGTTAGAACTAAGTCTTTTGGGAAAAGTTGATATAAAACAACAACTGGATAGTGCCTAGAGAAGAGGTATCAAAAAACATAATGATAATGTATTGAAAAACAGATATGTTTTGTCGAAAATTATAAATTGTATAAAGTTCTGTGGATATTTCGAATTAGCTTTGTGAGAACACAATGAAAGGGATGGTTCGCTAAATTCGGGCATTTTCAAAGGTCTAATCAATTTTAGTGCAGAGTTGGATCTTGCTTTAAAAGCAGTTTGAAAAATCTACGGTCTCAAAGGTCCTTTAAAAATAATTCAGAACGAATTATTAGAAAGCATGCTACAAGTTTCCCATGAATATATAAAGAATGAAATAGCAGATGCCTAATTCATCTCTGTTATAGCAGATGAGACCACAGATATTTATTGTAAGTGTCAAATGATAGTAGTTTTCAGATACATTTTAAAAGACGGTACCCCAACTGAACGATTTTGGCCTTTTTTGAATCCACAAGATCATAATGCAATGAGTTTAGCAAATTGTATTAAAGGCGTTTTGCTCAAAGTTACAGACACACCAAATAAATTAATTTCACAAAGCTATGATGGAGCAAATGTTATGAGTGGCCGCCATGGTGGAGTAAACACAATTATTCAAGATGATTATAAATACGGCTATTATGTTCACTGTTTTTTAGCTCATACAACTAGCCAGAATGCAGAAGTACGTATTTTCTTTTCTAATATAACAGATATTACGAATTTTTTTCAAATTCTCCTCAGCGGATTGAAATATTAAATGAAGTTGTACGCTGCCATATTCCAAGAACTTCTACGACACGGTGGCTTTTTAAAAGTAGAGCTATAAATATTATTTTTGAGAGGAGATATCGAATGTATGGAGAAGGTAGAAAATACTTTAAAACAATCTACCACACTTAATCAAGCCTCTGCAATCCGTAGAATGTTATACGATGCACAATTTGTATTCTGGCTAACATTTTTTCATAAAATTATGCCACACGCCGATATCCTATATAATAGTTCGCAAAAATCGACTTCTGATCCTGTACAGGTAGCCACAGCAATTAATATATTTGAAAAATGTATAGCAACTGAAAAACAAAATGCTGAAGAAATTCCTACTTTAATTGAAGATGTAGTTCATTTTCAGAATAAAAGACGTAAGGAAGATCCTTATTTAACGAAAGTAGTTACAGCAAAAGAAGTATGTGATTATATATTAATTCAAATTAAGGAAAGGTTTTCATTTAATAGTCATCTAAGTGGTTCGCTTCTGTTTATGTCTTCTAAGTTCTCGGAGTTTGAAAATAAATTCCCATCGCACTATTTAAATGATATAGTTTAGGCATATCCATTTTTGGACAAAATTAGATTACAAACTGAACTTGAACTTATTTATAAGCGACCAGATTTTAGAAATTTGCCAGGAGAGGAGAATGGTTTGCGATTTATAATCGAAAATAATTTACAAAACGTATTTTCCGCAACGCAAGTGTTGTATATTATTTATGTTCGCATTTATACATATGTGTCAATACACCGCGCCCATTTGCCTGTTATAGTTCGACCTTCTGTATTGGTGAGTGATTTTATATTTGATATTATGTTTAATCTATTGACACTTAGCATTTTCAAATAATATTAGGTAAGATATTTTCATTCGTGACCATGGACCTTACAAAAATTTAAAATATCTTCTAGGTATGACTAGATATATAAAATTTAAAATTAAGTAGGTATCTGGAAATCGTGTTTTCACGCTCTTGTTGGCTCATAATGCTACATACAACATAGCCTTGCGAGGTATGTGAACCTCCACCAAATTCCATCAGGAACCGCCACTGTGTGAGATTTCATGTTCACGGATTTTCCTTAATTCTTATAAAATATTCCTAAATCTCCTAGGTTTTATGTATGTTTTAAGGGGCAATTTTGGCTAGGTTGTTAGGGCAAACTAATATTTAAATCTGTTAACACAATTAAGATCAAGCTTAGAACTGAACAAAAAATAAAGATAGATAATTAAAAAAGACAAAATTTATACTAATAAAACTAATGTAAATACAACTAAAATTAATTAAAAGTTAGGTATATTTTTCTTTTCCACATAAGCTTGCCAACATTTTATAATAACAATACTTTGGGTCTGAATAATCTATATCATACCAATAATTTATTGCTATGCACTTGTGACTTTGTCTTACATGGTGGAACCATAAGCTTGGCAGGTATAATATGTCTCCTTTTTCAACCCTAACGTAGAATTTTCTGGCTTTGTTATAAAATTCTGGATATATTTCTGATAACCCGCCATTTAAGGGATCTGCTGCTATCCAATTAATATTTGTAGGATCCACACTTTCCTCCACGTCGAAGTTATCCGTGGTAACATTTTTGTATTTTTTCACAATGTAATCTTTATAAGGTACATACGGCAAATCAATAGGTGGAATTAAGAGAAATTCCTTATATCCATCTACTACACAGTATATGTTTTCGTAAGGATCCTTGTGCACTAAAAATAATAATTAATAATGAATAATAATTAATACTAATTACTAATACTATTACCCAAGACTCCACGCAATACAAAAAAGTATAGAAATTGAGCCTACTTTTATTCTGTAGTGGTATGGAATTTGGACTGGATAAATGCGCCATTATCAAGCCCAACAGAGGTTGGTATCGTAAACATCCAGAGAATATGTAGTTATCAGATGGGAACATTCTACATTATTTAAATGCTAAGGAAACATACGGCATGAATTACTTATGCACTTACTTTGAAAGTGCACAGTCACGTTGTATCATTGTACATTCATCGTCACAATGCGGCATTTCATGTCCTATATTATTGTCTTTGCCATTCGTACGGTATTGATGACGTTCTCAAGCTATCGTATTTACAGGGGAAGATCCAGTTGGTCGATGACAGATGCTGCATTTATTGAAATTGTGTCTTTTCGACCACAAGGCGTTTGCAAGCCAACAATTTCTCGATAAAACAACAAAAAAGACTTATGTACTTGAATTTTCGGTCCCTGCAGAAACAAAAGAAGATGCCGGTGATGCGAAGTGATCGTAGAAAGAATTGCGTGAACTGTCTCGTTGATCGGAAGTAAATGGCTGGATCTTTGAGTGTATCTATGGTAGAACGTGTAATGTTGAACGGCGCACTGCTTGAGTTGGTTTCAGAGATGTATGACTTGGATAGCTACAATTAAGATTAAAAAACCTGAGATTTGTTACTAGATGTGATAAGCAATTGTTACCTTCACGTACTTTTAAATTGGTATACTCAGTATTATCAGTGCTATATTACTAAGTTAAGGGCAGAACAGCGTCGATTTCTGAGCACTAGAGCATTTAAAGCTGGAATAAATATTTACAATAATCCAAATTATCGCATTGAGTATGAAGTAATTAGCACTGTAACTACTTTAGAAAAGCACAGAGATTTTTATAAAACATATGTTTCGGTACTCTCTATAAGACTCGTCGCGGACTGCTGTTCCACATTTCTTTTCATAGTCCCCTTACAAAAAAGTATCGACTATTTAAAATGAAATGGTAATAAATGCAACCTGTAACAGTGATACAAATGTGAGATATGTTATTTTTTCTTTTAATCGTTAGTATTTAATTCTTTATGCCTTTGAAACTTCTATTTATTACGTAATCTATTATTTTTCTTATTTTATCCTAAATGACTTGTTCTGTTAAAATAAATATATAAACAAATCAGTTTTACTACTCAGTGTATATCAACACCGCACCAAACACTTTATTTTTCACTCGACGCGCATTCTGCTAACCATGTTAGCTTCAGCAGGAGCGATGATTGACTAAAGCTAAAGTACAAATCTACCTTATTTATACCTAGCCAAACCTGTGAATTACTCGAGCGGAACTAATTGTACGTTGAGTAAACTAGAAGGTCTATTAAAACACGATTTAAAGAACATTTAGCCCATTTAAAATACGGTAGAACAGAAAAGTCTAGCATTGCCGAAAATGCCCTTGAAGCTGATCATACCGTAACATTAGATAATCTAAGATTAATTAAAGATATATCTGATAGGAGATTGTTGAACGCATACGAAAGTATAGAAATTATAAAATGAAAAGTAGTTTAAATAAAGACAGAGGGCTTATTCCTTATAGTCTGCTCTATTAGTTACTTGACCAGAACTGATGGTCTCGCCCATGTAATTAGTTCCGCTTGAGTAAATCAGTGGTTAGGCTTTACTCAATCATCGCTCCTGATGAAGCTAACATCATTACAGAACCGCGCGTCAACTATAAAAATAAAGTGTTTAGTGTAGTGGTGATAGATACTGAGTAGTGTCGTTGTGCCAAAGATTCCAGCATTTTAGCATTTAATTTCTTGCAAATTAAAAATGATCCTAAGTATTATTTATTTAAAATTCTATTACAACAAACCTGTTAGGTAATGTAAAAAAATACCTACTACTTGTTATTGCCCGTTCATCGCCCATCCAAAAATTAACCGCATCTGGCTGTTTATTAAAAGCCTTGGAAGCCCAATCAATTTCGCTTTTAACGTCTTCAAGTAATTCAGGAAAGAACTTTGTTAAATTTGAGTTTTGCTGCTGAAGATAACTTACATAATTTTCCCTAAAAATAAAAGAAAATAAAAAAAACCGGTCAAGTGCAAGTTGAACTTGCGCAATTAGTGTTCCGTACGTTGATTACTTTTAAAATAAAAAATTTTGTTATAATTAAAGTTTAGTTTTAGTTAAAATGATCAGTGACTCCACAAAACACACCCCAAATGAGTTTTCAACAAAGTTTGATTCCAATCTTTACTGAAATCTGATGACCTTGAAATTTTTGTTTTTTTTTAAATACCAGAAAAATTATTAAAGGTAATGCACTTGTGATAATTTTCATTCAATCTACACGCCATGGAGAATATTCCGGAATTTGTTCAAAATTTTTTGATAAGTACTTTTCGAGAAAGGGCGCGGGACAACGATTTTTCGCGATTTTTTAAAAATAATACAAAGAAAAGTGCGCGCAAGTATTACATTATATATACATTTTTTACTCGTGTTTTCACAAGCTTTCATTTGACACCACACTCGATGACCTAGTAAAAAAATTTTTTTTTCACTTCCGATTTCACCCCCCAAAACTAACACCTTAAGTCAAAATTTAACTCTTAAAACTACATGGCTCTGATGAGGCCATCAATTCCTATATTATTACCAAATTTCAACTTTCTATGTCAAATAGTTTCGGAGAAAATCGGGTGTGACAGACAGACAGACACCGAAGTGATCTTATAAGTGTTCCGTACGGAACACTAAAAACAACTTTACAGGTTGGGTATATTTTTCTTCAGGCAGTTGACGATATGGAGAAAATATTGAACAATCTTTGCAACCGATTTCCGCTAAAACCAGAATCTTCAAATAATATCTTCTTTATACTGGACGACTACGCCAACAAAATTTTTTACGGAAAGATCCAGTTTTAAGATTTTGCATTTAAAATTAAGCGGAAATCACTGGTAGAATGAACTAATAATCCAACCTGATACAATTTTAATTATTGTATATTATGTGAATATATTACCATAGTCGCCATGTCTGCCTATCAACAATATCGCATACCCTTTAGCAATTTTCTTAGTTTAATTATTAATAAAGAAATTGTTAAAACAAGGGAATTTTAAAAACTGACTAATTTTGTCCCTTTCCTTGGTAATATTCTCAACTTAATTTAAGTAATTTTTAAAAACGTTAAACCTTGAATATAATTTATAACTTTGCTTTTAAAATAGAAAATGTCATTATTTATGGCTTATTATAAATGAAAATGTGTACCAATTTCGTTAAATGTTATTTTTCTACATACGTTAAATACGTGTAGTTTTACATACTCAGTACGAGGCTGGTTTGAAAAGTCCAGTGCAAAAATAAAAACTACTTATGAGTTTGGGGTAAACGTTTTTTATTTTTCGACATAGTCTCCTTTTAGGCTTATACACTTCGTCCAACGATGTTCTAGTTTGTTGATCCCTTCCGAATAATAGGATTTGTCCAAGTCTGCAAAATATCCATTAGTGTCTGCAATCACCTCCTCGTTTGAATAAAATCTTTGTCCCGCCAGCCATTTCTTCAAATTGGGGAACAAATAGTAGTCCGAGGGAGCCAAGTCTGGAGAATAGGGGGGATCTGAAACGAGTTGGAATCCTATTTCCATTAATTTTGCGACCATAACTGCTGAGGTGTGTGCTGGTGCGTTGTCGTGATGGAAAAGAACTTTCTTGTGGGCCAATCGCGGGCGTTTTTCTTGCAGCTCGGTTTTCAAACGGTCCAATAACGATGAATAATATTCACCTGTAATAGTTTTACCCTTTTCCAGATAGTCGATGAGGATTATCCCTTGCGAATCCCAAAAGACAGTCGCCATAACCTTTCCGGCCGAAGGAACGGTCTTCGCTTTTTTTTGGTGCAGATTCCCCCTTAGTAACCCATTGTTTAGATTGTTGTTTGGTCTCAGGAGTATAGTAATGTATCCATGTTTCATCCACAGTGACGAAACGACGCTTAAAGTCCTCCGGATTCTTCTGGAACAGCTGCAAACCATCCTTGCAACACTTCACACGATTCCGTTTTTGGTCAAGCGTGAGCAATCGCGGCACCCATCTTGCGGATAGCTTTCTCATGTCCAAATGTTTATGCAAAATATTATGTACCCGTTCAGTCGAGATGCCCACAGCACTAGCAATCTCACGCACCTTAACTCTTCTGTCATCCATCACCATATCATGGATTTGATCAATGATTTCTGGAGTCGTAACCTCCACAGGCCGTCCAGAACGTTCAGCGTCACTTGTGCCCATATGGCCAGTCCGAAAATTTTGAAACCACTTATAAACTGTTCTAATCGAAGGTGCAGAGTCACCATAATGTTTATCAAGCTTCTCTTTAGTCTCCTGAGGCGTTTTGCCTTTCATAAAGTAATGTTTAATCACCACACGAAATTCTTTTTCGTCCATTTCTTGAAAATCACTCGACTTCCTTGATTCACACGAATGCCAAACACAAAGAAATAGACCAATATGGCTGAAACTTGGTGTGCGTTCATTCAAGAGATGCTACTAACTAAACATGACCTTGATACGCGCCGGTGGTGCCATCTCTCGGACTTTGCACGGACTTTTCAAACCAGCCTCGTATTTGCATATTAGAAGCTTAAAGACGGAATCCTAAACAATAGTGATTGTAAAAATAAAAGTGCCTTTCATATTTTTACATAATATGATCTTTCTCTAAGAGTTTAATATATTATGTATGTTTAGTGATCAAACCTTCTTTATAGAAGTGTATGTAAAGAAAGTATGAAAAATGACATGTTTCGTTGCCTGACTGGAACGGTTATATGAATAACGTGTGCGATATTTATCAAAGTTACATCTGTAAATAATTTCCCCCATTATTCAAAATTTTCCCAGACGAAAGTGGCGGAATGACTACTAAGAATTGAACTAATTGAAATTTATATAAATACCAGCAATTTTTATATCAATCTTAAAATACAACTAAAAATATGTGTAGCCAAGTTCTATCACATATGTAAAATACCGTAAGAACTAACATTGACGACTAAATTTTGTTAATATTTTTACTATTTGATATTATTGTTATTGCATAACATTTTTTTATTTAAAATAGTTTCATTTCGTTATATTTTCGTTACATAAATTTTCTGGGCTTTTATAATATAACAACCGGTCAAGTGCAAGCAAGACTTGCGCAATTAGTGTTTCGTACCGTGATTGCTTTTAAAATAAAATAAAATTCTTACCTAGGCTAATTAGGTCTCTGGTATCTTAAGATCAAATATGTATTTTCACGTTTTTTCTTAGTCAATAATGTATAATAGTTACCAATAACTCAATCTAGCTCAAGCTAGAATCTAGTAATAAAAGGGTAAAATAAATATTTACAGCCTAAATATTTGTTTAATTATACACAAATAAAGTAAAATTATATCACGGTACAACAGCGACTATCCACTCAGTTACAGTAATGTACTTAAAAGTACACTACAAAAACCTCCATCATACGTCAAGGAAGATAGTTTTCATAGTTTTTTTTAATACTAGATAAATTATTAAACGTAATGCACTCGCGATAATTTTCACTCAATCTACACTATATGAAGAATATTCCAGAAATTTTTTTTGATAATACACAGAAGAGTGTGCCCAAGTATTACATCATATCGTCCCTTAGCTTACAACACTGCTCAAGTCGAAAATTGACGGTTTTCACATTTTAATGCCTTTAGATGGAGCTGCTTATTGCGCGTCTAACCATCGGTCACATGATATAGATTTCAGCCAATCAGAAGCCGTAATTCGAAAAGTAGTGACAGCGCGCAAGTCGGTTGGCCTCTCAACACCGCACAAGTCTGTCATACTTTTCTCGTAAAAGTATTTCGCGCTCCGTGATTATTATATTTTTATGTGAGTTTTATCGCTGAAAGGTCTATGCAAGAAGTTTTAATAGAAGATTAAGAGGTAAGCTATATAATAAAGTAATGTTTATTGATTTACGCGTATTAATATAGAAAATGATAATAGAATATCTTCATTTACTTAAGCGGTGTTTACTAACTATCTTTTTTTAACTTAGGCGGTGTTTCAAAATGTATTTTATTTCTTTTAGGAAGCTCAATAATTGAAATACACTATGGATGGAGAAGAAATTGATTCCTGGAGTGATACGAGTTCAGGGGATGAATTGTTATGTGCCCAATTACAAGAAGCAGGACTGATGTCGAAACATAAACGGCATAAACAAAGTTGCAAAGAAGATAAAAAAAGAATTAAACTAGGTTAGTAGCATAGGTTTGTTTTGAAGTCCGCATTTTTTTTTTGTTATTTATATTTTTAATGCAATAATTCCTATTATTTTTTTTAGATTTGAATCAAAAAGATAACACTAGTTCTTCTGATACCAAAGCATGCAATTCTCCTAATAAATACGAAATTATTGCAACACCAATAAACGAACAAAACTTCGGGGAGTGCATGAAAAGTATTATAAGTAGCCAGGACAATGTAAAAACAATATTTGATCAAAACATAGACTTGGATATTGAAAACATTGACATTAACAATCTACAAGTTATAAAAAAAGTTGGTAATGACTTCTTTGATCTGCAACAGGAACCACCCGAATTTGCTACGGTGGCCTCTGCTACTTCATCGTGTTCTTCAAAAGTGATCATACTCAGTAATGTTCCATATCACGGTGATTTGTTAAGTCATAAAAAACGACAGAACAAGGTGACAAAAGATCCAAAGAAATATAAACGCAATGTTAATAAAGAATTATGGATGAAAGGTGAAAATTATTTAGGATACAGAAGAGATAGAAAAGCAAAGACTAATGAAACATTTAAAGTAAAACAAAAAAACGTATTTAAGCCTGCAAGATCCATGAAACCACCGTGCACTTTTGCGTTTTGCAAGAAATCAAAACTCAGATTATGTGACAACATAAACGAACAACAGCGGCAATATTTGTTTGAAAGTTTCTGGAAGAACATGAACTGGGAGCAGCGAAGATCATTTATAACTTCTCACGTTAATAAAGTACCAAAGAAAACTACAAAAAATCCAGAATCATCCAAAAGAACTGATAGTCGAACTTACGTTTTGACGATTGATAATGTACGTCACCAAGTCTGTAAAAAAATGTTCTTGGCCACTCTTGGCATTAAAGATTGGTTTGTCAGATATTGGCTGACAAAAACAGACTGTGCCATGCCTCCCGATTTGTCTACTTCAACCAGTAATCGCAGAAATCCAGAGAAAATTGAAGACCACAGATATGTTGAAAAGTTTTTAGCAGGTCTTCCAAAGATGCCGTCGCATTACTGTCGTGCTAAAACATCACGAGAATATTTAGAACCAATTTTCTCGAACATGACACAGCTCTATCACACATATAAAGAGAATTGTGAGTTAGAGGGTAGAGAATGCCTTGGCCGTAAATTATTTGACAAATTATTTTTGGAACTCAATCTAAGCCTATTCCACCCGAAGAAAGATCAATGTGACGTTTGTTGCAGTCATAAAACTGGAAACATTACGAATGAAGAATATGCTCAACATGTTTTGAAGAAAGATCGAGCCAGGAAAGAGAAAGATACTGATAAAGGTATTGCACAGTACGGAGCTTGTCACGTATTCACACAGGATGTTGAATCGGTAAAATTGGCCCCGTATCTTCAAGCTAATGCAATTTATTATAAAACTAAATTATGCCTTCATAATTTTACATTATACAATTTAGCAACTAAGGAAGTAATGTGTTATTGGTTCAAATAGCACGCTTGAAGCCTCTGTTTTTGCTTCATGCTTAGTAGACCATCTAGAGAAGGTTTTGAGTCGGAAATCATTGCCTGTGATTTTATATTCCGATGGCTGTTGTGCTCAAAATCGCAATGTTACCTTAAGCAATGCTTTATTACGTTTAGCGATTGAAAAAAATATTGTGATTATTCAAAAGCACCTGGAAAAAGGCCATACCCACATGGAATGTGATTCCGTACACAGTGCAATAGAGTTTAAATTAAAAGCTAAAGAAATTTCCCTTCCACATCAATACATGGCTATAACTAAAACTGCTAGGAGTGATCCTATGCCTTACGAAGCTCGTTATTTGGACTATACATCTTTTTTACCGACTTTTCGAAAGAATTAATTTATAAATCTATACGGCCTGGTAAAAAAGCAGGTGACCCAGTCGTCACAGATGTATGTATGCTAGAATACAGACCAAATGGCACAATTTGGTATAAAATTGGTTTTGATGACGAGCTTCAGCCGTTACCACATTGTCCCACGCCAATTAACAGCATTAAACAAATAAATCACCTTCAGAAATTGTATGCAGCTACAATACCAATTACAAAGCGGAAGTATGAAGGTTTGCAAGATCTAAAAAGTGTATTACCATCTAGTTGCCACTCTTTTTATGATGACCTTCCGCACAGCAATCGCTAAAGACTGCAACTAACTATTAGATTAGAGATTTCGAGTATTATTTTTTATTTTTATAATTTTATTACTATTATATCTTGTTTCGTTGGAGTTTATTAAAGACTATGTTTTAAATATTTACTTATTAAAATAAAAAAAAAATAATTGCACTTACGCTCTAAAGGTTCGTGTGTCATCAAATAACTTTAAGCAATTGATCTCAACAATGTGATTCTTAAGATTTAGGTTATAGATACCTTATGTTATAACGATTGTTAATTATTCTTGAAATATTTCTTAATAAAAACTCTTCTTTGTAAATCATCTATTAATACCTTATTCCCTAACATTTCCTTAATTTAATAAAATATCAGTCAACACAGCTCAAGTCATAAAATAAAAGTTAAAATAAAGTAAATCGTCAAAATAAGTATAAATAATTATTTCTTAACCTTTAACTAGGGTATTTATTAAGTAATAACAGAAAAATTCCACCGATTTTTTAAAATAGGCAGTTTTTTTCGTCTCCTGTAAAGTTGGTAAAAATGACTTATGCGGTGTTGTTAGCTAAGGGACGATATAAATTTTTGAACTCGTGTTTTCACAAGCTTTCAGTTGACACCCACTCGATGATCTGGCAAAAAAAATTTTTTTCACTTGCGATTTCATCCCCCCAAAACTAATCCCTTAAGTCAAAATTTAATTTTCAAAACTACACGCTTCTGATTGGGCCATCAAGTCCTATATTTGTCCCAAATTTCAACTCTCTATGTTAACTAGTTTCGGTGAAAATCAGGTGAACAGACGGACAGACACCGAAGTGATCTCATAAGTGTTCCGTACGAAAAATTAAAAATGATTAAAATCGAGGAAAATGCTACGTTAACAAATCATAATACTGATAGTAAACGGCGAGAAAGATCGAGTTGTGTTCAAATTGCTAATTCACATGTAAGTGGATAAAAGATAGTATTTAGGAAAATGTTTATCCGCCTTTTTTATATACTTTTTTAAAAGTTCGGCCCACTGTAACTATAGAATATTTACATACCATTGCTGGGCCACACAAATAATTTTACATATGCATAGCTAAAACCTTTGAGCAATATATCAGAAATAAATTATTAAAATATGTTAACATTATCTTTAAACTTTAAAACGTACATTTTTACATGTTCACGGTTAAATAACCAGCCAAGTGCAAGTCGGGCTTGCGCAATTAGTGTTCCCAACGTTGACTGCTTTTAAAATAAAAATTTTTGTTAGGTAGATATAAAATGATCCAGGACTTCACAAAACACATCCCAAATAAGTTTTCAACAAAGTTTGTTTCCGATCTTTATTGAAAATTGATGACCTTGAAATATTTGTTTCTTTTTTATATATACCAGATGAATTATTAAAGGTGATAGTTTTCGTTCAATCTACACCTTGTAGAGAATATTCCAGAATTTTTTCAAAATTTTTTGATCAGTACTTTTTGAGTTAAAGGGAGGGACAGCGATTTTCCGCAATTTTTAAAAAGAATACGAAGAAAAATGTGCGCAAGTATTACATTATATATATTTTTGAACTTGTGTTTTACAAGCTTTCATTTGACATCCTATTCGATGACCCGGCAATTGTTTTTTTTAACTTCCGATTTCACCCCCAAAACTAACCGCTTAAGTCAAAATTTAACTTTCAAAACTACACGGCTCTGATGAGGCCATCAGTTCCTCTATTAGTGCCAAATTTCAACTGTCTATGTCAAATAGTTTCGGAGAAAATCGAGTGTGACAGACGGACAGATAGACAGACTTCGAAGTGATCTTATAAGTACAGAACACTATAAAGACTATTTCCCTGTTAACTATTTTTTTTTATGGGTCTAGCACACGTGCTGCAGGGAAGTCCCTAAAGCGCTACAGGAGCGACACGTGTGCGGAAAAAGCGATTCACGTTGTTCTTGAATCGCTGTAAATTGTACTCGGTGGGAAACACAGTCCTGGGTAAGCCATTCTAAAGTGATGATATTCTCCATATAAAAGACTGCTTGAAAAGCGTTGTACGAGGAGTAACAAGCTCAACCTCATACGGATGTGAAGTATCAGCGCGACGTGTACTTCTAACATGCACCGCTCTGGGAGAAATTAAGCGGGCTACATCCTTCGAACACTCTCCATGAAAATACTTGTAGAATAGACTCAAGTCACCAACCGTTCTTCGATGTTCCAGCGAATCAAGGCCGCCGGTCAGTTCTGGGTCTCCAATCAGACGAACAGTTCTTCTCTGAACAGAATCCAACAAATGCAGTGTATGTTTGGGAGCGGAGCCCCAAACATGGGAGCAGTATTCCATAGTTGGTCGAATTTGAGCTTTGTAAAGAATTAACAGTTGTTGTGGAGTGTAAAACTTTCTGGTTCGAAATAATATTCTCAACTTTTAAGAAGCTCTCCTTGCTATGCCTGCAACATGTTCATGCCAGGACATATTTGCTCCCAACTTTACGCCCAACAAATTGAGTGACTATGCTAAGGGAATAGAGTGCTCCGACATAACTATGTCGGGTTCAGCAACGTTAACTTTTTTAGAAAAAACTGCCACCTGGGTTTTTGTAGCGTTAAATTCCACTTGGTTACTGTCACCCCAAGATAGAATTTCTTCCAGGTCTTTGTTAAGTTGAATGACTTCCTGCTGTCTGCGGATATTCGCTTGAGCAGCCGATGTCCGAGTGTTCAAAGTGAATGAAGAGATAAGCGTACTATCATCTGCAAATCTGTAGATTGGATTCCCGGTCTTTTCCAGCAGATCGTTAATGTAAATAAGAAAGAGAGTAGCAGACAGTATGGAGCCTTGGGGCACACCGGCGTTAACAGTAAAGGTGTTAGAAAGAAATCCGTCGACTGCGACTCGTAAAGAACGCTCTCTGAGGAAACATGAGAGCCACAAACAGAACTTTTCAGACATACCATAAGAGCGTAGCTTAGCCAATAGTCCATCGTGCCAAACTCGGTCGAATGCCTTGGATATGCCAAGAGCAACCGCTCGAGATTCTCCGAAGTGTTCAATTGCGTTGTTCCAAGCCTCTTATCATTTGGATCTTTACTGCAAGTAATTTTGATTTCGCTGCCTATCAAATAATATGTCAAGCGGTTACATGCATTATTTTAAACAGTGCTAGTAAGACCTATTTTAATTACAAACATCTTAATAAATTGCTATACGTGACGAGTATATACACAGACTGTCACATAACATGATTTTCCATAGGTCCATAAGAAATGAAAAACTTTACTCTACCATTTGTTGCTGTAAGATATCGTGTTGCCCCAAAAGTTGTGTGAGTAATGGTTGAGCAAAAAACCTTGAAGTTTTGATGTATGTCATTATTTTAGAAAATCTAGTATTTTCAAAGTAAAACATTTTTTCTCTTATGTAGAAAAAACACAATGAAAAAGTGAGCTAAGAACACGAAAAACGTTAGCGCTTTGAATAGAACTTAGAGTAAGTGTAAAATATACTGAAATATAATTATTGGTGAAATCTACAGAAACTTCTTGTATGTCATTAATGCTAACACTAATGATTCGTTGTGGAATAAATTCTCTAAACGTGGAATTTATGCAGTTCATTTGACAAAAGATCTTAATCCTTGATAAAATTCTTGTAATTCTAGTGTTTTATTGAAAATTAATTTTTAATCTTACTGTTTTAGTTCTAATATTTCTAAAAACTTCTTAAATTTAATTTTAACCTCCTCTGGTAAAAAGAAATACTCATTTTCGTTGTAAACAGCTACCCCATCTGCATAACCATTTGGTGTAAAGGTAACAATAACTTCCTTTTCAGGCATTAGTTTCCTGAAAATACAAAATTGTATATAAATTAATAGATGTAAAAACTAACAAAACTTACAAAAAATAATTTGAACTCCATTTTTTTACTGCTGGTAAATCATCTATCCCATTTTTTATTAAAACTGGGTAGTTCTTAGAAACATATTCCCTAAAAAATTCCATTGGCCACTTCTTACTATGTATCTTTTGCCTTGATACCTCAGGTATGTTAGCTTTAAGGTAAAGATCTAAAAAGGAAAAAAAAAAAACACATTTATCAAGAATCATTGCGGTAAACATGAAACCTAAAAAATTAAAACATTTTTTCTTACATAGTTTTCTCCTTAAAGATAAATTAAAAACTATTGCAGTCATTTTTAGTGTTCCGTACGGAACACTTATAAGATCACTTCGGTGTCTGTCCGTCTGTCTGTCCGTCTGTCACACCCGATTTTCTCCGAAACTACTTGTCATAGAAAGTTGAAATTTGGTAGCAATATAGGAATTGATGGCCTCATCAGAGCCATGTAGTTTTGAAAATTAAATTTTGACTTAAGGGGTTAGTTTTGGGGAGTGAAATCGGAAATGAAAAAAAAATTTTTTTACTAGATAATCGAGTGTGGTGTCAAATGAAAGCTTGTGAAAACACGAGTAAAATATATACATATATATATATATATATATATATATATATATATATATATATATATATATATATATATATAATGTAATACTTGCGCTCACTTTTCTTTGTATTATTTTTAAAAAATCGCGAAAAATCGCTGTCCACCCGCCTTATCTCGGAAAGTACTTATCAAAAAATTTTGAAAAAATTCTGGAATATTCTCCACGGGGTGTAGATTGAACGAAAATTATCACGAGTGCATTACCTGTAATAATTTATCTGTTATATAAAAAAAACAGAAACTTCAAGGTCATCAATTTTCAGTAAAGATTAGAATAAACTTTGTTGAAAACTTATTTGGGGTGTGTTTTTGTGAAGTCACTGATCATTTTATATCACCGTAACATAAATTTTGACTTAAGGGATTCGTTTTGAGGGGTGAAATCGGAAGTGAAAAAAAATTTTTTTACTAGGTCATCGAGTGTGGTGTCAAATGAAAGCTTGTGAAAACACGAGTAAAAAATATATATATAATGTAATATTTTCGCACACTTTTCTTCGTATTACTTTTAAAAAATCGTGAAAAATCGCTGTCCCCTACCTTATCTCGAAAAGTACTGATCAAAAAATTTTGAAAAAATCCTGGAATATTCTCCACGGGGTATAGATTGAACGAAAATTATCATTACCTTTAATAATTTATCTGGTATAGAAAAAAACCAATATTTCAAGGTCACCAGTTTTCAGTAAAGATTGGAAACAAACTTTGTTGAAAACTCATTTGGGGTGTGTTTTGTGAAGTCACTGATCATTTTATACCACCCTAACAAAACTTTTTATTTCAAAAACAATCAACGTACGGAACACTAATTGTGCAAGTTCAACTTGCACTTGACCGGTTATTTTTTAAAAGTAATGTATCTAAAGTTTTACATGCGATTAATGCGGGTATTTTCACAGTTTATTGAATTTTGTTTTTTTTATTCAGAAATATCTGTCATTTAAAACTATTTTACAAGAAGTTAGAAAATTGTGTTACAATTTTACGATTTTTTTTTATAATATCATTTGAGTTTCTATGGCACGTTTTAAAAAAGTTGAAAGACAAATATTTGGGCAACTTAATAATACTTTATTCGGTTAGTTCTATAACCTTTTATTACTAAAATATATGATGACCATTGCTTGTTCAAAGTTAGAACATTAAAGAATCAAAGGAAAAGCATTAAAGTTTAATATCAGTTTTTGGGTTGTGTCAAAAACCGACGACGATAAGATGCCAGTTTTTGTTTGTTCTAAAACCTAGTCAACTAAAATTAATTAAAATTAAAAATTTTTAGATGTCAGTAGTTCGAAAATAATATAATTTATTTATACTGAGACTCTTTTTAGTGTTCCGTACGGAACACTTATAAGATGACTTCGTTGTCTGTCTGTCCGTCTGTCTGTCTATCACACACGATTTTCTCCGAAACTATTTGTCACAGAAAGTTGAAATTTGGTAATAGTATAGGAATTGATGGTCTCATCAGCGCCACGTAGTTTTGAAAGTTAAATTTTGACTTAAGACGGGCAGTTTTGGGGGGTGAAATCGGAAGTGAAAAAAAAAATTTTACTAGGTCATCGAGTGTGGTGTCAAATGAAAGCTTGTGAAAAAACGAGTAAAAAATATATACAGTACAAACTCGATTATCCGAATCGCGGTTATCTGAAATCCGGCTTAACCGAAACAAACTGTTACAAAGCAAATTGTATTCCCATTAAACGAAAAAATCCCCATTATTCGAAACAGACGATGAGTCTGAATTCTGAGCTGTGTTTTTCTGTTTCGAATAATGACGATGACATTTTGATGAAATTCTAGACGTCGGGGACTCCCCGACGTCTAGAATTTCACCGCTGTCTATGTTTTGGTTAGTGACGATAAGTTACTCATTACGTCTATTATTATCGCAAAGGTAATAGTTTCGTGTTAATAGATATTTTACAAAATGGAACGTCATAATAATAAGCGTAAACGTGTTGTTATTACCTTAAAAGAGAAACTTGAAGCAATTCAACGTTTAGTTAATGGTGAACTTCTTAAAAATATAGCGAAGGATTTAGGTGTAGCCGTGAGTACTGTTTCAGAGTGGAGAAAAAATCGCGAAAAACTTGAAAAATGGTGTAGTGTTTTGTCATAGCCCACACAGGTACGAAAAAGTATGAATAGCGGTGAATACCAAAAAGTGGATGATTCTTTATTTTTATGGTTTACACAGAATTGAGAACGTGGAATACCAATTTCAGGAACAATTTTAAAACATAAGGCAGTGAGTTTAAGCGAAGAGTTGCCGGTTATTGAAGCGCCTGTAAATTTTTCTGCAAGTGATGGATGGCTAGGCAGGTAGAAAAAAAGACATGGTGTACGTCAACTGAAAGTTTGTGGAGAAAGATTGTCGGCTAATGTATCTGCTGCAAAAAAATTTGCAGAAAATTTTGAGCAGCTTATGAAAAAACATGGTTTACAACCAGACCAAATCTATAATTGTGATGAAACAGGCTTGGAGTACAAAATGTTGCCGTCAAATACCTTAGCTTCAAAAACGGAAGCTGGAGCATCTGGTTACAAACGTAGCAAAGAACGTATTACTGTTCTTGCATGCAGTAATGCTTCTGGAAGACACAAACTCCCATTATTATGTATTGGTAAGTCAGCAAATCCACGAACCTTTAAGAATATTCGTCGCAATGCTTTTCCTGTTTTGTATAAAAATCAAAACAATGCCTGGATAAACGCGATTCTATTTAAAGACTGGTTTTTTCGAGATTTTGTTCTCAAAGTGGAACTTTTTTTAAAAGAACATGGATATCCTAGAAAATGTATTCTGTTACTAGATAACGGCCCCACTCTTCCAAGTGCGGAGCAACTTGAAAGTGGGGAAATAAAAGCAATGTTTTGCTGTAACTTCTCTCATTCAGCCTATCGATCAGGATCTACTGGAAAATTTAAAACGCAATTACAGGCGTTTGTTATTGCAGCATATTTTAGAAGAAGTAGATGAAGGTGGCAATCTTACTGATTGTCTAAAAAAAATAAATTTGAAAAATGTTATATATTGGATAGCTTCAGCCAGGAATCAAGTAAAGAGTAGTACTCTGGAAAAATCTTGGTCAAAATTGATTCCACAAGAGGAGAGACATTACTCAGAGGCAGAAACAGAATATAATGAAAGTTTACATGAAATTATTACAAGAATATGAGGATGTGAAAATGTTACGGAACTGATGTTTGTGAATGGTTAAACAGTGATAGTGTGGAAGGTGAAATGACTGATCAAGAATTAATTAAAAATGTATGCAAAAATCCTAATAAAATAGACAGTGATGACGATGATGATAACCAAGTAGAAGCCACTGACAATATTCCAGTGAAAATGTCACATTCAGAAGGACTAGAGGCCCTAGAAAAAGCGTTAACTTATGTAGAACAACAAGAAAATTCAACCGCCGCGGACGTTTTGCTTATCAAACGTTGGAGAGACATTGCAGCCAAAAACAGAACTAACCCAAAACGAGTGCAGTTAAAAATTACCTCATTTTTAAGACATTAAAGTTAAGAATGAAACTGTTTTATTTTCGATTTTCCGTACATATACATAAAATAAGTAAAATAATTTTTCTATTCTTTGTTTTAATAAATACCTATGTATAGCATATCGTATAAATGCTTTTAAGTCAATCTGCAATGTTGTATTTATTCTAAACTTCTATTTTATAAAATAATTAGGATTAACCGAAATTTCGATTATCTGAAATCACTTTGATCCATATTATTTCGGATAATCGAGATTCTACTGTATATAATGTAATACTTGCGCACACTTTTCTGTGTATTATTTTTAAAAAATCGCGAAAAATCGCTGTCCCCCACCTTATCTTGAAAAGTACTGATCAAAAAATTTTGAAAAAATTCTGGAGTTTTCTCCACGGGGTATAGATTGAACGAAAATCATCACGAGGACATTACTTTTATTAATTTATTTGGTATATAAAAAAAAAAAAAAAATTTCAAGGTTATCAGTTTTCGGTAAAGATTGGAAACAAACTTTGTTGAAAACTCATTGGGGTGTGTTTTGTGAAGTCACTGATCATTTTATTCCTCCGCAACAAAATTTTTTTATTTTAAAAACAATCAATGTACGGAACCCTAATTGCGCAACTTCAACTTGCATTTGACCGGTTATTTTTAAAAGCAGATTGTTAAACCTCTGTACATAAATTTTCATTGTTCTGTCCAAATTATTTTTTCACATACATATTCTTCTAACACATGAACTATCTTGTGTAAAAAAGTCTTATGTCCTTACGTCGTTTCTGCATCTCTATATTTAAAATTTAATGTTTGTCTGTATATGTACGTAATAAATTAACTTTTATTGCAAATACATATAGATATTTTTAGAATTGCTTTAGAATAAAGGAATTAACAACAAATGCTATTTTTAATTTACAGTTGCTTATAAAACAAATCGGTAAACTACTCCTAAAACAGTGCTTGAAAATTTCAATCTAAACCTTCAACCATTCCTTCAACACTTTTATTTAGGCTGAAATTAGTCGTGTCAGCTGTTTGATAATTTCAATTATATAGTTCTAGATTCGTATCGTCCTAACATAGGTAAAATATTTTTAAAAAGTGGATAAAACTAATTACATTATATATATATATATATATATATATATATATATATATATATATATATATATATATATATATATATATATATATATATATGTGTTTTACTCGTGTTTTCACAAGCTTACATTTGACACCACACTCGATGACCTAGTAGAAAATTTTTTTTTTCACTTCCGATTTCACCCCCCAAAACTACCCTTAAGTCAAAATTTAACTTTCAAAACTACATGGCTCTGATGAGGCCATCAATTCCTATATTATTACCAAATTTCAACTTTCTATGACAAATAGTTTCGGAAAAAATCGGGTGTGACAGACAGACAGACAGACGGACAGACAGACGGATAGACAGACGGACAGACAGACGAACAGACAGACGGACAGACGCCAAAGTCATCCTTATAAGTGTTCCGTACGGAACACTAAAAAGATTTACTAATAGGTTTGTCCACATTTTGTTAATTTTTCCCAAAACCTATGTGTATCGATCAGCTTGAAGCAAACCGCACAGACTCTACTATTTATATGACATGTCAACTTCAGTGATTTAACAAACGGTGTTTAGACAGTTGATTTCCCGACTTTAAAACCCGATTTTTATTTTACAAACAACTGATAATTTTTCGGTGCAATATAAAATATAATTATGGCCCTTTAAGATATGTTTACGTTCACATACTAATGTCTAACGTGAATTATTTGTGTGTGTGTGTATATATATATATATATATATATATATATATATATATATATATATATATATAGGGTGTCATGTAAATCGTTTTTGATATTGAAATGGTATAGAAACACATTCAATAATTTTTTTTAATTCGAACATTTTTGAAAAATTAAACAAAATGGTAAACCTGGATTTTATCGCCAAACCCACGCGTACCTGACATCACATCAATGGCTGTCATTTGACTAAAGTAGATGAAAATGCCCAACAAGCCATCGAAATTCTTCAATGTTACCAAAAGCACAATTTTATTCATTAATTGTAAATTTCAATTCATGTAATAGTAAAGTAATAATAAATAATACGCATATCTAATGAAAAATATCTTTTAATCATAATAAAGAAGATTTCTTATCTATTATTTTAAAAAACAATCTTTGATAAACCGGAATAGGAGGATGTGCTTTTCCACGTCCAGATCATTGTCCCTTAACAGTTGACGTTGGCCTTTTAGTTCACCTTACATGTTTTGGCAAAAAAGGACTACAGTTTCAGAAATGTTGTCCCATTACCAATTCCAAGAATATTACCGAAATTTTTCTTGTAATAAATCCAAGGTTTTTTAATGAGAGGAAAAGTCAAAAATGTGAAAAAGACAAGGTAGATATTTGTGTATTATTTATTTATTTTATTTATTATTATTTTTAATCTCAAATTTTGCAGTACATATAACATTCTTTCCAAAGTCTGTAAACCATAAGATTTAAATAAAAACAAATATTTTTTTTTTTAATAGTTTCTATTCTTTTGGCAAATATGGTATGTGATATTATCATGACCACTGTTTGCTTATACACACACCGAAATGTTTTACTGCACGCACTCTTTGTATTATTTAACTGAATTTATTCATATATTTATTTACAAAACTTCCTATGTAGTATATATTTTTTTCTAAACAAAAAAGCTTGATATGAAAATTTTAAATTTACTAGTGAATATTAAAAACCAGTTTATGTTTAAAAATACCCATATTAAATTTTATTGTTTCAGGGATTCCAGTGCCAAAATAACCCCAAGGAAAGAAGGAAAGATGTCTATAAATATTTTCGCAATGACTTTTGTTATTGTTGAATTTTTGTTTATTTTAAAATTTTGTATCTAATGTAGAATATTGTTTTACTTGAAAATACTAGTAATTTAATCCAAATGTTGTAAAAATAGAATGTGAAAGTTTGCCACATTTCTAAATTTCTCACTTAATCGGTATAGGCATATTTTTGCATATGGTAAAATCTGAAGACCTATATGGATTTTATTCACAATTAATATCATACAGTAATATACAAGACTCTTCAACATTTTAATCTGAAAACTCTCTAATAATTGTTTATAATGTTTTTGTTGTTATTAATTGAATTTAATATTAGTAAACCCTAACTATGTTTAGAGTTAATTCAAATTTGTACATAGAAAAAAACTAAAGGCCAAATTTAAAAATAATAATACAGAATCTCTATATGTAAGTGTAAATGCTAAAAGTGCAGAACAACCATTAAATTTTTAGGACTTCTTGTGGGCAACAGTCTACAATTCGGTAAATAATATCTGCTACCTATGTCATGTGAGATCAAGTTATTGTTACTGCAATAAGATTATTCTATTTTGCAAGTGACCAGGGCATAATTTCATATAGTAGTACGTTCTGCTACCGTTTCTTAACGAGAAACGCTAGCAAAATCTTCGTGGCTCAGAAAAGACTAATTCCTGTTGTTAAGCATATAAAATACAATAAATCTTGTAAAAGAAGATTATTAAACTTTCTTTCTGTATGTCTGTTGTGTGTTTGTATAAATGAACAATAGCCTGTTATTTAGAAATAGAGGTATCTCCGAGAAAAAGTGGTAGACCAAAACTTGTACCAAAAAGAGAAAAAACCGGTAGATAAAATAACTGGTAGTTAAAATGAGAAAAAAGGTGAACTTGCGAGAATACTAGTAACAAAAATTGTTAGAAAAACCTTAGCGGAAAAAAAATCTAAAAAGAAAAGAAAAAACCTGTACCATATATAAAAATTTCAGGCATTTCGAATAATGTTATTACCAACAATCTTATTAACTGTACAGCATATGGTCAAAGGTGGCTTGAAAGAATGCAGTACTGTAAATGGCGTCGTCTCCCTTTCCGTAAAAAGAAACGATCTCTGAAAATTCCAAAGTAAGCCGAAAAGAAAACGAGATAGCCGAAAAGAAAAATAGGAACTTATCCAATGGTGAGTCTTCTACCCAAAACTACAGAGAAACTTGATTTTGGACAGTGGCCATATAAAAAAAAACAGGTGAGCAAGGTAAGGATAAACAACGTTTCTTGATGCCGCCTATTGAAAACTAGTTGCCAGCGTCGCGAGCAACTTGGCAGGCCGGTTTCGTCCACCTTGATCAATCAAGAAATACCTCTACGAGGGTATATCCTGTAATAGTATTGAAAGTTGGGCAGCAATAGAAAATTAGATAAGGCAAAATATTAATATGTAACCGGATACACCGACCCAGTACTAAACTGTAAAAAAAATTACGTAATATAGAAAATAAAAGGAAATACTAAAAAAATATATTCGAGGCAGTGCTTTATTGTGTAGAAACACTACACTGGATATCTGATCAAGTAAGAGGTGGACATGCAATTACCGTATCTCACCGTATTCTCAATCTGTCTGTCATTTTCCAAAAAATAATATTCATTTGGTTGTGCTTTGGATTTATTTAACAAACTGGCTGTGAATAAATGGAAATTTCACGTGAAGGTTTTCGTTGGTTGATTTAAAGGCTTAACTCAACAACAATGTCTCGAATCGCTTCGTTCAACTAACTGTTTACAATTGGTTTACAGAATTTCGTCATGGTCGTGCTCCTGTCAGCGATGAATTTCGTGAAGATTGACCAAAATCGGTTGTTGTTCTAAAAAACATTGATGTTGTGCGCAACATGATTGAAGAGGATCGGCATGTGACTTACCGTGAGACAGAGGGATCCTTAGGCATATCGAAGACTGCAGTACATTCGATTTTGCATGAATATTTGGCTGTAAAAAAGATCTGTTCCTGATGGATTCCGTATAATTTGACCAAAACTCAAAAACAGGCTCGTGTCAAATGGTATAAGGAAATGCTCAAAAAATTCGACCGAGGACATGCAAAATCCAAACACAACATCGTAACAGGATATCAAACTTGGATATATTCGTACGAGCCAGAAACTAAGCAACAATCAGCCGTTTGGGTATTCCAAGATGAACCGAATTCAACAAAAGTGGTTCGTTCGCGAAGCACTTCCAAGAAAATGATCGCTTGTTTCTTTGGTTATACTGGACATGTTGCAACCATTGCTTTACAGGATTAAAGAACAGTTAATGCTGAATGGTATACAATATGCCAGAAGTCATCGATGAAATCAGGAAAAACAACCAAAAACGTCGCATCATTCTTCAGCATGATAATTCCAGCTCTCACACAGCACGCCAAACAATTGATTATTTCACGGAGAAAAACATCGAATTAATGTCTGGCCTGATTTATGATGAAACGACTTCTTTTTGTTCCCGAATGTAAAAAAAATGCTTGGAGAGCGGTTTTCATCACCTAAAGAAGCTGTTGAATCCTTCCAAAACCGTGTTTTTGAGGAACCAACTTCAGAGTGGAAAAAATGTTTCGAGAATTGGTTCGGTACGCATGAAAACGCGTATAAATCTTAAAGGTGAATATTTTAAGAAACAATAAAACGATTTGTACCAAAAAAAAATTTTTTTTTCATTGTTATTGTAAAAACTTAAAAGGTAGCCCTCGTAAATATAACACTATAACAAGTAAAATAAATATAATTTTCAATATTAGAATGTTACAAAACATTTCTAACATTGAAAATTCAGTCTGCTAAACATTTGTCATCAAAATACTTAAAGTTAAGCATTAGTAACAAACAGGGCATTTATAGGCGATAAATTGACACTTCAAATTTTATTTATATTTTGATCTATAAGCTTGTTCTATTATATTTAAAAGGTCTATTTTAAATTGACATTCTTAGATGTACGTTATTTATGAATAGTTTTATAACAGCTTATAACCCATATTAACCAATACATTCGATTGCAGCGAGGTAACAGGATGACATTATTAATACCAAGTAGAACATTATTCACTTTCTATATCCGAAGATGTCTAAAAAGAATTTTACATATTTAAAATATCTCAAATATTGTTATTATTTTAGTAATTAACCCCCAAAGAAAAACATACGTACTAATCACAGATAAGGGAATCGGTTAGTTTCCAATATAGTAAAAATGAAATCATTCTTAAAGGTCAAAATAACCAAAATTTTTGTACAGTTAGTTAGGCCTATTTAGAGTTTATAACCAAACATCTAGACTGATAAATAAATTCCAAATTACCTTTATTTGGACTTTTACAAGATAACGAGAAAAAAAAATTTAAACCAATTCATCAGTTATTTTAATTTTTTAGAGCAATTTTCCTAATTTAAAATTAACATAAACGAATTTAAAACTGTGTAGTAAACTGTAATTATGACAATAATAAACTACACAATCAATGCTACATTAACTATGTGTCCAACTCATAGAGATATTAGAATAGAGGAGGCTCATAGAAAGAGAAAGGAATGAGTCATTCTGTCTCTCTTACTCGGTGCACGCCCACAACACTCTCACACGGGTACGCACTCTTAGAATTGTGGGCGTGCGCCGAGTAAGACAGAGTGACTCATATTATTTTTTTTTTTCTTTTTAACCAATATACGCTTTAGCTTACAGCAGGCTATATACTTTCCCTCCACTATTCTAATATCTCTATGGTCCAACTTTGTAGGTAGACTTATAATACTAACTTATTGACGTTTATATTAATCATATCTTTTGTAGCTTGCGCAGGTTACGCACGTAGTAAGTGTAGCATAAATAATGCAATTTACTTACGCTGCAGTAATGTATGTGTAATGAGCTGCTGATTGCAATATTTGTCTAACTTTATTACTAAATAACTCGAGTAGTAAATTTTAAATTTCTTTGGAAAACAAAGCATAAACTTCTACCAGAAAGTTGGGGTGATAAAAGTAAAAAAAATACTAATATAAGAAAGCCCGCAAGGAAGCGACTGGACCTGGATGTCTTTACATATTGTTAAACACTTCAAAAGGCAGTATGTAAAGAAGTCATCGTCTTCGGTACGGCATTAAATATTGTTATAATAAAAGTTGCAATAATCAAGATTAAAGGTTTGCAAATACAAGAACACCATCAAAGAAAAAAATGAAATTCTCTGAAGGTTTTTGTGTATTATATAAACACTTCGAAGGACAGTATTGACCATAATTTAAGTAGTTTATATTATTTTCTTTCAAGTAGTTTGAAAACTTCTTATCGCGTCTTATTACACGCAGGTAATCTTCTAATAGCCGATTAAAATAATTCACGAAAAGTAAGGTTAGAAAATCAAAAGTGACAAATAAACGGAATTTACTACGTAGTTTATGTAATTAATATAAATTTTTTACTACATTATATGTGCTGTGCTACAAGCATCTATAGCAGAAACAACTAAACGAACATCCCTGTTGTATGGTGTCTAGCAACTTCACAGCTAGGCTTATTTCTAATGTGTTTTTTTTAATGTCTACATTTTCTTTCTGCTACCTAAAGCTTGTTATGAACAACTTTAATTGATACAGTGGGTAACAGACTAGAAAAAATAATTGGTAAGTGGGCAACCTTTGAAAACCTAATTTACAACAAACAATGTGAGAAACGTAATTAAAAGTAAAGTTTTGTGTTTTCTTCAGAAAATATATTATTTTTAAGGTTAGGGGTGGAGTTTTTCTTATTTGGAAAGTAAAAACCACAGGGGAAATTTAGCTAAAAATCATTAAAACCGGCTGGTACGTACCGACAAAAACATTATTATCCTCACGTAAACTAATCTAAACTTCATATTGCTACATGAATACTTTGCTTTTTTTACAAACCAGTTTTTTTTTTTTATAAATAATTCAAAGTCTCAATTATCAAAATTTACTAGTCTAACCACACTAGTCCAACCAGAACTTCTTGTTGTAATGATTTAAAAGAAATTTTGATATCATTAATAATTAATTTTCTTTCAAGCTCTCAAAATGGAGACGAAGAATGTTTATGTACCCGAGGTAGTTGCCAAAAATTTTAAGTGTGCTCTTTGTCAGAAGTATTTATTTGTTCCTCCAGTAACAACTCATGATGGATCAGCATTTAGATGTGGTAGATGTAGTTTTATAGAAACCTATATGAAAACGCCAGTATATGGTTTTGAAAAATTAGCCTCGCACATGGCCTTTCCATGCACTTTTCGAGGTTGTCCATCAAAACTTGCCTGGGAAGAAATATCTCAACATGAGCTTACCTGCAGATATAGAATTATAAGTTGCCCATGTTACCACTGTGATGAATCTTTTCCAATTAATAAAATAATACAGCATTTTGATGAACAACATAGAAAATATGTATTCATGAATCAGTGTAGCATACAAAATAGGAATATTAAAGAAGCTAATAGATGCTTGATGAGACTACTAATCAATAATGGAAAACCCTATATAATGTTTAATTATCGTGATAATACTAGCTTTTTTATTAGTGTTTACTCTATTGACTTTACTCACAAAAATATTAACTTTGATATAGTTTTCTCTTCTTCAAATGGAAAATGTTCTGTAGTGGTAAATGGAGTTATAGTTCCCTTTAATGAGCAGGAGAACTGTATTAACTGTCTTGATAAAGAATGTAAGTCAAAGTTTCACAAGTACTCACAAGTGTACAAAGGCAATGAAAAAATTTATGACAGTATGACTGCAGCAGTTAATATAGATAACATTGTAAATATGTTGGGTTCTGATACTATAAATTACTTGATTAAAATCACTGAAAAAACAGATGAAGATCCTATTGAGGAAATTGACTCTAAAAAGGATCTTCAATTACTTATATTTCTTCAAAACTTAGAATGCCAAGTGTGTAAGATGTTAATGTCAGCCCCAATTTATAATTGTAAAACTGGACATACTATTTGCAAAGTTTGTAGTCCAAAGCTTATGAAATGCCCCCAATGTCAACAACAACTAACAGATTCGAGATGCTTTGCTCTTGAGGATATAGCTGATAAAATTAAACTAGATTGCAAAAATAAAAAGATGGGTTGCAAATTTGTTGGAAATATTGATCAAAATATAGAACATGAAAAAGTTTGTAAAGTTATATTTTAAGATTTTTTTTAAATCAAATAATTTGAATATACTGTGAAAATGTAAAATAGATTATTTTTATGATTATGCTAGTTTAAATACAACTTCATGTTTTGATGTCACAACCTAAATGTATAATACCTTCATTAATATATGTATAAGTTGATTTTTGTTATCGGAGTTTATAGACAATTTTATTCAAAAAAAAAACGTAGAAAAAAATTGATTTTGTTAAATTATAAATGACTGCCTTTTTATCATGTTTGGACCTTTAGAAAAACTAAATTTATAAAGGTAGTTATATATCAAACTTAACTTAAAAACTCAATTTTTAGGTTATCAGTGACAGTTATATAAAATAAAACCAATTTTAAATGTGATTAGAATTTTATTTAAGGAATCTACCATTTTACAACACTGTAAATAAAAGAATGCAGAGAAACTGTTTATAGTAACTAAAGTTTGACAGGATTAACTATTTCTTTTTATTGAAATTGTGAATCTAGCCAAATTCTGGATATTATAAACATCTTCCATGTGCTGTTTTGTTTACAGTCTTGCAAAATTGCATTTTTTGTAATTACCAGCATCTAGTGTTTATCTACCCACGGTGGGTAAGCAAGTATAGTTAGTTTGAATTCAAAATATTAGATTATTTTTTATAATCATATTACTGGTTATTCTAAGTTATGAGAAATAATTTGCATTTTAGATAAATTATAATTGATCAAATCAATCAAAGAATCATCTAATTTTATAATGATTGAATTACATTATCTAATTGTATAACTGAAATATATGATCAATTATTACTAATATACAGTGAAAGGCAGAAAGTGTGCCAGATATGGGATTTTTTCTTAATTATTAAACTTGGAAAAAGAGTGAATTTATAGGTGGAGTCTGCATCACTTGAAATCCAAGAAATGATTTTGCATTACTTTTTTAACAGTCAATGAGTAAAAAAATGATGATTTTCGTAAAACCGCAATTGTTGCAACGGAAAATTATTGAGTATTTTTACCCTATAACATGCAGTTTGAGGTTTTTGTTTTAAGGACACTAGCATCACAATATTATTACATAAAAAGAAAAGAAAACTCGTTAATTAATATTAACTAAAGGTAACAAATATAGCACACAAAATATAAACACAAATCAAATAATAACCGGTCAAGTGCAAGTTGAACTTGCGCAGTTAGTTTCTTACGTTGATCCCTTTCAAAATAAAAATTTTTGTTACGGAGGTATAAAATGATCAGTAACTTCACAAATATAAGTTTTTAATAAAGTTTGTTTCCGATCTTTACCGAAAACTGATGACCTTGAAATTTTTGTTTTTTTTATATACCAGATTAATTATTAAAGGTAATGCACTCGTGATAAGTTTCGTTCAATCTACATCCCATGGCGAATATTCCAGATTTTTTGAACAGTACTTTTGAAAAATAATACAAAGAAAAGTGTGCGCAAGTATATATTATTGAACTCGTGTTTTTACAAGTTTTCATTTGACATCCCACTCGATGATCTAGTAAAATTTTTTTTTCACTTCCGATTTCACCCCCCAAAATTAACTCTTTAAGACATAATTTAACTTTCAAAACTACACGGTTCTGATGAGGCCATCAATTCCTATATTAGTACCAAATTTCAACTTGCTATGTCAAATAGTTTTGGAGAAGACGGGTGTGACAGACGGACAGACACTGAAGTGATCTTATAAGTGTTCCATACGGAACACTAAAAGTAAAAAACTATAAACCTAAAAAAATATTATTCAGTTTGCATTTCGACGTGCCCACCGCCCAATTCTATGCACCGAATTATTTGCGAATGTAATTTTTTTAAAACATTTCTTAACAAGTAACGCTATTTACCGACTACCTTATTGCATTTTTCAAATGTTCAATATTTGTGAAAAGTCTCTGGGAATAAACTTTGTCCTTGAGATAGCTATATAAAAAAATAGAGCCGTGTTAAGTCCGAAAGATTCTCAGAATAACGTCCAATCCACTAGTCTTCAAATTATTCATCCAGCCATTCTCGCACTTTCAGTTTACTGTGAAGTGGAAGTTCATGTAAAAATATTAAATATTTCTGGTTGAAGCATTTCTGAAGTTCAACATTGTTGGAAAAAGAAAAGGCCAAGAATCTGGGTGTTCCATATCTCAGATCATACGTTCACTTCATCGTAGTACTAATGTTTAGTTTCTAATACATTAGAAGAAAACGTAACTTCGTTAGTAAAAAAAGGAGGTTTCTGTGTTCCATATCTCAGATCATACGTTCACTTCATCGTAGTACTAATGTTTAGTTTCTAATACATTAGAAGAAAATGTAACCTCGTTAGTAAAAAAAGGAGGTTTCTGTAAAAATATAGGGCTTGTTTCTTCTTTCCTTGTAGCCAAGAATAAAAATCTAGTCGAGTATCATAATCACTTTCTTGTAAAACGTGAATAAATTTTGGTTTGTAAGCACGAAATTTCTACTTGTACTAAAATTCGCCTGATCGATCGTCCTGACATTCCACCTTGTCCATGTCTTTTACATAGCGCCATTTGAGGATTTTCGATAATCGATAACATGACATTGAAATTTGCTTCTTCGTTAGTAACAGGCTTGTGATAGCAGACTTTATATCGGCTATGTATAGTATTTTTCAAGATCTAAAAAAGATTTCGCAAATTGATGCAATAAAAACATTAAACGACCGTTAGGATCTTCGCACGTACCTGGCCGTAACAGGGTCGTAATTGATATATATACCTCCCTTTCAATCTCTAAGAGCTTGCAAGTCCTAAAAAGGGCAAGCCCTTTTAATAATTTGGAAACTTTCACACAACTTTTTTTTGACGTTTTAGGGCATGTTACCCTGTAATATATATCTCAAAAAAGAAATGAGATATAGAGTTCAAATTTGGTACACGTATAATACTTATAGTAGGGATGGAACCTATAGTTTTTGAATGATATAGCTTTAGGGGAAGGGGGTGAAAGGAGATATATTTGGTACCGTTTTTATAGCATTCTATGATCTTTTCTAGGTTTTTGGCTCCAACTGTGAACAAAATTTAAATGAGTATTTATGGTCAAATATGTAAGGGGTTTCTTTGAATATGTCCTGTTATATGTGCTGTTCAGGTTTCTTGGAATCAACGTGTTATTTTTTCTTTTAATTACTCAATAACATAAACGGCTAGTGAGGTAGGGAACAGGGGTTAGAGAGGTTACTTCGTTTATATCGTGTTATAAGTCCTTTTCCGGGTTCTTGGAGTCTCAGGAAATCTAAATATTGTTTTTTTTTTCATTATTTGCATTGGTCAAACATGTAAGGAGTTATTAAGTTAGAGAAAGGGGATAGAGGAGTTACTTTGTATATATTTAGTCTATTTCAGAGTTTTGGAGTCGGCAAATCTGAAAATTGTGTTATTTGTTCATTATTTTCAATTGTGTTTCATGGTTCTTAGAGTTAACGAATATGAAAATCTTATTATTTTTTCAGTACTTCTAATTTTAACGCAAGTAAAAGAGGTGGGGTTCATTAAATATTGTATAGTTTCCCTAAAACTATAAGAATTTTTCCTGATTTATGGTTGAATTTTCCAACAGGCCTTGATATGATGATACCAAGCCATGTTAGGTAGCCTGAAAATTCGTTTAAATAGTTGATCCCTATATAATAGGTGTTTCGGTTAATAATGTCGATTTTTTCGCAACATTTAAACGTTTATATCAATCACAAAATGAATTACTAGGCTGGTTTGAAAAGTCCGTGCAAAAATAAAAACTACTTATGTGTTTGGGGTAAACCTTTTTTATTTTTCGACATAGTCTCCTTTTAGGCTTATACACTTCGTCCAACGATGTTCTAGTTTGTTGATCCCTTCCGAATAATAGGATTTGTCTAAGTCTGCAAAATATCCATTAGTGTCTGCAATCACCTCCTCGTTTGCATAAAATCTTTGTCCCGCCAGCAATTTCTTCAAATTGGGGAACAAATAGTAGTCCGAGGGAGCCAAGTCTGGAGAATAGGGGGGATGTGAAACGAGTTGGAATCCTATTTCCATTAATTTTGCGACCACAACTGCTGAGGTGTGTGCTGGTGCGTTGTCGTGATGGAAAAGGACTTTCTTGTGGGCCAATCGCGGGCGTTTTTCTTGCAGCTCGGTTTTCAAACGGTCCAATAACGATGAATAATATTCACCTGTAATAGTTTTACCCTTTTCCAGATAGTCGATGAGGATTATCCCTTGCGAATCCCAAAAGACAGTCGCCATAACCTTTCCGGCCGAAGGAACGGTCTTCGCCTTTTTTGGTGCAGATTCCCCCTTGGTAATCCATTGTTTAGATTGTTGTTTGGTCTCAGGAGTATAGTAATGTATCCATGTTTCATCCACAGTGACGAAACGACGCTTAAAGTCCTCCGGATTCTTCTGGAACAGCTGCAAACCATCCTTGCAACACTTCACACGATTCCGTTTTTGGTCAAGCGTGAGCAAACGCGGCACCCATCTTGCGGATAGCTTTCTCATGTCCAAATGTTTATGCAAAATATTATGTACCCGTTCAGTCGAGATGCCCACAGCACTAGCAATCTCACGCACCTTAACTCTTCTGTCATCCATCACCATATCATGGATTTGATCAATGATTTCTGGAGTCGTAACCTCCACAGGTCATCCAGAACGTTCAGCGTCACTTGTGCCCATATGGCCAGTCCGAAGATTTTGAAACCACTTATAAACTGTTCTAATCGAAGGTGCAGAGTCACCATAATGTTTATCAAGCTTCTCTTCCTAAGGCGTTTTGCCTTTCATAAAGTAATGTTTAATCATCACACGAAATTCTTTTTCGTCCATTTCTTGAAAATCACTCGACTTCCTTGATTCACACGAATGCCAAACACAAAGAAATAGACCAATATGGCTGAAACTTGGTGTGCGTTCATTCAAGAGATGCTACTAACTAAACATGACCTCGATACGCGCCGGTGGTGCCATCTCTCGGACTTTGCACGGACTTTTCAAACCAGCCTCGTACCTTAATAATCAAAGTATTGGCCATCATTAGCTATGAGTTTTTCCCATTTTTCTGTCAAAGAATGGATTCCGCACCAGAAGAACTGTTGAGGCCAACCATTCATCAAGCCAAATTTTCACTTCTTCGTAAGAATGTAAGTGTTGTTCTGAAAGTCCGTGCTGCATCGATCGAAATAAGTGGTAATCTGAAGGGGCTAAGTATGGTGAATACGGCGGGTGGGGTAGAACGTCCCATTTGAACTTTTCCAAATAGTTTTTAACACATTTTACAACATGGGGCCGAGCATTGTCATGTTGAAAAATGACTTTATCGTGTCTTTGGGCGTATTCTGGTCGTTTTTTTTCCGTCATTGCTCGGTTCAACTTTGTGGTATCAATTGTTGTCGGTATCGATCGCCAGAAATCGTTTCACCAGGTTTCAGTAGTTTATAATACACAGCTCCTCTACTATCCCACCAAATACACAGCAAAACTTTCTTTCCCTGTATATTGCGCACTGGTTGTGATGTTGAAGGCTGGCCTGGGTCTACCCAAGTTTTTGGGTTGGAGCATGTTCACCATAAGCTTCAACCAACAATCGATAATTTTTAGCAGCCGTTTAAATGAAAGGTTATTAAACTTCCCCGCAAAACGTCTCTGGTACGAAACATGACGTATTTAAAGCTATGAAGAACTATGTTTTTCGTACAATAACAATTAATAACGAACTGGCTTTTGATGGCGTATGTTTACCTTCCAAAACGCCATAGATGTCACTAGTCTATACCAACAAGTGTGTTAGTTCAGGTTATTTCTTAGCAAAATCGACATCGACCTATTATATGCAGAACTTTTACAATTCATTTTATTAAAATAAAATTCTTAGTTTTTTAGTCAAACTAGAAATCTAATTATAAAAATTCATAAATACATATACAATGTCCCAGCAAAGTACAAAATCTATCTTTTACTAATATTTACAGTTTATGTATTTTAAACTTTATTTATCTGGGCCTACAAGGTAATATCACAGCTTAATATTCAGTTGAAAATAATGAAAATATTTAATATTTTCTAATTTCTCAGTTAAAACCAATTGAAAAATCATTGACTAATATTAAATCATTTTTTTAACACCACTTAATACCATTTTATTACTTAAAGTGCCTTTGGTTTCTGCATGCCCTAGGCATATACGAATTTATTTTTCTTTTAGAATATATGTGAAAGCTTTTGGCTCTTAAAACAGGTTCTCTTTATGATATAATTTCACCATCTTACATCTTTAAGCATCTTACACGTAAATGTTAAATTAGGAATATCATCAATAATTTAAAGATCACCACCAAAATCAAACCCGGTCTTTAGCTGTCCAGTTTTATTTTTGATAATGTAATATTTTGTAGTGTAAATATCATTAAATAAACGTTTTTATAAAAATTGAAAAACTAAATCGAGAGATGAGGAGGGAAATTACCAGTTTTTAGAATCTCAATACAATATTTCATTTTTATCATTTGAATCACATAGAAAAACATATTTTTCACAGATCTCGACGACATAGTTAAAGAATCTAAATTATGAGAAAGTTTTAATAGAAATTGTTTTTGATCGTACTATTATAAGTGGTTTTCATCTTTGAAAATTTCAGTAGTTTCATGTCTCAAATTGGCTTTGTCCTGGAGGTAAATAAAAGTATTTTCAAAATGCAGTGATGTCAAAGAAAAAACAGTTATACCTATATATTACTCACATTTTAAGATTTATTTTTGAATTTTTTTTTTTGATTTTTATTCATAAAAACATAAAAATATACATTTATTTTTTATGAATACACCTCAAAGTATATTTTTGAAATTTCCTTTGGGTACTAAATTTTTTTGTAAAATTTTGCTTATTCTTTATATGACGACTCTGGTAAAGTACTTATAAATAAAATAATAATCACATACTCATAAATAGAATTGCTTGAAAGACAAAGAATATTCTCTAAAGTATTTAAAATCAGTAAAACTAGCATCAGTTTAATTATAGTAAAGTATTAGTGGGTTCTGAAAGATTTTCTGAAAATATTCATGTGATTTATTATTGCAAAATTTTTAGAGGTGTAGCTGTTCAACACACATGCTGTCCTGGCTGTACTGTTTAGATATACTGAAAAATCGACATTTAACTTATAATTCTGAAACAACACAACAAGACAAACAAGAGATATAGCAATTATGTTATTTTCAGACATATAAGTTACCAGAAAATTTACTTTATCTGCTATTTTTGAGAATACTTAAAGCAAAATTTTATTACACTAATGATTTCACTACAAAAAACTGGCTTTAACATCTACACTCAAGCCATTTATTTGCTTAGATTTATATATTTAAACAAAAATTTGGCAATCTTTTTCGATGGAATTAGATTTATTATATTTATAATGGAAACTGACCCGAATCCCTTATCTGATTCACTGGTAAACAAAATTGTAACTTTGTCCTGCCACATGGACTTTTATGATATTTTTTACTTTAATATGAGGTTGGCAGTAAAAACAAACATTAAAAAAAAATCTGTTAGCCAAGAAGTTTATTCTCTTAAGTAATTTAAAATATTTCAAAAAACAATGACCTCCTAAACCAAAAATGTAAAAAGGTTTTATTATGAAGTTACGATCGAAGATTTTTTAGCAAATTTAGATCCTGGTTGGTTCCTTTTGATTGTCCAGCAGTAATCTGCCAACATATATGGGTTCACGATTTCAAAAATAGCTGATTTTAGTTTCATGATGTAGCAAATTCGATTCTTTTAATCGAGATCCTAATAGTTCTGACTGCTTTTTTGACAAATTTAAATTGCGAACCAAATCGTTTAGGTCTCCTTGAGTTATCAAGTGTGGCTTGGTTAGAATTTCTTCAAACTCAGAGTCATCGTCCTCATTAACACATTGGCTTAAAGTGGAGGATTGTGTATCGTCAATCTCAACGGACGCAGATGCAACTGGTATAGGCAAATTTTCACTATGAGGGACTGGTCTCATGGCTGAAGGTAAATTAGGGTAAGTAACTGTGTGTTTTTTCTTGAAATTTATACCATTTACGTCAGTAAGACAAAAATAGCAGTACGAAATGTGATCTGGTTCGGTCCAAATCATGGGTACAGCAAATGGCATATGACGGGACCCTTTCTTCCAGTTGGTTAAATTCTTCACACACGTTGTGCAACAAATATGAGGGGCCCAGGATTTGTCACAGCGATGGGCCACAGCGAAACTAAAATACCGGTGATAACTCTCCAAGACTAGTTTTGTGAAATTTCATCTTTGTTTTTTGAAAGTTAGTTTACCACAAATATAACAAAAAGAGTTAGGATCGTTACTACACTTTCTCGACATGTTAACGCAGTTAATAAATCACAATATTTTGATGAAATCACAGACAAATAGTTTTATGACTATTTCTTCGCGAACGTTCCTTTGCTTTTATTGCCGTAGTACTAGTTATAAGTATTACCGTATCACAAGAAAACTGAGGCTAATTGAAACAAAACAACTGCAGTTTAATAATGAGGGTAGTTAGCTAAAACAGTATTAGCTTTCAAAGTTCGTGTGGCATGACTAGTGTTGACCAGTGTTATATTCGTCCGTCATAGTTCGACAATTTCTTGAATAAAAAATAACCTAACTTTTAATAATAATAATAATAATAAAAATATTACTACATGACTATTTGGTTTACCTTCACTTTCAACATAAAGCATTTCCAATGCATTTTTAATTGTATCATTATTTTTGTTTTGATCTATTTCCATTTTTTTCTATAATATACACAATACATAAAGCCTAATCTACACAGACCTACACTACTTTTGTTTGTCATTCTTTTCGAAATTGATATTCATTTCGTGTATTCTGAAGAAAGGCAAATCTGTCTTTATTAATTACGCTCATAGACATAGATGATGGACCATAGACATAGAGGACGGACCGAGTGTTCCGTATACCGTTGTGAAGTAAACATGGATGCAAAAGTGTGAGAAGTAACAGAAAAGAGACAGGTATTGGCCGCACAATCGCTTTGTCTCTTTCTAGAGAGTGGTCAATTTTATGAAGTTAATGCTCAGTCCATCCTCTATGTCTATGGGATGGACTGAGCATTAACCTCACAAAATTGACCACTCTCTAGAAAGACATAAAGCGACTGTGCGGCCAATATCTGTCTCTTTGCTGTAGGCCTGTAATAAACAAGGCGGAGTACCCCGAGACGGAATTCAAGGCGAGAAAAGCCCCAACCCGATTATTGTTCAAATAGAACATTTCAAGAGCGCCGTAGCTTAGCGGCATTCTAGAAAGAGACAGCTACTGGCCGCTCATTCGTTTTGTCTTTCTCACACTTTTGGGTCATATTTACTTCACAGTGGGATAGGGAACACTCAGTCCATCCTCTATGTCAGGGATGTCAAAGATACGGCCCGCATCCGGCCCCCGGGACGTATCAATAAGACCCGCGATCGCAATGTGTCACACAGAAAGAAGAATACTATATACTATATAATTAAATAAATAAAATGTTATAATAATTCAGTACATTTTTTTTTATTTGAATCTGGCCCGCCTACACATTCTAAATTTAATATATGGCCCTCTGCAAAATTGAGTTTGACACCTCTGAGAGTCTATGTCTATGGTATGGACTGAGTATTACCCTCACAAAATTGACCACTCTCTAGAAACAGACAAAGCGATTGTACGGCCACTACCTATCTCTTTTCTGTAGACCTGTAATAACCAAGGCGCAGTACCCCGAGACGGAATTCAAGGTGAAAAAAGCTCCCACTCGACCTTAGAAATATTATTTTCAAGAGCGCCGTAGCTTTGCGGCATTCTAGAAAGAGACAGCTCCTGGCCGCACATTCGCTTTCTCGCACGCACTTTTGCGTTCATATTTACTTCACAGCGTGATACGGAACGCTCAGTCCAGCCTCTATGTCTATTAATTACTCTTAGAATTGATATGTATAATTTTAATATTAAGCTCTCCTGGGTTCCTGGTCATTCAAATATTCGTAGCAACAAAAAAAGGGATCAGCTGGCCAATATTGGCAACAATTTTGTAGTACCCATAGAATATGAATTGGACAAGTTACCTTTTTATTAATAAGAATATTCAAAGTTAGTGGAATGCTCAATGTTCAATTCTTCACAGAACAGGTGATTATTCGACGAAAGTGATTTTTCGGTTACTAACAGTTTGTGATTTAACACGAAAAATTTAAATTTATTTACGAAAACTTGTTGATACGTTTACTATTAGTTTTGAATGTTAGCATGTCTGATAGCTCGAGAATTTGGGAATCTAAAAAACTTACTTTAACATTATCAATAGAATAACGTTTACAATGAAAAACAGAATACTTTTTAACGCAAGATAGCCCCATTTTAAATAAAAGTAATTATAACTATTGGGATCTTATCTGTAGGCGGAGCCTACTATGATCATTATTAAGACGGCCGAAATATGGGTGCAGATTTAAATTTATAATGTGTGAAGCATAGGGAGTGTGATAGTATTTTTCAAAAATATTTTTAACAACTGGCAATATTTGCAAATGGGCTGGTACAAATTCTGCCCAAAGGAATTTCACACTCGGTGAATAACTTTTAAAATCAAATCTTTTCCTTGGGTGTGGAATAATCGATGGTAAAACAGTCGCGCCCAACATAAGGAAAATCCAAAAAGCATGTATAACCACGGCCCAATTCCGAACAGTAGTGTTTGAGATAAACGGCACATTCAACAGTAGAACAGGAGAAATCTTATGTATGGAATGCTCTCGTAAAGCCGATAAAGATGAAAAATGCAAACATATCCTTGGAACTCTTTTGTATTGTTACAGGTAAGATTGTAACCTATCTCTAATATTTACATTTCAATTTTTGTATGAAACTAATTTTTTACAACGATTGTAGCAACCAGGTAAGTGTTTTAACCTGCACTGACATCAAATGTACCTGGAAAGTGAAACGTCAAGAGGTATTCGAACTGGAAAAATTTTAACTGGTTTCAAATCAAATGCCAATTCACTTTGGAGGTTAATATTTATTAACTATTTATGACCTTAAATGAATACAAAATAATTGGGACAGTATTTTACCAAAATAAATCTGAAAGATGTTATCTAATAAGGAATTTTTGTTTGACACGCAAATTACAAAAAAAAAAAAACAAATGACTGTTCAAGAATAAATAATTTTTCTTACCTGGAAGAATGTAATCTTTTTAAAAATATTTAGAACAAACTTTAGCATCAATTGGGATTTTTCGTTCAATTCGGAGAACTTTTTTCCACACTTTCAGTCTGTCAACTTTCTCCACTTGCCCAAATGCATTAGTAGCATTTACATAACCCTCATTTGCTTTTGGAAATGCATGAAAAACTGCATTTAAATCCTTTTGCAGGTGACGTTTATAATTATAAATACAACATAAAAGCATTTTTATTGATTTTTCCCGAAAAGCACAAATTTCGGTGTTTATTTTTAAGAAACTTTGTAATATTAATTTACACAGACGCTTATGACAGATTTAAAAATGCACCTCAAATTTAATTCTTGAAAAAGCCGCGAGATGTATTGAATAGGTAAGATCCCAATGTACTAACTGCAACTGTTTAAACTGTAGCTATGATAAGTTTTATTATTTGTAGTTTTATAAACTTTTTTTCGTTTTTATAGTCAAATTGCAAAAAATCGCTAAAATTACAGTTGCTCAAAAAGCGACGTTAAAAACCGTGATAATTGAAATTGATCTGCCACACCTAAAAATTTAGATGTTTCCTTTTTCTTCTTAAAACACACAGGTTATTATTCTTTATTCACGGTTTCTATCTACACGTCAATAATGATTGTCGAGTCTCATAGACATAGAGGATGGACTGAGTGTTCCGTATCCTGCTGTGAAGTAAGTACAGACCCAAAAGCGTGAGAGAGACAAAGCGAATGAGCGGCAAGTAGCTGTCTCTTTCTAGAATGCCGCTAAGCTACGGCGCTCTTGAAAATAGTATTTCTAACTGTTCCATTTGAATAAAGATTGAGCTGGGGCTTTTTTCACCTTAATTTCCGTCTCGGAGTACTGCGCCTTGTTTATTACAGGCCTACAGAAAAGAGACAGATATTGGCCGCACAGTCTCTTTGTCTCTTTCTAGAGAGTGGTCAATTTTGTGAAGTTAATGCTCAGTCCATCCTCTATGTCTATGGTCGAGTCTGGTGTAAAAAATAACAGTGAGTTTTCAATTTTGGCGCGAAATAATACTTTGATTTTAGCTTTTTACTTATGATTTCTATGTGGTTTAGCTCAAGGTCTTTGACGAAATTAACAGACGTGTCGGGAGTATGAGCCTTCTGCCTTAAGATTATTTAAAGAATATATTACCCTAAATTTGCGAAATAGTAGTGGATGCCGTTGTTTTAATTAACTATTTAAAATATTTCAAAACCGCTTGTTCTATTAGCGGTGGATATCTTATCGTTTCAAAGTGTGGTATCATCATATAATCGAGCTCAATTAGTGTTGTAAAGCAAAAGAAAAACACTGTATAAATTACTAAAAACTAGAAACAACGTACAAAAAACTGAAAAACGCGCCGACAAAAATGAACCACGTATGATTCCGTTCGGATAAACGTCGATTTTAGTTGGTAACATCCGCATCCTTGTTTCTCTTAATTATTTTAATGAAGAAAAACAGATATCTGGAGACATCCTGCGTTTATTGTAACACATCCAAGGACAACATATTACTAATGTGAAATTAGTCATTAATAAACTGAAGTGAAGAACTAATAATATGTTTAAAATTGTACTGCTTTACTTATACCGAACAACGGGGAAGATCTTGTATTTAACCTCCAATTCCTTGACGGCTAAGTACCCTGAAATTATAAAAAAAGAACAATTTACATGTTAATTATCAGAAAAAATTCCATGTTAACAAGCTTTAAAGAATTTTCAAAAAATATAGTTATCTAATCAGTATAAAATGTAGTTGTTTCGATAGCATAAAACTTTATTTTATGTGGAAAATAGATTTTTTTAATTAATTTAATGTTTTACTTGCATTGGACTAATACTAGGTAAGTACTGTAGTTATTTATATAGTTCGGTAGAAAAAGCACTAAAATCAAAAAATTGGTGTTCATAACTATTTATATGATTACAAAAAAGTTGTAACTTTTAAGTTTTAAGTTTAAATAAAACTTTATCGTAAAGATTTATAATGAAGAGTAAAGTGTGTTTAAATTTAAATACAGAGCAAAATAATAATTGAAAGTGTTAATAGGAAATAAAAATTATGGTTACATTTAGATTTGTGGCCTTCCTAGTTAAAAATTCAAAAAAACTCCAGTAAACATGTCAGTAATTGTTGTCGTATTTGCAATAATTAGAAATGCCAGTAAAATTGAGTGTTGAAGATAAAATGGAAATTGGTCTTATAGTTGGAGATAATTATAAAACTTTTAGAGAAGCAGCAGAAATTTTTAATATTAGACACCCAGATAAAACTGTACACTTCACAACTGTAGGATATCTAATAAATAAATTCAAGATTTATCGAAGTGTTGAAAATAAATTAAAAAAAAAAGTTAGGCATGGATTTCAAATGAAGATAACCAAAATCAAGTAATACTGTCGGTAGTAGAAAAGCAAAAAGATTCACTTTAGAGAAGATCAGCTTTATTGAATGTGAGTAAAACTATAGTTGTGAGAATTTTAAGATCAAATAAATTTAAATCATACAAACCCCAATTTACCCATACTTTAAAAGCCAAAGGTTTTGAACGAAGATTTGAATTTTGTGCTTGCTTTCAAGGAGAGTTGGAAGATAGCAGGTTAATGGCAACACAAATACTTTTCTCTGACAAAGCGACATTTATGGCTAATGGGACAGTAAGTTCTCAAAACTATCGCTGGTGGAGCGATGTTAGTCCTAACTTCAATATCCAAACTCGAGATCAATACTTGTTTTACTTGAACCATTCTTTTTTCGAAACAAGATGAATGCTGAATGTTACGTAGAATTTTTAGATAATGAGTCCCTGAGTTTTTTAATCCCCTACCAATAATTGAAATACAACATATGTGGTACCAAAATGATGGTGCATCATGTCACAGTATGAGAAATGTTCGAGATTATTTCCTCCACATTTTTAACTGTAGAGTAATAGGGAGCTATGTGCAGTTTACTGGGTCCCCAAGGTCTCTAGACTTTTTTTTATGGGTCTACTTGAAAGAAAAGGTTTATCTTAAAAGGCTAGTTCAAGATGGTTATCATCTTGAGAGAATCATTAGGAAAACATGTGAAGCTATAACTCCTGACGTAATTAGAGATGTAATAAAAGAATTTTCTGGAAGGACAATCATCTGTTTAGAAAGGGGCGGTGGATACATTGAAGCGCTTGTGCAATAAAGTTAGAATTAATCCATATGTTTAGTTCTTTTGTTATGTATGTGGTAATTAAGTAATGGTGCAATTTCAAAATAAAATGACATTAGCACAAATTTATTATGGATGTAATTGTTGCAAAGCAGATAAAAAAGTTATCAAATTTTTAACAAAAATATGATACAATCAAAATCAGTGCACTAGTTTTTAAGTAATTTCGTTTTCCTTTATTCAATAAATAATCCGACAATTACTGACATGTCTACTGGAGTTTTTTTTGAATTTTTAACTAGGAAGGCGACAAATCTAAATGTTAGCATAATTTTTTTAGTTCGTATTAACATTTTCAATTAATATTTTGCTCTGTATTTAAATTTAAACACACTCTACTCTTCATCATAAATCATTATTTTCCCTGTATACCATCAAATATTTTAAATTTGCAGAATTTTTTATTAAGAATAAATTTTTTTGTGATGTGTAAGGTAAACTTTTTCTCTATTTGTGTAAAACTCTTTGGGACACACTGTTTATTTAATATAAAATACTTTTTCTGTAGTAAAATATATATGGGGTGAAAGGGATGAAGTAGGGAGCTAAAAGAGTAATTGCGTGTATGTCATAATATACTTCAATTTAAGTATTGTCAGTTTTTAAGCGATATTGCTTAAGGGGAAGGAGGTGAAAGAGATTGGAGTTGATAAATTTTGTAAGGTTTTAATAGTAATATGATAATATTTCCTGAGTCCATAATTTTTTGTTGACATAGGAAACAGATATTTTGCGCAAATATTTATGGTAAAACATAAAAGGGGTTGAAAAGGTGAAGGAGGGATTAGAGGGGTTGTTTCATATATAATGTTATATGTCATATGTTTTTGGAGTCAAATAATTAAAAAATTAGGTTATTTTTCAATTTTTTTTTTTAAATTCTAACCCAAGAAGATGAAAAGAAAAAACAAAGTACTTAAATCTAATAAATAATAAATGTAATGTTCAACAAACTAAAATAGTCCTCAATTATGGGCCCTAACCATTTTATCGAAAAGGTGAAGATCTTTTTATTGATTTAATATGATCTGCAAGGTAGTTAAGAGTATTAGAAAATGAAAAAGTATGTTATAAACATATTAGTTATTTGTCCACCTAGTAATTTTGAAATTTGTTGATTTTATAAACATTAACCTTATATTCATAATGTGACTATATATATATATATATATATATATATATATATATATATATATATATATATATATATATATATATATATATATATAGGTTCTGGATTCGGATATTCTGCGTTAAACAGATCACACACCTGTTGTGTTCTCCTATGGTCTCTGTATCCAATCATATATATATATATATATATATATATATATATATATATATATATATATATATATATATATATATATATATATATATATATATATATATATGGTACAGTGAAATCTCCCTTGGGCAGACACCAACGGGACCGACCGAAAGTGTCCGTTAAAGAAGGATGTCCGCTTAAAAAATTAAAAAAATCTTTTTTTTAATAAAGACTGTAATTAAAGAATTTGGGACGTTTAAAACGTATACTTATGTATGTACCCGGTGTACAAGTATGAAATGCGGATTTCAGACAACAGATGGTGCACCAATGCAGTTTGTGCTATAAAGATTTGACACTACACCATTTTGTTGTGTTATTAACAAGTGTCAGACGCGCACGAGTGATAAATTGGAAAAGTGTGTGCATAGTGTTGTGTTGTTGTGTTCAATATGTCGAAATTTATACCGAACAAAGAGTATTCGCGGACAGCATTAATTTTTTTTTTTTAAGGGTTTAGCACACGTGCTATAGGGAAGTCCCTAAAGCGCTACAGGAGCGACACGTGTGCGGAAAAAGCGATTTACGTTGTTCTTGAATCGCTGTAAATTGTACTCGGTGGGAAACAGTCCTAGGTAAGCCATTCGAAAGGGATGATGTTCTCCATATAAAAGACTGCTTGAAAAGTGTTGTACGAGGAGTAACAAGCTGAACTTCATACGGATGTGAAGTATCAGCGCGACGTGTACTTCTAAAATGCACCGCTCTGGGAGGAATTAAGCGGGCTACATCTTTCGAACACTCTCCATGAAAATACTTGTAGAATAGACTCGAGTTCTTCGATGTTCCAGCGAATCAAGGTCGCCGGTCAGTTCTGGATCTCCAATCAGACGAACAGCCCTTCTTTGAACAGAATCCAACAAATGCAGTGTATGTTTGGGAGCGGAGCCCCAAACATGGGAGCAGTATTCCATAGTTGGGCGAATTTCATTTTTTTTCATTTGAAGAAAACTGCTGTTGAATCATACCGATTACTTCGAGAAGCTTATGGTGAACATGCTCCATCGCAAGATACGTGTGAACGATGGTTTCGGCGTTTCAAAAGTGGTGACTTCGATGTTGGAGACAAGGAACGTGGAAAACCGCTAAAAAAATACGAAGATGTGGAATTGTAAGCATTGTTGGACGAAGATGATTCGCCAACACAAAAACAACTCGCCGAGCAATTGGACGTTAGTCAACAAGCTGTTTCCAATCGGCTACGAGAGATGGGAAAGATTCAGCAGACCGGTAGGTGGGTACCACATGAGTTGACGACAGGCAAATGGAAAAGCGCAAAAACACGTGTGACATTTTGCTCGCTCGGTACAAAAGGAAATCGCTTTTGCATTGTATAGTTACAGGGGATGAAAAGTGGATTTATTTTGAGAATCCCAAGCGCAAAAAATCATGGGTAGACCCAGGCGCACCATCCAGATCGACCGAAGATGTGAAAAAATGGCTCGATGAATGGTTCGCAGCAAAAGGGGAAGATTTTTTACTGGCGTGGTATTCACAAATTGCCAGAAAGATGGGAAAAATGTATAACAAGCGAAGGAGCATACTTTGAATAAAGCACTTTTTATCATTCTTCCGAATTTAACATGTTTTTTTAGAAAAAAAATCCGCATTTCATACTTGTACACCTGGTACATATTTTTAAAATAAACAAAAAACTTAAGGAAAAAACAAAGATTTGTTACCTTTAGATACAGATCAAATATAATAGGATAGAGTTATACATATGAAATGAAAGGTCACTTTAATGACGCAAAAATTCATATATTGTTGTTTGTCTGCTCTTTTTTTTTTTTTAAAAAAATGGCGTTCACAAATCGTATTTCTAATTTCGAAAGAATCCCTAAAGACTCTGCATCTCCGTGATCTTGGGCAAAACTTTTAAGCTGCTTGGTTAGGGTAATAGCTTCACCATAATTGGGATAGCATCTGTTGGTACTTCAACAAATTCTTATTTTTGAGGATATCTGCAAGTATGTTAAGTAATAAGTCATCTTCTGGATCAGATGTAACAGCCTCAGTTAACTGGTCTTCACTTTGCATATTTCTTGCTTGCCTCAACAATACTGGGTCTTTTTGGTCAGTCGCTAAGTCAGTTAGTCAAAAATTCACCAAATCCACTATACCACCATTCACATGGCCAGATAATTCTGTCGCAACAACACCTGTCGAGGAAGCGAACTTGTTGGCTGAACTTTTTGCTTCACATTCTACTGTGGATTTCCAAGGAAAAGTACCATCTACTATTCCCATAGTGCAGTCAGGTATGTCCGATATTGTCTCCAGACAGTGTATCATAACGTATTTTAATGAAGCTAGACACCAAAAAAGCTTCTGGTGCTGACGGAATACCTGCCATAGTACCCAAAAACTGCGCGAGAGAACTAACACCAATTTTCTGTAGACTTTTCAACCTCTCTTACAGAAAGTAAATATTTCCTTCCTGCTAGAAATGCACCACACTTCAGCCGATATCCAAAAAAGGCAAGAAGACCTTGCCAAACAACTACTCAACGTGTACTTTCGATAATATTAAAAGTCATGGAAAAGACTATCAATCCGCATCTTTTAAGATTCAATATTATTAGCGACCATGAATATGGCTTTCGTAAATATAGATCAACAAATCTTCTAACTTATGTAACACATGTTGGGAACAACGCAATTGAATACTTTGGATTATCTCGAGCGGTTGCTCTTGATATATCCAAGACATTCGACCGTGTTTCTGGTATGTCTGAAAAGTTCTGTTTATGGCTCTAGGCTCTGATGTTTTCTCAAAGAGCGCTCTTTACGAGTGACAGTCGACGGTGGGCTCCATACTGTCCTGTACTCTCTTTCTCATTTACATTAACCATCTGCTCGAAAAGACCAGGAATCCAATTTACAGCTTTGCAGATGACAGTAAGCTTATATCTTCATTAACTTTGAACGCGCGAACATCGGCTACTGGTGCAAAAATCCGCAAACAGCAGAAAGTCGTTCAAGTTAACAAAGACCTGAAAGAAATTCTATCTTGGGGTGGCAGTAACCAAGTAGAATTAAACGCTACAAAAACCCAGGCGGCAGTTAACGTGGTTGAACCCGACATAGTTATCTCGGGGCATTTGATTCCTCTAGCATAGTCACTCAATTTACTGGGCGTTAATTTGGACGCAAATATGTCTTGGCATGAACATGTTACAAGCATAGCAAAGAGAGCTTCTCAAAAGCTGGGAATGTTGTTTTAAACTAGAAACCTTTACAATCTACAGCAACTCTTAATTCTGTACAAAACTCAGATTCGACCAACGATGAAATACTGCTCCTATATTTGGAGCTTTGCTGCCAAACATACACTGCATTTGTTGGATTCTATTCAGAAGAGAGCTGTTCTCATGTTTGGAGATCCGGGATTGGCCAGCAACCTTGATTCATTGGAACATCGAAGAACGGTTGGAGACTTGAGTCTATTCTACAAGTATTTTCATAGAAAGTGTTTACTGGGTGTAGCCCGCTTAATTCCTCGTACAACCCTTTTCAAGCAGTCTTATATACAGCGATTCAAGCCCAACATGAATCGCTTTTTCCGCACACCTCTCGCTTCTATAGAGCTTTAGGGATTTCCTTGCAGCACATGTGCTAGGCTCATTAAAAAAAATTATCGTCTGTGGCATTGCGGCGAAGTATATTTTTATGAGATACGGCCTTAAATTCATCCACTACGACCTAAGATACGTATCCCAGTCAAGAACGACGGTACTACTGTCTTGTCTGGCTCAAGTGGTCCTACACCAACAACATGCCGTCGGCGGTTTCCGTGGGTCCGACTACAGATATGTGCGCCTTGAGAGTATTGGGGAAATATGCCTTCATCGTCAGCTTTTTCGGTCCCTGTTTTTACAGCAATGTTGGTATTTAAGAATTTTCGATGTTTGCTGGCTAGCAGCTTGATATATTATGTAGCCTATCCGAATACACTTTAATAAATACGTATAGTTACCTAGCGGGAATTGGGGGACCGAGACCCTGAGCATGGTCAGCCTGAACTGTACTATGGAGCCAGGGCTACCACAATCTCTAGTGGTAGATTTGGAGGATTGAAAATAATTTCTGACAATTACTCTTGATTACTTCCTCATCGTCATGTGATTTTTCGGTTTCCTGAAAGGCATTCGTTATTTCTTCAATACTCATTTCTTCTTCTAAATCATCTGCTGTAATCCATTCAACAACATCTTCTCTTGTCACATTTTCGCAACCTTTTAATTTTTGCATTAATTCAAATAAACTTTTTTCTTTTTCTTCTATCTCGCTGTCAAAATTTGAACAGGACATTTCTCCATGGCTTCTCAATTTCAAAGCTAATTCATTTAATGGAGTGTCATCTTCACTGTTATTATAGTCCTCAAAATCAATAACTTTTGACCAAGATTTTTGAATAGTGGTAGTACGCACAGAATCCCAAGCTTGACTTACCCAGTAAATAACATTTTTTCGGTGTAACCTTTCTCATCCCATTCATAATATCCTCCTTTTCTGTGTATTCTAACAGATGTTCAAGATATAAACGCCTATAATTTTTTTTAATGTTTTCGAGGATGCCTTGATCCATTGGTTGCATTATGCTGGTTACATTTGGAGGAAAAAATTTTACAATTTCGCCCACATGAAGTTCTTCTCCAGGGTGAGAGGGGGCATTATCCATTAACAAAAGTGCTTTAATAGGAAGACGGTTTCTGTTCAAAAATTTAGTCACAGATGGCACGAACTCTTCTTCAAACCATTTAGTAAATAAGGTCGCATCCATCCATGCGCTCTTCTGACTTTTGTAATAGACTGGTAGGGCTTTGGGTGAGATGTCTTCTAAAGCTCTTGGACATGCAGACTTGCCAATCACCATCCGTGGGATTTTGTGCTTGCCATGGAACATACCATTATAGTTAATCTTTCCTTACTTCTTTTGTGCCCAGGAGCTGATTTTTCCTGTCGAGATGCCAATGTTTTTGATGGAAGCATTTTATAATTCAGAACAGTTTTGTCAGTTGCATATTTGATCACGTGTATCCACAATCTTCGATTTGCTTTTTAAAGTTCTGCTTAAACTTTTCAATTGATGACAGCAGAAAGTTTTTCACCACATACAGTCAGTTGTCGTACACCGTACCGTTTTTTCCAACGGCCAAGCCATCAACAACTGGCGGTAAACTGATCTATCTCTGGGAATTGCCTACTAATCATTATTGCTTTCTGTTGTAAAATTGGACCTGATAGAGGCACACCTTTTGATCTCTGTTGGTTAAACCACATGAATAAAGCTTCGTTAACCTTTTCATAGTCGCCGGTTTTCATTGATTTTCGTCCTGAGGACGAGGAGGCTTGATTTATACACCACTCTTCTATTTTTGTGCGGTTTCTTTTCCAGCCTCCAAGTATTACTTCACCTACTCTATAATCTCGTGCAACAACTTTAATTGTCTCACCTGCTTCAATTCTTCTGATGGCTTTTAATTTTTCTTCAATAGGAACGACAATTCTTTTACGCTTGTTTTGCTCCATTATAATACGACAAACAAAAATTCAAACAAAGCAGTTCGTATTAATTACACTTAACTACCAGAACTCCAACCAAATAAATTATGTGAGTATACTCTTACTTCTCCGTAGTAAACGCTATAACGCACTGCATTCATGCAAATTTACATGCTGAAAGAGTCCAAAAACATAAATAGGGGAACCCCTCACACAGGCCAGGGGGATTCCCCGAAGGCCCCGACCATTTTAAATGGAAATATGTACATATATATTTTAGAAGCTCGGTTAATACGCAGCATAGACGCGCGTACTTTGGATAATCAAGTTCTTAGATTGGCTCGGTTAATCCGGAGCTCGGATAATCGCGACTCAGTTAATCGGGGTTCTACTCTATACAGTTTTAAGTTTTTACTACTTCCATACAAATTAGTAGTGTTTTGCTATTTGACAAATCTTCTTTTAAAAGTACCCAATATTTGAAGTAAAATAAAGAAAGAAGCAGTATAATGCTTACCTTAAACTATTTGATCGATTTTTGGCCCATGATAATTTTTGTAAGTAAAGAATCATCTCCAAATTTGAAAAATTTAACTGGACCCAAGATTCTATATATTTAAGGCAGTGTTCCCAAGTTTCATTGCTTGCTTTAGGCGGCAATATATAGTCGATCACGAGAACCCTTATTGTAGGTGAAAGAAGGGTTTGGGGCCTGTTAGAGTTCAAGTGAGTTTTTAATTATTCTAAAAGAATTCTATTGTATTGTATTGTAAAAATATTCACGTATATTATTTAGGTAATCCTGTTATTTGTTCCAGGTAATATACGGTAAGACTATACAATGAGTGGTTATAAAAAAGCTTATCTTAGAGAATATCTTTCGAATAATTGTGATATTCGTTTCATGTTAGTTATCAAAACAACAACTGAGGAATCTTTGGAGCAAGAAATAATTGGCCTTGCGAAAATAACTGACTCTTTATCTGCTTTGAAGAAAAGTATATGTGAAAATATTATTAATCTACGGGAAAACAACAACCAAAATGAAAATATACCTTTAGAATTACCTATTACTGTAGATAAAATAACGGTAGCTTTTCAAAGTACATCCAAAATATACCCCGATAATCGGATATTACAAGATTTTATAAAAAATGTGGGTAATGAAGGATTTCTGGAAGTTCTTGGACAGAAATTTTCTATTTCTATAAATTCTCCATTAGTACGGCAAATTAGGTTACCAGCATCAATATATGCAAATTTCACTGTAGAACCTATAAAACTTAACAGTTACAAGATGGAAAGGCAAGCATCAAAATTTATCTGGTCTAAATCTATGGATAAGGCTAAATGGGAAAAGGTTGGAGAAGGGTTCCAGTATAAAGTTAAGGAAGCTGATGTAGGCTATTATTTGAAGATATTTTGTGTGCCTTACACCAAGCATAAAATGAAAGGTCCTTCTGCTGAAGCGATTTCTGAATATGTAGTGGAACATATATCAGATTTTCCTAAGTGTCCATTTGAAAATAGACATGTTTTGACAAGCATAAAACTTAAAGGGAATAAGTAAGTATTTGTTCTAACACGTAGGCTAAAAAGCTTTTGGTGGTTGGTAGATGTCGCCCTTTTCAAAAAAATCTATATGATTTTTAGGAAGTACCAACCTTCAAACGACACGTGTCCAAATTTCACGACATTTCGACGATTAGTTTACAAGTTACGCTGGTTTTAGTGACGCTACTTTTGATATTTTCAAAACAATGGAAAAAATCAGTGGCTTTATAAGTGTTACGGAGACTCTGCGCCTGGAAAATCACTCATCATTTATTGGTATGCTGAATTTAAACGTAGTCGTATAGATACAAATGATGCTGAACGATCTGGAGGGCCAAATGAGGTGGTTACACCAGAACACATCAAAAAAATCCACAAAATTGCTTTGGATGACCGTAAAGTAAAATTGTGTGAGATAGCTGACACCCTAAAGATATCAAAAGAACGTGTTGGTCATATTTTGCCTGAACATTTGGGCACGAGAAAGCTCTGTTTGAAATGGGTACCGCGTTTGCTCACAGTGAACCGAAAACAACAACGTGTTGATGATTCTGAGCGCTGTTTGGACCTGTTTAAACGCAATAAAAAGAATTTTTTTATGCGATATGTGACAATGGATGAAACATGAATCCACCACTACACACAGGAATCAAATCGGCAGTCAGCTGAGTACATAGCAACCGGCGAAAGCCGCCCGAAGCGACCAAAGAGACAACAGTCGGCTGGGAAGGTTTTGGTTTCTGTATTTTGGAGATGCGTATGGAATAATTTTCATCGACTATAACGAGAAGGGAAAACCATCAATAGCGAATATTATATAAAGTTATTGGTTCGTTTGAAGGCAGAAATCACAAAGAAACGGCCTCAAATGAACAAGAAATGGTTACGATGATGGCAAGGTTGCATGAATTGAAGTTCGAGTTGCTTCCTCATCCACCGCATTCTACAGATTTGGCCCCCAGTGACTATTATCTATTCTCAGACTCCAAAACTGGTGCCTATTTTGAAGGCAAAGACAAATCCTTCTACAAAAAAAGTATAGAAATGTTAGAAAAGCGTTGGACTGATTGTATCGCTCTTGAAGGAGACTATATTGATGAATAAAGTCGAAGTTTGCAAAAAAAATGTGTTTTAAGTGGCTAGACCAAAAACTTTTCAGCCTACGTGTTATGACTGGTTTGTAAATGATAGAACACTAAGTAGCTCACTTACAAGATCGTAAAGTAGTCCAGAATTATCCAGGAACATTCAGTCTATAACTATTATGTGGCTTAATATGGACTAACTTATAACTATTATATGGTTTAATATAGACATACTTATGGATCGATGTATATTTGCCACTTTCTGTGATTACAGGCTACAATAATAGATATATTTCTAGAACTGAAGATATTTGAAAATTCACCCAAAATAGCCAAATGGAGGCTATTATACATGATTGTTATTGACTGTCACTTTGATATTTGATCAAAACGTAATTGTTATTGTGTTGTGATCAAATTGTGATTTTAAGTTTATCTTATTGGTTGACCCCCTGTTAGAAGAGTTCTTTCAAGATTTTAAAATTTTATTTTTTCATTCATTTTTAATAAAAAATAGTGATATTTTTGCTATTAGGTAATGTAAAGTAAATATAAAAATTTACATAGGTACGGCATATTTTTACAATTTTATTGGTTGATTTTTTATTGTAAAATTTTGTTTTCTAATTGAAAAAAATGTTTGGCATGGTAATTTTAATTTCAAGTGGCATAATTTGAAGGTTATTTGGATGAACGATATACCATGCATTGCTGCAACCACATTATGGGCGATTATTTATTGGAAAACTGCTGTAAAGAAAAAATTAAGGGAAAATCGTATATAAGATAAACGTACAAAGAGGATATATTACATGAAGTGAAGTATTTCTAAAACTACTGTCTTGTTTACTATTAAATTTTTTTTTTGATGTTTTAGAATCATTCCATTGTTGATCTAGTCTTTTTTCTTAGAGCATTCTAATATTTCGCGTAGAAGGTGTAGTTTAAAATGTTGATCTTCGATTATCTTTTCTAATTGTTGATTATTTGTCGTTATTCTGTATAACTGAATTTCTATTTTAGGGATCAATAGTCTATTCTGTTTGGTGTAACCAGCCCATCTTTTTATTTCAATTTTGGTGTAAATGTTTTTTATTATATGGCACTCTAAAATTCATTTCAAATTTCTGGTGTTTTGAACACGGATATATTTGTGAATTATTTCATATTGATAAAACTTCTCCCCATTGCCCCATGTAGCTTTTGTATGTATGGAATTATTTCATTTCCTGTTTTTATTCCTAGTCCTATATATTTTCTCCGTTTCGGGGCTATTTGAAAAATGAGGTGGGTGCTAAAAAACAAATCGCTTCAAATTATGGAAGGAAATATGGTTTTTGTTTCGTTGCTGCGGTTAAAAAATTTTAAGCAGTTTTATAAGCTCACTTTTTTTAACACTTTCTTTATCATTTTTCGGTTTTATATTTATTTGTCCACAAAAGTGAGATAAATAAATGCTCAATAAATTCATTCATTTTTTCTAACCCAATAAAGGAAAAGTCACGAACATTCTGACAGATGTTGATAGCAGTTCTTTCAATCGACAAAACACATACTTTAAGAAATAGCAATAGTGTGCGTACTTTTAGAAAAAAAATAGTCCCCTTTACTTTTGACCCTGGTAGTATTCGAATCATCAGAATCAGTTTACGTTCTGAAATAGTCTGGGTACACGATAAGCATTATTCGCAATCTAACCAGCATTTATAATATTTTTACCATTTAGCTAGGCATCTATTGAAGGTTAAATATATACGTAGATATGTAACCACCAAGTTTCTCTAGTATTTGGTTACAACCCAATCGAATTCCATATGTGCAGAATGTTAAATTTTTTCTTCAATTTAGATTCCAAAACCCAAGTTACAGCTTTAATATATAGATTCAAGTTCAAGGGGCGGGGGAAGGGAAAGCCATATGGATACAAAGGGCTTTTTAAGGAAAAAAGGGCACTCAGGTCGAAGCTGCTTATAGAGGAGAACACCAATCGACAACTTGGGAACAGAGCCCCTTTAGAAAAAAATCTCTCTTGCACTGAGATTCTAAAAGCTTAGACACTTCTCAACATAGTAACGTGAAAATCGATAATCGGGAGACGAAGAGCACGCTTTTTTATGATAGATCTTTAAAAACTTAAAAAATCGGTGAGGGGGGAGATTTTTCACAAAAAATTCTTTCATACGATGAGACTTTAAAAGCATACAAGAAGGGCAGTTTCTAAGAAGAAGCTATTTTTGGCCTTATTGGGACATTCCAGGGCACGGGGGCCGTAAAATCAACGCTTTTATTCGACTCGCCCGATAGAATAAACAATTAGGCAGACGGTTAGTCGACAGGTCAAAATTTCAGGTCGCCCTCTTGGTCTAATAGGGCTAGTCTCAAATATCTTCTAAATGTGCAATTCAGATAGACATAACATACTGTTAAATATTACATATACAATGTTAATTTTAAATTACGGAAATGGCGATTTTTTTAAAACTGTTTCCAGAGAAAAAATAGTTATCGCTACAGAAAGACAAACACGTGAACCAAAAAGTCGTCGAGTTTCTTAGAGATATTGTGCAGATTTTCCCTATTATTATTGCATATAATACAACTGTTACTTGCTCGGCATATCTAAGAAACTGGACTAGGCACATATTAACGAGTCGGCTAAGCACCTTGCTTCGTTTCGCGGCGACGTTTTGTTACACGCCTTTGTTTTTCTGTAGCGGTAGCTATAGTTATTGTGCTTTTTCCCATTATGTGAAACTTATATTTGAAGGAAAATAAACAAATTCATTATTCAGTTTTTCTCAAGTTATTCATTACATTTTAAATGCTACTGTTCAAAAAATTTATTGCGTTTAAAAGTTTCTAACACTCATTTAACTATGCTTTTAGATTTAGGGTGATTTCTTATAACGTATTGGCTGATAGATATGTTAATGGAATTCAGTTTTCTTATTGTCCACCAAAAGCACTGGGTATTCATTATAGAAAGCAATTAATCATCAAGGAATTGCAAGGTAATTTTAATTTTTGCTATTAATAAACATTAGTTCGGTAATTTAATTTTTTTATAACGGGACCTGGAAATCTTTAATCATTAATTAAAAAATTATTATTAATTAAATCTTTAACTTCCAAACGAATTGACCGAATTTTTGATATGTTGTAGTTTATGTCATTCTATGACTGATTTGACGCCACACTCCGATAATAGTTTTGAAGAGAGTTCAGACAGTAGCCACTAATTGTTCTCACTGGAACTGTAATCCTAATATACTTTTAAGTAACCTTGGAATGGGGATAACAAAATAAAAAGGAATATCTTACATACTACGTAAAGTTTGTTATACAGTATTTAATTTACTATTATACTTTTTATTATATCTTCATAGATATAATGACAGGAATGCCATGATCTCTGTAAACATTGTCCTGGTGTTGCTATGCTGATTCGAACTGGGGACCATCCAGTTATTACGCGGGCTCTTTACCCACTAGCTAGCTATCGAAGCCGGTAATTTACTTTTAGTTCTTATAACTTAGTCGTCAAGTTAAATTAAAATACAATTTTAGTTAAACAGGAAAATCAAAGAAAAAGGGTAACAAAAGCTGGATAAATTACTACTCAGTATATATCACCGCTACACCAAACACTTTATGTTTGCATCCTGATGAAGCCAACATGGCTGGCGAAACGCGCGTCGAGTGCAAAAATAAAGTGTTTGGTGTAGTGGTGATATATACTGAGTAGTGTCATTGTGGCAAAGATTCCACATTCTCAACATAACTGGATAAATTAATTATTCAAATGTGAGTCACTGGCCTACTGAACTGAATTTCATGACTCTTAACTCCTTATTAGGACATGACGAATCGTTGACCTACAGTAATAAGTTGTTTCACATACTCAATCTGCTATGAATATAAATATATGGCGAAAACATGAGAATATTGAATCCTTAATAATAATTTCAACAAAAATATACCTATAGACGTATATAGCTGCATCTGTTAGTGCATCTAGTAATAAGTTGTCCAACTAAGGTAGTCGCTAAAATATAGAAAATATTAGATCTGGACGTATTAAAAAAATGCTCTCTAAATTTTGGAAAGGTGTGGTGTTGATGCTTTGTAGCTATTTTCGTAATCTTTAGTATATATATATATATATATATATATATATATATACACATATATCTATATACATATATCTATATACATATATCTGTATACATATATCTATATACATATATCTATATACATATATCTATATACATATATCTATATACATATATCTATATACATATATCTATATACATATATCATATATCTATATACATATATCTATATACATATATCTATATACATATATCTATATACATATATCTATATACATATATCTATATACATATATCTATATACATATATCTATATACATATATCTATATACATATATCTATATACATATATCTATATACATATATCTATATACATATATCTATATACATATATATATATATATATATATATATATATATATATATATATATATATATATATATATATATATATATATATATATATATATATATATATATATATATATATATATATATATATATATATATATATATATATATATATATATATATATATATATATATATACATATACATATATATATATATATATATATATATATATATATATATATATATATATATATATATATATATATATATATATATATATATATATACATATACATATATATATATATATATATATATATATATATATATATATATATATATATATATATATATATATATATATATATATATATATACTAGCTGTGCCCGCGGCTCCGCTCGCGTGGACTTGATTCACCTTTATCGTCACTGCTTATTCGTTATGTTTATATTATTATATAGCTCAAGGGGCCTTAGAGGCCCATGGCTTAGTTGCATACTTGTCTCCACTTCTTTTTGTCTCCTGTTAGCTTTTCCCAGTGCGAGATTCCCATCAACTCCGGATCTTGCTTTACTGCCTGAATCCACGTAGATCGAGGTCTACCCTTGCCTCTTCTTCCAACCACTCCTCTTATTAGGGCTTGCTTTGCCTATCTTTCTTCCTTCATCCTTGCCACGTGTCCCAACCATCTTAATCGCTGGCTTCTTACGATTTGGCTTATAAGGGGTTTCGTATATAGGCATTTTAATTCGTAGTTTGTTCTTCTTCTCCTTCCTCCGTAAATTATTCTCAAAGCTTTCCTTTCCCACACCTCCAACATCTCCTTTTCTCTTGCATTCAGTTTCCCTATTTCGCATCCATACGTCACCGTAGGTCTGACAACTGTCGTATATATTCTTTCTTTTGCTTTTCTTGATACATTCTTTGATTTCAATATTGGATTCATTGCCCCTAAACATCTCTGTCTTTTGGCTATTCTTTCTTGTATCTCCGTCCTTTCTTGCCCTCCCTTTGTTATTGTCACTTCCAGATAATTAAATTTGTCTACTTTTTCAAACATATATCTTTTCCCTAAGTTGTTTATTATATCTAAACTTTTGCTGTTTTTATTATCCATCTTCTATGTAATTTTCATGTATCTTGTTTTTTCCTCATTTATCTTTAGTCCTCTCATCCTTCCCCTTTCTTCTATCCTACTTATGGCTTTTTTGAGGTTCTCTTTTGCTCTTGTAATCACTGCTACACCATCCGTATAGGCCAAGCATTGGCAGGTTTGTTGGTATATCGTTTCATTTGTTTTTATTTCTGACTCCCGGATTATCTTCTCTACTACCAAATTAAACTTGTCTGATACTTTACCCTCAACCAACACTCTATTTTCTGTGTCATTCAGGGTCATTCTCACCATGCGAATCAATTTACTTGGAATTTTTAGTTCTTCCATTATCTTGTAGACTCCTTCTCTATTTACAGAGTCCTATGCTTCTCTGAAATCCACAAAGACCAAGTGTAGTGCCAAATTTTGTTCTAAGCTATTACCTTGGATTTGCTTAATCGAAAATATCTGGTCTGTAATCAATCTATTTTTCCTCAATCCAAACTGGTACTCTCCCAGAATAGACTCGGCTTTCTCTGCTAGTCTGTTTTTGATAGTCAACAATACTATCTTGTACACGACATCCAGTAAGGCTATTGGTCTATAATTAGCACATATAGTTTTTTCTCCTTTTTTGTATATTGGACAAATAAGCGACTCCAGCTTACTGGCATCTTTTCTGTTTCCAATGTTTCTTGCACCAACCGGCATATTTCATTTTCCAGATCTACTCCTCCAGCTTTTGTCAGTTCTGCTGTTATACAATTTCCACCCGGGGCCTTATTTTTTTTGGGTTCTGAGTATTTTTCTTATTTCTTCTTTGCAGGGTTTGTTTGTCCTCTCCTGTCCTTCAGTTAATTTTGCTTCCTATTTATCATTCAACTTATTTTCATCTCCATTTAGTGTTTCTTTAAAGTATTCCCCCCATCTATTCAATCTCTCTGCGAAGCTTACTGCTAAACTTCCATCTTTTTTCCTACATAATAGCATTTTGTCTCTGTTTATTCCCTTTGTATTTTATAAAAAAAAAAACACGTAAATCGTAAGTGGTTCTTCCGTAATAAGCGCACCAATGGAAGGACAAACAAACAGACAGACAAACAGAGAGACGTTGCATTTTATATATATTATAGATGTAATAAAATATATATCTATAACCTGGTCAAAGAACATATGTATGAATTTAAAAAATCACCTAAATCGGATAAGTGGTTTTCGAGGGATAAGCGCACTAATGGACAGACAGACAGACAGAGAGACGTTGCATTTTACATATATTATAGATATAGATTATTATTATTACTATATAACCTGGCCAAAGAATATATGTATGAATTTAAAAAAGACACGTAAATCGGATAAGTGGTTCTCGCCTGATAAAAACGCACTAATGGACAGACAGACAGACAGAGAGACATTGCATTTTATATATATTATAGATTATAGATATTCTCTGCTACGTAATATTGTTCTAAATTTAATGGTTTAGGCTGTGTACTGCAAGGAAACGCGCTAGCGGCAAACTTTTTTTTTTCCGACTTCATTCACTATTATCGTCACTGCTCATTCCTTATGCTACCTATCGTAATAAAATATAGCCTATAACCTGGCCAGAGAACATATGTATGTTTTAAAAAAAAAAGTACGTAAATCGGATAAGTGGTTCTTCAGTGATAAGCGCACTAACGGACAGACAGAGAGACGTTGCATTATATATATATATATATATATATATATATATATATATATAAGTACTCATATATATATATATATATATATATATATATATATATATATATATATATATATATATATATATATATATATGAGTACTGTTTCAGAGTGGAGAAAAATCGCGAAAAACTTGAAAAATGGTGTAATGTTTTGTCATACCAAAAAGTGGATGATTCTTTATTTTTATGGTTTACACAGAATCGAGAACGTGGAATACCAATTTCAGGAATAATTTTAAAACATAAGGCAGTGAGTTTAAGCGAAGAGTTGCCAGTTATTGAAGCGCCTGTAAATTTTTCTGCAAGTGATGAATGGCTAGATTGGTGGAAAAAAAGACATGGGTTATGTCAACTGAAAGTTTGTGGAGAAAGATTGTCGGCTGATGTACCTGCTGAAAAAAAATTTGCAGAGAATTTTGAGCAGCTTATAAAAGAACATGGTTTACGACCAGACCAAATCTATAATTGTGATGAAACAGGCTTAAACTACAAAATGTTGCCGTCAAATACCTTAGCTTCAAAAACGGAAGCTGGGGCACCTGGTTACAAACGTAGCAAATAACGTATTATTGTCCTTGCATGCAGTAATGCTTCTGGAAGACACAAACTTCCATTATTATGTGTTGGTAAGTCAGCAAATCCACGAACCTTTAAGAATATTCGTCGCAATGCTTTTCCTGTTTTGTATAAAAATCAAAACAGTGCCTGGATAAACGCGACTCTATTTAAAGACTGGTTTTTTGGAGATGTTGTTCCCAAAGTGGAACTTTTTTTAAAAGAACATGGATATCCTAGAAAATGTATTCTGTTACTAGATAACGGCCCCACTCACCCAAGTGCGGAGCAACTTGAAAGTGGGGAAATAAAAGCAATGTTTTTGCCTCCTGCTGTAACTTCTCTCATTCAGCCTATGGATCAGGGTTACTGGAAAATTTAAAACGCAATTACAGGCGTTTATTATTGGAGCATATTTTAGAAGAAGTAGATGAAGGTGGCAATCTTACTGAAAAGAGATAAATTTGAAAAATCTTCTATATTGGATAGTTTCAGCCTGGAATCAAGTAAAGAGTAGTACTCTGGAAAAATCTTGGCCAAAATTGATTCCACAAGAGGAGAGACATTACTCAGAGGCAGTAACAGAAGATAATAAAAGTTTACAAATTATTACAAGAATATCAGGATGTGAAAGTGTTACGGAAACCGATGTTTGTGAATGGTTAAACAGTGATAGTGTGGAAGATGAAATGACTGACCAATTAAAAGTGTATGCAAAAATGCTAATAAAATAGACAGTGATGACGATGATGATAACGAAGTAGAAGCCACTGACAACAACAAGAAAATGTAACCGCCGCGGACGTTTTGCTTATCAAACGTTGGAGAGACATTGCAGCCAAAAACAGAACTAACGCAAAACGAGAGCAGTTAAAAATTACCTTATTTTTAAGACATTAAAGTTAAGAATGAAACGTTTTATTTTCGATTTTCCGTACATATACATAAAATAAGTAAACTAATTGTTCTATTCTTTGTTTTAATAAATACCTATGTACGTAATAGCATATCGTATAAATGCTTTTTAAGTCAATCTGCAATGTTGTATTCATTCTAAACTTCGGATTAACCGAAATTTCGATTATCTGAAATCACTTTGGTCCATATTGTTTCGGATAATCGAGATTCTACTGTATATATATATATATATATATATATATATATATATATATATATATATATATATATATATATATATATATATATATATATGTATATATATATATATGTATATATATATGTGTATATATATATGTGTGTATATATATATATATATATATATATATATATATATATATATATATACACATATATATATATACACATATATATATACACATTCATTCATATTCCTGGTTTCAATTCATTCGTTTAACAATGAATTTGCACGATGTTTTCCTAAAATCTCATTTGGCATTTTCAAGTGCTCCTGCTGCTGCTGCTACTTGATACTGTGATCTTGCTACTGTTGCCGCTCGAAGCTAACAAGATCTTGGCGAAACGTTGTGCAAATTTATTGTTAGACGAACGGATTGAAACCCGGAATTTTAATGTATTACATTCCACCATCGGTGAAAACCTCTATTGTCACATATATATATATATATATATATATATATATATATATATATATATATATATATATACATACAGTCCCTGGCCAAATTATTAGACGCACTGCAAGATTTCATGTAAAATATTAATTACCGAGTGATATTGTACCGTTTTATTATTTTAAATTGATTTGTTTTTTATTTTTATATTATCCAATCAATTACCTATTTATTTGACATAAATAAAACAGCATTAATTTAGAAAAGCATAAGTTTATTAAGTTTTAAAGAAAAGTGAAATTAATGTTAGTAAAAGTCAATATTTAGTTGAGCCACCTTTAGCCGCTATCAAAGCTTTAATTCTGCGCGGCATGCTATCAATGCAAGATTGTACTGTCTCCTGCATTTGAGGATGATGATTCCACACATGAATAATCTTTTCTAGGAGCTGGGTTTTGTTGGTAATCACATCTTTAGCCACTTCTCTTTTCATCAGCTCCCACACATTTTCAATGGGGTTCATACCCGGCCAATCCAACAGAGGGATATTTTTTTCTGCCAAAAAAGCTTTAACAGACCGAGCAGTGTGGCAGGGAGCTCCATCTTGCATGAAAGTGAATGGTTCCCCATTTGGAAACCATTCTCTGAGCTGCGGAATCAACCGATTTTGTAATACTTCTTTGTACTGATCTTGCCTCATTATTCCTTTGACGACGTACAGACGTCCAGTGCCCTTGCCGCTGATGACTGACCAAATCATCACTTTGGTGGGATGTTTAACCGTCGGGACGACACAATCAGGATGAAACTTTTCTCCATGACGACGACGCACATACTGAGCTTTATTCTGCAAAATTTCGAATGTGCTTTCGTCACTGAAGCAGACCTGTCAAAAATAGGAAAAATATATAAACTTCCATGTTTATTTGCTTTATTTAACTGAAAATGATAATAATGTATCAATTATTGATTAAATTGCTGTATCTTACCGATCTCCAGAAGTCCACATCTTTGTCTTGCCATTGTTTGGCCCACTTCAGGCGCTTTGCTTTCATTGCAGCTGTTAACTTGGGCTTCCTGGCGGGGCGACAGGCCTTAAAATCTAATTCTTTCAATTTTCTTCGAACAGTGCGCTCAGAAGCATTTACGCTAGCATCCTGGAGTTGTGATTTTATTACCTTTGTGGTAGCAAATCTGTTTTCTACACAAATTTTCTTCAAACATCTCTCTGACCGTGGAGTGAAAATTGGTTTTCTACCGCATCTTTTCTTTCTTTTCGGGCTTAATTCCTTCCCTGACTCAATTTTCTTTTTTATGCGTCGTACACTAGCTTCAGAAACCTCCAATCTTCGTGATATTTCTCGGTTTGTTAATGTTTTCGCAATCACAAGGGCCTTCACTTCAGCTGTTTTACGTGGTGAACGATCGCCTTTTCTACCCATAATGAAAATAGTCCAATTACTTTTTTAAAACACTGCATACAAAATAAACTAATAACTGAGTAGTATAAAACTGTTAAACAAACAATCCCAGTCCATAAAGCCACAGAAACACGTCCGTACCTGACTCGATTCCGATCGCGACTGATACAGGTTTGTACTTGTTTACGTTCATATATCACTTTGTCAACACAGTGTTGCCATATGTTAAAAATAAATACAAATATGTAGTCTACAACAATTCTTTTAAATAAAAATCAATAATATTGTAGTTTAAATATACCATTATTGCATAAAAACTCTTAAGAAACATAAAATTACTAAAAAAAATACAGTGTGTCTAATAATTTGGCCAGGGACTGTATATATATATATATATATATATATATATATATATATATATATATATATATATATATATATATATATATATATACATATATATATATATATATATATATATATATATATATATATATATACATATATATATATATATATATATATATATATATATATATATATATATATACATATATATATATATATATATATATATATATATATATATATATATATATATATATATATATATATACGGTCGCGGTTAGAGAAATTGCATCACTTAATAAAAATGATTTTTTTCTAAAACTGAACATTGATTTTCACTTCTGATGATTTTAACAAATGATGTGGAAAGGATAACTTTAAATAATAGCTATTAGAGGCAAAAGAAATTAAAGGAGGTAAACATGAGAACTAATAAATCTCTAATGTATTGGTGATTAAGAAAATACTTCCATTATTCATGGAAGTAAAAAAGAACTTAGGAGAAAACACAACATCAAAAATATGTTTTTAAACACTTTTTTCCTCGTCTAGTATTTTGTTGAGCCACCTTTGGCCTTTATCACTGATGCAATTCAGGTTGGCATCAAGTCATTCAAATTTTTTATGATTCCATCACTAATCTCTTGATTCTACACGTTCTCAATTATTTGCTTTAGCTCATCTTTACTTCTAGGCTTAGCCGCATTAATTTATTTCATCATGATCATCTACAAGTTCTCTGTGGGGGTTTAAACCGTGTTTCCTGGTCGGGGCAATGCTGAGGTTTTTGACAAATATTTCAAAAAGAAAATTCCTTTTTGGGGTTTGGTTTTAGTCCATGTTTAAATTTTATCCTTACACCTAAAAATAAGAATAGGTTATTTATAGGAAAAAAAGATCGAAATGGCAGTGGCCACAGACTAATAAAAATGTGTCAAAATAATCAATTAAAAATAACTAAAAGCTTTTATATCCATGAGGATGTCAATATTTACATATAGGTATAGTATACAAGAAATTGAAAGTCAGTAATTGATTGTGTTATAGTAAAACACTACTGTACTAGTAAACGATGTGAGTGCTCATAGAGGAATAACATGTGGTTTAGTTTATTAGATGGTCAAGACAAAATTTGTATGTCTTTTTCCAAACAATAGAAATAAAGATGCATTAATCTAGAGTTATTAGGAAACAGAGAGAATATTAGATAAACACAGTTTCGCCGTTTTTGATTTGTGCAATAAGAATATCTAGTTTTGAGCCATGAGGCTTCCTTATCTTATGTTTCATTTTGATTTAAAAATAATTACTACGGTGATAATAAATTAAATCTGTTGAAAAATGTAACAAAATTAAATATTCTATTTAAATGAATTCACCCTAAATGGGAAAAGAACGAAATTCAGTTCATGGCGATCATTGATGTGATCCAGTTTATAACATAAGATTTGCGTAAAATGTATTTCGTTCTTAAAAAAAAGTTTCGTGAGTTTGATGAGAAACAGAATCCTGTAGTACAACCGAGAAATTAAACCAAAGTTTACCATTATAGATGGAAAAATCTAAAATAAAGAAGTATAAACCTTACTTTAAAGGTCTCGTTTTGAGAAGTAAGTGTTTTCATACTCGTAACCTACGCTCTGAAGTACTGAACAAAGCTGAACTTGTTACTTCATATTCTACTGTCGATTTGCAAGGAAAAACACTACCCACTACCCCCAATGTGCCTTCGAATATGCCCGATGTTGTCTTCAGACACTGCCATGAAAAATATTTTAATGAAGCTAGAGATCGAAAAGGCTTCTGGTGTTGATGGAATACCTGCCATAGTACTCAAAAACCGCGCGAGTAAACACCAATTTTCTGTATACTTTTTAACCTGTCATAGAGGCCGCTGGAAATACCCTACAGTTTAGCCGATGCCCAAAAAGGGCAGAAGACCTTGCCAAATATTTACCGACCAGTGGCAGTGCTTTCAATAATATCGAAAACACTATCGATCAGCATCTTTTAAAATATCTGGAAGGCGTTAGTATTATTAGCAACCATCAATATGACTTTCGTATGCAAAGATCAACAGAACATTTTCTAACTTATTTGGAACAACCCAGTATCGCTTTCGTAGACATAGATCAACAGGAGGTTTTCTAACTTATGTAGCACATGTTTAGAACAACGTAATTGAACATTATGGAGAATTTCGAGCAGTTGCATTTGATATATCCAAGGCATTTGATCGAGTTTGGCACAACCGATTATTGGTACATCTCAAATGTTTTGTTTATGGCTCTTGTGTTGTCTCAGAGAGCTTTCTTTACGAGTGGCAGTTAATGGGTTTCTTTCTAATACCTTCACTGTGAACGCCGGTGGGCTCCAACGCTCCATACTGTCTCCTACTATATTTTTCGTTTACGTTGATGATCTGCCGGAAAGGACCAGGAATCCAATCTACAGCTTTGCCAATGGCAGTGCGCTTAGAGTTCTTTATGTGTTTTGAACAAGACTTGCTGGACGTTAACTTGGAATCAAATAGGACTTTGCATGAGCATGTTACATGCATAACAAAGAGAGCCAGCCTCTCAAAACTAGGAATATTATTTCGTACTAGAAAGCTTTAAAATTCCACAACTTAGTCGGGAAGGAGGCTCAAATTCGACCAAGGTAGAAATATGGTTGGGGCTCGGCTCCCAACGCTGCATTTGTTCGATTCTATTCCGCCTGGTTGAAGACTCAGAACTCACCAACAACCTTGATTCGTTAGAACATCGCAGAAAGATTAGCGACTTAAGTCTATTCTACAAATACGTTGATTCCTTTCGAATGAATTTCTCAGGACTGTGTTTCCCAACGAGTACAATTTGCAGCAGTGAATCACTTTTTCCGCACACGCGTGGCAGTTATAGCGCTTTATGGATTTCCCTGCAGCACCTGTGCTATACCCATTTTTTAGTCAAAAGTTCATTGTATTAGTCCTCATTTATTTTAGGGATAAATCGAATCATGCTAAGTAATACGAATATCCGGAAACTGGAGAAAAAAAACTGAAAGCCTCGACACCGGCCATAGATTGAACTCCATTTAAAACCAAAATGAGCTAGGCTGAAAATTTCTTAATATACACCTTCAGTGCAAAATAAACATTTGAAGTAACCAAACTCATGGCGAGCAAAAAAACAAACATCGCTTATATTGATACAATAAAATTTGTACCTTACCTACGTCATTTCATCATTTAATACCAGGGGCTTTATTGGTATGTCAATAGTTCAAAATTTAACGTGAATTCACCTATCGGAAACTATTATTAACTTTAAAAAATCGTGGAAATCTTATTTTTCTTTAATAATATTTTGAATTCAAGGTAAACCTTTTACCCTATGTAAAAATGTACAAAAGTTTTGTACCTTTTAATTCACATTCAAATAATTCAAAAACCTAAGAATACTAATACCATATTTGTCGTTCGGTGCTCTATATGGAAGATTCAATTTTGGCTACTTGTAACTCGAAAACTAACTACAGGATTGTATTTGCGGAATGACAACTTGAGCAGAATGACGTATACTATATCATCATTTAGCAAATTGACTGAGAACTATTTTTCATAAAGATTTGCCAGGGTCCTTTCTGAATATACCGAATGGTCATGTCTACTACCGAAGTTAAACAGCCATTATTTGCATTCTTTATTTTAGGTTATCACCCAGATATAATATGTCTCCAAGAAGTAGATCATCCTCATTATAAAGAATATTTTGAAGAGGAACTGAAAAAGATGGGATGTAAGAGCTTTTATCATAGGAAAGGCAACTGTATTCCCGAAGGCCTGGTTTGTGCTTTCAATAATAACAGATTTAAGTAGGTGGTATATTATCATATTAAAGTAAAATAAGCTTCTTTCTTACTAATAGTATACATGGCGGGTAGGGGACTATGGGTAATAATTAGCCTCTTTATATATATATAGTGAAATCTCCCTTGGGTGGACACCAACGGAACCGACCGAATGTGTCCGTTCAAGAGGGGAGTCCGCTTAAAAGAAGTACAAAAAAAATCTTTTTTTTAATGAAAACTGTAATTAAAGAATTTGGGACATTTAAAATGTATACTTATATATGTACATATTTTTAAAATAAACAAAAAACTTAAAACAAGGAAAAAACAAAGATTTGTTACCTTTAGATACATATCAAATATAATAGGATAGAGTTATACGTATGAAATGAAAGGTCACTTTAATGACGCAAAAATTCATATATTGTTGTTTGTCTCCTCTTTTTCTTTAAAATGGCGTCCACAAATCGTATTTCTAATTTGGAAAGAAGCTCTAAAGACTCTGCACCTCCGTGATCTTCGGCAAAACTTTTAATCTGCTTGGTTAGGGTAATAGCGTCATCATAATTTGGGATAGCATCTGTTGGTACTGGAACCTCATCGATGTATTTCAACTGGATTTTCAATTTCTTGTTCTGAATCTGGATTTTCAACATACACATTTTCATCTATGTTCAAAAAATCATTAAGGTTTTCACTAGCAGTCAACTCCAACAAATTCTAATTTTTGAGGTTATCTGCAAGTATGTTAAGTGGTAAGTCATCTTCTGGATCAGATGTAACAGCCTCAGTTAACTGGTCTTCACTTTGCATATTTTCATGCTTAAATTCCGCTTTACGGAAGCAATTTTTAACTGTTTTTTTGGTTACTTGTTTCCAAGCGGTTTTTGCAACGTAAACGGCATTCAGTGGCGTAATTTTCTTAATTAGCTCAAAAGCTATACCAGCAGTTTCAGTGGTTACTATCAGGTGTTTTAGTATTAGATTTCGGTAATAAATTTTAAAATTTTTTATAATTTCCTGGTCAAGTGGTTGACAAGCTGATGTATAGTTAGGGAACAGAAGCAAGATTTTTATATTTTTTAAGCCGACGTCTTTTGGATGAGATCCTGCATTGTTTAAAAATAACAAAATGTTCCTTTTTTCTTTTGTCATTTTCCAGTCAAGATCTTGCCCACTCTGTCATAATTTCTCCTGTCATCCAAGCTTTCTTATTATATTTCCAAGTTACAGGCAGGTTATTTATGTTAATATTTTTAAATGCTCTGGGTTTAGCTCCTTACCAATGACGTAAGAGTTTTTCTTTTTCTCCCGCCATATTTGCAGAATGCAAAATTTTAAACCTCTCTTATGGATATTTACCACCAACACATCTTTCGTCTTTTAATGTTTTGTTGGGTAGAGCCCTAAAATATAGGCCTGTCCCATCGGCATTATAGATGTCTCTCCGTGAATATCCCTTAATTAAAGAAGGGTATTTTTCTCAGAATGATGAAACATCTACAGCAATAACCGAAGCTCCTTCTCCTGATATCGCTTTAAAACTTATGTTGTGGCGGATTCTAAATTTATTAAGCCAACCAGAAGAAGCACTGAATATAGAATGTCCCAGAGACTCGGCTATTTCTTTTGCTTTGCATCGTATTAGCGGACCCGGTTTACTCGGGGAAGTCTCTCAGTAAAGGCAGGCAGCGACGTTGGCGTGCGGCGCGATTGGGAAACGCAACGGCGATACTCGCCACAGAAAAATGAGACAAGGTGTTTATTTTCTATTGCTTTTTGTCCGGTTAAGAGAACATTTTTTTGTCTCCACATACGTTCAAGAGAATGTCTGTCCAAGAGAGAGTTAACACAATGCCAATTATATGAGAGTAGGTCGGGACCATGAGAAACTGTCCGTTCAAGGGAGGTGTCCGCGTAAGAGGGGTGTCCGCAAAGGGGAATTTCACTGTTTATATATATATATATATATATATATATATATATATATATATATATATATATATATATATATATATATATATATATATATATATATATATATATATATATATATATATATATATATATATATATATATATATATTATATATATATATATATATATATATATATATATATATATATATATATATATATATATATATATATATATATATATATATATATATATATATATATATATATATATATATATATATATATATATATATATATATATAGGATGTTATGAAAATCGCTTATTGTATTTAAACAGGTGATTTCTTAGGTCAAGTAGTCATTTACTACTTTTTTCGGACACTTTTAAAATTTAAAAAAGCTCTTATGAGACACCTATGAACATTGTTGCCAAAGGACCATCTTTATTTATTAACATGATAATTGTTGAAACATAAAGTAATCTAATTTTCAAGTAAAAATATCAAAAATTGTTGCTAAATAAGACCATTGTGTCATTTTTTTCTTCACGTAGGATTTGTAAATAGTTATTATACAAAGTTAGACTTAGAGCCAGATCTAAATTTTTTGCTATTACCTGTAAAAAACCTTAACTGATTAAACTGTTGAGTATTATACTGTTACAACAAACTACGTCTCAGTAACAAACACTAAATAGTGCATGTTCGCACATACCGCTGCGCAGCATGTAATTAAAAACAATTCGGCCGGAATGAACGAGCCAATCGCCAAAAGCCTATGAAAGCAAAGAAGAATATTTCATTTATTAAAACGGCCATTCTGTATGGAAGTGAATAAAAATTATATTTTGTATTGTGTTACAACGCGTCGTAGAGAAACTACAATAAAAGTTAAGCATTGTAGTGATTATTATTGGGTGTTGCTACTTTAAACAGAGAATTGTTGGTTGTTAGTATAGTATTTTAGTGCGTTTAAGCACTGATCTTCAGAAATAGTTTGTTTCTTCAGTATCAGTTTCTGGTTTTTAAATTGAAAAAGGGAAAATTTCTTTAATTTCTAATAAAATAAAATAATAAATTATGAATTTAAGCATGGCAATACTGCAGCATTTCAGGTCATTATTAAAATTGACCTCAATTGTTTTCAATATGTGTATTAGGTACAATCATTAGCTTACATGCTGAGAACACCTAAGTCTTTAGAGTCCATTTGCTTGTAAGTTATAGCGAAGTGCTATTTATCATAATTTTTCTGCAGTTCTATTGACACAAGAGTTTACCGATTTAAATATATTTAACGATTATCATAAAACCCTATATGAATGTATATATATATATATATATATATATATATATATATATATATATATATATATATATATATTATATTGTCCTACCAACATACACCATATCGCTCTATGTCTAGATTTACAATAATAAGTATATTAAATTAAATTTCATTGTTGCTACTTTTCAACGACTGTAATATAACAACCAATGAAGCCAGGAACATGTATTGTAACAAAATAAAATATAAAAAAAGAAATTCTGGAGCATGAAAAAAATTTTTTTTTTCCTAATTTTTAACATCTAATAAACAAAATCAATTTATATAACTAAAAAACCATAATTAGTTTAGTGGCTTTATGGTCTAAAGTGCAGCACAGGTGGTTTCCATGCTTCCTACGACCGTGGTTAATTTTTGCACTGACACAACTGCCAATTGTCTTAATAAAAAAACTAATAGTAAACGTGACTTCACGGTTCTAACTGTTGACCATAGATCTACATAGTGTTTTATAGTCCCTACCTTGGACCGGTCCAAAAAAACTCTGATATATAAAATTGAGAAGATTTTCTGGATTGCCTAAGTCACACCGTCCTCACAAAATAAATTGTGATAGATTGAATTTACCATTACATAATTATCCAAATTATTTTATAAAAATTGGCAGATGTTGGTTTTTACTTAGTTAAAAGTGGAATAAAATAAACTTTTTTATGTATACAGAGATAGATTTTTATACAGTTCCTGGGATTTTTTCCTAATTTTATGTGAATTGTGTTGGTCTAGTACAACAGGAATAAAATTTTCTTCCATAAACTTTTTAATGGCAGGCACACATGTCGGTAAAGTATTGTAATCTTTGATGTGTCAAACACGGCACCCAAAGAGTTTAAGCATTTAAGGGTAATTTTTTTAACAAAACCCAAGAAAAAGATTTAGTATATAAACAGAAACAAGCTTTTCTACTTAAGATTAGTATTTAAACTAAGAACCATTTGATGATTGCTATTCACTGCTGCAATTAAAAACTTTGGAACGAACTAAAACGAAACTAAGACTAGGTGAAACAACCAAGGTTGATGAAACCCTCCAAGGTAATTCAATTTACGACCAAGAACAAATATGCAGCAAATTTTATTGCGTCTCAAATAAAACAGAAGTGTAGTTAAAGTTACAATTCTGGGTACAGAGATATTTTGGTGATTATTATTAATATTTAGCCCCAGGTTTATTTACATACCTGCTTAGTATTATGTTAAGATTTTTTTTCAAATATGTCTTACAAATATTGTATTTCTACATTTTCATTATCTAAACATAATACCATGGTATAGTATTTTTAGAAACCGATTTAAATCTCTTGACCCAAGCAATATATACAGTGTATTTCACATGTAACTTGGAAAAATATACATATCGAAAACTACAATATGTGTTATAGTTGGAAAAAAAGTAGTTACAACTTAAGCTGCTAAAAATATATAGGGTGGTCTATGTAAAAGCACGACTTCGTATTTTATTTAAAAATTTTATTCCTGTTGTACTGGAAAAATTATCGGTATGTCGGATTTTACGAAAAAACTACACAAATGTCCTAATTTAAGATTAATTTCTATTTCCAGCAATAAGAAAAGTACAAGGAACAATAAACATTTACAAAATATCGAAAATGGTGTGTATATCAGAAATAAATTGAATTAACCCTGGTTGTTCTACAGATTTTTTATTCACTTTAATACCAAGCTCGGGGATGTCAAATTAATTTTTGTATCTTATGTCATTATGCACCACTCCATAAATAACTTTTTTCGCTTTAAATATTAAGTTCATCTTTTAGTGTTCCGCACGGAACACTTATAAGATGACTTCGGTGTCTGTCTGTCTGTCACACCCGATTTTCTCCGAAACTATTTGTCATAGAAAGCTGAAATTTGGTAATAGCCGCGTAGTCTTGAAAGTTAAATTTTGACTTAAGGGGTTAGTTTTTGGGGGGGTGAAATCGGAAGTGAAAAACAAATTTTTACGAGGTTAATCGAGTATGGTGTCGAATGAAAGCTTGTGAAAATCGCGAAAAATCGCTGTCTTATCTCGAAAAGTACTGATCAAAAAATTTTGAAAAAATTCTGGAATATTTTCCACGGTGTGTAGATTGAACGAAAATTATCACGAGTGCTTTACCTTTAATAATTTATCTGGTATATAAAAAAAAAAAAATTCAGGGTCATCAGTTTTCGTAAAGATTAAAAACTAACTTTGTTGAAAACTCATTTGGGGTGTGTTTTGTGAAGTCACTGATCATTTTATACCTCCGTAACAAAATTTTTTATTTTAAAAGCAATCAACGTACGGAACACTAATTGCGCAAGTTCAACTTGCACTTGACCGGTTATTTACTTTCAAGAGTAGTAGTTCAAGTTATTTACAGATTCGGTTTTTTTATTTTGGTAGTTAGGAAGTATTATATTTTTAAAATCACCTTTCGAGATTTTTGAAAACGTTTCAGAGTCACTAAATTACGCAAAACCTAATTTCTATTCGCCTGAGCTTCTATCGATTGCCCGTTGGCATGATAATCATCAATTTGAAATTGGTATGCGTACTGAAAGTTAGAAGATAGCTATAGTTTTGAAGCAATATGTCCTCCGGGAGGGAGAAAAAAGAGATTGAGACTGCTAAATTTTGTAGGGTTAGTTCAGGTTAAATTTTAGAGGGAGTTAATAGTGGTGTAGTATTTTTTCTAGTTTTTATTTGAGAGAACAAAACAAATTTTAAATGTAATCTTTTATATTTAAACATACAAGGTTGCAAGAAGTGGAAGAATTACTTGGAAGGAATAACTTTGAATGTGGTATATGGCCTTTGCAGGGAACCTAGGGTCAAGAAATCTAAAAATTATTTTATTTTGTGGTGATTTTAGTTTTGGTAGACATTGTATGTAGACGGGACTTGGATAGGATAAATTAGTGTAAATGCAGTGAAGGAGCAAGGAATTTGTTTGAAGTTCATGTCTCAGAGGGAATTGATTAGTGATTAAGCGAGCCATCCAAAATGTTTTTTTTCCTTTGTATAGAAATCCACATGCTAGTTATCGATCCATTAAGACTATCACAAAATAACCCGGTCAAGTGCAAGTTTGACTTGCGCAATTAGTGTTCCGTACGTTGATTGCTTTTAAAATAAAAATTTTCGTTACGGAAGTATCAAATGATCAGTGACTTCACAAAACACATCCCAAGTGAGTTTTCAACAAAGTTTTTTCCGATCTTTAGTGAAAAACACCTCGAAATTTTTGTTTTTCAACTCTTCTTTTTACAAACTCTCATTTGACAATAGTCTATATGCCTGAAATCTGGTTTTTGTGATTAATGTCTCTCCATTAAGTACCTTTCATTTAAAATATCAAATATAGAAATTTCGATTATTTTTTGATATGAAAAATTTAAACTCAGTATCTGTTTTACAACTTTACTGAATTTGTTCATATTTAAAATATAAAGAATAAAAAGATTTGATGAGTTTATTAGGTGGAGACAGAAAAACTTTGTGCACATATTTTTATTAATCGTTATACATTATGGTAATAAGCTAAAATGTATGATCCTCGTATCCGATACACAATAACGCGTGCTTTATACCGTAGTATTACCGAATTAGGGTTTATGTTTAGCGTGTATGTTTATTTGAAACTACTTACAGTCTAAACAATATTTATCGTTGAGACTCTAAGTAGGGACTAAACAACCTAATTTAGTTTAATAAGGAGATCTTAAAACATTGAATTAGAGAAAAAAAGATTAAGGGTTTCATATTATATATAGAAGGATATCAGGCAAAGTTAAATTAAATAATTATACAATCGTAGTTTATTGAGAATTGTTTGCCTTTCTTTTAAAATTCTGCTCACTATATATCATCACTACACCAAACACTTTATTTTTTGCACTCGACGCGCGTTTCGCTAACCATGTTAGCTTCATCAGGAGTGATAATTGACAATCATCGCGCCTGATGAAGCTAACATGGATAGCGAAACGAGCGTCGAGTGCAAAAATAAAGTGTTTGGTGTAGTGGTAATAAAGGGTGTCCCAAAATTCACGCAAGCAGTAATTTGGATAGAAAACACAGGTTTTTAATTAAAAATTGTAATTTTTTTATTGATTCATCAAGTATACAGTATAGGGTTATGTATGGAATAACATATCGGGTAAATGGCCTCCACGGCTTTGCTGGCACATACGCACTCTTTTGTCGAAATTTGCCATGACCGTTTTGCATAATTGTGGCTGAATTTCGTTGATACAGCGCTTAATTTCCCCCTTCAAGTCGGTGGGCTTGTTGGCATAAACCTTAGACTTTAAAAAACCCCAAAGAAAAAAGTCCAACGGCGTTAAATCGCATCATCTGGGCGGCCAATTCTGAACACCAAAACGGGATATTACACGACCAGAAAATGACTCGTGCAGTAATTGAATTGTTTCTCGGGCTGTATGGCATGTGGCACCGTATTGTTGAAACCACATGTCGTCCACATCCATATCTTGCAATTTGGGCACAAAAAACTGGATTATCATATCGCGATAACGATCACCATTAACTGTTATTGCCTGGCCAACCGCATTTTCGAAGAAGAATGGTCCGATCATGCCTCCAGCCCAAAATCCGCACCAAACAGTGACACGTTGTGGATGCATTTGTTTCGCAACAGTGACGTGTGGATTGACTGAACTCCAAATGCGACAATTTTGTTGATTAACGAAGCCATCAAGATGGAAATGAGCCTCATCGCTGACGATGATTTTTTTCGACAAATCAGTAGCCACTTGTTGTTCCATAATCCATTCAATGAACTCTCTTCGTTGTGCGTGGTCAGTAGGCTTCAGTTCTTGAGTCAATTAAACTTTGTAAGCATGAAGATGCAAATCTTTCGTGAGAATACGATGTAGAGAGCTTCTCGAAATGTCCAATTCTTGACCGCGGTGCCGAATTGATGTTCCTGGAGTCTCAGCAACACTCTCACGAACTGCTTCAATGTTTTGTGTCGAACGACTTGTTGAAGGACGGCCAGAGCGTTTAAGATCCAGTCTCCCTGAATTTTTC
>CM032447.1:129185442-129230442 GCA_019049505.1 Pachyrhynchus sulphureomaculatus
AAGTGTTCTTTATATTCAAGTAATACATTCCCACAAACATATTCAAACGATAGTAAAAAATGATAAAATTCTGGAATCGCGTATCAATTCTTTTAAAATATGTTAATATGCCCAATGCTCTTTTTTGCATATATTTTTTTTAATTTTAGTGTTAATTATTTTGGTGGATAAATTAGTTTTCGGCCTTTATATACCAAGTTTAACATTTATTTATTAAAAACAAATACTCAAATTTCAAAGTAGCCTTTCTATAGGTTTTTGCCATCTCGCAGGTAATTGTCGGATTCCATGTCGAAAAAACGGTGGTTGTATTCAAGCGACTTTTTTATGTTCTTTAAGGGTGGTGGCCTGCGTAAACTACCGTTTTTTTATGAATTATCGAGAAATTATAATATTTATACAAAAATGAAAAAGTACATAAAAAAGAATAACTTTTTGGATTCAAAAAATAGAGTCTCGACTTTTTAAAAAAATTCAAAATGGCGGAGCAGCAGCTGCTTAAAGTTGACTCCTTGAATTTGTGCCGTGCAACACCCAGGTCGCTATAGTGTATTAAAAAAATAAAAAAAATCAGAGTATGATTATATGCTTTGAATGAATTTAAATTTACCAAAAAAAAAAATCAAAAATTGCGACCATTTTGAAAAAGTTAATCCTTTTTTTATAAACAATTTACTTTTTATAATTTTTGTACATTCATTCAGTGGTCAATAGGATAATGAATATCTGTATAAAATTTTAAGTGCATCTGTGAATTATTTTTTGAGCTACATTGCACAACGCGCCAAATTTTCCTTTTTGAGAAAAACGCGTTTAAAGTTTTTGGTAATTTTTTTATCCGATGCACTTGGTCCAACTTCTTGCTCAGTATATTGCATATCCTTGGACTTATTACCTCAGTAATGCCGACGGCAAAAGCGACTTGGACGATAATTGGGTTCATTTTTGTCATTTTTTCGAGTTAACATTATAAACAAATGAAAAGGCTAAAACGTGAAGCGACTGAACCGGTCAGAGATGGTCTTTTTCAGGACACGATAGATGCATTTAGAGTTCGAATTTCTATTTAAAACTTTGTAAGGACATTCTTCAGATGTTAACTAACTTTTTATGAAAAAAAAGATTGCCAAAATTTTTTTTTTACACAGACCTCCGCCCTAAATTGGTACATATCTCAGTAAAATACAACAATTTGCATCTCCTGTTGATGTAAGCTTAGTTTCGAAGGCATACCTTCTACCTGTCGGGGAGTGTTTAAGGCCAGAGACTGATAGAGGCAGCGCTATTGTTACAGTTCTACTCTACGTGTATAAAAATCAACATAAACTACCAAGATTGAACAAAATCCATGCTTCAGCTGTTATTTACTCTTCTCTCATCTGTGAGCTCCCGACAGGCCGAGATCAATCAAGTGCAATGCATCACTGTATGTTAAGAAAATTACTAATTGATGCTAAGATTACGGAGCAACTACTAGAACATTTTAAATGGGAAGGTGTCTTTCCATTTTGAATTTTGATTTGATGGTAAAAATACCTATGTACGTAAGAAAAAAAATTACAAAATGTTTTCACTGTTTCAGAAATATTTTTTATTCTTATTTACTGCTCAGATTCAAATCTCAAATAAAAAATTTGTTCGTCAAAAGAAAGACGGCTCGAATATATTCTAGTTCATTCCCCTTTTTAATAAAATTTCTTTTCACTTAAATTATTTAAAAAAATTTAATTATTGAACGCAGAAAATCTATATTAGAAAGTACAAATGCATAGTCAAATAGATGCCAGAAGGGCGACGAGCCCCCGCTCAAATATCGTGAGGTACAAATTATTATGCTTTATGACAACATTTTTGTATTTCTTGCTTCCTATAGCTATTTATACTTTAACCTGTGCTGTTTATTTTTATGACAAGGCAGTTTTTAACTGTTACATTTAACTTGTTATTATTACATTATGTTATGTATGTGTTATTGGGTATTATTCAAAATTCTAGATCCGTTCTGGATACGTATCAAAACGCAATAGTTTTTTATAAATATAATTTTTTGCTTCCGCACTTTGTTTTGACTTTGTCGAATTTTTGTCATTTTTAGGTAAAATACGAGTACGAACAAATGAGATATAAAATGTACACCCAATTTTTTCGTGTTTCATTAAAAAATGGCAATTTCCAATATATAATAATTTTAATTTCTTTATTCGTTATTTCCAAAATACAGTATTAAAATAGTTGAATTGTAAAAACTGTTATTTTTAAAAATTCTCTATGTCAACATAAAAAGTTCCAGATAAGTTTAACAGCAGTGTCCTAGGTCCATGAATGCAATTTTGTCAATAGCACTATTTTGATTGCTTCCTAGTTTTATTCCTGAATCAAAGCTTTTGAAATATTTATATAATATTTATTAACAAACAAAATTATTTGTATTTTTAAATGTATATATGTACATGAAAAACTAAGAAACTTGCTGCTACGTCATTGATTAGGTGCTTGTTAGTAATAATTGTTTACTATTTTTAGTTTCACCATCTGGAAATGCAAGAATATACCATCGATTCTATTTAAAAAGTGCTTGTGGTACACCAAAATACACAAATTATACCGATGAATTTAAAGGTTGCTTAGATTATATTTTTATAGAAAAAAATAAACTTCTAGTTGATAAGGTTATTCCCGTTCCCACTGAAAATGACCTAGAAGAGTACAAAGGATTACCAAATGAATTTTTTCCTTCGGATCATTTAGCATTAGTTGTTGATTTAGAATTTAGTTGTAGATAGTAGATTTAGAGCAGATAACTTAAATACAATTTTTTTATTACAGGTGTCTATATATATTATATTCCATTGTTCTTTGCAAGCAAATGACAATTATAAATTTTCTGTAACTTATTTCTATTTTTATAAATAAACTATATCACGATGACTTGTTTTAAATTTTATGAGGTAACAGTTATTTTTGAATCTCGACTGTACCCATGGGACGGCAAATGGTATTTCTGATTGGCGAAAATCTAAAATTAAAAAACAGCCGAGCAGCACGATTTTCAGGGTTCCACCCTGGTGATATAAAGATCACTATCAATTACTAAAAAATGAACAAAGTCCACATTTCAGTAGTGATCCACAGTTCTCTCATCTATCGATCCATCTTGGGACGTGTTTCGCCGTATCATGGCTTATCAGCCAGCTTAGACCGACAAACGAGAACAAAACTCGAAGTACTTATTGCAGTACATTGGATAAACATTTCTGGCTGGTGACAACCTAAAATTTAGAAGCGTACCTGCCCGGCGTCTGGGACTTTTAAGATTACAGATCGACAGAGACAGCTAAGCTGGGCGCAGGCAGCGCGATCGTTAGGGTTCCACCCTGCTAGCTCGGCTGATGAGTCGTGATAGATTGGCAAATGAGAGAACAGTGGGTCACTGCTGAAATATGGACTTTGTTTATTTTTAGTGGTCGATACTGATTTTTTACATACGTAGCGTGGAATCCTGTCGAACGCGATGTGTGGCGGTAATTGTTGCCAGCTTATTTAGATAATCCTGTCGGTCTGTGGCCTTAACTGCCCCAGATGGAGAGATACGTTTAAATTTTAGGTTTTCATCAGTCGGAGATATAATTTGTTGTATTTTACTGTGAGGTTACGCTGGTACCGCAATAAGTATTCCGAGGTTTGTCCTCTGGTTCGTTTGTAGAACACCTAAGGTGTTTTGTTTCAAATCGCTTTGCTTATAAATTAGCGTGAAATTGTAAAATTTTCAGTTATTAAATTAAGACTTAAAATATATAAGGTAAACTTCCAGTCATTGGACACTTAAACGACCCTAACTGGTAATAATTATTTTAAGGATACATTTTTAAAGCTACATATTTGATGAATTGATATTTTAGTAGAACATTTAACACATTGTAAAGTCTTTAAGAAAATTAGTATTCTTAAAGATTTTACAAAAAATACGGTTTAGGAAAAAAAACTGGCCAAATATATAGTTATGGGACAGAAGTTTTATTATTGGACAGTATATACTAGATGAAGGACAGTAATTAAATTTCTCTTTTATCGTCAAATAAATAATGAAATATATTAAGGAAATATAAATAAAATACTTTATATAATAATTATCACGATATTTGTATTCAAAAGTCTTATGACTGTAGTCAAGCTATCTTTTTTGCTTAGGAAATAAATCATATAGAAACTTACGTATATATATTTCTCTGACAACTAAACTCTTAATTATTATATTTCGTTTAATCAGTCTTAGATATTTGTTAAACAAAAAAGATATTAGTCTCACAAAAAACGTAAAACAAAATGTTCACAAAAATTTTAATTCTTCTAAATAAACTAGTTTCAAAAAATAGAATTCTTTTGTTTCATCATCGTGCCATATAAAACTCTAGCCTCCAAGTCTTCTGAGTCATCATCATTATCTTTGCAATTCTTTTCTAAGCTTAGATCGTCAGTATCGACGTTATCATCTTCCTTATAACAATTATAACATAGAAAGGGATTAATTGCTATATCTTCAGGTACATGCTTTTGATGAACATAATATCACATATTATTCGATTAGATGTCTATTGATTTTAAACACATTTTATATGCATTCGTTGGTACCTCTTGTATCTTTTTATTTGTACTTTTTTTTTCCTTTCTTTTTTTGTCAATTTGCTTTGTTAGTTTGGCTTCTTCTCTGGCTTTCTTTTTTTCTTCTTTTGCCTTTAATTCTAATTCCTTTTTTTACTTTTATTCTTGAAACATAGTTCTATACTTAGCTGATGTAATTGCAAATGGCACTTCCACTGTATTTTTTATCTTTTGGTTCTGGTGTCTTAGGCAACGTCAAAAGCCTTACCAGAAGGTTATTAGATACAACTTTAAAAGCAGGACTGTTTTCAGGAATATGTTTCTTATTAAATGTTTGTGATGCGTTTAGAGAAGTACTATTTGCACGAACCACTTGTTTGATCGGTGTTACATCTTTCGGCGTATCGAAATAAATATCATATATAACTGGTTCTTTACCTAAATAGTTATCAACGCTCGTAAATATCTGTGGATCATTCATTACAGGTTCATTAGATATCGGTTCATATGGGACCCTAAAGGTCAAATCAGTTTTAGAGCAGTTTTTAGAGAAAAATTGCCTTGGAGGATTTGGTGTTTTTAGGAATTTGACAGGGTGGTGGTACCAGTCGGATTTTTAGAAAAAGGTTTATCATTATTATTTTACTTGATACAATTGATCCTTCAGATATAAGAGATAAAAAATAATTAGTTAAAAAGAAATGATACATTGAGTTGTGATGCACTCACAGAAATATTTAATAACACAATCATGTAAGTCTAAAAACTAAACTATCTGTTCAAGAAACTATGAAAATAGCAACAGCAAGAACATAAATTTTGACTGGGGACATAACAGCACGGTCAATTGTACAGAAATCATTCTCTATAAACTTTAAACCGGTCTTGTGCCAACCGGTATTATGGGAAGTTTTTAATTTATGAGAACCTAAAATATAGTATATATTTTTTCTATCGAATATCTCAGCTCCTAAAAAGGATTGTTTTATCCTATTTAGAAATAATGTTTTCAAAAAAGCCTTATTTTCTTTTTTCTACTAGGTATCTATATGTTATTATTTATATTTAAGTGTGTACATAAAATTTTTTAAAATGAATATTTTCAATGTTCTGGAGTTGCCAAGAGTACTTAGACTTTCTAATTTAAGGTTGGGGAGATTTGAAAGAAACAACTTTTTAGATTTTTAACATGTTTTATTTTAAAAATTCTGAGGTTTTTACTTCAAGATAACAACGTAACAAAAACTATAAATATAGGCACAAGAAATATAAATCAAATCTTTCCTGAGGAGTGCCAACATATCACATTTTTCAAAATCTATTTTTAGTTTTAAGAAATTAAATTCATTATACAATTATATTCTTCAGAAATTTCCATTCAAGAATTGAATATTAATAGACTAGATTTTTCTTTTCACTAAGAATTTTATTTTTTTATAGTATAGAAAAGAAAAGTGACAGAGACCAAAGAATAATTTATTCTCAGATGTTTACTTAAGTTTCCTTTCAATTTTTACAAGATATATTGTAAGTGAACACATAATATTTGATAGTCTGTGTTATATTTAAATCATTAAATGTTAAAGCAGTTCATAGGAATTTACCTGCAAATTCCAAAAATATAACCAAGATAAAACAAAATATATCGTCCTTTACAACTTGCAGTTAATTCTAAATAAATTGATATTGCATAAAAACAAAGGGTGATGTATGAACCCAGGTTTGTTAGGGTTTTTTAATTACCTTGTTTAATTGAATCGTTTATTGAAGTTTTGCTCCTTTAAAGTCCCGATTAAACACTGAAAATATTTTTTGTTTCTATTTGAAAAATCTATGTTTAATTACTCGATAACCGTGTTTATCTAAAAAAAAAACAAATTTAATGGACTTTAAGACAGCCTATACTAATTTTACTAGACCGATGGGCATAACAAATTTACCGAATATTTAAAAATCCATGGCATCGCGGTTTTCAAAATGATTGACACGGAATAACCCTAAAGTAGTAAATAAGCTGAGATTCAATCCTATTTATTATTATTTTGGCAGAGGATAAATTATCATAAAGTGGTTTAATTTACTTTGCATATAAATTTCTATGACCTGACTGTACCGTCTATAAGATTCAATTCAATTCATATAAAATATCATCTTAAATCTAATTCAGGTATAAAAGAGCTTCATTTAAACAAAACATATAAATGCGCTTCTTATTGCTAGTAGCAGCATACTTGACCACTAGCTAATTTACAACTTCTATAAAACTAGACCTATATTTGTTTAAAAGTGAACTGAAACAACATCAACTAGTCCGCTTAACAAATAGGCTAGATAAAGCCTAAAAATCAGTCTATTTCCTTTTCTTCGATTGGTTTTTAGTATCTCCAGGTGTGCTGCTGGTAGTCTGAGATTGAGTTTCTATATTTTGAGGTTTTTCAATTGCTAAACGTTCTTTATATTCAATAGCTTTTGGAACCACTGGAATATAAGAGTCCTCTTTTTCCGAGTGATATATACTCTTTGCTTCGCGCTTCTCTTGCTCAGATTGCCACTCGACCTAAAAGTAAATTATTTATAATTTACAAATATGGGTTTGTGTATAGAATGAAGCTGACGTTTTTTTCGCATGTGAACCGCTTCTACAGGGTTATTTATCGATTTGCCGCACTAATAAAATTAGTTCATGTTTAATATTTTTTATCCTAGATGAAGATTCATTGGCGATATTGGAATTTTATTTGAAAATGATTATGCTAATATTAAATACATGTTCATCATTAATAGCGGATAGATGATGATAAATAATAGGTAATTTTTTTACATTTATTTCATAGAAAACCTTTAGTTTTAAAAGTGTGTTATTTTCTTTGCAATAAGCTCAAAAATCTATCGAGATCTTCGGACATTAATATAATTAGATACAACTAATTGCAGTTACAACCAGAAAATGTAATGAAAATCGGATAAAAATTTGAAATTTTGGCTTGATTAGCATCAAAAACCTATATTTTATTTGCAATATAGATTAAAAGTATTTAACCCCTCTGTCAAATTGACATATCAGCCGAGATGTTAACCAATTCTGTTAGACAGTAAAAGAACTACATCTTTAATCAAAAATATGAATTCTTACAGCTTTAAGCCGCCAGAAAACCAAGAAAAAAGCAGTAAGGAATTTTAAGATATATAAATTAAAAAAAATTGTTACCTACCTTCTGTTTATGTTGTCGAACATGGTCTTTGACAATATCTAGTACCATCTTTTCAGTAAGAACTCCATCTTCAGATGCATAAGCCGCCGCTTGCCAAGCTACACCTAATTTGGCAATTTCTCTACCTGACATACCATCCGTCATTTCTGCCATTTTTATACATAACGCGCTGTAGTCAAAGTTGTCGACTTTTAACCTCCTGAAATTATGGGTTATTAGACTCGTTTACAAAAAAATCAATGAATTACTATAGAATTAAAGCTTTACGTCTTTGGCTAGATAAGAAGCTTTTCCATGTTTCGCGTAGGATTGTATGAAACATCCTCAAAATTTGACCATTGAATGAAATGTCGGAAAAACCACTCCAATTTGATAAGGTCTTATTCTAAGAACCATGATTTCTCAAATCAAATTTCATTTACGCTAAATTAAGTGAAATATACCAAAGTGTAATACACTCTACAATAATACTCGACCGTTAACTGTTTGCGATTTTTTTTACTTATAAATCGTATAAAAAACCCACAGAAAAATAACAAAATTGATTGGTTAACTAAAAATAGTACTAATCAAAACAAAGTGGCAGCTTTGGTTAATCATAGTAGCTGGGGAGATGTTTCCCCCTTTAAATTTTAGGTGTAAAATTTAAATAAAACCCACGACTGCTGTAACTAACCAGTGCGATAGTACCGGGTTAGGATAAAGTATTCAAAAATCACTAAAGCTATTTCAATAATGTAAATATATACGTAATTGCGTTCGAGAGTCATTTACGTTATAGTGGTAACTGGAAATTTAGCTTCTATTTATTTACGTACATTACAATTAAGATGATGGAAGAATGTTTTTCATACTCTAACGGTTGAAAAGCTTGTGATATAATCGTAGATGATTCTTAGAAAAATATATTTGCCAAAATAAAGTTTTGACGGTCGATTTGTAGGTACGTAACATATCGGACCATAATGTATTTTTAACTTCTCCAATAGACCAGAATTATTTATGCTTTTTTTTTAAGCCAAAATGAGCTGAAATAAGCTCCAAGTTGTTTTATAAAATATGTTGATGTACAGATATAAAAAACATGTCTATATTTTATTTCCATTAAATTTCTAGCTTTTTTTATCGTTCACCTCCCCGCCTGAGTAGGGATTTTACTCTTTTTCATATTCTAAGGATATCGACGAGGATGTCATAATACCCGTCAACGTTGTCAAAGTGCCGAAACATACATTTTTGTATTTCATAGCACCTTTTAGATAATGCGGTAGCCACGTACGTTATTGCATTTTTGCAAACAACTACTACCTACGTACGTGGACAGGCCAATATATTTAAATAGACTAATAAATAAGTATACCGACTTACCGGGATTGGAACCCGAGACCTTCTGCACCGCAAGCAAGTACTACGCTATGGAGCCACGGGCCGCCACAATTATTGGCATTCATAGCTTAAATCTTGGAAAAAACGACCTATATGTACCAGACCACTTCATATTTATTAAGTTAATTTTTAGAGTATCAATCGAAATTTACACACACTCTAACAATATTAATAGAGACTCTGGTAGCGGTCTGTATCACACGTCGAAAACGATCGTTAACACTGGGTCGTGGCTCGGTGAACTTCGGGCAGGTATAAATACTTGACTTGTGCTTCTTCGAGCTCGTTCAGTGTTTAAATCTCAAAAAGTAAGGATCCCTGAAGACGTCTCGGGCAATCGTAGGCCAAACGTCGGAATATCTCTCGAAACCAATAAAAATTAATAACGAATTTCAGCGTTATTAAAGCAACGAAGTATTTTGTCAATATTTAATATGTTATATAATAATTTATATAAAATTTTAAGGCCTTTTTAAGAAAACTTTTATATAGGCTATATATAATACTAGCAACCCCTGCGACTTCGCATGGAAATGTTTTTTTTTCGAAGATTTTCGTTAAATTTAGGTACCTATGTTAATTGATTCGAGCTTCTCTGTATACTATGTTTGATGTTTTATTTTCTGGCAGCAGTAAAATATTCCTGTTTCAAATCGATTCCCACGAATTTCATAGTTACTTGTCTACCTATATTCCTCAAAATGTCATGTCACTTTTATTTCGAGGAGTCTTTAGAAGATAACTTTTATTCATTGTTAATGTTCCGTGCGGAACACTTACGGGATCACTTCGGGCCGGTCTGTCACGCTCCAAAATTATTTGACATAGATAGTTAAAATTGGGCACAAATATAGGAAGTTTTGACTTAGTTCTGGGGAGTGAAATTGGAAGTAATTTTTTTTTTTACCAGGACTCGAGTGGGGTGTCAAATGAAAGCTTGTGAAATAAAAGTTCAAAGTTCAAAAATATATATGATGTAATACTTGCGCACACTTTTCTTTCTATTATTTTAACAAAATGGCCAAAAATTCCCCCCCCGTATTTCGAAAAGTATAAAAAAATTCCACTAATTACGCAAGTCCGACTTGCACTTCGCCGGTTTTTTAAATTTTTTGGAACTAAAAAGGTCATTTTCATTCAATCAGTTTGAAATTTTCTCTAGGAACATTTCATAAACTTTGAGTCATAAGCTCAGAAAATTGGAATACTTTTAATGTTATTATACATCAAAAATATAAATTACACTGACCTGCCGGGATTGGAAACCGGTACCCTGGATGCCATATACAATTAATTCAATTTAAGAAGGGCTTCTAGTCATATATTTTTCAACTTTCATTTGACACTCCACTTTTTTTTCACTTCCGATTTCACCCCCCAAAACTAACCTATACAGCTCTGATTGGGCCATCAATTCCTATATTTGTGCCAAATTTCAGCTTATTAGGTCAAATATTTCCAGAGGAAATCGGGTATGACAGACGAACAGACAGACAGACATCGAAGTGATCCCATAAGTGTTCCGTACGAAATACTAATAAAAATTAAACATACACATCATACACCTCGAACTGAAATTGCCTACGTAATAATTGTGAAAGGAGCATAGAATTTTTCATCAATTCTTCAGAACACTTACTAAATAGCAAGAGAATTCAAAACTAAATCAAGTAGGTAGGTATACCTAAATTAAGGAAGATTACTGAAATAACATTTGTTGCCTAAATGAATCTTACACTAGTAGGTACTTTTTGAACAAAAATACACTAATAACAATACAAAATAGTAAATAAATGTTTTTATTGTTATTTAGTACCTCCTGACATCAACAACAAAGCACCTACACACTACAATGTGCCTACGAAACGAATAAAATAATCTTAAAACTATGAATAACAAAACAACGAACCTTTTCGTTTTCAAAAATATAATATCAGGGAAATCACGTCACTCCCCATTCCGTCAGCTCTTTTTTATCCTATCTCATTTGGGCATGAGAAAGCTCTGTTCGAAATGGGTACCGCATTTGCTCACAGTGGACCAAAAACAACAACGTGTTGATGATACTACAGCACGTTTCTTTAGTTGCTCTGTCGGAAACTTCAATAAGTTCGGAAGTAGTTGCTGGGGATTCGCGTAAATGTGCTGGTGGGTGGACCTTGTGATAGTCCACATATGTGCTAAGTTTTAGTGTAATCGGTCCATAAAAAAAATAATTACCATTAATTTAGTGTCAAACAATAGACGACAATAGTTCTGTTATTAGTTTAATCCCAACAATAACAATGGGCAGCAAAAAATAACTACTTTTAGATATATATTAATAGTGGCAAGTTAAAACTTTTAAAGCCCATACATTTTACTACTGTGCCTTGTGAACTTTAAAATTTTATAATGCAATTATCTATTTAGTGATTTAATTTGACCAACATGGCTAACATATGTAATCATTGTGAAACAGCTATTAGCCGTATCAAGCCCAGTATTTCTTGTTGTGGTTTTTGCCAAAATTCTTATCACGTCGGATGTGTTGGTGTTCCGGCTGAAATCTTAAGGCATATAAAAACGCCCGGTTTATTTTGGTACTGTCCTGACTGCACGAAGCAGAAAAATAATTTTGAAACTGTACTTATGGATAGAATTAGTAACAAAATGGACACGTTAGTCACTGATGTTCTTCAAGTGTTTTCTGATGTTAAATGTAACTTAATTGAGAAGGTGGAGAACTCTCTTTCTGCCGTGCCTGCTTTAGAGTGTCGTTCTGAAGGTAAAAGCTATGCTGGCGGTGTTAAGCGTAAAGCCATGGTTTCCATTAGGCCCAAGGCAGCCGGTTAATCAAACAGTGAAACCAAATCTAAGGTTAAACAAAACATTGACTTTGTTGATGCAAATATTCGAATGTCGGGAGTTAAAAAACATTAGTGATGGAGGTATTTTAATTGAGTGTGATGGTGCAAACGATGCTGAAAAATTTAAAAATCTTGCAAATAATGCTCTAGCTAATGAATATGAGATTAGGGAGGTGAGGAGTTCAAATCCGAGATTAAAGTTGGTTGGTATTGGCGAGGAAATGAGCCCTGAGGAATTGCTTGCCAAACTTAAACTACAAAATGACGTTTTTGATATTTCTTGTGAATGTAAAGTATTAAAAGTATGGCCTACTAGAAAGCGGAGCGATGTTTATCAAGCAATCTTGTCTGTTGATTCCTTTTTATATTGTAAAATTCTAAATAGTGGTCGGTTGCTTGTGGATTATGACTCATGTATTGTCTATGATGCTTTAAAATTCTGTTATAAATGTAGTGGTTTAAATCATTTTTCAAAAAATTGTAAATCCACAGTTGAATACTGTCCTAATTGTTCTCTAAATCACAGTATTTCTAAATGTAAATCTGATCGTTTTAAATGTATTAACTGTGTTAATGCAAAAGTTGAAACAGATATTAACCATGCAGCATGGAATGCAGTTAAATGTCCTATTTATAAAACTAAGTTGGATGCTTTTAAAACATCTCTTGCATCTAAAATATAGCAATCAAGTGACCGCTTGCGGTTGAGAACATTGGGGCGCAAACTTAAAGAATTTTCTGTTTATTATCAGAATGTACGTGGTTTGAAAACTAAAACACATGACCTTCTTAATGCTTCCTATCTTTGTTCCTATGATCTTATAGCACTTACCGAAACTTGGCTCGTCTCTAGTGTCTTTGATGCTGAGTTGTTTAGTAGTCAGTACAATATCTTTAGGGCTGATCGTAATTTTGCTTTAACGAATACTACGAGGGGTGGTGGCGTACTGCTTGCTTTGAGCAAGACCTTCAACGCAACTAAAATTGAATTTCATTCTTCGCTTCCTAATGATGGTATGATCGCCGTAAGATTGGAATTGTCCCATCGTGTAGTTTGCATTCTTCTGATTTATGTCCCACCTAACAGTAATACTGTTGCCTATGACACTCTATTTGAGGAAATGCTGGACTCGGGTTATTTTACTAATGAAGACGATTTGCTAGTATTGGGGGATTTTAATCTTCCTACTTATGCAAATTATGTTATGGATGCCTCTTATAGAGACAACCAAATTTCTTCTTTATTTGAATTATGCGAGTTTTTATCTTTAAATCAATATAATCGTAATTATAACGAAAATAATCGTCTGGTAGATCTTGTATTTAGTAGAACTCCACTTAATGTATATCGTGCGGATCATCCTTTGATACCATTGGATTTTCATCACCCTGCCTTACAGATGTCAATTCTGGTTGACCATATTCATGATAAATTTCCCCTTCTTCAGACTCAAAGGTACAACTTTCGAAGAGCGAATTACCCATCCCTTTACAACGACATTCTACAAACCGATTTTTCATTCTTGGGGTCCTTCAATAATATTGATAACGCTTGCGACCAATTCTATGTCGTACTGAATTCAGTTATCTCCAACAATGTTCCTATTATTCGCCCTAAGACCCTCAAATATCCTAAATGATACAATAATTCCATAATACGTAAAATCAAAAAAAAGAATCAAGCCTGGAAAAGGTATAGATGTACTAGAAATATTTGTGACCTAGTCGAATTTAAACGTCTTCGTAGAGGGATCAAGATCGAGGTTCGGATTGCTTATAGAAATTATGTTACTGAGGCGGAAAGGGACTTCTCTATCAACCCAAATAAATTTTGGTCTTTTCTAAACGAGAAAAGGAGGACAACTGGTATTCCCATCAACATGTATTTTGAAAACGAATTGGTTACGGCTCCTCAGAAGATAGTGAATTTTTTTGCTAAGTTCTTCCAATCGGCATATGTTGATTCCTCTATGTTTCGGAACAACCCCCCTGATAACTACTCACGTCCCTTTCTTTCATCTCTAATTGTTAACACCATAGAGGAAAGGGACGTGATCAGTGCCTTAAAGAAACTTAAACCTAAATCGACCGCTGGAACCGATGGTCTACCAGCTTTTTTTATTCGGGATTGCGCAGCTGTGTTGTCCAAGCCTATCACGTTTCTTTTCAATCTGTGTTTAAACTCATCGTCCTTTCCCAAATCTGGAAGAAGTCTAAAATATGTCCCGTATTCAAAAAGGGTGATAAGAGCCACATTGAAAATTACAGACCTGTGGTAATATTGAACAACTTTTCAAAGGTTTTCGAAATTGTGCTATAGGACATTATATTTAATCATGTTAAACTTCTCATAACTGAAAGCCAACATGGATTCTTTCCAGGGCGTTCAACCATTACCAATTTAGTTACAATTACTCAATTTATTTCGGAAGGTATGGACAATGGAGGACAAGTCGACGTAGTTTATACAGACTTCTCAAAGGCTTTTGACCGGCTTGACCATGGTATTTTGCTTGAAAAACTCTCAAACTGTGGAGTTAATGGCAATTTATTAAACCTGCTGAAATCTTATTTAATTGGTCGTTAACTGATAGTAAATTATCGTGGTTTTGAGTCGGTCATTATTAATGCTACCTCTGGGGTTCCTCAGGGGTCTGTCCTAGGACCGTTATTATTTAACAAATTTATAAAAGACATCACCCGAGGCCTTACCTCGTCCTCTTTGCTTTATGCTAACGATCTGAAAATATACCGATGCATAGACTCTCTCCATGATTGTGTAACTCTTCAGGATGATCTAGATACTTTAAATAGTTGGTGTATTTGTAATAACTTATATTTGAACACAAAGAAATTTTTCTATGTCTTTCACTCGAAAAAAATTACCAGTAAATTTTTTTTATAATTTAAACCATAATGATCTTGAAAAATGTTATCGTTTCAAAGATCTTGGTGTAACGTTTGATGCTAAACTCAGTTTTGTGGACCATATAAATGAGACCATTGCTTCTTCTTATAGGTGTATGGGTTTCATTATGAGGAATTCTAGAGACCTTTCAAACATTGAAACCCTCATCACTTTATTTAATGCTTTGGTTCGTTCTAAACTGGAATATGGTTCAGTTATCTGGTACCCAACATATGAGATCCACAGTAATCATATTGAAAAAATCCAAAGACGATTTGTGAAGTTCCTTTGGTTTAAATTAGATGGTATTTATCCACCATTGGGTTTCCCTAATGATGTTCTATTAAGAAGATTCAATATTGTTAGCCATTCTCGGCGTAGAGAATATGCTACAATCTTGTTTTTATATAAAATCTTGTTTTTATATAAAATCTTGAACAACAGAATTGAATTGCACCCTCTCAAGTATTAGGTTCCGTGTGCCATCTCAACACGCTCGCCTAAACCATTCCTTTTTTTACATGCCTGTTCCAAGAACAAACTTGTTGATGTACTCGCCGATATACGTTATGTGCATGAATTATGAAAGGGTCAAACATATAGTTGATATTTTCTGTTGCAGTATAACATCTCTACGTAGGTCATGTTTAACTGTGGATTAGGTCTGTCTCTTTTTATTTTTGTTTTCCTTTAGCTTGTAGTGTAGTTATTAGAATTATTAAAATACTAATTTGATAGATACTTATCTATTTGTTTTTGTTATATTTGAATGTTGCTATCCTATAATTGGATTGTTCTGTAGGATAGTTGTATTAAATAAATAAATAAATAAATAAATAAATAAAATATTCAAATATTTAGCTTGTATATGTACATAGGAAGTAATAATTTTAAAAGGTAACAATTTTAAGTTTAAGAATAGTTTCTTATTATTAAATTTGTTTAGAAAACCTGTTCAAATGTGTACTAATGTGTATAGTAACCTTACATTCTGGTTCAGGTTAGTTTTTTATTAAAAAATTTTCGCGGCAGACTAAACTAAAAAATTACCCTAATTTTAATAACAATGGCCAAAATACCTTCACAAAAAACACCAATAATAATAGTCATTAAAGGATAAATATTCGGAAATGACTGAAAGATTATGGGGTACATAAGGACGGGTATACCAACTATGCAGAACACCAGAAAGTAGCAAGGCCTTACGGTGGATGAATATATTAAAAAGCACACTTTATCCACTGAACTTACAAACTGTAAACTAACCTAGTAAAATTTATTAATGTCAGGCATATGTCACATTTGATTCTTTAGGCAGTAACTTTTCTGTATTGTTTAATGGGATACATGAAAAAAAAAATGTTTTAATCAATTAGTCCATCTATCAATGGAGTATACTGGTAATGTTCAGTCATATACTCAGCGTCCTGCCCGATGATGTAGATATTTAAGATTGTAGGTAAGATTTTTTTATTTTAATTTTCACTGCAACTTTTGTTTTATAGAATCTTATTTCATACACGTACACGTCTCACACGCACATTTATTCCTGGCGTTCTAATTTTTTTTTCTGACTTTTGCGAATTCTTTAAAAATTCTCTGTCCGTTTAAATTTCCTGACTTTTCCAGGATTTTACAGCGAATACAAACCCTGCCTAAAATTTAATTTCTCAGTTTTTTCGATGTTAAATTACTCCGAACTAGTAAATAATATTTTAAAACTATATTAAGCTTTTTGGGATCAGTTTTAAGGCTCTCTAATTGGTCTACTTTAAGAACAAATGTTCCTAATATTTACTTAACCATACACAAACTTTTATCCACAATGAAACTGCCTGAGATATTAAAAATAAAACATGTTCCCGTATTTTATTGGTAATACCGTATGTACATATGTTTCAAGCCCTTGTAAAAATCTTTTTCGTTTAAAACCTTACCAATATTTTTTTGTCTTTTTTTTCATGCTGAAAAGCGGCCTGGCGGCATTCTGAACATACATATATTTTTTATAATAGCGGTCTACAATTACGTCATAGAGTATCATTCCATTATGTTGACATTAATTTTACAGGATTAGGGAAGAATTTACCTTTTTCCTTCAGTTGCAGGTTCTAAAACAAATTTTTGGAAATATAATCTAATGAGCCTTTCTCTCTCCACTAATCCTGGTAATATAAATTCTACCATTTCATCTAGACGGTCATTAACGGCCCAGTCAAACTGTTCCGGTGTATTTGATGCCAACACCAACATAAATTTGTTGCTCTGTTCACCTACAAGAAGATTATATGTATAATTTAAAGACAAATAAGTTTATTATCTCTCTCTCTCTCTCTCTCTCTCTCTCTCTCTATATATATATATATATATATATATATATATATATATATATATATATATATATATATAAAGCCAGAGAGAGAGTGGAGTAATAAAAATGCTTGCTGAATGCTATTTTAAACATTTTAAATTTAAGTTACGACGCGGTGGTTGTTGGTAAATTAGGGCTTAGTCCTTGCCAAGGGTTCATCTGCCAGTTTGTGACTTACACGGTCCGTGACAGAGGGTAGGTATGCTTTTAATATTGAGCATACATCAGCCAAATTTACTAGTGATTGCATCTTACTGCATTTTTTTGTTTAAAAAGAATTACACATAATAAGTACTATAGTATACTTGATGATTAAGTACTCTAGACTATAGATACAAAATTTTTACCAATAGACTCAAATAAAAATATTCGTTCGTTAATTCGTAACATTTTATTTGCAGAAGACGTTTAGTTCGGATTAACAATGGTTTAGAAAATTAGAAAACACTGTATATGTTATGTCTTTGTATTATATGTACAATTGTGGCAATATCTTCCATATTTTTCAAATTTAAGCTGTATTTTGATGCGGTAATAATTTTGACATAATGACATATTTTCATAATCACTATCAAAGTTTTGGACGCTTTGTCCAGCTAGAAATCTTTGGCCTACTAAATTTGGATTTTGATTTGGAAATGCAGTATCGGATTGTAACTGTAGGATATAACAATTATTTAAGTAGTCGTAAGACAGCACTATCGGTCCATGGTTGCCGTTGGTAATCTCGCTTACCTAAATAATTTGGTCCTCGGCTACGAAAACGATTTATGTTCCTCTTTTTCTGTCGTGGCGTACATTTATTGTACGAATATATAAATCTATTTTAATTCTACCGTCCACATATAATATTTTCGCAAGCTGGGTTCTATGGTGGTATTTTTATAAAAGTGGACATCGTTAATTCATTTCAATTATCCTATGGTCATATTGGGAAGATCCTTATATATTGAAACTTTATTTTGTTAAATATTAACGGAATGAGGTAACAGATGAAAAAACTGCAAGAGCCTAAGAAGTTAGTTCAAATTATTTATAAAAAAATAGCTACTGGATTACGTGACTCTGAAAAAATATCACCTTGTACATTACTTCTCATTGTAATAAAGATATTCGGTACATACGACAAAAATATTATGTATAGACAAAAAGACATCTAATGAACTGAATTTTAACAACCTTTGGTGAACGTGTTTATATAGTTGAATTTAACAAATGATTAAAATGTATCAAATGGTTACTGATTTTTTTTTAAAAATAATGTCGTGATTCACCCTTTTAAAAAACAATTTTGGAAACCAACTGAAATTTGGTAAAACATAAAACATGAGGTTTAACAACTTCTAAACTAAACCGTTATGTAGCGCCTAACAGAGATGACTTTTTGATATTTTTAATTATTTTTCAAACTGAAGCCACTATAGTTGGTGTCCAGAGGAGGCTCTTTAAAGACAATTGTGGGTCACGGGGTTCACATCTTTTTCGTCCATAACAATTAACTTATGTCTAAACATCACGGTTTTGACAGAAAGAAACTCAATTTAGGTAAGTTTTTCTTTTGTTTAGAAGATGTGTGGTCACGGAAAAAGATGTAAACAATGTTTCGTTATGAAAAGACTCCAGAATTAAATTATAAATAAATATATAAATTAAAAATGATGATGATGATAAAACCTTTAATAACTGTGATTGTTTAGTATTGTAGTGCTTAAATCTGGGACATCCTGTATCAATTATTAATGTTTCCAAAATAAATAAATAAATAATATACTTATCTACATATTGGAAAGGTTATTTCGAACTATTTTCAAAATGCTCAACTTAACTTGCCGCTGGAGCTAAACAAATTACCAGTGTTTTAGCTTTGGTAGTGGGTCTTGGATATCACGGGAAAAAACTGGCCAATTTATCCCGTCTCAAAGAGTTTGGAGCTCTTTACAATTACACAGGGTCTACTGTAAGACATTATAAGACGTTTTTGAAAACTTTAATAGATCAAAGTCAGAATGGCTTTAAAATTGAGGCGCACTTTACGTCACTATATTAATTAAATAATTCGGTAATCATATGACATAATATAAATTATAACATTTTAAACACTTATTGCAATCGGCTACTCTAACATGTTCACCAAATTTAATAAATTTAAATTATGTTTACTGGGTGTTCTTTTTTACATCTAGAAAACTAAACGTTTTAGGGCCCATGTTTCTAAGAACGCCTTTTCTTAAAACTGAGTTTTTTACTGTTCACAACCCCACCTTAACACCGTTATAGCTCTTTTCTATATCATATAAATATATCGGCGATGTATTGTCAGTATTATCCAAGTGCGGAAACATACATTTGTATTTCACGGCAACAGGAACAGTGTCATAGGCTTTATTTAGATCAATGACCAAAAGGTGAGTTTCTTGGTTTGTATTTGACCTTTCTTGTATTAATTGTTTTAGACAAAAGACGTTATTTGTTCATCAGATTGTTCTTCTTCCTCCTACTCTCTATATTCTATCTCTATTAAGTCTCTAAGACCAGCTAACTGAGATATCTCTGTAATAGAAGCAATTTAATTTTTATCAATATTTGAGAGGATTTCCAAAAATCATTGCAAATACATTCTGAATTTGCATGATTCGAATGAATATTCAAAATAATCATTACATTAATTTCACATGAGACATTTGATAAATGTGGTATTGGGTATGGAAATGTCTTTTTGGTTTTTTTTTTTTATAAAATTGTTGTAAATGCTACTTTATATAGTCATAAACTAAACTAAAAGAACTTTTTAAAAAATATACCATAATAGATAAATCTATATTTAGAAGATTTGAACCGATATCTAATGATTCGCAAGAAGTACCTTCGGAACGTAAAATAAACACGTAAAAAGAAAGAAAAAAGCGAAAAGTTTGCTTTTTCTCGGACACCTTTAATTATCAAAAGACAAAAAATTAAACATCAGACTATGTTGTTTTGCCCAAAATTAACCGCCTCTCGTTTCGAAGTAAAATATGTAGTTTATTTATTTAGTGTGTATTATTTTAAATTACTCACCTGTCCTATACAAGAAAGCATTAAGAGTCGCTCTTAAATCTTCAGAGATATTTTCAGATGATCTTTTTCTTAAGAATGCATCAGCTTCGTCTATAAACAGTAATAAACCTTTGCGTGTGCTATTGGCCCAGTCAAACACTTTGTGAATTGCTGTTACACCCTCTTTACCCATGGGGGCTATATCTCCTCCTGTCAGGATAGCATAATCCATACCAGAGTGTTTAGCCAATTTCTAATAATATAAATTTTTATTAACTGTGTATTTTTCCATATCTTAGTAAAAAAAAATTATTATTTTCTATCAGTAAAAAAATTGGGACTTTTCTTTATTATTTTTAATTTTATGCCGTTAAGTCCAATTTTTTTTTTTCGTTTTGGAAAGTTTACCAATATGTCACTTCTTATGTGACTGTCGGCCTAAATAAATAATAAAAATTTATTTATAGTGTTTGATTTAGAATTCTGGAATGTATATATATATATATATATATATATATATATATATATATATATATATATATATATATATATATATATATACAGTAATACCCCGCTTAGCGCGACCCCGTTACGCGCGGTTTCACTATAACGCGAATTTCAAATTTCGCGCTCATGTAGTCATTAACTTCTCTATGGTCGCGGGGGGATCCCCGCTTTCTCTGAATATTCTCTTTGAAGAATTGGGAATTCCCTGTCCTTCGACTTTGTTCTATGGGGATTTCCTCGTTCGTTTCGTGTGTTCATTTGTTCCGTAATGTTAGTTCGGTCGGCTGGCAGTTTTGTTTTAATATTTATTGGAGATACATACATACATAATTTAACCCTACGTTAAAAATGCCGCCTGTAAAGAAAAAAGAGCGTAAAAGCGTCACTTTGGAATTGAAGATGAAAGTGTTAAGAAGAATGGAAAATGGAGGCAAAGCAACAATTGTTGGGAGAGATTTTGGACTCTCAGAATCGACTGTGAGAACGATTTATAAAAATCGGGAAAAAATTAAAATCTCCAGCGAAGGTTCAACACCTATAAGTGCAACAAAACTTTCTCGTTCGAGATCATCTATCTTAGAAAGAATGGAGAAATTACTGTCAGTCTGGATCGAAGATTTGAATAAGAAGAACACACCACTAAGTCAAGATCTCATATGCACAAAAGCAAAATCTTTGTATGAGATGCTGAAAACAAAAGAAGGAGAAGGGAGTGCCACTCCGACTTTTGCTGCCAGCAGAGGCTGGTTCCATCGGTTCAAGCAGCGTTCTAATCTTCACAATATCCACATAACAGGCGAGGCGGCCAGCGCGGACATTCAAGCTGCAGCTGAGTTTCCAGACAAGTTTCAAGACTTCGTTAGACGAGAGAAAATTCCTGCTTGTCTCATCTTCAATGTTGATGAGACCGCACTTTACTGGAAAAAAATGCCATCTCGAACATTCATTTCTAAGGAAGAACGTCAAGCCAGTGGTTTCAAAGCTGCGAAAGATCGACTAACACTTCTGCTGGGTGGTAATGCCACTGGTGATTTCAAACTGAAACCTTTACTAGTGTACCATTCAGAAACACCCCGTGCAATGCGAGGCACAGACAAGACAAGTCTACCAGTTGTGTGGCGATCAAACAGAAAGGCGTGGGTTACACGGGAAATTTTTCAAGAATGGTATTCTAATAGTTTTTGCCCATCAGTCAAATCATACTGTGACAGAAATGGGCTTGAACCTAAAGTTATATTACTCTTAGACAATGCCCCAGGACATCCAACCTCACTTGATACGCCCAGAGACTTAAAAGTGTACGTAAAGTTCCTTCCACCAAACACTACGTCAATATTACAACCTATGGACCAGGGAGCAATAGCAAACTTCAAACCTTATTACCATCGCCGCACTTTTAGCCAACTAATTCATGAAACTGACGGGGAAGGAAGACAGTCTATGCGAGAGTGGTGGAAGTCATACAACATTATGAAGTCTATTCACAACATAGAAGAGGCTTGGAAGGAAGTTAAAATGAGTTGTATGAATGGGGTGTGGCCAGATGTAGTGGAAGCACCTAGAAGAATTGTCCAGATGCAGAGACAAGTGCTTGAAGACATTGCTGCAATGATTGAGGGGTCTGAACTTGAAGATGTCACGGTAGAAGATCTCGTAGAACTTGTAGCAACGCACGACGATCCTATTAGCAATGAAGATCTGATCGAGTTACAGAATAATCCTATCTACGATGAAGAAGAACAAGTAGAAGAGAAAGTTTTATCTTCAGGGGAAATACAAAATGCACTTTCAAAAATTTATTCAGGTTTGGACATATTGCAGAGTATAGACAATAATGATGACCGTGTCTTGACCGTGTGTCAAACAATTAAAAACAGTGTTGGGTGTTATGAACGTATTTTACAAGAACGTAAACAAAACGTTACCCAAAAGACAATAGATGTATTTTTCCGTAAAAAATAAGAGTATGTATTGCATAAAGTGTTCTTAGAATTAAAGTGATTGATTAAAATGATTTGTATTTTTTTGTATTAAATTTTGACTATGTTTAATCATAAACCTCGATATACGCGAATTTCAGTTAACGCGATTTTTTTCGGAACGTATCCCTCGCGTAAAGCGGGGTATTACTGTATATATATATATATATATATATATATATATATATATATATATATATATATATATATATAAATATATATGGAGTGTTATGAAATTTTTTGCATGTATTGAAATGGGTGACTAGTGGGATCACTTATTAATATTCAAATTCGAAAACTTGTAAGAAATTAAAAAAAGGGCAAAATTACCTTTTACCAAATCATTTACAAAATTGACCAGCCCATGGAAGGTTGTCATTCAAAAGAAATAAGGAAAATCGACCCTCTGAAAAAACGTAGATAAAAAATACATTTTCGTCTAAAAAATATTTAATGTTGATGAAAGTAGATTTGCTACCGCTCAGAAAAAAACGCAAGAAGTTTTAGAGCGGAGTAAGAGGCCTTGTGTTGTGCCGGTGTGAGTGGATAGTTTGTGCCACCTTCTGAGAGTGTTTTCACCATTCCAGACACTGACTCACACTTATTTGTAAAATGAAAGAAACATTTTAAAAGCGTCGTAAAGCCAACCCCTGAAAATAAAGTGTTACTTCTACTTAATGGAAATACAAGGCTGGAAGCGTTGAACATAGCAAAGGCTAATGGGATATAACAATGTTACAAGTGCTAGGCCTTACTACTGACGTCTTCAGCCACTGGACGTGTCTTTTTTTTAAACCTATGAGAAATTATTATATTCAAGCAAGAGAAAAATAGGTGGGGAGAAAGCCAAGTCAAGTAACGCAATATCAAATTACAAGTTGTAGAAGCTTACTAAAGAGCTGGGCACCACTGTAAATGGATTTAAAGCAGCTGGCGTTTGGCCCATGGACAAAAAGGTCTTTACCGAACATTTGTCTAAAGCAGCCGAAAATATAAATGCTCTCTCTCGAGCAAACTCAAGTAATGAAAGCACGATCTTATAAGACGCTTCTATTATTATCAATAATAAAAACAAGCAAATTGCTCACGAATGTCTTCGAATAGATTGCCACATTTAAATAGTGAACCGACTACTTCCGGATTTAATATTAAAGCTTTAAAAAGAAAAAAAATCAAAATATTTATGACCAATATTACTGTACAAAAAATTGTGGAAGTCCTTACAAAAATACAATTAAAAAAGGTAAAAACATCAATAAACAAAAGAAGGAATAAAAAAAAGCCCAGTAATAATAATAAAAAAATACCAATTACCCAACTCTCTACCAACTTAAACTAAAAAGCTATGAACAGCCACCAGACGCCCAAAAAAAACCCTTTGAAGTCGGCATCACCCAACGTATCAAAGGAAGAATTTCTTTTCGATGTTCGACAAGTAGCCTTTAGAAGAAACCCCAACAACGTGAATGACTTCAAAAACCTACCTGAATAATTTATAAATAAATTTACATTTTAAAGAGGACAGTCTAATAAACTAAGAATGTCCTCTTTAAAATAAAGGAAATAAACTTTTAGCGGTTTTAAAATTTTTATTTATTAAAAAAATAATCATTTTAAACGATAACAATGTTTATAATATGTCTTTATTATTAAATTTGTTAAAGAAACCTATTCAAATGTGAAAAATACGTCTCATTTAAAAATAAAATGTTCTATAAAGTTATAAAAATGCATTGATTTAGTCTGATCTGTGAATAAAATAATTTAGGACATTCTAAAAATTGTATATTTCGACTGTTTCCTATATAATTTGCTCTAGAAATTTGTTAAAAAATCGGTTGATATCATCTAACTGATCAGCAAATGATTGAAATAAACGATTATGTTCTAAGATTCCACAATATTTTGTATCTTATGACAATTGTTTCGGTACACAGTACTTTCGTCAGATAATCGGTAACTAACAAATCAAATGTATAAACAAGTCATATATAATTTAAGTATTACATAATTAAGCCCTAATTTATACTCAAGATATCACTATAGTACCTAAACGGATTACTTTAATTGAAACCATAAATTAAATTAAGTTTAACAATGGGAGCTGTTTAGATCAATTTGTTCATTAAGTAAATTACCTATATTTTTATGTTTGTTAATTTCTATTGTTTCTAAAATATTTAAGTTATGAGATTTATATAAAAATATGATTTTCATTTAAAATATGAGTAGCATAATTCTAATCAAATTGATCTTTAAGGTAACACCTTTTATATTCTTTAATACATTTCTCGAAATTTTTGCCAGTTTGGCCTATATAAATTTTTGGACATGAGCAGCATTTAAGTTTGTCGATTCCTTACTTTTAGTTTTTATTAGTGTTACTTTGTTATTCTTAATTAGTTAAACTTCTATTCGATCATTTTTTTGGTGATATTACCTGTATAGCGAATAGTTTTGAATATGTGCTGAGTATTATCTTTTATAACTGGGAATGTTAAATTGATAGCTTTTTTATAAAATTTTTTGTTAATAATTTCGTCAATCATATCTGGCTCATATCCACTATTAAAAGTTATTTGTTTAAAAATGTTTAATTCTTTTTGATAATTTTCTAACCTGAACATAGGTATACGCAGAAGTCTGTGTGAACAAAGGCGTTAAAAGCAGATGTCGTGTGTGAATAACTGAATCTGTATGTGATGGTTTGTGATAGATTGCAAAATCATGTTTGTTATTTTTATTTGTTATAGTCAAGTTAAGAAAATTAATTGACTTGTTTTGTTCAATTTCTATGGTGAAGTTAATATTCGTATGTTTTTAGTTGTCTGATTGTTCCTTGAAAACAAGCTAAATTGTCATCCACATACCTATACCAATACAAACAATTCATTTATATAAAAGGTTGCTGTATTAAGACTTCTAAATTGTTCATAAACATTTCAGCTAGCAGGGGACGTAAATGGGTTTTGATTATCAAACCTTCTTTAGAAATATAGAAAGAGTTGTAGAATTTAAAATAGTTCTGATCCAAACAAACTGACTGCCTCTAAAATATCTTATATAATTATAATGTTGGCATTGTTTTTAAACATATTTTCTACCAGTTAGATTATTTGGTTAGATGGAATCGACGGAAAAAGATTTTCTATGTCGAATGATATTAACTTGGCATTTTTTGGTAATTTTGTCTTTTATGTTGTTAACTAATTCGTAAGAATTTGTAATATTAAAAACTGCTTTGAAATCAGTATTTTTCTAAAACTTGTATAAGTTTATTCGAAAGTCTAATTGTAGGAGCTGTGATGAAGGAAACTGCTGGTCTAATAGGATTATTATCTTTATGTAATTTAAACAGTGAGTATAGTTTTCATGATAAACAAATTACGTGTTACGTTTTCGAATACCGTGAATATTCAATTATCTCTAATAATGTCTTTAATTCATTTTTGGAAAAGGTCTGTAGGATCAAAATAAATTTTTTGAAATTTTAGAATCCTCAAGAAATTTTAAGTATCTGGGTTTAAAAATATCATTTAAAACTAATAGTACGTTAAGTAAATTAATTAAGAATAACAAACCTAAAACTAATAAAAATCAAAAGTCGGGAGTCTACAAATTTAAATGCGGCTATGTCCAAAACTTTATATTGGCCAACTGGCAGAAATTTCGAGAAACGTATTAAAGAATATAAAAGGTGTTATCTTAAAGGCCAATTTGATTCGAATTTGGCTTCTAATATTTTAAATGAAAATCCTATTTTTGATGATAATTTCGAAATTTTACATTTAGAAAATATATCACAATGGAAATTAACAAACATAAAACTATAGGTAATTCAGTAAATAAACACACTGATCTAAACAGTTCCCCATTGTTAAACTTAAATTAGTTTAAGTAATCCGTTTAGGCACAATAGTAGTATCATAGGTATAAATTAGAATTTAATTATGTAATACTTAAGGCACATATGACTTGATTATATATTTGATTTGTTAGTTACCGATTATCTGGCGAAGGTACTGTGTACCGAAACAATCGTCAGATACAAAATATAGTGGAAATTTAGAACTAAGATAAATGTTTATTTCAATTATTATGAATTTCCATCAAGTAAAGGCTTCTTCAATCGAACAGATCAGTAAATGGTCCTAGAAGTTTGCAAAATCAGTATTTATGATTTTCACCCAGAACTTTTTTACTTTATTTATAAATAGAAAATTATAGGACTTTCTGTAAAGTTTCATTTTATTTTTTATGTGCAGAATAAAAAGGATGGTACAACTGACCCTTATAAGGATTTGATGCATTAACGCGATGTGTATTTCTAACATGCATCACCCTGAAACGCATTAAGTGGGCCACATCCCTCGAACACTTTTTAGGTTTTCACTCCTCTTACCACCCTTTTCAAAGATTCTTTTATACGGAGAACCTCATCCCCTCAGAATAGGACTAGGACTGTTTTTCTCACTGAGTACAATTTGTAGCGATTCACGACCAACATGAATCACTTTTTCGGCATACGCGTTGCTCCCATAAAAAAAATAAAGAGCATAAAAATTCATGTTAAACAGTTTCATAAAAAATAATTTGTAGTCGGGCACGAATTGTTGTTTGTTTTTGAGAAATTAAAAATATATATGTTCCCATATGATCTATACATTATGGATGACACTGTGTAGACGGGTAATAGCTTGCTCTTGAGTAGTTAAGCCACTAACTTAGTCCAGTAGCTCATTCAAGTTACTTTTTAAATCAAGTGGCTTGTATCGACAGGCCTTATTTTTTTATTGAAGTATTCACGAATAAACTTTAAACAAAAGCACGTTATTCAAAATGTTTCAACCTATTTAAAATTAACAAAATAAATTAAATTATAAAGCATATAATATATATTTGTTATGGTTAACCTTTCATCGCATTATTCTAGACCCTGTATGATCACGACAACACCAAAATTAGTCTTTAACTTCAACATTAACAAGCCTATATGTATATTGCTGGACTATATTTAGTTTATTAATGTATTTAATAAGAATTGTTTTGAATTCATAATCTAGAATTATAGTAAGAGCCATTATAAATGATATGCTCTATATATCTTTTTATAAACATCTTTTTTGTGCTTATATGTTTCAGTGTTGCTAAACTGGGCCTCCTTTAGTTTTAACCAACCTCTTGTGTTTTTAGTGTTCCGTACGGAACACTTATAAGATCACTTCAGTGTCTGTCTGTCACACCCGATTTTCTCCGAAACTATTTGACATAAAAAGTTGAAATTTGGTACTAATATTGGAATTGATGGCCTCATCAGAGCCATGCAGTTTTGAAAGTTAAATTTTGAGTTAAGGGGTTAGTTTTGGGGGGGTGAAATCGGAAGTGAAAAAAATTTTTTTTACTAGGTCATCGAATGTGATGTCAAATGAAAGCTTGTAAAAACACCAGTAATATATATATATATATATATATATATATATATATATATATATATATATATATATATATATATATATATATAATGTAATACTTGCGCACACTTTTCTTTGTATTATTTTTAAAAAATCGCGAAAAATCGCTGTCCCCCCACCTTATCTCGAAAAGTACAGATCAAAAAATTTTGAAAAAATTCTGAAATATTCTCCACGGGGTGTAGATTGAACGAAAATTATCACGAGTGTATTACCTTTAATAATTTATCTCGTATATAAAAAAACAAAAATTTTAAGGTCATCAGTTTTCAGTAAAGATTGTTGGGGTGCATTTTGTGAAGTCACTGATCATTTTATACCACCGTAACAAAATTTTTTATTTTAAAAGCAATCAACGTACGGAACACTAATTGTGCAAGTTCAACTTGCACTTGACCGGTTATTTTTCTTATGAAGTAGTTGCCTACTTTTTATAAATTATCTCATAAATAAATAGGCTTTGGGGCTCTAATAAGGGTAGGCAATTTGCTTCGATAAAAAAAATAGGACAAAATGTCGTAATATCAAAAATCCATCTATCCCACTAAATTCTACTTAAAAGACTTTAGATATCAATCTACACTGTTACAAGACAATAGAGAGCTTACAACTTTAAAACAAAAAGCTTAATCAAAAATCTGTGGAGGTAGCATAGTGTTATGTGTGAAACTGCAGCTCTCTATTTTCGCAAATAATGGAAATATCCAGTAAATACTTCTACGGGGTATAAATTTTGCGAAAAAATAATAATGGTATTCAATAACTTTTATAAGATAACACAATAAAACTTAGTGGAGTCCAAACTAATAAAGTCTTATACTGACTCAAAATGAATCAGTGTAGTCGTTATACTTTTCGAGAACTAAAGAAAAAGAATCCGGTTTCATTTTGATCTTACCTTTGTAAACATGGTTTTGCCTGTACCAGGAGGTCCATGCATAAGAATATTTCTGTACATTCCTTTGTTATATTTGGTATTTTTAGTAGCTATAGCAATGTCCCTTAATCTTTCTTCTACCTTTGGCGTCAAAACAACACCTTGCAACACGTCCCCTTCTTTTGTTTTTAGTTTTTTAACTGCTTCTAAGGGATGCTTAACTGTTTCAATTAAAGAGAACCTTGAAGTTTCTCTTACTAGTGACGGTTTACCTATGGGTGTGTGAATTGAAATTATAATATGTAAAATATTTTTTAAATACAATAATAGTTTATTTGTAATTTCGCTGAAATCTAAACTTAGAGCTATGTAGTTTAGTTTTGTGTACTTAGTATTCTCTTGTTAAAAACTACAAATTTATCCCTTATACATGTAAGCATTATATTGTGGTTCATAGATATGCCTTTACATTCTTAATAGATCATCTTAACGTTTTTAAATGAGATAGTGACTTTATTTCATACAAATAGCTATCACAGTGGAAACTATAACTAAATACAACGTAATGTGTTATTTAATTTTGAACTGCCTTGTTTCCTTTCGTCTATCTTGTCTCATATACCTGGGGTTACAGAGAATAAGTTATTAAGCCAAAAAATAGCAAAAATGAGTTAAGTGTACTGTGATCATCTCCCAAGCCATCTGCGTACTGTGAAGAAATTGGTAACTCGGGACTCTCATACTTTTCGAGTTATAAACATGTTTTTTTTTTTTATTTTTTCCAAAAACTGGATTTACAGAAATAGTTCAAAAGTAAGAAAGTGCAGCCCTGAAAAGTTGCGATTTTATACTTAATAACTTATTCTCTGTGACTATAGATATTATAATAAATAAACAAATCGATCGTTGCAGTGGGAAAAGGTTATGAGTTCGGTTCCGAAATAGTTTTTATCCACCCTATTCCCAAAATTTGGGCCCAAGTGACTTTTTGGTTTCCTAACCTTAAAAATTCGCTTGGGACACAAAACTTTCTCGAATAAAGCCCGAGATATATACTGTAAACAAGTATTATGCACAGTGCGAAACAATTTTCTTTATGAGGGAATAAAAACATTGGAACCTGGGTGGACCAAATGTATACAGATTATGTTATACATTTTTCAATCCACCCTTGTAGACTGTCTTAAATAAAGACAACAAGAAATATATAGATTGGCTTCTAATTTAAGATTCTTATATATCTAATGATAATGGATAAAAAAAAGCTTTTACAGCTCAATTTAGCAAAAAAATGGACACAAATTTATTTGTAATTGATGTGTTCACTGTTATCACTCGCTAAAAAAATGAAAAGAAATCTATGTAAACGGTATAAAATTAGACAACAAGAATTGTTCCACAACTACCCACAGATGATAAGTGCTTTCTGGATTTAAAGCCCTCAGCTAGTAAGATATTGCTCTGGTCAGAGTTTATGCCGACACTGAAGCCCGCTTGTTCCTGTGGATCATGATCCCATTAAAAACCTAACAATATGAAGAAAATCTTCCATTCTTCCAGCTAAAACATCAAACACCTGGGGAATGAAATAGCTTTCACAGTGCGAGACGATGTCATATTTGCGAGAAATAGGTCGCTACAGAAGATAAGAAAGCTAGAAACCATAACCAACTTACTAGTAAGTATTGTAGACCTACTCTTGAAGTTTGAAACCTTAACTTTTAAATAGTCGTATGATACCAGTTATATTCGATAATCTTGGTTCATACGATAAACATCTAGTGATTAAAAGCCTAGCAGAAAAAAAATAACACATAGAATTCATTCACCAAACGTTTCCCTCCAAAGATTTGTTTAATTTCACTTTATCAATAACTTTCGATTGGTGTCATATCTGAAGGCCTATCCAGATTTGAAGTCTGAATTTATCACATTATCAGAAGTACAGGTTACTTGTTAACCCATAAAGGGAGTATATTCTTATGATTACATGAAATAGTTGGGAAAACATACAGAATTCTGACCTTCTACCAAAACATTCATCCTAAAAAATCTCGATAATAGGCGATAAAGTTAAGCACGAAATGTGTGAAAAAACTTCAACTCTCAGGAAATGAGTGAGAAATGAGAAATGAAAATGAAATACTATTTTGACCTGTACAGGCTGATCATTTTTAGACATCCGGTCCCGAAAATTGTTGGATATATATATTTTTTTTTTAAAATGTAGAATGGTCTAGAGCATATTTATTTATTTTTTTAAATGTAGAATGGTATACGCATATCAAGAAGTATACTGACGTATTTGATATTTGATAGTGAAAATGACTCTGGGCGCCGCGACGCCAAACAATTTTTTTTTTCATCGACATACCTTTTGTAAAACAGCATTGGAAAGCCTTAATTTTTTTTAACATTTTTTCCTTAAACTGTGTTTTTTTCTAATTTGTTTTGCAAAAAAGTTAAGCAACAAAAACCCTTTAAAATATTATATTTTGGTCATGCGGTATGCCACGTTTGGGGGTTTGTTACAGAATCTGTAGTTAATATAAACTAATTTATTAAAACTACAAAAAACTATTTATATATACAAATATAAATATTTATAAAATTAAATGTTTGAAACTTAAAAATAAAAAAAAAATATCAAAAGAAATCGTTCTTCTTCTATCATGCATTTTTCCATTCTTTTCATTAAAGCTTGATGAGTGGCTTTGTAAATAATCTGATATTTTTGCTTTTAAGTGTCAATATAATTTGTCGCACAAGAAAAAATCTAACGTCGGGAGGTCTGGTGACTTCGGTGCCTCTGGAATAACTTCCATCCTTCGTTGAAATCGTTCATTTAATACTCTCTAATAGCAGCAGTTGTATGAGGTGGTGCCCATCATGTTGATACCGCATATGCCTTCTTAAAATAAGGGGAACATTTTCTAATAAACCCGGTAGAGTATTAACCAAGAAATTAAGGTATCTATTTCCAGTTAGACTTCCCTCAAAAAAGAATGATCCAACCAAATGTCTCCTAATTATCTCACACCATACATTAGCGCCATAATGGCCTTGATTCTGAATTTGATTAACGTTGTATGGATTCTCGTTAGACCAGTAATGATAGTTTTTTCTGTTAGGTTTGCCGTTGCTGACAAAATGATTCTCATCTGTTCATAATATATGATTCAGAAAATAACGTTCTTCGTCATATTTAATCATCATTTCTGCTATCAAATTCAGTCGTCGTTCCGAATCAAATTGTGTTAATAACTAAAAATTATTCATTTTATAGTCATGGTATTTGTTAGCTTTAAGAGATTTTTGAATACCCTCATAAGATACACTCGATTGCCTGCTTGATTGCCCGAGTGAATTATATGGATGGTTTTGAAAATATTGTATAATTTCGGCTACTTTTTCATCTTTTTCACAGTTTTTCGTTTAGAAACACCTTTCAGCCCAGAAAATACATCCATATTGCTCCTCAAATCGGTACTAATCAACAAAACATAGTGTGATCCGGCATATACCTGTCGGGATAACGTCTTCGATATAGTGTAACGGCTTCCCGAGAAATTTTTCTTGCTTCTCCATAAATAAGAATCATATCTACTTTTTCCGCATGAGAAACCACTTCAACCAAAAGCTATTAACACACTGTTTACTTAGTTTAACTCTATCGAATTGAATAGCTGTGCAAACAAGAGCTATCTGATTAAAGTATTACAGCCACCTACTAAATAAATTGTTTGAAAACCGCCAAACGTGGCATACGATCCATGGCAACCGCGATGACCAAAAAATCATATTTTAGAGGGTTTTTGCTGCATAACTTTTTTGCAAAATAAATTAGAAAAAAAAAACAGTTTAAAAGACTCCAAATTAATGAATAATTACCAGGTGAAAATTTTATTAAGGTTTTTTTAAGACTTGATGCAAGCAATGGCTATAATTGATGTGGATTTAGAAACACGTCGTGCGTTACATAATGACTATACCAATTTGCCCTTTTGCCCCATGAGTACAGGAGATCATTAGATTCTGAAAACATAAAACTATTCACAAGGCTTTGCAATGTAGAAAAAGATGAGATACATTACACAAACCTTTGAAGTTTGGGGTTAAATTAGCTAAAATACATTGTGGTCTGTGCTTCCTTTAAGCTTATTTAACAACGCTGTTTTCAGCAAAATAATGGAAAATATCTAAAATCATTCAACTAGAAAACTTATAACTAGGTGGGACGGACATAATCCTAAAGTACTCATCTCATGGCCTGAGTTTCAAAATGCTACAAATGACAAAAACTTAATATGAGCTTGTCAAAGCCAATGTTTATTTCAATAAAACTATATATGTTGGAATGAGCATTTTGGACTTGGCAAAGAGAACTATCTATATACACATACAGATTAACGGATATATAAAATATAATGATATGTATCAACTTATAAAACCAGACCACTTTGATACGTTTCACTCTAGTTTTGAAAATATTAACAATATTCCAAGAGTTAACAAAAAAGTTTCAGGTATGAGAAAACGAGAATCATGACGCATTTTGCTGGACTTCCATAAAAAATGTATGCGTTACAGTTATAAAATATCCAGTTACTTTTGAAGATTTTGTAGACTGTCTGGACCCATTTCTGGAAAAACTTATCTCTCAAAATACAATAAGATCACAGAAACATGGGCTATATACCATTAGACAAACAGACTGGGTTTAGCTTTTATCATGATAAAAAAAGAATATTGAAAAATTCGGCTGATATGTTGTCATGGGAACATTATGCAATAATGAAAGAGTGATTTTAAAGAATATATTTAAAAGATTACTAAAAAGTGCACTACTTAATAAAAACATATCTATGTAACAGTTGGTCAAGTAAGAACCTATCGCCTATAACTTGTAGTCGGTAATAGAAATTCCTTTTCTTTTTAGGCTATTGTTGGCACCCCTGCAAACAACGCTTTGTGGAAAGAGATTTATTTCTAACCTTATTTATGGCGAAATAGCATATTATTGAATATGAGTGCTACATACAAAAGGTTCGAATATGACGTCTACAGCGGCTCCTAAATATATTGGCAAGTCGATGGCATTCATTAGCAAGTGAGTGAAATGATACTCATAGTTTAAAAATGTTGATGATCTACCAGAACGTGGTTCGAGAGGAAAAGTGTCAGACAAGGACGAAAAAATGATTAACATGTTTTCCCGAAATCCTCAAATAACTTTGTACCAAAGGGCACAAAAACTAAAGCAGAAAAGTTTAGATATATCATATGAAATGGTTCGCACTCCTCTCCGGGCTAACGATTTGAAGTGGCGGAGTACCATCAAGAAACCATTGCTGAGCGAAAAACGGCGTGGGCAGAGGAAAACAGACCGAAACTGAAGCAATGTAATTTTTTCCGATGAAGCTTCATTTTGGTTTTATGTTATCACTCCACGAGTCTAGTCAATTTCCACTAACCGATTGGTTCAGCGTACTGTAAAACACCCTGTGAAGATCCATGTTTGGGGATGTCTTTGGGAAAAAGGTTTTAGGTGACTCTGAATATTAACAAAATGCTCCAGATGTGCAAGAAGGTATTAGTACCGACTGTCAAACAGTGGTCTGTCGATAAAAATGACGAGTCATCAATCAAACGATCAATCAAGAAGATAACGATCCCAAACATCAGAGTCAAACCTGTAGCCAGTGGAAAGAGGAAGCCGGTATAGTCACGCTAGGTGGGCCATTTTAGTCATCCGATGCAAATCCAATCAAGAGCCTACCAAGCAGAAGCTTCGTAGTAAAAAGGTGTACACAGTGAAGCAGCTGTCACGGCGCTTGGAAATCTTTGCCCCAAGAATACACGGAAAATCTCCTCGAAAGTATGTCTCGAAGAAGCCAGGCAATTATCGACGCTGATAGGGACTGGACAAACTACTGAATCGTCAACATTTTAATGGCAATCCTTTACTATCGAATGACGCAAAAAACTTTTAAATAAACACATTTTTTAATGAACAATGCGCGCGACACGTTCTTACTTGACCGACCGTAGATTTACCTAATCTCGATTCAATATATCTGGCTGTGACGGAAGTTGCACCCTTTGCTGAATAGACACCTAATGCCAGTAAAGTGAGGCCTCCAGCAGCAGTAAGAACTTTGTTCCAATCAGTAAGCATTGCTTGTGCCCCAGCACCAATGACTGAACCAGCAGTTCTATAAACAATTTACAAAAATAAAAGTTTACAAGAATTATATAGGATGTCCTAAAAGTAGAAAAATGTAGCTTAGAATAGAAAATTTAGAAATTTTAAAATAAGAAAAAAATTAAATATTTCCCCTCTTAAATATATAGTGCATCAAAGTACTCACATATTAATGGTCTAAATGATAACCTTTACTAAAAATTCATAAAGATGCGATAATACTGTAAATGACCTGTACGATTGTTCAGATCGCGAGGGTAGTTAAGTTTAAAAAACCGACAAATTTTAAAATGATTTTAATGTCTTCATTTCATGATATCGATTATCTTAAAAAGGAAGGTGAAAACTCTAACTTTTCTTCTTCGTTTTAAACAATACATCTTTTTTTTCTTTGTTGCAGATACTGTAAAAATAATAATTATCGCACAATCTAGCAACATAAGGAGTTGTTAAAGTTACGAAACCAGCAGATTTTCAATGCTACAATCCTATTAAACTAATCTTGCCCGACTCATTAAGATAATAGTGAGTATATTTGCGCCTTCTTTTAGTAAACACTACTATCAACTTATTTTGGGTTTGTTTTATTAGTAGTTTAGAAGCAGAAATTAAATTTCCGGAAGAAGAAAAATGAACGGGTTTATTTAATATAATGGCGCTATTTCAATTTTAATTAGGTACAGTCTTCATTTTTTAAAACTTTAAACATGCTTTTAAAATGCAGTCTTTCATAGTCACCCTTTTTTTTATTTGACTCAAGCGTCTGATACGGTAATGATTTAGGTTTCAATTGAAAAGATGGTAGAACTCGGAATTAGAGGTAATATCGGAGACTGGTGAAACTGTTTTCGAATAACCATCACTAGGGAATGTACTCTGCACTCTGGTGTCCCTCAGAGAGATATACTTTCTCCTTCAATATTTATACTTCTTATTAACGACATGGAGGATTTTGTCAAGCTTCCAAACATTGTTGGTAAGATCATTTTATATTCTGGTGACTCCAGTGTGTGTATTTCAGTTGCTGATAAATGAGGGTTGCAGAATCGGGCTAGCAATCTAGTCAAGAGGTTCTAAAACTGGTTTACTAAAAACAAGCTGATGGTCAATGTATCTAATACGCAGCACATGATGTTTTATAGAAGGAAATTTCCTTCAGGAATTCCATCAGAGTTGAACACTACCCCAATATCGCGTGGGGAAGTGATGATAAACAACTTATTTGGTTATTTCATGTGGATTCGGTAACTGCCTAACTAAATTCCTTCTGTTTTTGTCATTCTTAATATAAAAAACATACTTTTCACAGAGGAGTGTCTACTACGCTTTGAGGCATTCTCACCTGCATTTAACGGTGTTCTACTGGAGTCAGACAACTCAATTGCATCGGTTATTCGTCTTACAGAAACGAATAATTCACAAAATATTTTTTGTTTCTTCTGGGGAATGATGTCTACCATATTTTAACCAATATTGTGCTATTCCAAGCAATGACGTTCGTGAGACAGCACACGCTCGGAATTTAAAATTCTCTATGAGGACCACAGTCATAGCCAGGGATCTTAACGAAAATGTAGTAGTTTTTTTAAGAAATGGCTCCTCCACTTCTGTTGTGAAGTATACAATAAACAGCCTGCAAACACTAAATCAATGGTGGACTACTACTATTACTCACAAAAAGCTTTATATATATATATATATATATATATATATATATATATATATATATATATATACATATATATATATATATATATATATATATATATATATATATATATATATATATATATATATATATATATATATATATATATACACGTTACAATAGGTTTTCACGGATGGTGAAATGTAATACATTAAAATTCCAGGTTTCAATTCGTTCGTCTAACAATGGAGTTAACTTCGAGCGGCAGCAGCAGCAGCAAGAGCACTTGAAAACGCCAAATGAGATTTTGGCGAAACGTCGTGCAAATCCATTGTTAGACGAACGGATTGAAACCCGAAATTTTAATGTAATATATATATATATATATATATATATATATATATATATATATATATATATATATATATATATATGCATCTTGTTCCGGTATTATGTCTCTATGTTGATTTTTGTATGCTTTTCCTTCTAATTTTTTTTGCATCCATTTCCTTTCCTTTCTGTTTCAGTGATTCCTACATAATGCATTTGTTGTTCTTCTGTCAGTTCATCCCCTTTTCAGCTTATACCCCTATTATTCCGTGTTTTCAATCTAATAACTCGATAACTATTTCCCATTTCTTTCTTCCTATCTATTTATCTTCTTATTTGTATTCATTTTACTAGTCTTCTCTTCCGTATCCTTTATCTTTGCCAGGGTCGTCGTCAATCTACCTATCTCTCTCCTTTTTCTCAGTTTTTTGACTTGATGGTTGTAGTATTCTTTGTTTGTTTTTTCAGTTTTTCTTCCTCAATGTCCCATTTATATTCTCTTCCTTAGATTACGATTTTTTGATATCCTATTTTCACCCTTTTTCCATTCTTTCTCTCGTTCTCTGCTATATGTTTCAATTTCTTTTGAATTTCCAGTTCATCTTTTGTTAAATCGTTGTTTATGTAAACTCTCTCTCTTAGGTTTCTCAGTTTGTTTTTATTTTTCATTACAGCTTCTTTATCTCGCGTGTTTCCAAGTTCTACCTTGTAACTATCTATCTTGTATCTTCTATTTTTATCACATCTTTAATCTGTACTTTTGTGTCCATACTCCTTTCCATAAAAGATTCTACACCCATTTTCAGATCTGGTTGGCTATTCGCTTCAAATTTAATTCCCGATATTACAATATTATTCCTTACGTTGTCTTTTTCCAGTTTACTCATCTTCAAATGTTGTTTTCCTCTTTCAGTACCTCATTCTCCTTTCTTAGTTCCTACAACTCTTGTTGGTATCTCTTCTGATCTTGTTTTATATCATTTATATCTGACATTAGCTCTCTGATCATTTCTTTCAAATTGTCTATCTTATCTACTCTTTCGTTTTTCTCTTTCTGTGGTGTTCTTATCAGCTTTTTACTCTTCATCAATAATCCCATTGGCTCTTCTTTTTCTTCGACTCTTCCTATTTTCGAGCCTCCTGAAGAAATAATCATCGCTATCCATTGTTTTTTCTATTATAAAAACTTTACGTGTGTTCCTCGTATATTCCATTTTCAAACACGGGAGAAAAAGAAAAAAAAACTGTTTATATTTCTTATCACCGTAAACAGTAAAACGATCAAGGTCGTCGCTTGTCGTTTCGTTAGCTTCATATAAGTTCACAATTATTCTCACAAACCTTCAAATTTTTCTGCTTATTGTCTTAATTCTAACACTACACTCGGCTTTATTTCTAGTCCTCTCGTTTGCAATCGACAAAATAATTAAATAGATCGAAACACTACCGTAATAATGCTCGTTAAACGAGTTGACTATTGCCGGGCGTTCGATTTACATGTACACACTTCGGGATCCGAAACTCAACTCAACATATATATATATATATATATATATATATATATATATATATATATATATAAAGTAGTCAAAGGATTCATAAGTGTCAACGATTACACAATAAAAAATAATATTTATAAAAATTTCATCACAATACAACATAATAGTAATAAATAATATTAAGACTGGTTCGGAAAATAAAAAACTATGCACAAATTAAAGTGAAACCAAAACTTCAATATAATTATCCTGCTAAACTTCATTTAACTACATATGGCACTTCATATATGGTATCGTCCAAATACGACCATACTTAAATCTACAGATAACGTTACCTGTTAATAAAGTGTTAGGGAAAAATCATTAAACTTACTTTATACTTTCCAAAACCGTAACTCTATTTTCCTGAGCCTTTAACCTAATTTGCTCAAGTGTCAAGTCACGATTTTCTCTATCAACTTTCGCTTTAGCTCTAAGTTCAGCTTCAACTCTTTTCATTTCGTTTTTATGTCTAAGTTCCATCTCATGTTCTATTGTAGCTTTCCGCATTGCCTCTTGTTTAGCGACCGATTCTTCCTGTCTGAAAAAAGATGGAATTAGAAAAATATATATAAAGGGTGTAAATTGTGTCAATTTAATGTGTAATTTTTTAACGACATCTAAAATACTTATTTCTAAGATTTTAGCAGGTCTTTACACCTATATTGTGTAATTAAGAATAACGGATTTGCACTATTTTTTTTTTAAATTCTGTTATATATATATATATATATATATATATATATATATATATATATATATATATATATATATATATATATATATATATATATATATATATATATATATATATATATATATAGTAGAATCTAGATTATCCAACATAATATGGACCAAAGTGATTTCAGATAATCGAAATTTCGGTTAATCCGAATTTTTTTATAAAATAGAAGTTTAGAATGAATACAACATTGCAGATTGACTTAAAAGCATTTATATGATATGCTATTACGTACATATGTATTTATTAAAACAAAGAATAGATCAATTAGTTTACTTATTTTATGTATATGTACGGAAAATCGAAAATAAAACAGTTTCATTCTTAACTTTAATGTCTTAAAAATGAGGTAATTTTTAACTGCACTCGTTTTGCGTTAGTTCTGTTTTTGGCTACAATGTCTCTCCAACGTTTGATAGGCAAAACGTCCGCGGCGTTTGCATTTTTTGTTGTTCTACATAAGTTAACGCTTTTTCTAGGGCCTCTAGTCCTTCTGAATGTAACATTTTTACTGGAATATTGTCAGAGGCTTCTACTTCGTTATGATCATCGTCATCACTGTCTATTTTATTAGCATTTTTGCATACATTTTTAATTTATTCTTGGTCAGTCATTTCATCTTCCACACTATCACTGTTTAACCATTCACAAACATCGGTTTCCGTAACACTTTCACATCCTGATATTCTAGTAATAATTGGATGTAAACTTTCATTATCTTCTGTTTCTGCCTCTAAGTAATGTCTCTCCTCTTGTGGAATCAATTTTGACCAAGATTTTTCCAGAGTACTACTCTTTACTTGATTCCAGGCTGAAGCTATCCAATATATAACATTTTTCAAATTTATCTTTTTTAGACAATCAGTAAGATTACCACCTTCATCTACTTCTTCTAAAATATGCTCCAATAACAAACGCCTGTAAATGCGTTTTAAAGTTTCCAGTACACCCTGATCCATAGGCTGAATGAGAGAAGTTACAGCAGGAGGAAAAAACATTGCTTTAATTTCCTCACTTTTAAGTTGCTCCGCACTTGGGTGAGTGGGGGCGTTATCTAGTAACAGAATACATTTTCTAGGATATCCATTCTATTTTAAAAAAGTTCCACTTTGGGAACAAAATCTCCAAAAAACCAGTCTTTAAATAGAGTCGCGTTTATTCAGGCATTGTTTTGAGTTTTATACAAAACAGGAAAAGCATTGCGACGGATATTCTTAAAGGTTCGTGGATTTGCTGACTTACCAATACATAATAATGGGAGTTTGTGTCTTCCAGAAGCATTACTGCATGCAAGAACAGTAATACGTTCTTTGCTACGTTTATAACCAGGTGCTCCAGCTTCCGTTTTTGAAGCTAAAGTATTTGACGGCAACATTTTGTAGTTCAAGCCTGTTTCATCACAATTATAGATTTGGTCTGGTTGTAAACCATGTTCTTTCATAAGCTGCTCAAAATTCTCTGCAAATTTTTTTGCAGCAGATACATCAGCCGACAATCTTTCTCCACAAACTTTCAGTTTGTGTCTTTTTTTCCACCTGTCTAGCCATCCATCATTTGCAGAAAAATTTACAGGCGCTTCAATAACCGGCAACTCTTCGCTTAAACTCACTGCCTTATCTTTTAAAATTGTTCCTGAAATTGGTATTCCACGTTCTCGATTCTGTGTAAACCATACAAATAAAGAAACATCCACTTTTTGGTATTCATCGTTTTTCATACTTTTTCGTGCCTATGTGGGCGATGACAAAACACTACACCATTTTTCAAGTTTTTCGCGATTTTTTCTCCACTCTGAAACAGTACTCACGGCTACACCTAAATCCTTCGCTATATTTTTAAGAAGTTCACCATTATCTAAACGTTGAATTGCTTCAAGTTTTTCTTTTAAGGTAATAAAAACACGTTTACGCTTATTATTATCACGCTCCATTTTGTAACTTGTTATTAAAACGAAACTATTACCTCTGCGATAATAATAGACGTAATGAGTAACTTATAACACTCGTCGACTAACGAAAACATAGACAGCGGTGAAATTCTAGAGGTCGGGGAGTCCCCGACGCGTTAAGGAAACCACTCATCATCTGTTTCGAATAACGGGGCTTTTTTTGTTTAATGGGAATACAATTTGCTTTTTAACAGTTTGTTTCGGATAAGCCGGATTTCAGATAATTGCGATTCGGATAATCGGGATTGTACTGTATACTATATATATATATATATATATATATATATATATATATATATATATATATATATATATATATATATATATATATATCAGTTAATCCTGGATAAACTTGTAAATTTTATTTCATTATTATTTAAATCAAAATAGAAGATAAATAGCGGAGATCCGACAACTTTAAAAATATCCACGTATTGCTGTTTACTATTTTAAAAATTTCGACCCTTTAACTAGTAATTCATTTAATTTGAAATTTTCTTTTTAAAAAATGTGTAAAACTATGAAAATTCATGCAAACATATTATAGGCGAAGAAAATCATACTAAAAATTTATAATTTTCAAAGGATATACTTTTAAGTGTAAGAGAGTATTTCGAATCGACCTATAATACGTTCTTGTTCAGTAAAATCATTATTGCTGTAAATCGTAATTTATACTGTTGTAAGTTCGATGTGCTACATCCATATTTACTTGACTGGTTGGTAGAAAACTAAAGAAAAACATTTTTGGACACTCGTTTCAAAAGGGCAGAGTTATTTTGATCTGAGTCATACGAAAGTTGATCTTCAAACTAGCCTTATTAGCCTATGCTTGACTATACTTAAAATAGTCTAGAATAATTATAAAATTGAAATAAACTGCATCTCAAAAAAAGCATACAATGCATTCTTATGTATCATTCTATCTTATCAAATATCTTTAATGTTTTATAAGGAGTGTAAATTAATTTTGATGGATTCCTAATTCATGGTGAAGCACCATCATTAGATTTTAATTTTTAGTATATGTTATTTTGCCGAAGTGTAAACATATTTTTTTGAGCATTGAATATGCTGACTTACAAGCCAACGAAACACTATTTGCAGGAAGCGTTACTTTTCTCGTTTAATTCAAAGAAAAGCGCTCCTGAGAGTCATCGATTGCCCTTGGAAACCTATGGTGATTATATTCCATCGATAAAAACATGTGAGTACTGGTTTCCACGCTTTAAAAGTGGCGATTTCGACACGGAAGATTAAGAACGTCCAGGCCAGCCAAAAAAGTTTAAAGATGAAGAATTGGAGGCATTATTAGATGAAGACCAGTGCTAAATGGAAAAAGAACTTGTAAAATCATTAGGAGTTGATCGCATAACCATTGCATTGAAAAGCAAGAAAATTGGGTGCCGTATGAATTGAAACCGAGAGACATTGTAAGGCGATTTTTCACCTGTGAACAACTGCTTCATCGGCACAATTGGAAAGGTTCTTGCATCGTATTGTAACTGGTGATGAAAAATGGATATGCTACGATAATCCAAAGCGCAAAAAATTATGGGTGAAGCCTGGTAAACCATTAACACCCTCGTCAAAGCCGAATATTCATGGCTCCAATGTAATGTGTACTATCAGCTGCTCCACCCCAATGAAACTATTACTAAGGAACGTTATCGACAACAATTGATGCAATTGAGCCGAGTTTTGATGAAGAACGACCACAATATGTCAAAGATACGACAAAGTGATTTTTCAACATAAAAACGCTCGGCCACATGTTGCAAAACCCGTCAAGGAAACGCTAGAAGCGCTTGGATGTCCTACCTCACCCGCCGTACTCACCAGACATTGCTCCTTCTGATTAACAATTGTTCCGATTGATGACCCACGGCCTGTCTGAACAGCGCTTCCATTCTTGTGAGGATACCAAAAAATGAGTCGATTCGTGGATAGTCTCAAAAGATGAGTTGTTCTTTCAACGTGATATTCATATGCTACCACAAAGATGGGAGAAAGTAGTGGTTAGTGATGGACAATACTTTGAATAATTAATTTGTAACAATTTTTTTACAATAAAGCGATATTTTTACCAAAAAAACCCTCAAAGTTAATTCACATACCTAATAATTTTTCATTCTTTACACAATTTAAATTCTTCAGTCCGATCAGAGAATTAATACTTCTAGGTAAACACTTTTTTTTTAGATGTGGTATAAAAAATAGAAACATGTACAGCCTTCTAATTCGTTCTCAATTTTTTTTTATCTTAACAAGGATGGATACCTTTTTTAAGTTACCTAACTATGGAGGAAAACTGAAACAGTGTTAAAAGAATATTTTTCTATGAATTTCATTATTGCGCATTGTTTCAAATTATTTTCACTCATCTTTCGGAAGAAAAAAAATCATAAAAACTACAAAATTCATCGAATTCATGCAAAACATCGTCGAAGTACTTAGAACGGTCGTGACAATCAAGCATTTTTTTTTGTATGGTGTTATTTTCAAGACTAGGTAGATAATTTGAAAAAATACTCTCGTAATATATCATATGTGGCTTCAAATAATACCCACTTTTGAAAAACAAAACTTTTTGAAGGTAACTTTATTTATCATCTCCCAATTCCTCCTACTGATCATTTCAGCTGAAATTGAAAATAATGAAAAATTATATCTTCTAGGCTAGCCTTTTCTATTTCTTGTATGTTGAATTATAAATATTTTTTATAAAAAACTGTTGGTTGTCACAAAAAAAGCAACACTTTCTATAACGCTACTAAAAATCTACAAAACTTATCGCCCCCTCAACTTTTCTTCCAGGTTCTTTTTCCTATTTCGGGATTATATGTGTACTAAATCGATTTCTCGGTTTCATTCGAGACTTGTCGCCGCAGCAGACCAACAGATAGACGGAACTTGAAAACTACTGTTTTCGTATTTTCGGAGTATTATTTTTCTCGAATATAATACTTTCAAAATGTCAAGTTGATTAAAATTCGTATCGCAAGCATTTAACAATGGTGTGAAAAATATACTATACTGTTTTTTCCCTACTAATTTATATGAATTGATGAAATTCCATATCTTTTATGCTTTTAATGAAAAACGCCTTGAAAAAGCTCACTATAACGGATAAAATACCAGGAAAATAGATTACTAAACTATTTGGCTCACTTAGCACGGATCCTCAAATTTAGTGTTCATATATTTTTACAGATTTTAGTATCATTTGAAAGCCCATTCTATTCTCTTTCTAATGATACCAAATGTCATTGCATACCTCATGCTTTTTACTAATTAATATGATTGAAAGGGGAAACAAGGAGAACAAGGATTAAAAATAAGGGTAAGAGAAAAGAAAAATTAAACAAATTATAAGTTTAACAATTTAATTTAT
>CM032447.1:129237942-129555442 GCA_019049505.1 Pachyrhynchus sulphureomaculatus
CCAAAAACTCCCTAAAAATTCTTGAAATTACTGATAATTTCCTTCCTCTAGTGAGAAAAGTTCCTGAACTAATTGTATTTGTATTAAACTAATACATTCAACAAAAAAAAGAACCCAAAACATGTAACTATTAAAATTTGTACTTTGATGGCCGTATAATGCAGTTTTATAACTGTAAACCTGTTTTACTTTTATACTTCAGGCATTGTCATTAAGGATATTTGACTGTTCTATTCCTCATAGATTGCATAACCTAACTAAAATTCAAATCTCTTACTAGATTTTTCGAGTTCTCTTGCTGCTTGCGCAGCCCTCTCTAACGCTGTAGAGTCAAATCTGTAGGCCTCCATCTGACGTCTTTCAGCTTTGGTCAAATTGGGCTCTTTCGGGCCTCCGTCGTCTGATCCTCCACCGGCACCTGCTGGTACTCCCAGCCCCATTTGTGCTAAATCTGGGACTTGGTCCTTGTTTTTTCCATAACCGAATATCCACGACATTTTAATTTATATTTTTTAAAATTGAGTTTTTTAAAGATAAAATAAAAAACCTAAAAACATGAACTTTTTTGAGGTTATTGTGCATGCTGTATGTTGACAGCATAAGGGAAAGTTCACAATATACATTGGTATAAAGGTGAGTCCATACGACCAGAAAGTGGTCGGTAAGTTCCATCATTTTGAACTAGTTGAAAAACGCCAATTGTAAAAGCATAACCTTAAATAGTCCCTAGAGATGTAACAACTTCAAAGGTTCTACATGCTATATATTCACTACTCAGTATATATCACCACACTTTATTTTTGTACTCAACACGTGTTTCGCTAACCATGTTAGTTTCATTAGGAGCCATGATTGACTGACATAATAACTATTTTTTTTTATGGGTCTCGCACACGTGCTGCAGGGAAGCTGCAGGGAAGCTGCAGGGAAGTACGCGACGTGTACTTCTAATATGCACCGCTCTGGGAAGAATGAAGCGGGCCACATCCTTCGAACACTTTCCATGAAAATACTTGTAGAATAGGCTCAAGTCGCCAACCATTCTTCGATGTTCCAGCGAATCAAGGCAGCCGGTCAGTTCTGGGTCTCCAATCAGACGAACAGCTCTTCTCTGAATAGAATCCAACAAATGCAGTGTACGTTTGGGAGCGGAGCCCCAAACATGGGAGCAGTATTCCATAGTTGGTCGAATTTGAGCATTGTAAAGAATTAACAGTTGTTGTGGAGTGTAAAGCTTTCTGGTTCGAAATAATATTCCCAACTTTTGAGAAGCTCTCCTTGCTATGCCTGCAACATGTTCATACCAGGACATATTTGCTCCCAAATTAACGCTCAACAAATTGAGTGACGATGTTAGAGGAATGGAGTGCCCTGACATAACTATGTCGGATTCAGCAACGTTAAGTTTTTTAGAAAAAACTGCCGCCTGGGTTTTTGCAGCGTTAAATTCCACTTGGTTACTGTCACCCCAAGACAGAATTTCTTCCAGGTTTTTGTTAAGTTGAATGACTTCCTGCTGTCTACAGATATTCGTCTGAGTAGCCGATGTCCGAGCGTTCAAAACGAATGAAAAGATAAGCGTACCGTCATCTGCAAAGCTGTAGATTGGATTCTCGGTCTTTTCCAGCAGATCATTAATGTAAATGAGAAAGAGAGTAGGAGACAGTATGGAGCCTTGAGGTACACCGGCGTTGATAGTGAAGGTGTTAGAAAGAAATCCGTCGACTGCCACTCGTAAAGAACGCTCTCTGAGGAAACATGAGAGCCACAAACAGAACTTTTCAGACATACCATAAGAGCGTAGCATAGCCAACAGCCCATTGTGCCAAACACGGTGGAATGCCTTGGATATGTCAAGAGCAACCGCTCGAGATTCTCCAAAGTTTTCAATTGCGTTGTTCCAAACGTGTGTTACATAAGTCAGAAGATCTTCTGTTGATCTATTTTTACGGAAGCCATATTGGTGATCGCTAATAATGTTGAATCGTTCAAGATATTTTAGAAGATGCTGATTGATAGCCTTTTCCATGACTTTCGATATTATTGAAAGCAGTGCGATTGGTCGGTAGTTATTTGGCAAGGTCTTCTTGCCTTTGTTAGGTATCGGCTGAACTGTGGCACATTTCCAGCAGTAAGGAAATATTCCCTTTCTGTAGGATAGGTTGAAAAGTCTACAGAAAACTGGTGTTAGTTCTCTCGCACAGTTTTTGAGAACTATGGCAGGTATTCCGTCAGCGCCAGAAGCTTTTTTGGTGTCTAGCTTCATTAAAATACGCTGTCTGAAGACAATATCGGACATCCTCGACTGCACTATAGGAATAGTAGATGGTGTTTTTCCTTGGAAATCGACAGTAGAATGTGAAGCAAAGAGTTCAGTCAACAAGTTCGCTTTCTCAACAGGTGTCGTTGCAATAGAATTATCTGGACGTGTGAGTGGTGGTATGGTGGATTTGGTGAAATTTTGACTAACTGCCTTAGCGACTGACCAAAAGGACCTGGAATTGTTGGGACAAGCGAGAAGTCTGTTTCTAATTCGTTGATTGTGTGCCTTCTTGGTTTCGTCGATAATTTCTTTGCATGAAGCTAACATGGTTAGCGAAATGCGCTTCGAGCACAAAAATAAAGTCTTTTGGTGCAGTGTTTGCTTTTACTAAAACAATGGACAGTATATTTTGTTTGTTGATGTGGGAACTTATTTTTCCAGGATTTAATCGCTTGACAAATTTGTAATTTTTGAAACCGAAGCACAAAATCTTATATATTTTATTGCAAAAATTAAAATCTAAACTGCCAATTTGCCAACGTGTCCAACAAGTTTTATAAAAAAAATCCGTCTGATTCACAAAAACTGAAAAAAATGCCAAAGAACTATAAAACGACTGAGAGAAGTGGAAGGTCTTTCATTACCATGAATGAAAATCGTTCACAATATCTTCATTCTTGTTTCTCTTAACTATCGTGTTGATTGATAAAATTTTAATTTAAAGAAGTTTTTTATTAGACGACTCTTTTTTTGAAAATCCCCTGATTCCGAATGACGTCCGACGTGTAATGTAACATATCCAAGGGCAAGATGATACTAATGGGCAATTAGTACAATTGCTCAATGTACTGATCTGAAGGTTGGAAATAACAAAGTCGTTTAAAATGGCCGATGTACTAGGCATCCTATCACAGTTCAGATGAATCCGTCCGTGTTTATTCTCTAATCCCTTCATTCTCTGGTTTAATCTTATCTAGAGGGACTATGTTTTCTTGAGAAGGGTTTTTTTAGTGGTGGTAAATTTTGTTATAAAAGCAAATTTAATTATTAAAATTATTATGTCCCGTCCTTAGTCTTAGTTTTTGTGGAAATCTCTCCCCTGGATATCACTTTAAAAAGGTGCTAAAATGTTAATACAACGGAATATGTTTTTTTTTTATACGAGCTGGTCTTTTTTTAAAACTTCTTCCCTCCAACACCTTAATTCATCACTTTGAAAAGGATTAAAATTTTAATATACCAGAAGATTCTTTTTTTATATAAGAGAGGGAGAGAAAGCCAATTTTTTTAGAAATCTATGCCCCCAGATTTGTTAAATTTGTGAAGTTCAATTATTTGAAATACTTTTTTAACGAATAGATTTTTTGGTAAAGCTATTCTCCCTGTCATTCTTTCCAAGTTTCATTATAAGAGATTTTTTTTGAGGGAGGGAGATCATTTAATATCCTTGGACCCAGAATACATACAAAAAATTGTGAACGCCTAGAACATGGTGTTGTAAAAAGGGATTTACAGAGACTAAACAAAAAAAAATATATTTCAGTGCTACTAGTAATTACACACGCCAACAAAAAAAATATTTGTAAAAACTTTTTAAACTAATACATATAAGTGTTATGTATTTTTGGGTGCTGAAACCGTATCTGTATCAGTTTTTTTGTATCACCCACAGTTCTCTTCCAATATGACATCGATTAATTTTCAAAATAGGGAAAATTTGATACATAAAAAATAAAAACTTAAACCGTACTTTTATTTGATTCGGCTACTCACTCGCTTTACTCACGATAACATATTTTACTTGAATGCGAATATTTTAGGTGCTTATTTTTTTGTATTTCCTTTCCCTTTTCTCTGTGAAGTTTCTTGTATAGCGTTTTCTCCGATGTGATACATTTTGTTGTTCTCTATGAAGTGACCAATAGTAATCACCCATCATGTTGATATTCCACCGTCCCTAGTACCGTTTCTCCCATCTCCTTTATGTCTTGATGGAACCGTTCCTCCTGCTCTTCACTCACATCGTCTAAGTTTTTAAGAAAAAAGCTAAGATGGTTGTGCAAGAAGTGGACTTTAAGGGTCATCAGACAACCCAGATTTTGAACTTAGCTACGATAAGTTCATAGTTAGGGTCTTTCACATTGCCCAAAAACTTAGTCACAAATTCTTTAAATGATATCCAAGCCTCCTTTTTCTTTGTAATCAACCTTCAAAATTGGAATCGAACATCATTTTAAGAATATCAGGCCCAACGAAAACCCCTTCTTTCAGTTTGGCTTCTGATAAATGAGAAAATCTTTTACACAAATATTTAAAACATTCACCATCTTTAAGCAAGGCTTTCATAAATTGTTTCATTAAGCGTAACTTGATGTGTAGTGGTGGTAGAAGAAATTTTTTTGGGTCTACTAAAGTTTTATGCGAAATGTTCTTCTCGCCAGGTCTTAAAGTTTTTCTTACGGGCCATTGTTTTTGGGACCAATGTTGATCCCTTGCTCTGCTGTCCCACTCACATATAAAACATGAACACTTATAAGATCACTTTTGTTGACCAAGGATCATGGACAACTTTTAAATCTCCACATAGCATCCAATCGTGAGCTGGATAGTTAGTTTTCTGTAAAATCATGTTAAGATTTTCGTAAGTTTTCTTCATATGGACTGAATGAGCAACAGGCAGTGAAGCATAAGTATTTCCGTTGTGGAACAGGACACCTTTTAAACTAGTTTTTGATGAGTCTATAAAAAGCTTCCAATCTTCCTTCTTGTACTCAATGCCAAATTCATTCATTAGACTGTCAATATCATGGCAGTAAACCAAATCCTCTTCCTGCTTGAAAAACTGAGCAAACTGTTGATCTCTTGTTCTATAATGGTAAATAGATGTTCCAGATTCCAACGAATGTTTTTCTTTCAGCCTAGAACTAAGCAATTCAGTGTATAAACAATTGTGGTTTTAAATTTTCTAGAGAACATTGAAACTCATCATCATCCGGTTGACTTTCATTAGATTCGGGATTGGACTGTAAAACGTCATCAATAGACTGAGGTGGTTCAGGGACAGGAAGTCCCGGTCCATGTCCTACCGGCCGATTAGCTAAAGTAATGTTAGGATAGACAATTACTTTCTTATTTTTGGAGTTATATCCAGAAACATTAACGCTGCAAAAATAACAATCATTTGAATGATTTTCTTGCTCTCTTCGTACCATGGGTACTGCAAATCTAAAAGCTTTCTTTTCTTTCTTATACCATTTCCTAAGATCCTCGACACAAACATAACATACTTTGCGAGGAGCCCAATATTTTTCGTGATTACCGATTTCTATACAAAAATATGCAAAGTATACTTTTTTTTTCAAAGTGAGTAATGTTTCTTTGATGTTTTTTAACTACAAACTCACCACATATATAACGAAAAGTGTTGGGAGAGTTTTTACTACTACGATTAGCCATACTCTGAGTGTGAATTAAAGCACATGGATTAAACACTGCAAGGCGAGGTTATATTAACTGGAAGAAAACAAACAGCTGTGAAATTTATCGGAACTGCCAACCTAATAACATTTGATTTTACTGTCAACCTTATAAAATTCTGATTTTATCGCCAACCTAATAACATTCGAATGATAAAAAATAAACTTTTCACATTTTAAATATTAAAATGTGAAAAATTGGTGGCTGATGCGACTTTTTTATTATTATTTTCGGCACACCAAAAAACATGGAAATTAGGTGAAATTATTAAAAAAGTTTTTTCATCGTTGGCCTGTGTTATTATTATGCCGATGTGGAGAGCCAACCAAAGAATTCTTGATAAACGGCTCAAATTATGCATTAAGATAAGAATATTCGAATGCAAGAATTATTGCTACCAGTATTACCAGGCTTAAACTGTATACTAAATAGTTTGAACCAAGGTCTTGAACATAGTGTTAGAATTTGTCACGTACTATTAATATCGGTATCTATGGACGGTGTATTTAATATAGAAACACATATCAAAGTACCACAAATATTTTTTAGTGTTCCGTACGGAACACTTATAAGATCACTTCAGTATCCTTCTGCCTGTCTGTCTGTCACACCTGATTTTCCCCGAAACTATTTGACAGAAAGTTGAAATTTGGCACTAATATAGGAATTGAGGGCCTCGTCAGAGCCGTGTAGTTTTGACTTAAGGGGTTATTTTTTTTATTGGTCTAGCACACGTGCTGCAGGGAAGTCCCTAAAGCGCTCCAGTAGCGGCATGTGTGCGGAAAAACCGATTCACGTTGTTCTTGAATCGCTGTAAATTGTACTCGGTGGGAAACACAGCGCAAATTATTCCAAAGGGATGATGTTCTCCATATAAAAGACTGCTTGAAAAGCGTTGTACGCGGAGTAACAAGCTGAACCTCATACGGATGTGCACCGCTTCGGGACGAATTAAGCGGGCTACATCCTTCGAACATTTTCCATGAAAATACTTGTAGAACAGACTCAAGTCGCTAACCGTTCTTCGATGTTCCAGCGAATCAAGGCAGCCGGTCAGTTCTGGGTCTCCAATCAGACGAACAGCTCTTCTCTGAACAGAATCCAACAAATGCAGTGTATGTTTGGGAGCGGAGCCCCAAACATGGAAGCAGTATTCCATAGTTGGTCGAATTCGAGCTTTGTAAAGAATTAACAGTTGTTGTGGAGTATAAAGCTTTCCTTGTTCGAAATAATATTCCTAACTTTTGAGAAGCTCTCCTTGCTATGCCTGCAACATGTTCATGCCAAGACATATTTGCTCCCAAACTAACGCCCAACAAATTGAGAGACGAGTTAGTTTTGGGGGGTGTAATCGGAAGTGAAAAAAAATTAGCAGGTCATCGAGTGAGGTGTCAGTTGAAAGCTCATAAAAACACGAGTTTAAAAATATATAATGTAATACTTGGGCACACTTTTCTTTGTAATATTTTTTAAAAAATGCGAAAAATAACTGTCTCCCCTTATCTCAAAAAGTACTGATAAAAAAATTTTGAAAAAATTCTGGACTATTCCTCACAGGTGTAGATTTAACAAAAATTATCACGAGTGCATTACCTTTAATAATATATATATATATATATATATATATATATATATATATATATATATATATATATATATATATATATATATATAAATTCAAGGTCATCAGTTTTCAGTAAAAATCGAAAAAATCATTTAGAATGTGTTTTGTGAAGTCATTCATCATTTTAAACTTCCGTAACAAAAATTTTTATTTCAAAAGCAATCAACGTACGGAACACTAATTACGCAAGTCCATCTTGCATCTGACTGGTTATTTTAATATACTAACCTATTAACATTCAGAATTAATTCATTCAAGAATTTGATGACAATGAAGTAGTTGAGGAAATTATATATAGTTTATAATAGTTACATAAATAGTTAATTTAGATATGGTAATGTGTATATTTTTGTAAAAATAACCATTTAAAACCTCTAGCAACCAATGTATTCGATCGTCAGAGATTTGGCGTGATACAGTATTAACCATTTTCTGTATCTAATGTACTTGGAAACTAGATTTGAAAATAGGATCAGCTTTTGTTTTGTTTAATTTTTTTAGTGATTTCGTACATACTCAGATTTTAGTTATGTATCTTAATAGTGTACTATTGATTTTCTAGAGCGACAAAAAAATCAGGGCCAGTAAAGCGAATGAAATATTATCGAATTGTTTTACCGAACACGGTGTGCAAACCTCATTAGGCATAACGTACATCTATTCTAGTATGGAAATTTCTAGATTTCTAGTTACATATATTTTTGTACAATCTGTGGGAATGATATAAGAAAAGCCAGTCCAACTGTCAACGAACTTACTGCCGAACTAGTTATTCTCTTATAAAAAAATATTAATTTCTGAGAAAATGTATAGGTGATACAGATGCATAACCATTGAAATTTTCAACACCTCAGAAATTACATACATCGTCTATATAATACTGTAAAATATAGTAGACGCTAATATTTGGGTATTCAATTTTCTTCATTATTTTTTAAAAGGAGTTGATCTCTGTTCATAGGTTCTATATGAATGGTTACACAGGTCAACATTTGATCTAAAAAAAAACACTCAGAGCGGTATGGTCCTTATGGGGTTTTTGGGGTCGCTGATTACGATGAGCGGGTTGGTTAACCTTCATCACATCAGATTCAAGGTCATTTGAGGGTCAAATAGAGAAAAAACCGTAGGAGAAATCTGAAAAATTTCATGCGTATATTTTTGAGGTCCCTGAGTCCGAATCCATAGTTTGTTTGACCTTACGCCTTTTTCCAGAGGTCATTTGAAGGTCATTTGAAGGTCATTTGAAGGTCAAATAGAGAAAAAACCGTAGGAAAAATCTGAAAAAATTTATGCGTATGTTTTTGAGGTCCCTGAGTCCGAATCCGTAGTTTGTTTGATCTTACGCCTTTTCCCAGAGGTCATTTGAAGGTCAAATAGAGAAAAAATCGTGGAAAAAATCTGAAAAAATCCATGCGTATGTTTTTGAGGTCCCTGAGTCCGACCCCTAGTTTGTTTGACTCAAGCCGCCTTTCAGAGGTCATTATAGGTCATTTCATCATCAGTTTATGTTTATATGAAAAATATGTATGGTCATTTTGCGTTGCTAAATTTAATTTTGTTTTTATCGTACACTTGCGAAGCATACAGAGGTTAATTTACGATAAATTTTTATTCATTATATCTTATACATATCATTTTACATTTACGTTAATATATCACAATCAAAAATGTCTTTTATGCTGCTCGGTCATTACAAGGGAATTAATATGTGAAATATAAGCTAAATAATGGCAGGTAGACTGATGCAAGCAAATGTTTTAATACTGTTTAAAGGTACTTATTAGTAAAACTTAAAATATTGTTTATATCAAAAATAGACTATACAAATATTTTGACTAGTTTTGTGACTGTGAAATAGACTTTTAAAATCTAAAAAAAAATTGACCTCATTTTTGTACTCTCGATATTCGTTCCATATATCTAGTAAATTTAAAGTCCAGCCCGACTGTGTTTCTTGAGGTATAAATGAAACATTGTGCGCTATGTTATGTTTAAATTTCGTTTTATAACTCAATTCCCAATACATTTCAAATTAATAATTCTAATGTCGAACAACCTTGTTATCAAGTAACCCTTAATCTGTATACTTCAATACTTAATCCTTGTCGACAAAGAAACTCTAATACCCAATACCTTTGAACCCAATAACTTACTTGTACAGTAATCCTTATATCTACTTATACTCTCATATTGTCTTATATAATACCTCAATGCGTAAATTAACTACTAAAAATGATTCTATATCGTAGTCTTGCACTAACCCTTCAATATTATGGCAATAGACTAGATTATTCATTTTAGTAAAATATTTTCTGAATGGACGTTCTCTCGAACGATAGACAGAAATTTTTGTTCCTGTGGATAGACAATTTTTTTCTTTTAGCCTACATGCTAAAAGCTCTGATCTATCTTTCGAAAGTCCCAAGTCTCTGCACAGATCACTTAATTCGTTTTGATTAAATGTTTCGGCTTCCGATATATAATTTTCCTCAACATCTGATTCTTCTGTGTTGAAATTTTCTCTTTCTTCGTGTTCGAATGTTTCATCTGGCATATCTTCATCAGTTACCACTTCTTGTCCCAATTCATTAATTTGCATGATATGATCAGAATTTGTTTCAATAAGAACTGGTAAAGTCACAGATGTTACACGTGCATATGAAATAGAATCCTTATTCTTTCGGTTGTACCCTTTCAAGTTTGTTAAGCAGAAGTAACAGTCGGTGGTATGGTCTGTTGGGGGTCTCCATATCATTGGCCGAGAAAATATCTGGTTGTTAATTCTATATAGAACATTGCGGCATTTATGACATATAGATTTTGGTGTGTAAGAGTTATCCAAGGTATCAATATGATAAATTTGGTGATATTTTACTTTTAACGAATCTGAAAACATGAATTTCTTTTGTAGAATATACTCCCCACAAACAACACAAAAATTGTCGAGTTTAATGGAACATGACGAATTTCTTGTAGCATTTAACTCTACAGAGGCCAAGTTTCCCACCAATGTAGAGCTACGGTCGCATGATGACGACGCCTGCGGGCCCGCTTTCCCACCCTGACCAGCCACCGATTCTGGGTTTCCGGGACCCTGTCTCGTAATTTTTTTAGGAGTAGTTGCCGTGACGGCATAAACGCCGTAACCCAGGGACTTCGCCGGATAGTGAGACAACTCCGTTGCCCACCGTCACCACGTGGAGGTGCCCTGGGTGCAACTACACCTTAATACTGGAGTTTAAAGCGAGACTGAGCTAAATTTATAAAAAAGAAGAGAATAAATAATTTCGCGAGGAATGAAAAGGCATTTTATTGTCAAAGTAAAACTCCAAATATATATACGAAGATACTTAAAATGATCACCGTATATCTTTTGAGCATAAGAACATGCAGAGTTTGAACCGAATGATTTGAAAAAATAATAGATGAATTTTTTCAGATTTTTTCCACGATTTTTTCTCTATTTGACCTTCAAATGACGTCTGGGAAAAGGCGTAAGGTCAAACAAACTACGGATTCGGACTCAGAGACCTCAAAAACATACGCATGAAATTTTTCAGATTTTTCCTACGGTTTTTTCTCTATTTGACCTTCAAATGACCTTCAAATGACCTCTTGAAAAAGGCGTAAGGTCAAACAAACTACGGATTCGGACTCAGGGACCTCAAAAACATACGCATGATTTTTTTCAGATTTTTCCTACGGTTTTTTCTCTATTTGACCTTCAAATGACCTGATTATGATGAAGGTTAACCAACCCGCTCATCGTAATCAGCGACCCCAAAAACCCCATAAGGACCATACCGCTCCGAGTGTTTTTTTTAGATCAAATGTTGACCTGTGTTATCGAAATCCTTATCAAAACATTCTAGATATATTTTTAAAATTTTAGACAATTTATTATCCAAAGTAAAATTGAACACTCCATGTTACAGAGGTTAGCTTCTAATATAGAAAATAATTGGTATAGAGGAAGAATGTTTAGAGATCAAAAGGTTTCTTATTTTTTTCACCCATGGATAAGGGGGATATCCTCGTAACCCTCAGTAAGACTATAGAAACTACGAGTACATTAAATTTTGAATGTTTTAACATTAGATAAGGATGAAGCTAACTTGAATAAGTCTTTTAAGTTCTTTCGGAATATGATCAAATGAGGAATTATATCCCAGAATGTCAATGAACATGTGTTACTAGAGCAAATCTATATGATTTGGTGAATATACTGTGCGAATGACAATAATTTATTATTTTTTAAAAATTTGATTTAAGGTTTATAGGAAGGAGGAAGCAAACAAAATATTTTGGGAGAAGTAATAAAGGTTTGTTGGAAGAAGGAGGCGGCGACAAAGAAGAGGAATAGTGCCCACAAATATTCTACTATCTAGGGACTGATCGATGACCTTTTGCCTTTTTTTGGTAGAAGTATTATCCCGTCACTGTAGATTTTCTGGGATCTTTGGGCAATGAACTGAATTAAGTGATTTTCACAAATCTCTGTTGAAGTCATCTTTATACTATCAAAAGAGTTCTGTAGAGATGGAAACAAATGGTAGTCTGACGGTGCAAGTTCTGGTCTGTACAGATGTACATCAAAATTTCCCAACCAAGCTCACTTACTTTTTGCCAGGTCGTCAAGGTTATGTGTAATATGGCCTTGTTATTATGGCACACAACGCCTTTTTGTTGATCAATTCTAGCGGGTTTCTCTCAAATGCTCGCTGCAATCTGGTTAATTGTTGACAGTAGAGATCGGAATTAATCGTTTGGTTAGGTTGTAGCACCTCACAATATACAATTCTCTTCCAGTCCTAACAAACAGACAGAATCACCTTTCTTGGTATTGATTCTCGTGTTTCCAACGTTTGCGCAGTTTCACCATGCTTCGATCACGATCTTTTTCGAACATTATTGTCGTACGTCATCCATTTTTCATCGCCTGTATGGGAACGTTTTATAAATTGATCGATTTTGTTTATGTTACAATACTGCTTTCCAGATATAAATTCGGTAAAATAAATTTTTCACCATTACATCATGTGGTACTCAAACATCGAGTTTCTTTTTGCAACCAGTTAACTCTACATGAATTAAAATTGTTTGGTGGCAGATGTTTAGTTTCCTAGCGATACTATAACCGCTGATGTGCCAATCTTGCTAAACTTTTTTCAAGATCTTATCGAGTTTTGTGGAGATTGGCCGCTCAGACCGAGATGCATTTTTGACACCAAAATTTCCAGAACGAAAGCGAGTGAATTTCTTGGCTGTTGTTTTTAATAAAATATATTGACCATAAATAGCATAAATTACTTCACGGGCCTGTGTAGCATTTTTCCATCTATTGTAGTAAAATTGCAAAATATAACAAGTTTTTTCAGAAATTTTACTCAGTTTCAAGACGACGGACTAAGTCTGACTAAGTCAACAAACATTATAACTTTTTTTCTTTCGTTCCTTGAAATGTCACCTTTTAAATACATATCAGATTAGCATTACCAAAGATAGGCGACGTGAAAATCGGCTGTGATAAAAAAAGTCCTATATTTTTTCGACAACCTATTATAATTTTTAAGTGTACAAATCAGTAGCAATTCAAATTTAAATTAAAGCATAACTGTTCCACTGAAACAAGTACATATACGTACATATACATATATATATATATATATATATATATATATATATATATATATATATATATATATATATATATATATACCGGGTGTTATGGAATTTACTGCATATATTGGAACTGGTGGATTCTTGTCGCAAGACCGATTGCACAAAATTTACCTTAATAGCGGATCTTAACAACGAAGGAAAAAATCGAACCTCAAGAAATGATGTCATGAATATTTTTTTCACGCCACCATTTGTGAACCCTAGAACTCTACAGTATCGAAAATCGTTAATCAGACGTAAGGTGATTGTTTAGATTTGAGACGGCTTTTCTTAAATAAATTTAATAAGAGAAGAAAAAAAGTTGTTTCTTATTTTATTATTCTAAAACCGACAAAGGATGTGTCGGTTCTTGTTATTCGCATTCCTGATGGAGATTAAAGAGTTTATGTCGCCGCCGGCTCACTTTCTAGGACAGTTTTTAATAGCTCGCGGCTTGCAGGAAGTCAAGTCACCTTTTAGGAAAACTTCAAATTCACTTTTAGTTTGTTGTTGGAAAGATGGATGTTATTGCAGATTTTTTTAAAGATAAATGGACTAATAAAGTAGTGTTAATTAAAGAGAATTGTAAAAAGTGTAGAACATAGCAGCAAGTGAAATAGATTGTGTCATTCGGTACAGTTGTAGTTATAAATTTATCACAGACAACTTAGGATATTTCATATGGAGATCAGTTGCATATTTCAGATACATTTATTTATTTCGTGAGGATGTACCTTGCATACAACTGACGTTAAATAAAATTACCTAAATGGATTATATAAAAATTTTAGTAACTAGCGACCCGTCCCGGTTTTGCATGGGAGTTGTAATGTTACTGTTTATCTTTCCATTATAATTTAGTGTAGACAAAAATAGCATGTCTAAAATATTTTTTTCAGATAGTTTAAAATATTTCTTTATATACCACATTAAGTGTCGCTTCCCCGGTTGCCAGAACAAACCGTCTTCATGAAACATTCTATCTATTAGTGAAAAACGAAATAAAATCCGTTCAGTAGTTACTAAGAAAATCGACAGACAGACGCGATGGAGGTTTTGATTTATATTATGTATGTATATATGTATTGATATTTAATGTCATCCAAAAATGAGGGTTACCTCATATATAATTATTTTTAGCATTCCTCTCCATGTCTTTTTGGTCAGCTGCCCCTCATTTTCATAAAAAGGACTTCTTGGCTTACCTCTTTTTATCCTAAACCAGCCTCTTCTAACCCCATATAATTCCTTTTTCAACATTTTTTAAACAAATAAAAACACATAAGGACTTTTTGGTCTGACGATCGTACCCTCTTCTTCCCTCATATAAGGCCTTTTTTAACTAATTTTTTTCCAGAAAAACAACCCATATTAGACCTTTTTGACAACCTTTTTAACAAAAAACACCTTATATTCATTTATTTCATTAACATTATATCAAAAAAACAACCCCACTAACTTCCATGCCACACATAGAGTACCTGTACATACACTGCCTCACCCCTGCGAATACGCACATACGCCGGAGTGGTGAAGTTAAATCATCCAGCAACATCCAGCTACTTTTAAAACTAGTTTTTGGGCGGAGCGAGTTCAGAAACATCCTTGTAAAATCTAAATTAGTCATTCAAATGTTATAATTTAAAGATAGTTTTTATCTTCTTTAAATGCACAAAACAAAGAACGCACAACCCAAGAATTTATGGTTTCCTACCTAAATTACTCTCTTTAGTTGAAATATTTTAACACGTCTATTCCTAATAACTTTACTTCGATAATTTGCGTTAACCTTTGTAGATAGACATATGCTGTCGCGGACGTTGTTATAGAACTTTTTGGGGCGAACAATATATACATTGTTTCTATGTATCTCTAACTATTTACACAGCGTACGCGAAAATATCTCTCCGACGATTTCCGACTTCATGTGCTATTCATTAATATAGGTCGCTTAATTTGGACAGAATATCCACAAACTATATACCCAAATCTTTATGAAACACTTTATCCATTAGTGAAAACCAAAATAAAATCCGTTGAGTAGTTACTGAGAAAATCGTGCACAGACAGACAGACAGACCCGACGGGGTGCATTATTTTATAATATGTATTGATGATATAACACGTCACCAATAAGGTACCAAATTAAAGTACATAAAAGTAATCACAAATACGGTTTTTTCACTATAACACTAAAAAAATCTAACATTCTTACAAGAAAATTGTTTACCATTTTGACATTCATCTCGGAATAATTAAGAGAAAAACGTATTTGAAATTCTGTTTTTATTCTTCAGCTTTCATTTGTTGTCAATAAAAAAGCCAGCTGGGCTTCGAAGCATTTTATCGGATGCCGCATACCGGGGGTTTTATACTGGAGGTTTGTAGGGGAGGTTTAGGAATATCGTTTATGGATTACTTTTGGTATTGATGGTGACTTTCTTTTTTTTTGACCTCGAGTAATTTCCATAGTTTTTTGTACGGTATTTTTTGTAGTATTGGCCATAAAGATTTTACTTTTTCTTAAAGCTTTCGCGTTAAATTGCGAAGTAGACAGTTCAGTATTTAAATGTGGTTCGACAGTAATAGAAGCGTCTTGTAAGATCGATGTGCTTTCCTTATTTTGTTTGAGAGTTAAAACATTTATATTTTCAGTAGCTTTAAACAAATGTTTGGGAAAGATGTTTTTGTCCACGGGCCAAACTCCAGCCTCTCTAAATCTATTCACAATGGTGCTAGTGGTTACCTCTTTACTAAACTCCTGCAAATTAAATTGCAACTTGATATTCCGTTACTTGACGAACTGGATTTGTCCTCAAACATTTTTCTGTTATTGGAATATAATAATTGCTCATAGGTTTTAAAGTAAGGTCTGGCAGTTGCAACATTAGGCTTTGCTATGGTTAACGCCTCCAGGTTCTTCGAATGCGTTGTATTTCCATGAAGCAGTAGTAACAGTGTATTTTCAGGGTTTGGCTTTACGATGCTTGTAAAATGTTTCTATTTTACAAATAAGTTTCAGTTTATAAAGCTAGTTTCTGACATGGTGACAAGACTCCCAGAAAGTGTACCATTCCCCAATTCAAATCTTTGTCTCATTATTTTGAATATAAACATTCGTAGTATAAATTGTCCAGGCACACTGGCACAATAAAAGGCCTCTTTCTTCGCTGTAAAACTTTTCGCATTTTTTCTGAACGGTAGAAAATCCACTTTCATCAATGTTAAATATTTTTGTAGAAGAGAGTCGATTTTCTCTATTCTCATCTACTTAAAAATCGACTATCAACGGGCAATAATCGAGATATTCTTCGGTGTTTCAAGGAATTATTTCTTTTCAATGTCAGCGATTCATGGGCAAGGTGGTTTTGTAAATTTATTTGGTAAAAGGGAGTTTTGCCCCTTTTTTTAATTTTTCAAAAATTTTTGAATTTGAAAAAAGTATTGATTGTGCTTCAACGTGGCCCCACAGTCACCCATGTCAATATATGCAGTGAATTTCATAACACCCCATATATATATATATATATATATATATATATATATATATATATATATATATATATATATATATGTATATATATATATATATATATATACATACATATATATATATATATATATATATATATATATATATATATATACATACATATATATATATATATATATATATATATATATATATATATATATATATATATATATATGGTCTATTTCTTTGTGTTTGGCATTCGTGTGAATCAAGGAAGTCGAGTGATTTTCAAGAAATGGACGAAAAAGAATTTCGTGTGGTGATTAAACATTACTTTATGAAAGGCAAAACGCCTCAGGAGACTAAAGAGAAGCTTGGTAAACATTATGGTGACTCTGCACCTTCGATTAGAACAGTTTATAAGTGGTTTCAAAATTTTCGGACTGGCCATATGGGCACAAGTGACGCTGAACGTTCTGGACGGCCTGTGGAGGTTACGACTCCAGAAATCATTGATCAAATCCATGATATGGTGATGGATGACAGAAGAGTTAAGGTGCGTGAGATTGCTAGTGCTGTGGGCATCTCGACTGAACGGGTACATAATATTTTGCATAAACATTTGGACATGAGAAAGCTATCCGCAAGATGGGTGCCGCGATTGCTCACGCTTGACCAAAAACGGAATCGTATGAAGTGTTGCAAGGATGGTTTGCAGCTGTTCCAGAAGAATCCGGAGGACTTTAAGCGTCGTTTCGTCACTGTGGATGAAACATGGATACATTACTATACTCCTGAGACCAAACAACAATCTAAACAATGGGTTACCAAGGGGGAATCTGCACCAAAAAAAGGCGAAGACCGTTCCTTCGGCCGGAAAGGTTATGGCGACTGTCTTTTGAGATTCGCAAGGGATAATCCTCATCGACTATCTGGAAAAGGGTAAAACTATTACAGGTGAATATTATTCATCGTTATTGGACCGTTTGAAAACCGAGCTGCAAGAAAAACGCCCGTGATTGGCCCACAAGAAAGTCCTTTTCCATCACGACAACGCACCAGCACACACCTCAGCAGTTGTGGTCGCAAAATTAATGGAAATAGGATTCCAACTCGTTTCACATCCCCCCTATTTTCCAGACTTGGCTCCCTCGGACTACTATTTATTCCCCAATTTGAAGAAATGGCTGGCGGGACAAAGATTTTATTCAAACGAGGAGGTGATTGCAGACACTAATGGATATTTTGCAGACTTGGACAAATCCTATTATTCGGAAGGGATCAACAAACTAGAACATCGTTGGACGAAGTGTATAAGCCTAAAAGGAGACTATGTCGAAAAATAAAAAAGGTTTACCCCAAACACATAAGTAGTTTTTATTTTTGCACGGACTTTTCAGACCAGCCTCGAATATATATATATATATATATATATATATATATATATATATATATATATATATATATATATATATATGTGTGTGTGTGTGTGTGTGTGTGTGTGTGTGTGTGTGTGTATATGTATATATAACAAAACTAAATACTAATTATGTAGCCTATGTGAGACATTCTGCATACTTAATTAAAGGAAGTAATGTATTTGAAATTTTATATTTAAATTTGTAATTTTTTAATTTAGAAAACTAACAAAAATATTATTTGTTGGAAAACATAAAATCTGCTAAAAACCTGTACTAAAAAAAACCTAACATCTAAATTTAGCTCGGCAGCCAGTATGTTCCCATTTAACTAGACTTAAAAATAGCTTGGAAAATTATTAAACAGTATCTCGCATTTCACTAGGATTTTCTCGTTGCTGCATGTAAAGTTTACAAAAAGTACAGTGCGTAATGTTGTTGTCTTGTCCTTTGTGTTGTAAACCGCATTTTGAAGGGGTGGATTCTTTAAGGGCAACTCTAATAAATGTAGCCACTGCTCCATTAACTTGTCCGGTCTGTCAAGAAATACTACAAGGTCTAGATAAGTTAACAATACATTTATTTGGGCATGTAAATAAAACTGATGGTTGTTATAGTGTTAAAAAGAAAGAAATTGATTTTAGTGCCTCAGTGTTAACATGTTATGATAATATAAAAGAAGAAATTAATCAAAATATAAGTAAAATAAATATCACTACGGTAAGGTTTGATTGTCATTTTAAAATATAATAGCAATACGTATGTAATAGTAAAAAGCTACCTACTGGGCATGAATTTTTGTAGCAATTGATCCATACCGCAATGTATCTGGGGGAAGCAGAAGGAAAACATTTTTATTAACACTGCTATTAACAATTAGTCTTTTTGTGCATTCGTAACAATGTGCTTACATTCTAACAAATTTTTTGAACGTCTTGAGATTTGAAAAATAAAGTATGAATAAAAATACGATTTCTAGGTTTACCATGTATATTTTAACAAAAATAATTGTTTTATAATAATTGAGGTTAGTTCAGGTTAGTTTTTATTTATTGCATATATTAATTCATGTTAATGCACAATTGTCGAATGCATCATATACGAATAATGGTAGTGTTGTAGTAAGACTGCGCATATAGCATCATCCTGGAAATTACTTACTATACAAATACCACGACCTGAACATAAATAACTTCATTTAAAACAGAATACAATTTTTCTGCATACCGCATATTGATTATTTAATTTATTCTTTTCCGTTTAATTAAAATTATGTTTCTATTTCCAGCTGAGAACTATTTCTAAATGTTTATCGGTATATAGGCATAGTTCACTATTGCAGGCATAACTTTTGAAAACAATGACGTATCAATTTTAAATGTGGAATATATACAGGCAAATTGATGGCCCCATCAGAGCCTTATAGTTTTGCAAGTTAAATTTTGACTTAAGGGGGTAGTTTTGGGGGGTGAAATCGGAAGTAAATTTTTTTTTTATCAAGTCATCCAAGGGTATGTATAAAAGCTTTTAAAAACACGAGTTCAAAAATATATATGATGTAATACTTGCATACACTTTTCTTTGTATTTTTTTAAAAAATTTTCAAAAATCCCTGTACCCCTTATCTCGAAAAGTACCGATCAAAAATTTTGAAAAAGTTGTGGAATATTCTCCTCAAGGTGTAGATTGAACGAAAATTATCACGAGTTTCAGTTTTCAACAAATATCGGAAACAAACTTTGTTGTAAACTCATTTGGGGTGTATTTTGTGAAGTCTAAAAAAAAAATATATTTTCAGGGCAATCACGGTACGGAACACTAATTGCGCAAGTCCAACTTGCACTTGACCGGTTTTTTATATTCTTTGCTAAATTTTTTTAATATTGCAAATATTGTTCTTATATTTATAATTTCAATTTTGGTAAAATGCTTTTAAATTTAGAGTTTAACTTAAAAATTGTATCAGATAAAAAATAGAAAAAATGGAAATAAAGATAAGCAATAATCAATAAGCAAGACCTTAGAAAGTTGCTAGTAAAATTATAATAATAATATTTAGTTTAAATTCATGATCAGTTTTGATATTGAATAGCTTCTAGCTTCATAAAATACTGTCTATGTTTTTGTCTCAGATATACAATATAATTAATTTTTTTTGGAATATCTTCCCTATTTTTTGGATTTGAGTTATTTCGTGAGAAAAAAATAGTTTTGACAAACTCACCCTAAAAAATTGACTTTCACTAGGAATATAAAAACAATATACTTTAGTAAAATTGTATTTACGACCTGTTATTGAATATTATTAGCATATCGGTAATATTATTTTGCCTTCCTTTGCTCTCTCTCGTATGTTTATATGTGTACAGTGGCATTTTTAAGCATCTCACTCGATTTATAACATTTCTTTGGAAATATTAAAAAGTCTTTTACTACTGAACTTATTTATGAGAAAAATAAATACATCGAAGCACTTGCCACTTCTCAATTTTAACAGTTTACCTATCTAACTGGTATTTCCTTAATTTGTCAGCTCTATACATCGGCACGGTATTCAGTAGCTACTTCAATTCCAATTTTAGAAATACACAAGTGACACTATTTATTTTCAATAGTTTGCCAAATATTTTTTACCTCAAAAATAGATGCTTTAGTATATTTGGGTTAAGTTTTTAAGAAATATGATATTGATATGATATAAATATTATTCCTTAAGAAGAACCTAAATACAGTCCCTGGCCAAATTATTAGACGCACTGTATTTTTTTTAGTAATTTTAAGTTTCTTAAGAGTTTTTATGCAATAACGGTATATTTAAACTACAATATTATTGATTTTTATTTAAAAGAATTGTTGTAGACTACATATTTGTATTTATTTTTAACATATGGCAACACTGTGTTGACAAAGTGATACATGAACGTAAAGAAGTACAAACCTGTATCAGTCGCGATCGGAATCGAGTCAGGTACGGACGTGTTTCTGTGGCTTTATGGACTGTGATTGTTTGTTTAACAGTTTTATACTACTCAGTTATTAGTTTATTTTGTATGCAGTGTTTTTTAAAAAAAATAATTGGACTATTTTCATTATGGGTAGAAAAGGCGATCTTTCACCACGTAAAAAAGCTGAAGTGAAGGCCCTTGTGATTGCGAAAACATTTACAAACCGAGAAATCACGAAGATTGGAGGTTTCCGAAGCTAGTGTACGACGCATAAAACAGAAAATTGAGTCAGGGAAGGAATTAAGCCCGAAAAGAAAGAAAAGATGCGGTAGAAAACCAATTTTCACTCCACGGTCAGAGAGATGTTTGAAGAAAATTTGTGTAGAAAACAGATTTGCCACCACAAAGGTAATAAAATCACAACTCCAGGATGCTAGCGTAAATGCTTCTGAGCGCACTGTTCGAAGAAAATTGAGAGAATTAGATTTTAAGGCCTGTCGCCCCGCCAGGAAGCCCAAGTTAATAGCTGCAATGAAAGCAAAGCGCCTGAAGTGGGCCAAACAATGGCAAGACAAAGATGTGGACTTCTGGAGATCGGTAAGATACAGCAATTTAATCAATAATTGATACATTATTATCATTTTCTGTTAAATAAAGCAAATAAACATGGAAGTTTATATATTTTTCCTATTTTTGACAGGTCTGCTTCAGTGACGAAAGCACATTCGAAATTTTGCAGAATAAAGCTCAGTATGTGCGTCGTCGTCATGGAGAAAAGTTTCATCCTGATTGTGTCGTCCCGACGGTTAAACATCCCACCAAAGTGATGATTTGGTCAGTCATCAGCGGCGAGGGCACTGGACGTCTGTACGTCGTCAAAGGAATAATGAGGCAAGATCAGTACAAAGAAGTATTACAAATTCCGCAGCTCAGAGAATGGTTTCCAAATGGGGAACCATTCACTTTCATGCAAGATGGAGCTCCCTGCCACACTGCTCAGTCTGTTAAAGCTTTTTTGGCAGAAAAAAATATCCCTCTGTTGAATTGGCCCCATTGAAAATGTGTGGGAGCTGATGAAAAGAGAAGTGGCTAAAGATGTGATTACCAACAAAACCTAGCTCCTAGAAAAGATTATTCATGTGTGGAATCATCATCCTCAAATGCAGGAGACAGTACAATCTTGCATTGATAGCATGCCGCGCAGAATTAAAGCTTTGATAGCGGCTAAAGGTGGCTCAACTAAATATTGACTTTTACTAACATTAATTTCACTTTTCTTTAAAACTTAATAAACTTATGCTTTTCTAAATTAATGCTGTTTTATTTATGTCAAATAAATAGGTAATTGATTGGATAATATAAAAATAAAAAACAAATCAATTTAAAATAATAAAACGGTACAATATCACTCGGTAATTAATATTTTACATGAAATCTTGCAGTGCGTCTAATAATTTGGCCAGGGACTGTATGTTATCGAGAAGTGTCACGTGTCGAATTGGACAGACTGCAAAGACAACTATGATTTTTTAAAATGATTATCTCCTTCTTACAGTATTAAATGACTTTTTGGTATTCATTTTAGTTATTTCCGAAATGGCAAGTTGTGGCCAACTTTTATATTTTTGAGTTAATGAAGCTAAACATTAAAAACTTCCCTGGATCTGATGACACATGTATTATCATACTAAAAATAAGTGCCAGTTTTCAGTGTTCCGTACGGACCACTTATGAGGTCACTTCGGTGTCCGTCTGTCTGTCTATCCGAAACTATTTGATATAGAAAATTGAAGTTTAGGACAAATATAGGAATTGATGGCCCAATCAGTGTCCTGTAGATTTGAAAGTTAAATTTTGACTTAAGGGGTTAGTTTTGGGGATTGAAATCGGAAGTGAAAAGAAATATTTCATACCATGTCGTCGAGTGGGGTGTTAAATGAAAACTTGTGAAAATAGAAGTTCAAAAATATATATGATGTAATACTTACGCACACTTTTCTTTGTATTATTTTAAAAAATGGCTAAAAATGTCTGTCCACCCCCCTTATCTCGAAAAGTATTGACCAAAAATTTTGGAAAAATTGTAGAATATTCTTTATAAACTATGTTTCATGACAATATGGTGGAAATTTTGTTAATATACTTTTTAGTACACACACGGATGGATACCGACAGAAAATAATTTTATTTTATTTGTTTATAATTAAACAGATATTTAACATGTAAACTGAAAAGTTTTTGATTCATAAATGTCGCTCTTTTCAAAAAATCCATATGATTTTTAGGAAGTACCAACCTTCAAAAGGTAAGTGTCAAAATTTCATGACATTTTGACGATTCGTGAACAAGTTACAGTGGTTTTAGTGATGCTACTTTTAATATTTTCAAACAATTCGTGTGTTGATTAAACAATGTTTTTTGATGGGAAAAATACCGTTCAAGCAAAGCAATGGCTTGATAAGTGTTACGGGGACCCTGCCCCTGAAAAATCCCTCATCATTTACTGGTATGCTGAATTTAAACGCGGTCGTACAGATACAAATGATGCTACACCGGAAAACATCAAAAAAATTCACAAAATTGTTTTGGATGACCGTAAAGTGAAATTGCGTGAGATAGCTGACACCCTGTATATCAAAAGAACGTGTTGGTCATATTTTGCATGAACCTTTGGGCATTAGAAAACTCTTTTCAAAATGGGTACCGCGTTTGTTCACAGTGGACTAAAAACAACAACGTGTTGATGATTCTTAGCGGTGTTTGGACCTGTTTAAGCGCAATAAAAAGAATTTTTGCATGCGATGTGTGACAATGAATGAAAAATGGATCCACTACACACCGGAATCAAATAGGCAATCAGCTGAGTGGACCGCAGCCGGTGAAAGCCGCCCGAAGCGACCAAAGATGCGACAGTCGGCTGGGAACGTTTTGGCCTCTGTATTTTGGGATGCGCATAGAATAATTTTTTATCGACTATGTTGAGAAGGGAAAAACCATTAATAGCGAATATTATATAAAGTTACAGCCCCAAATGAACAAGAAAAAAGTGCTCTTTCATCAAGACAATGCACCGTATCACAAGTTAATGGTTACGATGGCAAAATTGCATGAATTGAAGTTCGAATCCTCATCCACCGTATTCTGCAGATTTGGCCCCCCGCGATTCTTATCTATTTGCAGACCTCAAAAAAATGCTCACGGGAAAGTGATTTTACTTCAATGAAGAAGTTATCGTCGAAACTAAGGCCTATTTTAAAGGCAAAGACAAATCCTTCTACAAGAAAGGTATAGAAATGTTAGAAAAGCGCTGATTGTATCGCTCTTGAAATATGAATAAAGTCGAATTTTGCAAAAAAAAAAAAGTGTTTTAAGTAGCTAGATCAAAAACTTTTCAGCCTACGTGTTAGGTAACAAATATTTTGTTTATACTTTTATTATTAGAATCTAGATTGATCTAGATTGATTTATTAGCTATTTGGTAGCTAAGAATGCTATAACTATTATACATTATTGATTAAGAATAAACGTGAAAATACATATTCTATTTTAAGAAATATACACATGTCAGGGACCTAATTAAGTTAGCCTAGGTAAGGATTTTATTTTCTTTTAAAGGCAATTACGGTACGGAACACTAATTGCGCAAGTCCAACTTGCACTTGATCAGTTTTTTGTAAGCATTTCAATTTTTCCTACAGAAAACAAATATTTCCTTTCTGCTGGAAATGTAGACAAAGTAAAAAGACGATGCCAAATAACTATGGACCAGTTGTATTGCTTTCAGCGATAGTGAGGATTATGGAAAGTGCATTTCTACAAATCTCAATCAATACGACTTTCATAAGGAAAGAGCAACCAGCGATCTTCTAACCTATGTCACACATCTGTGGAACAGTGTAGTTGAATAATATGACGGTTGCGCTAAATATATGTATATATCCCTAGTATACCAAAGCAGTTTTACAGTTTAACAAAACAATTCTGACTTGAAGCAAGAATTATCAAGTATAATTTAATGGTGCAAAAACACTGCAACAGTTTTTTTCTAAATATGTTAACTTGCAGAAACTGACATAGTTGATCGGGACATTGTATTCCACTAGCATTGTTACTAAATTTGCTACGCGTTAACTTGAGAGCACATATTTTTTGGTATTATGTTGCTCTTGTATGCTTAACAAAGAAAGTTTCTGAAAAGCTCAGAATATTATTGCATACGGAGAAGTTATCTATTTCACAACAAATTTTAATGCAGCAATTTACGTTGCTTTTATAAATATAGAAAGTATTTGAATGATATAAGCATTTTTCGTTCCTACCAGAACGGTGCACGTGCTCTAAACCACCTCTGTATAAAACTGATCTAAAGTAACCTGATCTGGCCAGGACTGTGTCTCTCAACGACAACAACCTATACGGATTCAAGACAAACCGCTATTTCTGCGCATGTGCTACTCTTGTAGTGATAAATTTTTTTAAATGTTTCATCTATTTATGAAGTAGCTTTCCACCATTTTTATCCAACCTTGTTATACAGTACGCAATATTTGGCAAATATGCTGTTAAAAAGTTTTTCGCCAAATTTGACAGATTTCATATGGTTACACTATTGAATACATGTAGTACTTTTACAATTCAGTTGGAAATTAAACTATACAATATTTATTAATCGCCATACCATTCATCCAGCCCACGTCAGATCCTAGATTTCAAGAACCTGAAAAAAGACGTACGACACGATATATATAAAGGCACCTCTCCAATTACTATCATCTTTTTAAAACCTTATAACGCGTAGGCTAAACAGTTTTTGGTCTGACATATAGACGTCGCCCTTTTCAAAAAATCCATATGATTTTTAGGAGTACCAACCTTCAAAAGGTACATGTCAAAATTTCATGATATTTCGACGATTAGTTTACAAGTTACAATGGTTTTAGTGACGCTACTTTTGATATTTTCAAAACAATGTTGATTAAACACTGTTTTTTGATGGGGAAAATACCGTTTAAGTAAAGCAATGGCTTGATAAGTGTTACGGGGACTCTGCCCCTGGAAAATCACTTATCATTTACTGGTAGACTGAATTTAAACGCGGTCGTACAGATAGAAATGATGCTAAACACTCCGAATGCCCAAATGAGGTGGTTACACCGGAAAACATAAAAAAATTCATAAAATTGCATTGTATTATATATATATATATATATATATATATATATATATATATATATATATATATATATATATATATATATATATATATAAACCTGGCCAGAGAACAAATGTATGAATTTAGAAAAAAAATACATGTAAATCGGATAAGTGGTTCTCAAGTCATAAGCGCACTAACGGACAGATAGACAGTCAGAGAGACAGACAGAGAAACGTTGCATTTTATATATATTATATTCTTTGCTATATGATATTGTTCCATATTTAATGGTTTAGGCAGTGTATTGCAAGAGAACACGCTAGCGGCAAACTCTTTTTCCGGCATGATACACTATTATCGTCACTGCTTATTCCTTATGTTACCTAACGTAATAAAATGTATCATATAATCTGGCCAACACATGTGGGAACATATGTATGTTTTTTTAAAAAAAAGCACGTAAATCGGATAAGTAGTTCTCGAGTGATAAGCGCACTAACGGACAGACAGACAGAGAGACGTTGCATTTTATATATTATAGACTAGAAGTGGTTTTGCATTAAACTCAACAAATGCGGTGTGCTCCAAATTGATTATGGGTTTATTGTAAACTAGGAAAGTGTAAGACATACAAAAATAGATAGTGTTTTAAGTTTGATAGAAAATAGAAATATAAAAATAGCAGCTTAATAAAAGCAAATCTATACTCTTTTTATTGTCGTAGATAGGTATCCATTTGAAAATCATTAATACGTTCTTTAATATTATAGAATCTTTAGCCCAGTCTAATTTTTTGCACAACTTTTGTAAAAATACCAACAAAAATGGTTATTTGTTGAAAACAGGAAAGATGTGATTTCTAGAACGTTTGTGAACGTTTTCTGTATCAATTTCAAAGTGTTTTTACAACAAAATGATCGATCGTAGAATTTTATTTCCTTGTGTTATTCTTTACACCAGCTGTCTCCTTTGCTTGCCATTAACAATTTTTATGTTTGTGTTGAAAACGGAAACTATCTCAATCTTAATTTGATTTGGGTTTCCATTATAAACAATATTAAAGTAGTATGTTTCTAGCATTTTGAAAAGTGTTTATTTAAGTTTCCCTAAGAAGTGTAGGTTATTAAATAAATTTAATAACTTTTTAGAATCAAGAAACGGCACAAACCTCAATTCCAGTTAGCTCATCGATACCAGAAAATCATAAGAAGAACAATGAACTTATTTCTTGTGATATATGTAGTTTCTCCTTCACAGACAAAAACATTTTGGATATGCACCAAAAACTGTTACATCAAACAACACCAGATGAAAAAACTGGAAAGTATAGTTATCACTGTCATCTGTGCAGTAAAAGATTTAGGATGAGAGGCAGTCTTATGGTGCATCTTAGGGTAAGTATCTATTTAACTACCCTCAACATTTCTCAACTTTACATGACTACAGGTACTACAGGTTGTGGCTGCTCGTGGCTCCGAGGCGTAGTACTTGCTTGCGGTCCAGAAGGTCTCGGGTCCAATCCCGGAAGGTTGGTTATTTATTTATTAATTTATTTAAGTATATTTCTCCTGGTCACGTATATAGGTAGTAGTTTTTGGCAGAAACGCAATAACGTCCGTGGCAGCACTACCGCGTTGTCTAAAAGGTGCTGTGAAATACAAAAATGTATGTTTCGGCACTTCGATAACGTTGACGGTTATTACGACCTCCTCGCCGATATCCTTAGGATATACAAAAGGATAAAATTCCTACTTATGTGGGAGGCGAATGATAAAAATAACCAGACATATTCTGAATAATAATAATAACAATAATAATCTCCCTTTAAACTACACAGTAATAACACCTCCTGGATCAAAGCCGAAGAAGACAGACATAAACATGTGACAGAATAAGAAAATTTTACATTAACTACACAAGAAATAAAGAAACAATCAAACATACACACATAACTGGAAATGCCCTGCAACAGACAATATACAAAACTTCTGGTACAAACAGTTTACGACCACACACGGAGCACTCACACATCAAATCAACAAAGCCATTCTACAACCACACACATTTCCCACTTTTCTGACACAAGGAATAACATATGTCAAACCCAAAAGCTCAGACACCACAAACCCATCAAACTAGCGACCTGTCACCTATCTTTTAACCCTATATAAGACCATCACAGCCACAATTTCCAAGAAAATAGAACAACACCTAATAGACAACAATATTCTCACAGAAGAGCAGAAGGGGTGCAGGAAAAATAGCCAGGGATGCAAGAAGCAGCTGATCATAGATAGGGTGATCATAGGACAAACCAGAAAAGAACACAGAAACCTTTACATCGGTTACATAGACTATAAAAAAGCCTTCCACTCCATAACCCACAGCTGGTTAATCAGAACCCTAGAAATCTACAAAATCAACCAAAACCTTAAGCAATTTCCTGCGCAACTTATGAAAACATGGAAAACCAAAATCCACCTAAAAACACAATCCGAACACATCCAAACAGAAGGGCTGTACATCAGACGGGGTATATTTTAGGGAGACTTGCTCAGCGCTCTATGTTTTTGCCTATGTCTCAATGCACTCTCAAATACATTAAACAGAACAGACCATGGCTTCTGCATCAGACACCAGAAAGTGAACCAACATATATTAAATCACCTCCTATATATGGATGACATAAAACTCTACGCTACCACAGAAACACAGCTGAAAGAACTCCTTAATATCACAGAAACATTCACCTTAGATATCAATATGGAATTTGGTATAAGTAAATGTAAAGTGCTCCACATCAACAAAAGCCAATGGAAAGGCCACCATGAGACAGAAACCATCAACAATGAAACAATCCATAACATGCTCGACAAAGAAACATACAAATATCTAGGCTTCCTTATACGTTCTCAATTCACCAAATACACGACATTACACCCCAACGCATGCAAACAAAGACTTACCATCGAGAGGAACGCAGGAGGAGGAGGAATCATAGATATACACATAAAACAAATACAAGCACTTAGGAAATTCTTTCACACTAAGAAGACCATCCTCTACACAGCAACAGTGAAAGCAGACAAAAACTACACTCCTCTCAACTTATCCCGGGCAGATCACCCAGCAGACACGTACAGTCACAGCCAATTACAACGTGGTCAAAGAAAAACACTACATGAAAAACACAGATACCACATAGAATAAGACTACGTAAATAAAAAACAATCATACATGGTTACAGCATGGGCAGCTATGCCCTGAAACAGAAGGCTTCTTACTTGCCATCCAGGATAAAGTTATATTAACCAGAAACTACCAAAAGCATATCATTACAGAAGACAGATGCAGGAAATACCACCAGCATAAAGAAACCATCGAACACATAACCAGCGGATGGAAAATATTAGCCGGAACGGAATACACTTCCAGACATGACTCAGTTGCAAAAGTAGTTCACCAAGCACTAGCCACAACATACAAACTCATAGAAAACACAGTTCCCTACTACAAATACACACCAACATTCAAACTTGAAAATAAAGATTACAAGCTCTACTGGGACATCAGTATCCATACAGATAAAACAGTCTCCGCCAATAGACCCGATATTACTTTTCAGTGCAAAAAAGGAAAAGTCACCTATCTAATTGACATAGCTGTCCTCAACGACACAAACATCCAAACGAAATACACAGAAAAAATCTCCAAATACACAGACCTTGCAATGGAAATAAAAAGGCTATGGAAACAAGAAAAAGTCATCATTGTCCTCCTCGATATATCAGCCACAGGCCTTACACCAACAATATTGACATCACACTTAGTATAATTAGGATTCAACACAAACACACAAAAACATTCAGAAGTTGGTGATTTTGACAACATGTAACATTGCCAAGTCATTCCTTAATACACAATGGTAATAGCTTTTGTGCTGACTTGGCCTGGGCTCGTCAGCCAAACACGGAACCACATTAACCAAATGTGAGAAAGAAGAACCAAAATAGTAATAATAATCTGAATAATATAGACGTGATAAAACGCAAGTTTAATACTTCTGAATTAGGGAGGCAGCTCAGTTTCCGTATGAGCGTGTTGGCTAGATATGAAAACTTCAACAAGAAAAAGATAGATTCAGTCTTATTAATATATTAATTCATCAGCACTAAAAAATTCTCACCCTCCAATTTATGCAGAAGTACGGAATTCACGCCCACCAATGAAAAAAAATCAAAGACTAGTCGACGTCTCGACGATGACATAGTCATCGTCGAGACGACCGGAAGATTAATTTTGATCATGTCTATTTCATCGCATACAATTAAAAACCAAAAAAGTATGAGACGCTACTTCTAAAAAAAAAAATGCCGCTGCTTGACACTCCGTTTGTCTGATTTTTTAATTTAACTGTCTTTTTAAATGTGTGGATCTTCATCAAAATTTGTGAATCCTCATCAAAAATTAATTTATTTTTTAGAAGTCCTTTGAAAACAAACTGACGGGTTCTCCTCTCAGTGAAATTTAAAGGCAAGGACATCGTAATCTGCCACTATGTAAATCCGTTAACAAAAAACCGTAGGTGTTTGTTTAAATATTGGAATTTCATTTATTTCTCTAATGCGCTATAGGAGCGACGCGTGTGTGGAAAAAGCTATTAACGTTGGTCTTAAATCGCTGTAAATTGAACACAGTCCTGGGCAAATAATTCCAAAGGGATAAGGCTCTCCATATAAAGGACTGTTTGAAAAGGGTTGTAGGAGGAGTTGGAATAATAATTTATTTTATTATTCCATCAATTCCAAATTTACTAAAAAAAAAAATTAACAATAAAATGAAATCATAAAACACATAAAATAGGTTTAGGTTTCTTTAAGTGAAACTCTCTCTTAGCTCTATTTCAAAACCACGAACAATTTCATATAACAAGTAACTATTAGGAAAGATTGATATGCATCAATAATTTACTTTACGATCTACATGTAATATATGAATAACTCTACTTATATTCAACAAATGATAATATTTTGAGGTAAAGGCAGTTTCAAAATTAATAACCATAATAGTCGTAGCTATCGGATAAAGGAATGTGTTCTTCTCTTGAATTATAATAAGGACGGACGAAAAAAAGCACGAAATATTCTAAGCAGAAAAGTCTATAACAGTCGTTTCATCTTCAATAGTAATATTCCCCTAAAGTAGCAGAAAAACAGTAACTGTCCCAACCAGTGATGTTTAAGTGGCAAAGCGCCTTAGTTTTAAATCAGAGTCCTACTGCACTCTGCTGAGGTTTCGCTGCGACATGCCTTTTGTAGATGATTTTCAGGATTTGTGTAGTTAGCGGAGGCGGCGCCGGCGTGCTGGAATAAGCTATAGGGGTATATGGTTTCTCAATGAGTGCTAATAAGGACAAGGCAGCTGTATCATTCTTTTTTGGTGTTTTTATACTTTCATAAAAGAGCAAAACACACACCGCTGAAATCATCTTTTTGAGTGATATATTTTACAATAAATTTCCATTAAATCCAATTAATTTGCAATACTTATTAATAAAATTATTTTTTTAGGTTGCGCACTATGGTTTTAGTAACCACATCGATTTACGTTCCGATTTGTTTAACGACGGTAACAAATCCGAAGAGAGTAAAACAATGGGTGCAGCCTCTATAGAACAGGGTAAGTTATTAAGACTAATAGGCTAATAGTTAATCTTTTGCTCTATAAATGAATTGAGGAAATCGATTTTTTATAGAATTATCGTTGAAAGTCAAATTTGGGAAATTTGGGAAATTTTGTAAATTTTGTAAATTTATTTTATTTTATTGTTACGAATTTTCCAATAATTTTAATATATTATTGATAAATAATCCTTTAAGCGAATTTTAAATAGAATATTACAATAACATCTTTCTTTGATACTTTGCGAACTACACAAATATTGTTTTAATTCTGAAAGGACTACCCAGGCAGCCATATTCACTGGCGATGTAAGGGGTTTATAACTTGCATAGCATCATAACTTTAGTTGACTGACTGGCACTCTTTTTCAATTCCTTACTACTAAATTAAATCAGTTTTAAAAATTTTTAAAGAATCAGAATGTCGCTGCCTAATTCACTAAAAATATTTTACTTTTATAATTGGTCTAATTTGGGAATTAGGGGTTTAAAGTAATAAGAAGGCCAGTAAACTAACTAATGTTTCAAAGCTGTGCAGTATAAAGCTAAAAAAAATATTATTATTTATGATTAACCCGGTAAAAATGAAATATTGTGTTAAAACTCTAAAAATGGATATAGAAGTAGAAAATAGTATCCACTTAGATACATAGCTCTTATATATTTGGAGAAGTTTTTAAAGTTTTATTGTACGAAAGGGTTCTTTTTTTTTCGTGCCACTGTACGAAGGATCTTTTTTGAAAAATCCCTTTCTTCGGTCAATGGTTTTTAAACTGGGTATAAGGTTTTACAGTGCTTTGGTGAGGAGTGTATTAATTTTTATCTGTTAATTTTCTATGTCTTTCTTACTTCAGTTCACAATTCTAATTAAGTAGGCGAGGACGGAACAAACATATGTGTTGAATATCTCGAATAAATTCTTGCTGTATAACTTTGCTCGCAATACACGATTTACCCTGCATATAAACTCGTGTTTCACTGGACCATCATTATTCGATGATCAGTTCATATTTCATCTTGCATTTTAAATGAGTCCGGGCTTTTTCCCGAAATATATTTAGGATGCGACATTTTTCATTATTTTGAGCTGGTATTCGAGTTGATTTTTATTTGCTGCCACTTTGCTATCATTCTTAATATTAAAGTTGCATTTATAGGAAATTATGAAACACAAAAATATACCCATTTAGCAGTAGCAAAATAAAAGGGCAAATTGTCAATAAATTATTATTTGAATTTTATGTCGAGTCAGCTTGTTAGCTTTGAAAATAAAATTTACGTCTCAGCTAAACATAAAAAGAAAGCACAGAGTGTAAATTTCTATTTTAAGACCTTTTTGCATTGCATGGCCAGCTAATGGAAACCTTTAATCTATTGTGGCTTCTATAAATTTGTAAACTGATAAATACATCTTGCGTTACTTATTTGTAACATTTTATTTTTCTATCGCCGAAATGTATTTTCTGTTTTTCTTAATGGTGACTTCCGTTTCAATAAATATTTTTTTGATATTTTAAAATTATTTTTTCACGTCCTTGCATCTTCCACCATGTATCTTATTTCCCGCCACACGAAGATTTGCAGTCCACTGATTGAGAAGCTCTGCTCTAGAAGTAAAGGATTAGGTATTTTTAATTGAAACTTGTCCTTTGTTACAGGTTCAACCAAACCACAGGAGTGCAAGCAATGGAGCTGTGATGTTTGTGCAAAAATGTTTACCACAAAATATTTTCTTAAAAAACATAAACGGCTTCATACAGGTAAGCTAAATTAAAATGTGCCTTATTTTAAATTAAAAGAAGAAAATCTTACAGTTTAGTAATCGTAAATAGAAAATATAAATTTTAATTCTATATACTTCTAAGAATTATTCAAAAAAACTTTTTAAAGAAAATTCCATTCTATTACAAAGTTATGGCATTAAATGTGACCTGGCGTTGGACTGGGACCGCTACTTCAATGTCTGCAATATTACTCAGTCAATTTTTAATATTTTTTTAACTTTTTTTTTTAAATCTTTATAAATACTTTTTTACAAAATGTCGAAAGTTTTTTAAATTTTTCTAATAGATAATTTTTTATATAAATAATTAAACATAAATTTTTTGGTCGAAAATTGCATACTAAAGTTTGAAACATTGTAATTTTTTTTATTTTTGAAAAAAATCCCTTTGAAAATTTTTAACTACTACATTATTTTAGAAGATTAACTTTTATTTTTGCATATTGGATTATTTTTTTGTGAAGTTATCCTGCAGACAAGAAGGCGCCATAGTTTTCATCAGTGGTCCATTTAAAGCGAAAAAAATAAAGTTAACATTTAAAACATATTTAAAAAAAGAAATTCTTATAATTTAAAGTACATACAATAAAAATATATAATCGCCATTCTTTTATATTATTCACTTAATAACCTTTAAAATACAGTGAAGTCTGCTTATAACGAACCCGTTTATAGCGAATTTCCGGTTAAAACGAACTATTTTATAATGCACGAAAAAACTTCCATAAGACCGACGCAATTTTTATCGGTTATAACGAACCCGGTTATAACGAACTTCCGTATAAAGCTAACCAAATTTGGATGTTTTGTGTCCGTTTATAACGAATTTGCCACTCCTTGTGCCCGATGTCGCGCGACTTGATCTAGGGAATTTACCGAAACTCGCTGAGAACTCCTATTCTCCGCCGCGTCGCTAGTTCAAGCAGTATTATTTTCAATTCACTTGCTGTGTTATGCGGTTTTAATGCATATTTGATCCAAGTAGCAAAGTGAATGTTTAAGTTTTTATTTTAAAATGAATGCACAAAAACGTAAAGCGTTTACTTTAAAAGACAAACACGATATTATAAGGAAAATAGACAATGGAGTTAAACAAAGTGATGTTTGCAAACAATTGGATTTAACTAAATCTACGGTTTCTACCATATGGAAGAAGAGGCAAGAAATCTTATCAATCTATGATAAAAGAAACTTTAGTTGTAAAAAAGTAAGAAAATCTACACATGATCAAGTCGATAAAGGACTCCTTAAATGGTTTAGTCAAAAAAAATATGAACATGTTCCTATTATCGGCTATACTTTATAAGAGAAAGCTAGTGAATTGGGAAGGAAAATAGAGAACGAGTTTAACTGTTTTAGAAGTTGGATTGAACGATTTAAAAAGCGACATAATATTAGTGGGGGTAAGATAGTAGGAGTAACTGTATGAGTGGATATGACTGTTGTTGATCAGTGGTTGGCCAATGTATGGTCGGAAATTCGAGAAAGTTATGAATATGTGGACATTTTTAATGCAGATGAAACGGGTTTGTTTTACAAGATGACGCCTGATAAGACATTAAAGTTTGTTGACATGACATGACAAGACATTAAAGTTGAGAGAGTTGTGCTGGTGGAAAATTATCAAAAGTAAGGATTACTGTGTTGGTAACTGCAAATATATCTGGGGTAGAGAGAAAATAAAATTGTTGGTGATAGGAAGTCCGCCAATTCAAGGTGTTTTTAAAACAACCATTTACCAGTAAAATAAAAATCAAACAGTAAAGCCTGGATGACATCAGAAATTTTTAAAAACGAACTGATCGAATGGAACAAAGAATTAAAATTCACAAACAGAAAATTATTACTTTTGATTGACAACTGTCTAACGCGCCCTGAAGTTGATCTACAGCAAATAAAATTGGTTTTTATGTCTCCAAACACAAGTGCAAAGCTCCAGCCTATGGATCAAGGTGTGATACATTCTTTAAAATGTCATTATAGAAAGATTTTACTTAAGAAAATGTTAGAGACGATCAAAAAAGGTAATATTTTTTCTGTAACTTTCTTGGACGCTGTGAATTTTATCCATATAGCTTGGCAAAGAGTCAGTAGAGAAATCATTGCAAACTGTTTTAAGTATGGCGGATTTTTAAGGAAGGAATGTATATATGACTCAGATGATGAGCTACCATTGACTCAGTGGATTAAAAAACATCGAGCAGATCTTACTGATTTTCTAGAATTTGTTTACGCTGCTGACATTCAACAAAGTACAGTGGAAATCGAGATTAAAAAGATGTTTAATCACTTTAATTTTGAAGAATATGTACATACGTGCTGATAATGAATTAATGACGAGAGAAATATTAACTGATGATCCAATTGTGACATCAGTGGCTTCTGGAAAGATTTTAAACGATAATGACGACGAAGACGAGCTTGGAGAAGGAGATAGTACTTCTGTTCCATCCATTTCAGAAATGACTAAGAAAATGACTGAAATTCGCAATTTTCTGGAATCTCGTGAAGTTTCTGAACATATATGGAGTAGTTTTTGTGACCTTGACAATTATATAAACACCATTTCTTTTTCAAGTAAAATTGTATAAACGAAAATTACCGATTTTATTGTATAAACTACGTATTTTAATGTTTCGTTTATACTTGTGTATGTACCAACATACATAATAATAACTTTAGCGTGACTTGTTTTATTTTCCTTTGAACGTTTTCTTTTAATTTAATAATTATTATTAATCATTTTTCTATGCATCAGCGCCTAATCTAAATAAAAAAGTAGTGAAAAAGATATTAGATTTTGTTTACTATATGTAACGAACTTCGAATATAGCGAACCATTTTTAGTGATTTTTTGGAGTTCGTTATAAACGGACTTCACTGTATTTTTTTTAAAATATACATCATTTTCGCAGCGCCCAGGTGTAACACGTGAGCTGAAAAGTTTTTGGTCGGACACATAGATGTCGCCCTTTTCAAAAACCCATACGGCTCGGCAAACAGTACCGACTTTCAAACAACACGTGTTAAAATTTCATGACATTTCGACTGTTAATTTACAAGTTATAGTGGTTTTAGTGACGCTACTTTTGATATTTTCAAAACAATGGAAGAAATCGAATTTCGTGTGTTAATTAAACACTGTTTTTTTTGATGGGAAAAAATACCGTTCAAGCAAAGCAATGGCTTGATAAGTGTTGCAGGGACTCTGAAAAATCACTCATCATTTACTGGTATGCCAAATTTAAACGCAGGCGTATAGACACAAATGATGCTGAACGCCCTGGATGCCCAAATGAGGTGGTTACACCGGAAAACGACAAAATTATTTTGAATGGCCGTAAAGTGAAATTACGTGAGATAACTGACACTGTAAAGATATCAAAAGAACGTGTTGGTCATATTTTGGATGAACATTTGGGCATGAGAAAGCTCTGTTCGAAATGGGTGGCTCACATCGGACCAAAAACAACAACGTGTTGATGATTCTGAGCGCTGTTTAGACCTGTGTAAGTGCAATAAAAAGGATTTTTTTTCATGCGATATGTGATAATGGATGAAACATGTTTCCACCACTACACACCGGAATCGAATCGGCAGTCAGTTGAGTGGACAACAGCCGGTGAAAGCGGCCCGAAGCGATCAAAGACACCTGTATTTTGGAAAGCGCATGGAATAATTTTCATCGACTATGCTGAGAAGGGAAAAACCATCAATAGCGAATATTATATAAAGTTATTGGTGCGTTTGAAGGCAGAAATCGCAAAGAAACGGTCCCAAATGAACAAGAAAAAAGTGCTCTTTCATCAAGACATTGCACCGTGTTACAAGTCATTGGTTACGATGGCAAAATTGCATAAATTGAAGTTCGAATTGCTTCCTCATCCGTATTCTCCAGATTTGGCCCCCAACGAGTATTATCTATTCGCAGACCTCAAAAAAAAAGCTCACGGGAAAGAGATTTGACTCCAGTGAAAAAGTCGCCGAAACTGAGGCCTATTTTGAAGGCAAAGACAAATCCTTCTACAAGAAAAGTATAGAAATGGACTGATTGTATCGCTTTTGAAGGAGACTATATTGATGAGTAAAGTCGAATTTTGCAAAAAAAATGTGTTTTAAGTAGCTAAAGTACTCGTTAAATAAAGCCAATTCGTAAAATAAAGTTCACATAAAATTATGAAACTATAGAAGACTTTTATAATATATATAGAATAGTATTCGATTACGAAAACCGGATAGATTTAAATCACTTTAGGATCTTTCAGTATTATTTTCCTCTGTTGTATTACTTTTCTTCTTTGCATAAAAAAATATTGCACTGTTAGAAATTTTTAGTTTAAAAAAGCAATGTAAACTAAAATAAAGAGAAAGTGTTATTGATACTGACAATTTTGTAGTTCCGGGGCTTGCAAATTGAAATTCTTTTAGAGCCTAATTTAAAACGTTAAATAAATTCGAAAAGCGTATCTCCCTTATTATTCCTTCATGATATGTAAGTTATACTTGAAGAAGAGATATATTTTAATGAGTACTATAATCTGCTACAAAAAAAATGCAACTTGTGCAGACAGTGCAGTTTTATATCCTTAAAATAATACTAGAATTATTGTGAAACCCTAAATAGTGATACATATTAAACTTATCTCTTTTTTAATAGGACATCTTGTATTTTTATCATTTGGATTCCTATACCAATTTAGATATACTTTATGCAACATATTCTATACCTTAATTAATTAGTTTTTTAGCTCTGAAAATTATTTAAATTTTATCACTTATTTAAAACACATGACATCAAAATACAAGTAACATTTGTATAAAATGAGAAATTTTTATTATTATTTTAATCCTAACATTTTCTATTGTTTTCTCGAAGTTTTAGTGATCCTCTGTATCTGTGTGTAATTAAGAGTCGGCCTGATAGACCTCTGGGCGTGAAGCAAGTGTTCTTGTGGTTTCTATACTTTTTATTTTTCTTTATTATAGAAATAATAGTATAATTATAATTTAGACTGTCCTTATATTTTTATATTGTATTTATACTTCAGATATAAATTTTTATCAAATTTTTGAAGTTGTTGTATGCAAATTTGCAAAGCCAATAACCTAACAAAAAGAATCTAGAAAATAATTTATAATTAGAGCAGGATTCTTTTTATATACAAAATGAATCACAATTCTTAATTATTTTAATGCTGATTTTTTAAATGGAACACTACATATTTTTACGTTTTTGCATTCTTCGTGAAATTGAAGTTTTTTTAACATTGTACTTAACTTCAATAAATTTCGATATACATCATTTAGGTGCAAGAAAATACAAACATAGAATGAAATGTATATATACAGTACAATCCCGATTATCCGAATCGCGATTATCTGAAATCCGGCTTATTCGAAACAAACTGTTAAAAAGCAAATTGTATTCCCATTAAACGAAAAAATCCCCATTATTCAAAACAGACGATGAGTGGTTTCCTTAACGCGTCGGGGACTCCCCGACGTCTAGAATTTCACCGCTGTCTATGTTTTGGTTAGTCGACGAATATTATAAGTTACTCATTGCGTCTATTATTATCGCAGAGGTAATAGTTTCATTTTAATAGATATTGTACAAAAAGGAGCGTCATAATAATAAGCGTAAACGTGTTGTTATTACCTTAAAAGAGAAACTTGAAGCAATTCAACGTTTAGATAATGGCGAACATATTAAAAATATAGCGAAGGATTTAGGTGTAGCCGTGAGTACTGTTTCAGAGTGGAGAAAAATCGCGAAAAACTTAAAAAATGGTGTAGTGTCTTGTCATCGTCCACACAGGCACGAAAAAGTATGAAAAGCGGTGAATACTAAAAAGTGGATGATTCTTTATTTTTATGGTTTACACAGAATCGAGAAGAACGTGGAATACCAATTTCAGGAACAATTTTAAAACATAAGGCAGTGAGTTTAAGCGGTTATTGAAGCGCCTGTAAATTTTTCTGCAAGTGATGGATGGCTAGAGAGGTGGAAAAAAAGACATGGTGTACGTCAACTGAAAGTTTGTGTAGAAAGATTATCGGCTGATGTATCTGCTGCAAAAAAATTTGCAGAGAATTTTAAGCAGCTTATGAAAGAACATGGTTTACAACCAGACCAAATCTATAAGTGTGATAAACAGGCTTGAACTACAAAATGTTGCCGTCAAATACCTTAGCTTCAAAAACAGAAGCTGGAACACCTGATTACAAACGTAGCAAAGAACGTATTACTGTTCTTGCATGCAGTAATGTTTCTGGAAGACTCTAACTCCCATTATTATGTATTGGTAAGTCAGCAAATCCACGAACCTTTAAGAATATTCGTCGCAATGCTTTTCGTATTTTGTATAAAAATCAAAACAATGTCTGGATAAACGCGAATCTATTTAAAGACTGGTTTTTTGGAGATTTTGTTCCCAAAGTGGAACTTTTTTAAAAAGAACATGGATATCCTAGAAAATGTATTCAATTACTAGATAACGCCCCCACTCACTCAAGTGCGGAGCAACTTGAAAAATGGGGTAATAAAAGCAATGTTTCATATAATCATAGGCAAATGTGGGAAAGTCACCCCAATACGAGTAAACAACTGCTCATTGTATTACCAACTTTTGAATAAACATAAATAATTTTTAGGTGAAATGCCATATTCTTGTACAGTTTGCAACAAATCTTTTACTTTTCAACAGTCTTACCATAAACATATGCTTTATCATTCGTCGGAGAAACCGTATGTTTGCAACGAATGTGGCAGAGCCTTCAAAGAGCATTCTACATTACAGAATCATGCCAGAATACATTCTGGAGAACGACCATTTGGATGTGAAATTTGTGGTAAGACTTATTAAACTCGTATAATAGTGTTAAGAAATATTTCATTTTACAGAGTAAGCATGCAAGTAAAAGGTTTCGCGCTCGGTAATAATACAAGATGTGTTTTAAGTTTTTTTAATTTATGCATAACACTTATTTTTTGCCGTATAAGTTGGACATAATTTTTTTTATTTATAACAAGAATATCACTTAATTTAAATAATGTCTAATTGCAGTATTCCTGAGTAAATACTGTATTGAGATAACCAAATTTCTTCAAGCTGATCCAGTGTTTTAATCTCTGAAAAGAGTCTTGAATACTCATCGTGCAATCGTAGGTGAAACCTCGGACAAACTTTAATACACTCTAATCCCAGGAACCATCGTTTCTCATCAATAGTAAAATACTTTACGGATTCTTCCCCCATTTCGAACCATTAATGTTTCTGTAACAAATAGGAGTCTGTAAACGCTATTAACGAAGTTTTTGAAGTTGTTACAAATTTTGTCTATTGTATCATTTTGTCATAAATTTACGACCAATTGTGTTAGACAATCTGTCAGGTTTCCATTTTATCGAGGTGGTTTTATTTTTTGTATAACATTGTCCTTAAATTTCCTTTGGCTCTAATTCACTATGCACTTAGCACAACGTTAATGGGGATAGAAATCTTACCCCCCGAATATTCAATTGTAAGTTTTATTCCTCTACTTTTTCTTTATTATTGGCTGCATAGATAATTTAGTATATCTGTAGTATTCTCAAGCATTTCCTCCCGCTCCTGTCTATATTTAATAGATCTGGTTAGACTTATCATCTTAAATGATCACGATGTAAATAAGGGATAATTGATAGCACTAATATTTACGATGAAATTTCTTCGTGGTATATTTTCTTCTTAGCTGACAGAAATTTACCCCACCTCTGAGACCAAACTTCTAAAGTATTCTTACCAATCTCTTTGCCTGTAATAACTACAAAAATTTTCTCTTAGATACATTTAAATATATCAGAAATAATAAATAACATTAAGACCCAAATCTAACATAAAAATAAACTAGATTAAATTTATGCTCCCCCTAAAAACTTTTCTTTTGAAATTTATAACAATATTTTTATCTTTTTTTTATATCTGTTTTCTTTCTCATATTGAGCTTACGCAATCTATATAAAATTATAGATACTATGTGTAACTTCATTGATTATTAAATAGTTTACTATTTTGATGTAAAAATAAATAATTTTTTTAAGATGTAACCTTTTACTCTCACTTGAATAAGGTGTTTGAAAAATACTGATACAGCTGAAAAACATACTATAAACTTAGATAAAATTATAAATAACCGGTCAAGTGCAAGTTGAACTTGCGTAATTAGTGTTCCGTACGTTGATTGCTTTTAAAATAAAAAATTTTGTTACGGAGGTATAAAATGATCAGTGACTTTACAAAACACACCTAAAATGAGTTTTCAACAATGTTTGTTTCCAATCTTTACTGAAAACTGATGACTTTGAAATTTTTGTTTTTTTATATACCAGAAAAATTATTAAAGGTAATGCACTCGTGATAATTTCGTTCAATCTACACCCCGTGGAGAATATTCCAGAATTTTTTCAAAATTTTTTGATAAGTACTTTTCGAGATAAGGCGGGTGGACAGCGATTTTTTAAAAATAATACAAAGAAAAGTGCGCGAAAGTATTACATTATATATATACTTTTTACTCCTGTTTTCACAAGCTTTCATTTGACACCACACTCGATGATCTAGTAAAAAATTTTTTTTTTCACTTCCAATTTCACCCCCCAAAACTAACCCCTTAAGTCAAAATTTAACTTTCAAAACTACATGGCTCTGATGAGGCCATCAATTCCTATATTATTACCAAATTTCAACTTTCGATGACAAATAGTTTCGGAGAAAATAGGGTGTGACAGACAGACGGACAGACAGACGGACAGACAGACGGACAGATGGACAGACAGACGGACAGACACCGAAGTCCCCCCCCTTAAACCCTTTCCTCATGTTAGGCATAAAGCTAGTCCAAGAAAATGTATCCTTGACTGAAAGAACCTCAAAAAAGACCTATAACGATACAAATACGAAGTCACTCTTCTACATCTTTTTTCCAACCCTTATATGTTTTATTATAATGGATTATGCTTAAAATTTGCCTTTTATCCCATTCAAAAAACTTCTCTCATAATATTGTTGAAACTGTACAAGATTATCTCATCTCTCTCACCCCCTACCACTATTAAAATTAACAGTAAGAAAAAAATAACTTACTTTTCATATTCCTACAGTCCAAGAATCCGGAAAAGGACATATAACACGCTATATATGAAGTAATCCCTATAACCCCCTACCCCACCTCATAAACCCGTTATATATTTTACTATAAATGATATGCTTAAACTTTATCAATTACCTCAGCCAAAAAACATGGAAAAATTCCCAAAATACTATTGAAACTGTACAATATTTAACGACTTCCACCCCTTTTATCTTCTTTTTGGGTTAAAATTTAAAATATAGAAAAAAAAAACCTAATTTTTGAATTTCTCGACTCCAAAAACCTTGAAAACGACATGTTACGTTATATATATGAAACAACCAGTCTATTTAGCATAAAACTTTTTCATTTCTTGCTAGATTCCGAAGAAGTCAGTTCTCGGAATAAGCCGGCAGGATGAGGGGCAAACGTGAGCATCATTTATTCAATTGACAGTCCAAAAAAATTATGTATAAGTAACATGTAGAAATCTCCTATCAAAAAAATAATGTTTTTGTTCCTACTCGTAAAACAAACACTGTAAGTGCTTTCCAGTTTAAAAAGAAACGTCTAATTTTTTTTTTCTATATATTACTTTCCTTGCTAACGGAAAGTATTGTATTTATATTGTATTATATTTATCCTCCGCCATTTTAATGTTATTAAAGTAACACCTTTTTACAGGTAAGAAATTTAGACAAAGAGTATCATACCTAGTTCATATGAGAATCCACACAGGAGTAATGCCCTACAAATGTACAGCATGTGACAAAAGTTTTAGATACAAAGTAAGCCAAAGATCCCACAAATGCCCTATGAATCCACCAGGGTTAGTAATTCGCATTAACGATGCTGACAGCAGCACTTCACTTATGTTAACTCAGCCACAACCAGTTATTCAAGAAACTAATCAAATTACAAAAAATAATGGATTAGGTATAACGACGTTGTTAGACAATTTAGAAACTCAAAATGTTAGTAACAAGGGAGCAAAGTGTATAATGACAGTCGACTATAATACAGGAAACATAAATCTTATTCCAGAAAATGTTGCTGAAAACAAGAAAGTGTGTAACACAAATAAGATTTATGAGGAACCTCATCAGCAGTTAATCTTGAACCCAGTGGAGGACAATCAAAATAAATTTATTAATAATTGTTTCAAAGGTTAGTTTTGGCTTTAATTCGAAAGCTTGTATTTGAGTTTTCACTAAAATATTGACAAAAAAATACATATACATACAAAATTGTGCCTTAACAATAATTTGAAATAAGATTCAGAAACATAAACGATAACCAAAAATATAAATTTAATATAAAATCAAATATTTTGCTAGTAAAGCAAGTATACAGGATGTCCCAGTATTCCGTGTACATAGAGTTACTGTGGATTTCTGGGATGAAAATATGACCATATAACCCAACTTACCTTAGTCCAAAAATTCGTAATTTTTTGAGATACAGGGTGTCAAAGTTATACTTTTATTTTAGTTTTTCTTAAGTAGCTTCTTTAATAATTATACTATTTGTACAAGATTCAGTGCTAAGGGATTTTTTGAGATGGGAAGTCGAAATCAGCTCGCAGTTTTGTTGTAAATTGTAGGGGGCGCCACTTATTGCACTGTGTATACTTTTAAATTGTCATAACTTTTTTATACCACTCTGTATGATATTTTTAATTAAATATTCATATTTTCCGCCTCCCCTTGCCTAAAAAAGCTCTCTTGGTAAATGTCGCTTCCAGCAACAGTTTCTGAGATAGTGGGATGTTTGTTTCCATTTTTCAATTCCATTATCAAATTCGCAAATGCGTTCCTTCTTATATATATCTTATTATTGTTGTTAGCGTTATATATATCTTATTATTGTTGTTAGCCTGTTTGCCTTTAAGCATGCTCCAAATTGCAAAGACTATTCTTTTGGACTAAGGCTGGATGAAATATGAAGGAACGCATTTGCGAATTTGACAGTGGAATTAAAAAATGGAAACAAACATCCCATTGTCTCAGAAACTGTTGCTCAGCTTCTTTTTTGTAGCTTTATAGTCGGCCACGCTATCATGTCCACGACCCCGTGGTTTTATTAAATCTGCGCAAAGAAAATAAGTCAAATCAAAATCTTGTATATACTTACAAGTTGAATATACAACAATTATAACAGCATATCTCCACACTGCTTTCGCGAAGGCAAGCGGAAAATAAATAAAACAGAGTAGGTAACACATAATTTATGTAAAGTCGATGCATCAGTGGGGGAGGGAATTAACGATTAATACATACAATTATACATAATATAAATTTTAAAAAATCAACTTCAAAATAATCAGATGGAGCGCTAATCAACAGCTTCTGTCTTCAGATCTTGCTCGTGAAGCAACTCCCTCGATCAGAAATGATTCTTCTCGGTACCCCCAAATTTTCTACAATGCTGTCTAAGAATGTGACTAGTGGTTGCGTTTTAGTGGATGGTATACCTTTCAAAAATGCAAGCTAGTAAAGGAGTTATTGGAGTACTGGTTCTTTCTTTTTGATCTTACAAATGATCCCAAATGGGCAACGTGAAGGAGTAGCTATCTTTTCAATTTGATGCAAGTGTTCACCCAGCTCCTTGTTAGAAATACAAGGCAGACAAGCGTTAATGAATTTCTCGACATACCGGCGCATTCCCGAAAACCAATATAATAGCTGATAAGGTTTTGTCTACCGAAACATGTCCCATATCATCGTGGAAATGTAGCACAACTTGTCGTTTGGCAGCTCTTGGCACAACCCACTTATTCCCATCAAGTAATTTTCGTCCATCATTTGAGCGTGCAATACCGAATCGTCGTTATTGATGTTGACTTCATATACGATTACACAAGAAGATAACCGACAGCCTTCGCCAGCTCGGTTCCTAGCTGGTGCATCATCATGAGACATTTTAAATCCTGAACGATTCTCTATATCAAATGTATATTCCTGTATTGCCAACATCCCCTTTCCATTCGAAGAACAAGGTCCGTTTTACAAAATGCTGTTCGAACAGCATTGCGGTCGGTAACGATTTTGAATATAATCCCTATTAGCTAAATTCAAAAATGTTTTAGTGTGTCGACCAAGGCAATGGTTTCCAGCTTATAGGAATGGTATCTCTGTTCCTCTTTACTACTTTTTCGCTAAAGTCAAGAGTCTATCGTTGCAAATTCCTTAATGTACTTTCGGAAGTATCTTGTTAAAGCAGGAAATTGCCCTAGTTTATGAATATTTATGTGTTTTGAATTTGTTTGAACTACTTTTATTTTCCTATTTCCAGGTTATCCTCCTTTCAGACATATTTCATAACCAAGGTATTCAACTTTTTGCATGAAAAATTGACATTTTAAGAGTTTCAGCGTTAAACCAGTAGCCTTTAAAGCGTCAAAAACTTGTAAGTATCGAAGTCCTCGGCCCGTGGATGGTATTAATATCTCATCCATATAGGCAATAACATTTCCATAACTAAATTTCCGAACACCTTGTTAACTGTGCGTTGAAATACATCAGGGGCATTACAGAGGCTAAAAGGTGCCCGAAGGTATTCGTAATGACCATCCGGTGTAACGAGTGCTGTGTTTGATATCGATGTTTCTTCTATAGCTATCCGATGGTAACCGGACCCTAAGTCCAAACTAGTGAAAAACTGACACTCTTAGCTTTTCAAGAAAGTAATCAATGTACGGTAATGGAAATCTGTTTTTAATGGTCTTGGAATTCAGTCCATACACATCCGTTTCTCGCCGTTCTTCTTCTTTACCAGTAGTATGAGACTCGAATATAGTGAATGTGACTCTCGAGTGAGCCTATTCTCCAATAAATAGTCAACTATTTTTTTTATTTCTCCGCGCTCTGAATAGGAAAGTCGATATGGTCGATAAACCACTGGTTTATCGTCAGTAAGGTGTGTTGACATTTTAAGTGTATAAGTTCTACATAATTCCCTCGTATGTTGCCCAAAACAGCATCTAAATGAATTTATTAGAGCAAGCAGACGTTTTAGTTGTTTAGACGTGGAATTTTTATTGTATACCAAATCGTTTTAGTTAAATGGTTCAAGGTTATTTATTTTAATTAAGAAACTAATACGTAGGTTGAAATGTTTTTAGTCTAATTACTTAAAACACATTTTTTTGCAAAATTCGACTTTATTTCTTTTTCAATTTCTCCTTCAAGGGCGATACAATCAGTCCAACGCTTTCCTAACATTTCTATACCTTTCTTGTAGAAGGATTTGTCTTTGCCTTCAAAATAGGCCTCAGTTTCATCTATAACTTTTGCATTGGATCAAAATCTCTTTCCCGTGAGCATTTTTTTGAGTCCTGCGAATAGATAATAGTCGCTGGGGACCAAATCTGGAGAATACAGTGGATGAGGAAGCAATTCGAACTTTAATTCAAGCAATTTTGCAATCATACACATTGGCTTGTGACACGGTGCATTGTCTTGATGAAAGAGCACTTTTTTCTTGTTCATTTGGGGCCGTTTCTTTGCGATTTCTGCTTTCAAACGCACCAATAACTTTATATAATATTCGCTATTGATAGTTTTTCTCTTCTCAGCATAGTCGATGAAAATGATTTCATGCGCATCCCGAAATATAGAGGCCAAAACCTTCCCAGCCGACTGTTGTGTCTTTGGTCGCTTCGAGCGGCTTTCACCGGCTGATGTCCACTCAGCTGACTGCCAATTTGATTCCGGTGTGTAGCGGTGGATCCATGATTCATCCATTGTCACATATCGCATGAAAAAAATCCTTTTTATTGCGCTTAAACAGGTTAAAACAGCGCTGAGAATCATCAACACGTTGTTGTTTTTAGTTCACTGTAGGCAAACGCAGTACCTATTTGGAACAGAGCTTTCTCAAACCCAAATGTCCATGCAAAATATGACCAACACGCTCTTTTGTTATCTTTAGGGAGTCAGCTTTTCACGCAATTTAACATCACGGTCATCCAAAACAACTTTGTGGATTTTTTTATGTTTTCCGGAGTAACCACCTCATTTGGGCGTCCAGGGCGTTCAGCGTGTTTTAATTCAGCATACCAGTAAATTAGGAGTGATTTTTTAAGGGCAGAGTCCCCGTAACACTTATCAAGATTAAAATTAATCTAGAAATAAACATTAAAAATAAATCTATTACTACCAAGTATTATTTGTTTTGCTTTGCTTGAACGGTGGTTTTCCCATTAAAAAAACAGTGTTTAATCAACACACGAAATTCGATTTTGCCATCGTTTTGAAAATATCAAAAGTAGCGTCACTAAAAGCACTGTAACTTGTAAACTAATCGTCGAAATTTTGACACGTGTCATTTGAAGATTGGTACTTCCTAAAAACCATGTAGATTTTTTGAAAAGTGCGACATCTTTGTGTTAGACTAAAAACTTTTCAGCCTACGTGTTAGTTGTTTAGAGGTGGAACTTTTATTATAAACCAAATCGTTTTGGTTAAATAGTTCAAGGTTATTTATTTTAATTGAGAAATTATGTTTAGCTTTGCCGGTAGAAGATTTATCTTGAAAACATTGAACACATCGTACTAAAGTACTTTTAGATCTCAGTTCGGTATCTTGGGAGGAGACGTTTGTGATGGAAATGAGCCCGTTTTTGCTTCGCGTAATACATTCGCTGATATAATATTGCTTGTTGGCAACCGGTCGTAATTTTCACGAGAGGTAAACACACATCTTGATTTTAAACATCTCGGAAAATGTCAAATATATGAGTATAAGTGTCATTGTTAATGTCATTTTTATTAAAACTTAAAATATAAGATGATAAAAATCAGACAGGCTATCATTATTTAGTTTTTTTTTTATTAAATAAATTTAAATTATATATATATATATATATATATATATATATATATATATATATATATATATATATATATATATATATATATATATATGTCATGTAGGCTTTTATATGCTTGCTTCTTTATATTTTGGTTTACTGTGTTACCTAAAAAGTAAGATTTTTAGTATTACATTTAATACAATATTAACTCATCAAATCCTTGGATATACTGATAAAAATAACAAATATCATAAAAATTGGATCAACATTACACCAAACTTTGCAATTGTGTTTTTTTAAAGATATTTAAGTCAAGAGTCTATCGTTGCAAATTCCTTAATGTACTTTCGGAAGTATCTTGTTAAAGCAGGAAATTGCCCTACTTTATGAACATCTGTGTGTTTTGGATTTGTTTCAACTGCTTTTATTTTCCTATTTCCAGATTATCCTCCTTTCAGACATATTTCATAACCAAGGTTTTTTTAAAGATATTTAATTTTAGATGTTGAAATAATTTTTATTTGGAATCTTAAAGATGTTGATGATGAGGTTTGGGGGATCGGGCGCGTCGACATCTTAGGTCATTTGGCTCCCTAATTTTCTTTTAGATTTCTATTTCCAGTTCTTTGAGATAGTTTCGAATTTTATTCTTGTTTAATTGATACGTGTTTATTATTTGCGTTAGTGTGGAAGGAATATTGTGCTTTATTCTTATGTTTGCTAAATGTTCTGCTTCAAAAATATGTTTAACTGTTAGCGTAGAGCTACATCTTGTACATATAGGGTTTGGTTCGTTTTTTAAAAGGTAGGAGTGGGTCTGGTATATGTAACCAGTGGGGGGTACAGTAGTGTTTTTATTTCCCAGAGCTTGTTATTGTTTACTTCTAGATCCCATTCCAGTTGGAACAAATTTCTATTTATAGTAATTAGGCTGTTTTGGAAGTCGCTTGGGTGATTTTCCCCCCTGTTATGGGAATACCGTTATTAACGGCTTTCTTAGCTTCTTGATCAGCTTTATTGTTACCCTTTATCCCCATGTGGCTAGGGATCCAGATGTAGGCAATTGTTCTATTTCTGGATTTTGCAATGTATAGAAGATCTGTGATTTGCCTTAGATATGCATGGCTAGGATTATTTGTTATGACGGCTTTCAGCGCACTTAGTGAATCTGACACTATTAAGGAGTTTTTGTTGTCTTTAATATTAATGGCGTATCTGGTTGCTTCTTTTATTGCTAGTAATTCCGCTGTGAAGATAGTGTTGTGTTGAGATAGTTTGAATTTTTTTGAATAGCTATTGTGCACAATTGCTGCTCCAACCCCTTTTTCTGTCTTAGAACCATCCCTGTATATTATTGAGTATTTGTAGTAACACATGTGTAGTCTTTCGAGAAATTTCGATTTTATTTCAGAATGATTTAGATCCTTCACATGGTGGTGTATGGAGGTGAAGGTCTACTGATGGTTTTGGTGATAACCATGGAGGGAAAGTGTGCCGGAGAGGATAGTCAAAAGCTGGTGGTGTGAGATTATGAAGAGTCATAAATTTATTTATTCTATTTGGGATTGACATATGTGGAGATGCATGATAAGCTCGATGTGAGTTTGTCAAATTTAATGAATATTTTAAATGTTGCCTTTGTAGTGTCGATGTGTAAAACTTCATTAGAGATAGTTGTCTGTCTAGATGCAGTGGTGGAATGGATGATGTGCATTGGAGACTAGGGATTGGTGTAGTTCTAAATTCTCCCGGTGCCAATCTCAAGGCCCGATTTTGGATGGTGTTTAATGACTTTTTGGCACTTGGACTAGCTGCGTCATATATGAGGTCTCCGTACCTTAATTTTGAGAGTATCAATGATTTGTATAGTTTAATTAGTGAGGGGAAGTCTGCTCCCCATTATGTACTAGAAATGGTTCTGAGGATGTTTAGGTCTTGAGTAGTACGGATTTTAAGTTGCTTAATGTGTGGGAGCCAATTTAGTTTATTGTCAAACGTCAATCCTAGGATGTTGACTGTAGTAGTGGTTGGTATGGTTTTATTTTCTATCGTTAATGGGTTGACTTTAGGACAGCTTCTGGTTTTACAGAAATGTATGGCACTGGATTTTGTTGGAGAAAAGGAAAGACCATTGCTTTTGGCCCATTCATTTAGAGCAGAGATAGAGGCATGTAGTTTGTTGGTGTTTTCATTAGAAGAGGGGTTTGCGCTGTAAATAATTAAGTCATCGGCAAATAATTTAAACTTTATGGGGGTTTGAATAATCTTGGTTAACGATAGCATTGCTATATTAAACAGTGTAGGGCTTAGAACTGATCCCTGTGGTACACCAAGGATCAGTTGATGAGGGTCTGATAATAAATTGTTTGATCTAACTTGAAATGTTCTAGGGGCTAAAAAGTGTTGTATGAATTTGGGTAGAGCCCCCGTAAAACCCAGTTCCTTCATCTGTTTCAATATGATGGTTCCATTTATTGAATCAAAGGCTTTTTGCAGATCTAGGGATACAAGGCTAGTATGTTGTCTTTTGTGTATTGCAATTCTGATGTCTGTATCGAGTGATGCCAGATGGTCAATGGCTGATCTGTATTTTCTGAAACCGTATTGATATTTTGATAGGAGACTTTTAGATTCCAACGTCCATGACAAGCGTAGGTGGACCATTCTTTCCAATATTTTACTTAGGTGGTTAGTCAAAGAGATTGGCCTATAATTCCCCGGGGAAGATCTTGGTTTCCCTACTTTATGAATTGGGATAATAATGGCTTTCAGCCATGATTCAGGAAACTCAGCGTTTAGCCACAAGCGATTATAATATTTTATTTTATTTTTTTTTATTTATTATTTTTATTATTTTAAAGAGTTGACTACTAGGAATGTGAATAATTATTATATTTTATTATTTCCGTTGCAGAATGCATGCTTAAGCAAAATGATATGTACACAATGGTTATGTCACCCATATTGACTGAAGTGGAGTCATTATGCCTAAATAGTAATTCTCCAATTAGTCAGCCAACTTCACCAGTGGAAGAAAACATACAAGTAATAAGAGAGAAATGTTTGGAAGAACTATTTAACTAAAACCAATATAGTTTTGTTTTATTAGTTGTCTTATTTATTTGTATTTGTGTACCCTCACTGAAGCGTTACATTTCCAGGGTGTTTAAGGAGAAGTTATTCAGATTAAATAATAATTGTAAAGTGATACATTAGATTCATATCGAGATGAAAGATATTCCAGTACTTGCCAGAAAAAAAATATTTGTATATTTTATAGGTGCTAAATCCACCTATAGACGCAAGGCAATTACTTTTTATGGACATTTTTTTATATTCGTCCCGAAAATTCTTACTATTTTTCGCCCGATTCTGTTTCTACAAATTAATAAATATTTAGTCACTCATTCACAAAAAACTTTGTATGTTCGCAACATGTTGATGTTATAGCAAGCCTTCAAAACTCCATCTACGGCGGCGCGGCGTCCCCACATTTATTTGTTTTCCTGCAAAATTCCACTGCCCAAACTTGATACGTAAATAACTATTTAACCTTTTGAAGTCAGAACTGTCTATATTACAAGTATGGATATAAAGAATGTGATAGTTGTAGTATGGGTTGGAAGACTTATAGCCCAGCAAAGAGACCGGAGAGATCAATTTGCCAATCCCAATTAACGTCTGAGTAATGTAAACCAGATGGACCTACAGTTTAACCTGAAATCTGAAGCTCATGCTCATTTTATGGTCTTGTTCTTTTAAGTCCCTGGTAGCCACGAACCTCGGCGGAGCCTGTCAAACCTTTACTACTTCTATGAACGTCTTCGTAGCATGGCGACGAAGTATATACGTTAGTGACGGCGCGGCGCTCGAACCTTCTAGGCCGATTTTAGATCTGTATCTTTCAAGAGAGCATTATCCACCTGGTCAACCTTCCGGCTTAAGTAACTATAAGCCAGCAACATGCTGCATCACCTATACGGAGGTTTGGTGTCTTCGTAGTCAGTCTTTCATGGTCCTTGAAGGCTATCTTCAGGTATAACTTCCCTCATAGGAGGGCGGTATCTTAATCGTCATATGGTTGTAAATACAGATATTTATTGTATTAAAACAACCAAAGTATTTGGATAGGAGTAGTTAATAAAATATAAGACGTCTGTTGAAATAAAATGAAAGTAAATACTTTCCTTTTCTAATTACCATAGTGGACAATAGCTAGAAAAACTTTAATTTCGTCTGCGTTAGTGTTGAAATCTTTGGTATACTGATACTACGAAACATTTACCACCATTAGATCTATTCTGTTCTGTATATATATATATATATATATATATATATATATATATATATATATATATATATATATATATATATATATATATATATATATATATAGATACGCGTCATTATTAAATTTCTCACTCGTGAAGGCGTCAAACCGACCGAAATTCTGCGGAGATTGACTGTACAGTTCAGGGATCAAACACTGTCAAGACCTCGTGTGCTTGCCTGGCATAAGGAGTTGATGGGAGGCCGTAAAGAGGTCGAAAATGAGAACCATTATCGTCGTCCACGGACGTGGCATTTTGCAGAATGATTTTTTGCACGAACGTCGCACAATCAATGCGGCGTACTACTGCAACCTTTTGGATGAGGTTAAACTTGCTTATCGCCGCAAAAGACGTAACCAACCGATAAGAGGCGTGATTCTTCTCCATGACAACGCTCGACCCCACAATGTAATTCTCACTCGCGAAAAATTGGAGAAAATGAGTTGAACAACACTTGACTACCCTCCCTACAGCCCTGACCTGTCGCCCTGCGATTTTCATCCCTTTGGGCGGGAAGCCAACGATTTGATGACGACAACGCGATGGAGGGCTTCGTGCGGAATTGGTTACTGACAGCCCTTTTCCTTTTTGCGACGACGGTATCAACAAGCTCCCGATACACTGGGAAGAGTAGCAGGAGATTATGTTGAAAAATGATATGTACTTGGTTTATTTGTTATAGTAAATAAAAAATAAATATATATATATATATATATATATATATATATATATATATATAATAAATAATATATATATATATATATATATATATATATATATAAAATAAATAAATATATATATTAAAATATATATATATATATATATATATATATATATATAAATATATATATATATATATATATATATATATATATATATATATATATATATATATATATATATATATATATGTATATATATATGTATATATATATATATATATATATATATATATATATATATATTGTGACGTCTTTTTATGACATGCTAAACTGTCCTCAGTTTGAGGCATCTTTTTCCGTACCCTGTGAGAAGTTGTTTGTCCCACGCTTGAGCGCAATTTTGTAAGGTGTGCTAATTTTGCTTTATTTTTCGCCCCATGTAGACTGCGTCATTTTGTAACATTTTTAAATACTGGACGCCCCAAGCTTGAGCACAATTTTCTTGCAGCCCCGCTTTAATTTCTGATAATGAATTGAGTGAGACCTGATTTTAAAAGAACTAAAGAAATTAAAGAAATACTAGCTCAGTTTTCCTTGGTAGAGGGATATGGGTAAGAGATAATTTTTGTACGTCTTTTTGGAATTTAATTCTATTTTTAAAGAAACCTCAGTTGTACGACTTTTTTTTGGGCACCACTCATTTTAAAATAGAAAGGATTTAACTTCAGCTAAGAAAAATGAGAAAAAACTGAAGTGTTTTATGGATATTACTAAAAAGAAATTAGTCTAGCACAACTGATCCTGAAAAGAAAAATAACTATTCAGTGAGACACTAGCTTTAATCAACAAAAAAAGAATTTATTCATATTTTTAAAATGAAAATAAAAAGTTCTAACCTTTACAGTTATACCAAAAAATTCTAGCCTAAATAGTAGTTGTTACATTTAAACTTTAAACTTTTACAACCCCCGAAGGCGAGACATCGTGTTTTACACTTCACTTTTTTGTCTGTTATTCATTGCTGTTAATGCACTGCTCTTAAATAAGTCTATTGGAGGGAGTTTTGTTGACTTACTCTTTTTCAGTCCTGCTGTGATGGACTTCGCCCGATTTCACACTTTTTCTTAACACTTAGAAAGCTCACTACAGCTTTTATTGTCGAAACTGGTACTTTTACTTAGCGGCTTCTGAAGAAAATTAGCCTACTTCGGCTAGATGGAAAATAGCCTCTCGGCTAGACGGTACTGCCTGGTCTGCGGCTAGATGGAAAAAGCCTCGCTGGTAGTTTCTCAGGCCCTTAAATAATCGTGCGATTTTTGCCGGTAATATCCGGACGCTCCAATCAAAACTCCGGGTCAAACATTTCGCCAATCGCGGCCTGGCGGTAGGTTCGATCAGCAACCCGCACCACACAGTATATACTGAATGTCCTGAAACTTTTGTTTAATATACCGGTCGATGTTTTAAAATAAAAATAAATACAATTTGAAGTGAAAAATCAGTAACATTGCATGGTCTTAAAATCCAGGAAAAAATGAATGTTACATTTACCCCCTTCCAAAAAGAAATAGACTACACTAGTCTATTAAACTAAGGCTACTGATGAAAAGGTACAAAGTGGTACACTATCACTTAATACTAAGGTCAGAACTTAAAACAAAATTACAAACTTCGGTCCTTACTACTAGACTTAATTCTATTAAGCACTAATATTAAGTACAATGAAAACCAAATGAAAATTTTTGCATGTACACAAGAATCTTATAACTAGACTTAACTTAATTAAGCACTAAGGTTAAGTACATCAAAAAGCAAATAAAAATCCTTGCATGAACATAAGAAATACCTGTTCAAAGTAACAATCGCGGTCTTCTTATATAAAAGAATCAGCTCTGTTATTGTTACCAAAACAAAAAAATAACTGTCTAGACTCTTGTCTAAATCAAAAAAAAGTGAACTGAAATAAAATATGAACCCCCCCTTAAAATCTTTTAAGGATTGTCTGAAAATTTTTTATTTCAGCAAAAGAAATTTATAAAAATTCTTAAATAAAGAAAAAAAATAAAAAAATGATTCTAGTGCAAACACTTACACTAAAAGGAAAAGTCTTGTCAGACCATTTAGCACAAGGCCAAAAAAAATAATATCTGGATAAATATCCAGACAAACGCTCGGGAAAAATCGCTATCCATGCTCTAGCTCATCGCTAAGAGGATATTCTAAATCTAGTATCACTACTAGTCGCACTCAGAAAATAATCGCACTCTATATCGCAATGTCGACGTCCTAAGACATCTAGACATGCTAAAGTCGCTAGGGAAAACGCTCTGGTTGATCGCCAGAAAACACGTCAGCTCATCGCCAACAAAACACTCTGGTATCGCCAGAAAAAACTCGGCTCCTCGCCAAGAAAACATTCTGGTATCGCCAGAAAAAAACTCGGCTCCTCGCCAAGAAAACACTCTGTAAATAGTCCTCGACTACACAAAGTCTGCGTTCTAAAAGAACAAACTCGCCATGAACATAGTGAGCAGCTATAAAAGCTAACTAAATCACTATAAGCGCAGTGAATAGCTACAAAAGCTAAAATTCACTCTTAACACAGTGAATAGCTATAAAAGCTAAAATTCACTCTAAACACCGTGAATAGCTATAAAAGCTAAAATTCACCAAACTGAATGATCCTGCTTCAAAAAGCAACGTTCACTAAGAACGGAATGATTAGTCCACGCGCAACTAACATTCAAGGAAACATTCCCAACATAACTATATGAGACAGCAAGTCTCGAAATAGGACCTCCCTAAAGTCATAGTCCTATATAGGAGTCCATAAGCAAAACGACTCAAAATCTCGCATTTTGAGCACATGCCCTCAGGCAACCAACATACACCGAAATATATACAGAAATATGTACAGTAATATATACAGAAATATATACAGGAGTTCAAATCCCTAACTCTTGGTTATGATAACTCCATACTGAGCTTGGTGAAAGCTCTTAGCAAAGCTAATCAAATCTTCGGCACATCGCACCAAAGTGACAAATCTGCCTAGAAACATGAGCCAGAAAAAAACGCTCTCCGTCATTCTTCAGGGTGGCTACACAGAGAAATAAAACTTAACCAGCATTGCGCCTCTTCAAGTTGCATGAAGAACCCTCGTGTACTGGTCTCGCCCTAGAACAACAACGAAAAACATTCAATCCATCCCACATAACAGGAGACAAACACTTCACCACGATATACTGAATGGTGGAGACAAAAAAAAATACAGAATTGGTGACCCTGGAGTCCACCAACAAAAGGGAGTAGATTATAGCATCCACTAAACTAAAACGGTGTCTACCACACCACCATAAGTCAAAAAAATTAATCAATAGGGTGTTCCGAAATACACTACTGCCAACAGCCTGTCACCACTAATAGGCTAATTGGAGCTGAGGTCGACTACAGTAGTTAGGCTCTCCTTTGGTTCAAACAGAAATAACCATTGGGTAACAAAACCTTTAAAGGTCCCAAAGGTCAAACGTTCACCCCCCATAGACTACCCTTCCAATCAGTCTGTTCCTCAGGAAGACTAACTTCCTGCCAAACGTCGTAACGGCATCTGTTAGCACCCGGTGCATCACAGCCTGTAAAAACAGATAACTCATGGGATACAACCTAAAAGGTTTACAAGGTTGACTTAACCAAGCTTCTAACGAAATTTTTTAAAAAAACGAAAATGAGCTTAAGAAGCTACATGAAGCAAAAATTGCTCAATTTTCCGGTGGCAACGCAACAAAACTTTTGAAGACGACAAGAGCTTTCCCAGCTTAATCAGAAACAAGAAGAAAACATCGTTGACAGCTAAAATATTCGATCATGGTGTTAATCGTCTCCCTAAACAATAGCCTCTAGAAGAAACTGCTACAGGTATCAGGCATAACCGTTTTCTGTCAGCCCAAACTTCTAGATTACCTCTTGGAAATCTAAAAATTCGGTTAGGAATCTTCCTTCACTGCGCTTAGCCTCTCTTGACAAGGTTCTCATCTCGGTATCAGATTTTGATCATTTCTTTGTGAAACGACTGTCTTACTCTGCTCTCATCTCCTGTAAATGATCAGCCTTTAGTTCTCCTGCAGAACTTCAATTTTCTATCAATCTGATAGTAAACCGAAAAAACTCAACATACGCCTATGAGTCCATGCAAAAAAATTTTTAAAAAATTAGTGACTCAAAGGTAACGTTTAAACGGCTCTGAAAAAAAATAGAAAATACCCTCAGTTTGTCAATTCAGAAGAAGATCTAAATCAAAATAATCCAAGTCTTAGACTTACTGGATAAACCAAAATCAATTTACTCTTAATTGCACCCAACATATACCATTAAGGTAATAAAAATACACCCACTCGGGTAACAAACTTTGAAATTGCTCATAAAAAAATTTTTTGACTCAACATCATACTACACGAGCTACATCTTGCGCTTGTCCTAACTCAAGATCACCTTGGATTGCCTCTAATCAAAATTTCGCTTCCAAGTGCCAAGAACTGGATATTATTTGGGGTCATAAGCAAATCAAATCCCGCGACCACCGACATACCAGTCTTATGATATATCCTGAGTGTGACTCCTTCGCAAGCTCGCAACAGCTGAGTCGATGCTAAACATCAACCACAATCAACCTAAGTTTGGGATATGGCCAATACCCAAAACCTTAGCAAAACTATAAAAGTAAGCTATCCTCAGCTCAACTTTTATAACAGGCAAAAAAAAACGAGGTCGTCACCTCTACAGAGCAACATCAAAAAAAATTTAAGCAATTAAGATAATGTAAATATAAATTATTCTTCTTCTGACAAACTTTCATTAGGGTTAGGTTCATTGAATGGTTTTAAGTCTTTAATATGCCATCGTCCTACTTTAGTCCCATCTAAATTAACTAAACCATAAACTAAATCCGAAATCTTTTCTCTAATCACGCAATGCACATACTTAGGTACCAACTTAGATGTGAATTTATCAGCTGCACTGGAAAGAATTTTATTTTTTCGCCAAACGTGATCACCTATATTAAAGGCAAAATCCCTTTTCCTAAGGTTGTAAGACTTACTGTTCCGTTCATAAGCCTTATGTATCCTACTACGCACGTCGGTGAAAATATCTTTTAAACCCTTTAAATTTTCGGCGTACTCACCCCTGTTACCCGGAATTATTTCGCTGTCAACATTGACATCCAAATCTAAATTTTTATAATACGATCCAGATAGAGGTATCTGTCTGCCGTAAACTAAGAAAGACGGTGTAAACCCGGTTACTTCGTGTTTGAATCTTTGAAATTCCTTTATCCCGAATTATCACGTGAATCAACGAATATTATTTTGAACGAAATTATATTGTAGAGGGCACACGGGATTGAAACGTATGTTAAAACTATTTGTCTCACTTAAGCTCTTAAGACACTCAGAAGTAAACTGAGTACCGTTATCGCATATCGAAAGCGATGAAACTCCGTGGATTAGAAAAATATCGTTTTCAAAAATTTTCAAAAAGCATTCGGCTTTAGAGCTTTTCAAAGGAAATAACACGGTATACTTTGTTAACCAGCAAGAAACCACGAGAAGCCATTTATTTCCCTTTTTTGAACGTGGGAATGGGCCTACTAGATCAGCTGCTATGACTTGAAAAGGGTAATTAACCGTTTTCTCTTTACCCATCAGTCCCCCATAGGTAGTGCATTTGGAGATTTCTGCGCTCCACATACTTCACAAGTCCTCACAAACTTTACGATATCAAAACGCATTTTTGGCCATCTATACGATCTATATCAACTGTATCAATTCTTACGCCAATCTGTGCATTAAGACTGTTTTCGTCCGCTGTATGATCTGGGATTCTTGACAAAGCGTCAGGAATAACATTGTGGACTCCTTTTCTATGAATTAAATTAAATGTATGTTGTCTCAGCCTAATCGCCCAACGCGCTAGTTTGCCACTAGGGTTTTTAATAGAATTAAGCCACAATAAACTATAATGATCTGTTATGACCGTGAAAGGAACACCTTCGATGTAAGGTCGAAACTTTTCGATGTTAAAGAGTACGGCTAAACATTCTTTTTCAACAACCGAATAGTTACGTTCAGCCTTTGATAAAGTTCTACTGGCATACGCTATCACCCTTTCCTCACCATTGATTTTCTGTGTTAGGACGCCCCCTAAACCAGTATTAGAAGCATCACTAGAAATATAAAACTGTTGGGAAAAGTCTGGTTGGGATAAAATGGGAGCTGAAACCAATAGTTCTTTAATCTTTATAAAAGATTCTTCGGCTGCCTTTGTCCAATCTATCGATTGTCCTTTTTTCCGTCCTTTCAAAAGATCATTAATAGGTGACAACAAGGTAGAAAAATTCTCGATAAAACGTCTGTACCACGAACACATTCCTACGAAGCGCTTAACTTCCGTAGTATTAGTAGGCCTCGCATAATTAACCATGCTTGCTACTTTATCCGGATCGGTACGCAAGGAATTTGAGCCTACAATATAGCCTAAAAACTTTAGAGAAGTTTTGAAAAAATCACATTTGCTCAAATTTATCGTCAGTCCGGCCTCTTTCAATTTATCTTTTACTTCCTTAAGTAAGCGAATATGCGATTCGAAGTCTTCCGATGTTACTAAAATATCATCGAGATAGGTAAAAATATGTGGCTCATATTTCGGACCAAATATAGCGTCCACTAAACGTTGCTGAGTTTGAGCAGCGTTCTTTAGACCAAATGGCATAGTGACGAACTGAAATAGACCTCGGCCTACTACTGCAAAAGCGGTCTTTTCCTTAGAGGATTTGTCTAAAGGAATTTGCCAGAAAGCCTTTCTAAGGTCTATCGAAGATACATACTTAGCATTCCTGAGTGTTGTCAAAATTCTATCGATGTTCGATAATGGATAGTTATCAAATTTGCTGACCTCGTTGAGCTTTCTTCCGTCATAGCTTAGACGATGTCACTCCGAGTGTCAACATTTCGTCTAACTCCTTATTTAATACCTTTGACATATACGGAGACATGGCGAAGGGCCTTGTCTTTACAGGACTGGCATCAGCCGTATCTATAGACATGGTGATTTTATTCGTTCGGCCTAACCTATCTTTACTACTTATTTCTTTGAAAGAGCTTATTACTTTTTCTGCTTTTAAGCGTTCCGTCCGCGAGAGATCTTCTAGGGTACATAGACGCGAGAAAAGGTTTTCTAATGAACTTTCTGAATAACAATCTTTAAAACTTGTATGAGAAGTGACTTCTAGGGACTGTGGATACCACGAATTATTTTTAAAATTTACTAGAATTCCGAATTTTTGTGCGAAATCACATCCTAAAACCAAAGTATGTGATAGAGAAGGTACTACTAGAGCAGAGATTACTAAACAATGACCATTGCAGACTAGCGGCAACTCAACCGTACCTAAAACTTTTAGACGGCTGCCATCTGCAGTGGTAACACTTCTATTTTTGACGTGGCATATTTTTATACTTAAACGACTTAAAATCTTAATACCATTCTGACCTATAACGGAGGCATTTGCACCAGAGTCAAATAAAGCCGAGAAATGGGCACCTAATAGATTTATCCTTATATGCGGTCCATTATCTAAATATTTATGCACGAATAAAGGAGACATGTGACCATTTGGAGAAGCAGGAGTTTTAATTTGAGGAGAATTTTTATTAGACTTAAAAAAATCAGAAACCTTTTGTAACTATTTAGTCCTACCTGATCTATTGGAATATTTCTTTACTTAAGATCCTCGTTAGAATCTTTTCTTTTATCCGCGACCGGACGTTCTGAGAAAGTACGACGGATTTTCAGTTCATAGTCTAACTCATTTTCCAGTAGGTGATTGACTTTTAAAATTAAAGGCTTCCATGATAAATGAATAAAATTTAAAAGAATTGTTTAAAAAATCATAAAAATATTTCTCCTGTGCTCCCAATAGTCTAAATAAAAAATACGTAAAGGCACTTAAAATATGTAAACTTCTTTATCAAACATTTAAAAAATCTTCGACAATTTCAAAAAAAATTTCTAAGTATTGCCTTCTATTAAAATTCTTTTACTACGATATCTTAAGAATTTTCAACAAAAAAAAATCTCCAAATACCGTTTCGTCTATCAGCAAAGTATTTTTAATATTCATGCAAAATATAGGTGAGAAAAAAGAACAGTTTTTTGTTCGGTTATCCGCAAAATAAACAGTGCAAAATTAAAGTCGACCAACACATTTGCTAATCTGAACTATAAAGTTAGCTTTTAAGAAAAAAGTAGGAATCGCTTATCTTAGAGTCAACAACAAAATTCAAATATCTAACTCATATCATCAGATAAATTGAAATAAAAAATTCTACAAATTTCCTGCTTTTGTCTTACTGCTATAGTGTAGTTTCTTTTAATAAATATTATTAAATAAAAATATCTGCAAAGTTAGAGCTTTTATTTTGTTCGAAAGCTAGTACACTGAACCCTTTTTTTAAAAAATAAAATTCCAAAAGCCCCGCGTTGACAGCGCTATTTTTATGTGACGTTCACTTTATGACATGCTAAACTGTCCTCAGTTTGAGGCATCTTTTTCCGTACCCTGTGAGAAGTTGTTTGTCCCACGCTTGAGCGCAATTTTGTAAGGTGTGCTAATTTTGCTTTATTTTTCGCCCCATGTAGACTGCGTCATTTTGTAACATTTTTAAATACTGGACGCCCCAAGCTTGAGCACAATTTTCTTGCAGCCCCGCTTTAATTTCTGATAATGAATTGAGTGAGACCTGATTTTAAAAGAACTAAAGAAGTTAAAGAAATACTAGCTCAGTTTTCCTTGGTAGAGGGATATGGGTAAGAGATAATTTTTGTACGTCTTTTTGGAATTTAATTCTATTTTTAAAGAAACCTCAGTTGTACGACTTTTTTTTGGGCACCACTCATTTTAAAATAGAAAGGATTTAACTTCAGCTAAGAAAAATGAGAAAAAACTGAAGTGTTTTATGGATATTACTAAAAAGAAATTAGTCTAGCACAACTGATCCTGAAAAGAAAAATAACTATTCAGTGAGACACTAGCTTTAATCAACAAAAAAAGAATTTATTCATATTTTTAAAATGAAAATAAAAAGTTCTAACCTTTACAGTTATACCAAAAAATTCTAGCCTAAATAGTAGTTGTTACATTTAAACTTTAAACTTTTACAACCCCCGAAGGCGAGACATCGTGTTTTACACTTCACTTTTTTGTCTGTTATTCATTGCTGTTAATGCACTGCTCTTAAATAAGTCTATTGGAGGGAGTTTTGTTGACTTACTCTTTTTCAGTCCTGCTGTGATGGACTTCGCCCGATTTCACACTTTTTCTTAACACTTAGAAAGCTCACTACAGCTTTTATTGTCGAAACTGGTACTTTTACTTAGCGGCTTCTGAAGAAAATTAGCCTACTTCGGCTAGATGGAAAATAGCCTCTCGGCTAGACGGTACTGCCTGGTCTGCGGCTAGATGGAAAAAGCCTCGCTGGTAGTTTCTCAGGCCCTTAAATAATCGTGCGATTTTTGCCGGTAATATCCGGACGCTCCAATCAAAACTCCGGGTCAAACATTTCGCCAATCGCGGCCTGGCGGTAGGTTCGATCAGCAACCCGCACCACACAGTATATACTGAATGTCCTGAAACTTTTGTTTAATATACCGGTCGATGTTTTAAAATAAAAATAAATACAATTTGAAGTGAAAAATCAGTAACATTGCATGGTCTTAAAATCCAGGAAAAAATGAATGTTACAATATATATATATATATATATATATATATATATATATATATATATATATATATATTTATATATATATTTTACATATGGCGTTGTGGCAGCCCGTGGCCCGTTATTTATTTAATAATCTCACAAAAATTACTTTATAATTTTTATTTGCAAGGGAAGTGGTGAGTGAATAACTTTAACAATTTTTTTTTATTTAATATAACATTTTGTTATATGAGTAGTGATTCAATGTGAATTTTGTGAAAGTTTTGAAACGAAAAGCTCGCTAATGGGTAAATTTGTAAGTTGAGCATCTAATTTCAATTAGAAAAAGGTATTTATGTAATTTTAGAAACACTTAGAATGTTAGAAGGCAGACAAATCTTATAGTTAAAGTTTGACACTATTAGTGTTCCGTATGGGACACTTATAAGATCTCTTCGGTGTCTGTACGTTTGTCTGTCTAGCAGCCTGAACTAACCAGATGGTGTCGTAGGGATTAAGATAGGTGGATATGTCATGTATAAAGAATTAATCACATACAGGAGAATTTTCAAGCTCAGATCTGAAGTGGTTTCTAAGTTTTTTTTGCTTCAGGGACCTGGTGTTATTTTGCAGTAGTATCACCGTCATTCTCTCGTTGCTAGTTAACGGTAGTTGCATCGCTCTGGAGAATGACCAGAGAACTAACAAGGGGAAAAAAGAAGAAGAACAAACCAACAATCTTTCTATATGAATATTTTACATTGAGTCAGAAAGCAAATCTTCTGGCCGAGATGTTGGAAGACCAGTTTTCGCCGAACACACCACAGCACCTTGAAGTGGAAAGAGAAATCAGGGTAGATTAGACTATTCGAATTTTTAACCAGATTAACGCATAGCCACTCATTGCCTTTTAAACCACCCCGAGGCAGTAAAAAAGGTCATCAAGTGCATTTCAAAGATGAAAGCTACCGGAAAAGATAGCATCGAGGCGGGACCGCTGAAAAAAAACTCTCATAAAAACAGATCGTGATGCTCACAAACTTGATAAACGCGATATTGAGGCTAAGTTACTTTCCATAGAATGTGGACGAGGTCGTAATGATTCATAAATATGGAACATCCACAAAGGGGGCCAAAACTACAAGCCCATCAGCCTATTTTTCGTATTAAGGAAAATAGGTGAAGGGTCATAAAATCGAAAGTAAACGAGCTCCATGGCAACCTGAACTAGCAAGATGGCTTTCAGCCTGAGCACGGGACGATACATCATACGTTAAAGCTCGCCCAATAGGTAGGAGAAGGTTTCAATCATTGGGGATGCTTGGGGGCTATAATGTTAGATGTTTCGAAGGCGTTTACTATGGTATTAGTGATAAAACTTATTAGACTCGGGTCCTTCCCTTACATCACTATACTGGTTCAATCATGTGAATCCAACGATCCGTGAAGCCTTCAGACCGAATTCAAATGTGAAATGTGAAAGGTTCCTGCCACCGAATGATCCTATACCAGTTATCTTGTGAGGGAGTGGGCCTCTGCTCGACTCGGATACAATTCAGTCGAGTCACTAACTAGGAAGAAAAAGTGGTAAGAGCCAGGAGTTGAAATAGATGAGACAGAAAGGATATTTATCCGGATTGTAAAATAAATAATATTTAATAAGAAGTACCAGTGGACGCTGAAAAACTCCTACTTAAATGTTCAAATCTTTGTATTTCTAAATGAGCCAACCAACCATCGTTTAACAGGGCTCGATAAAGATAAAATAATGTTTCGACTTTGGTCATTTTTGGATTTTTTGCCCGGGTACGATAAACTTTCAAGAAACATAGGTCTTAGATTCCGGAATCTTTTAATAGATAGTCTGGTTTTTGTTTTTATTCACGATGGAACTCTGTTATTAAAGCATTTAATATACAATTTTAGGAATGCAATGAAATACTATTTTTGTCGCCAATTGCTATTTAATCTTTCATTTCATTTTTTATGAATTTCCAACAAGTAACAGCTACAACAATTAAAAATACAATTTTACCTTCGTTAATTATTTTTCATGGTTTATATTTCCTACTTTTATTATTAACCCGGATTTATAACCAATATATTATGACTGGTATCTGACAATAGTTAAAGAAAAATAATACCTCAAGATAATAGATGCCCAAAGCGGTGGAATCTTTGCGGAATGACAACACAGCAGAAGTCATGTGGACATTTTTGGAAACGAGCTGTTCTAGTTGGCTTATATGTTAGGGCATATCAAAGTAAAAGTACTTTCATTAAAACTATATTAAAAGTATAAAATATGACTGATCTCCTGGTCTCCGCTCTCCTCCTGGTGCGCAAATGTTGTGTCCAGAGTATGTCTTAACGTCTCCTTCCCAGAAGCTGTGCTCCCAGACCTGTCAGTATGGCAACTGCATTAGAAGTACTGTAAATGCAAGACAAGTTACAGAGGTACGGGGATGGTATATTTAGAGACTTTTATTTCATAAATTACATTTTAATTTTTTTAATAAATACTGTTGATGATACAATTTTTCAGCTTTGATAATTTTAAAACAATAATCAATTTCAAATAATAGACGGACAAAAAAAAGAACATGCTTTTATTACCGTTATTCTACGTATTGTATACAAAAGCTTGTAATAAAAGAGCAATCAGGTATCTGACTTCAGTTCGAGTTATAATTTTAATGATTTATTTATCACTAATAGGTTTCATTCTGAATTAGAAACTTGTGATATCCAAATTTATTCTGTGATCCATTAGTGTGACATATGTATAGTCGCGTATAATTGTATAAATGTTGTCATTTATTTTGCAGGCAACATGTAAAGTTAATCCCAAGATATAAGATCCTGCCTTTTTGCTTTTTCAATGGGGCAATAAACGACCCTATTACGATTTGTGCATAGTTGCCAGGTATTACGATAAACGTATTTTTATTTTACCTGCTTTTTATACCGCCCTCACTTGCACCTAAAATCATATTGACTCTATTTTTACCTATATATTTACTACCTGGCAACCCAGTTTGAAACCCTTTAAGTATTTGATAATATAGGCCTAATGACCACAGGTCATCATGAAGATTCGAAAGATATTTTTATTATTTTTAGTTTTACTTACAACTTACAACGTAACGGTTAATAAAAAAAGTTATAAATGATATACCTTGTGAAAGCTGGAAGAATTCCATTCAGCACGTTGTTAAAGTTGAAGATTCATATATTTATGTAAATAATATAAAACCACTGACAATTACCTCAGCTGATGACACTGATAGTCAAACCGAATTAGGCCTAAGTTAAAATATATTTTTATTTATACAATATGTCTCCTCTTGTAAACCCCATTCATTCAAATTGTATATTTGTACTTCTTATCCATTTGTTTTTACATGCATCTATAAATAAACATCTCCAAAAATACTTATAATTTTATTTATTTGCATAAATGAATAAAATTCTTAAGTCCATCTCTGCAACCTATCATAAACAAAAGGTCAGAATTTTTATATTGCCCACTTAAAACGGCAAAAATCAGGATCTTATATTTTGGGACAGGCTATATGTATGTTATGTATGGGGTTTAACAACACCTTTTTTTTATTTTAATTTAATATTTATAAATAATTTAAATATGTGATATTTAATCTTTATTTTATTGTATCTACATAATTACTTTTAACATTTAATTGATATTGTAAAAATAAATGAGTTACATCTAGTTACGAGAATTTTAAATATTTATAGTGTTATTATTTGATATGTATTCCTAATCATTAACATAAGCTTTGTTGATTGTAATACTACCTTTATTTTTCTGATTTTCGTCCAGGTAAATAACAATAAATATAGTTATTGCTGCTGAAGAAATGAAAATAGAAATCGATATGATCGATTTTCCGACACATTTTTCTGCAATTTTGAATTTTAAAAAAAATATTTTCCAATATTTCTTCCCTTATTTTGTGTACGAAGTATAAAAATCTAGGCAACTGGAACATCAGTAGGTAATGACCATTGGAAATATCGATCATAATCGAAAAACTTTTATTTCTTAATTTCTAGAAAAATATTCTTATAAAAGATTGTGCTCGGATCACTTTTTACATTTCTATTTTATAGCTTATTTTATTTAATACACTCTGATCCCATTATGGCCATTGAAAATATTCAATTTGTATAATTATACATTATACATTACCTCTCATATTAATAAATATATAATAACCTGGAGAAAGTCTAATGGGCTTCCTGTATACGCTGTTAAGAGGCCATATACGATATGGTGTATGGCCTGGCGGGGGCCTCTGTACTCGCAGGCCGGTGTTCCGTTTAATCTCCACTTATAGAGATAGTCACGGCAAAGGTCGTGAAAGATTCTAATTCTGTTCAGTATCTTCCACCTACTACAGCGTGTTAACTCCATTCCTGGTGGCCCTATGCTGTGGTCCAGTGTGTGCGCGCTATGTGAGGTGGGGCTCCATTTTCCCAGGAATCTCTCAACTTCTCCTTTAAGGCGAAATCTTCTTCGGCAAGTTGGTTTGCGGAAAAGAGTGGAGGAGATCTAGATTTGAGTCTTTGTAGTAATATGTTAGGAATATCTGCATGTATCGGCGGCTGAAGGCGGTCATAGCGTAGTGAGTAAGGTGTCTGCTTTCTACGCCGGTCACCCAGGTTCGTATCTCGGCTCGGAAAAAATAATTTAAAAAGCCTTTAGAATGTGACGGTTGCCTCTCTCGGGAAGGCAATGGCAAGCCACCCGTAGTATCATGCCTAGTAAAGCTCTCTCACTTTGGCCGTTCGGAACCGGCATTGAACTGTAGGTCCCCTTTGTCTATGGAACACTGAAAAAGGCATTAACCACAGCCAAAGGCGCCTACGTCTGTATCAGATATGGCACTTTAAGAAGAAAAAGATCGGCCGCTGGGGGTTAGTACAAATTTTCTTATATAGGTATTCTCTAAGGAGGCTTTTCTGTCTTGGAATGTACCACTAAGAGCTGGGATCCAAAGTGTGGAAATACTTTTTATGCAACCGCTGATAATCTTCATGATTTCGTTGAGTCTAGCTATACAGTGTGATTTTTTCTATTCTGTAGGGAACTGGGAACAATATGACTACTTCGACGTATATATATATATATATATATATATATATATATATATATATATATATATATATATATATATATATGTATATATATATATATATATATATATATATATATATATATATATATATATACTTATATATTACTTACCTACTTAATTCTTTCGCCTTTCTATCCCTTGAGGGCTGTAAGGCCCACACAACAAGCTGAAGCTCATATGGATATGAAGTATTAGCGTAATGTGTATTTTTAGCATGCCCCGTTCTGGGAAGAATTAAGCGGGCGACATCCGTCGAACATTTTCCATGAAAATACTTGTAGAATAGACTCATGGACATGGACACAAAAGTACAGATTAGAGACGTGATAAAAATGGGAGAGACTATATACAGGATAGAACTTGGAACACAAGAGATAAAAAAACTGTGATGAAGAATAAAAACAAACTGGGAAATTTAAAAGAGAGAGTTTACATAAACAACGATTTGACAAAGGATGAACAGGAAATTCAAAGGAAATTGGAGCATATAGCAGGGAACGAGAGAAAGAATGGAAAAAGAGTGAGAATGGGATAACAGAAAATCATAATCGAGGGAAGAGAATATAAATGGGACTTTGAGGAAGAAAAACTGAAGGAACAAACAACTACGACCATCAAGCCAAAAAACTAGAAAAAGGAGAGGATAGGTAGATCGATGACGACCCTGGCAAAGATAAAAGATACAGAAGAGAAGACTAATAAAAGGAATATAAATAAGAAGATAACACAGCCCCACAAAAAAAAAAAAAAGTGGGGTATACTTTTGATGCGATATATCAGATCCGTAGTATTTTTGCCCGCTGATCACGAATCTGACGTTAGAATATCGCCATCACATCTCAATTTTTTTCTAACCTCAAAAAATAGGTAAAAATTAGTAAAAATTAAGAAAAATATACTCCTAAAAAATTGATTCAAGCTTTTTCATGAATCCAAAGATGTATTAATATGTATTCGGACACGCTAAGCTAATATTCATCGGTTGGATTAAGCCATACACTCTTCTTTCTAACCTCAATAAATCAGACAGATATAGTGCTTCTCGAATGCAAAAACGAATTCAAATTAAAATTCAACCGATTCTTACCAAATTTGGTACACGGGGGTTTTTTTGGGTTGCTGATCATGAATCTGAGGTCGGATTTGCAAAATTCAAAATGGCGGATCCAAGATGGCGGACAAAATTTTTGAAAACCAACCGGTTCCTACCAAATTTGGTATACAGTTGAGGAATCCTCAAACCTGATACTCTTAAACCCTAAACCCTGAAACCTTAGACTCCCACACCCTGTAACCTCAAAAAATAGACCTCAATAACCCTGTAACTTTAAAAATGAGACCCAATAAACTCAAAACCAGGACTTTTAAACCATATACTCTCAAATAGTAGACCCCTAAGCCCTAACTTTCCTTTTTTTGGCTGTATCTTGTTCTTTTTTCCGCGAATGACCTATTCGAAGGCTTTCTGCCCAAACGCTTTTGAGGACTTGTTTCTCTTTTTAGCGACCAGCAATAGTCCGCTAGCATATGGTCATCCCATCGTTCTTGATACCGATTTTCTATGATTTTCAGATCTTGGTGAAAACGTTCCCCTTGCTCCTCACTGTAGTCACCAAGATTATCTGGGAAATCATCGATGTGGGAGTCCAGGAAATGTAATTTTAGATTCATTAAGCAACCTAATGTTTGAAAATTTTTTACCATTTTCTCGACTATTTCTTTGTACTTAGGACTTTTATTATTTCCCAAAAAGTTTGTTGCGACTTCTTTAAAACTAAGCCAAGCAGCTTTTTCAACTTTATTCATTTTAGTAACAAATAATGAATCTTGAAACAATTTTCTTATTTGTGGCCCGTCAAATACGCCTGCCTTAATTTTAGCTTCAGAAAATTTCGGAAATTTTTTATGCAAATATTTGAAACATGGGCCGTTTGTATCTAATGCTCTCGTGAATTGCTTCATAAGTCCAAGCTTAATGTGAAGCGGGGGAATAAGAACTTTTCCTGGATCTACCAATGGTGGAAACAATACATTATTTTCACCAGGAGTGAACGATTCTCTTGTTGGCCAAATTTTTTTCTTATAATGACGTTCCCTGTCTCTGCTATTCCACAGACATTTATAACAGGGATAAAGTGTAAACCCTGACTGTTGGCCAAGCAATATTGTTACAATTTTCAGATCTCCACACATTTTCCAGTTATGATCAGCATATTTTATTTTTATCAAAAGCTGCTTCATTTTTTCATATTGCTCTTCCATAACTGTGGAATGAGCAATCGGAATGGGAGCGTAAACGTTGGTATTATGCAGCAAAACTGCCTTAATGCTCCGTTTAGAAGAATCAATGAACAGTCTCCATTCTTCAGGATCGTATGAGTTATTTTGAAATTCATCCATTAGACCTTTTACATCGGTACAATATGAAAGTGACAATTCCTCGTCCATTGTGAAATATTTTCGAAATTCTTCATCTCTGTTTCTATAATAAGAAATCGTAGCTTCTGGCTTAAGTAAATGTCTTTTCTTTAAAAAGGAAGCAAGATGCTCTGAACCATCTTTGGATAAGCCTAAATCTCTGACTAGATCACTAAGTTCTGACTGTGATACGAGTATTGGTTCTGGTTTACGGTTGTATGGTAGAAATTCTTTATCTGTGTCACTAGTATATGATAGGTTGTCACTAGAACATTCATTAGTAACAGTGTTTGAATCTTTTTCGACAGTCTCAATGTTTTCGGCATGAACTGATAAGGTGAAATCATTTGTTTCCATAACATCAGCATCAAGTGGTTCAGGAGGCGGAATTAGTTTAGTTGGTCTTGTTACTGTCGAAACATCGTTATAAGTAATAGTGCTTTTATTTTTTCGGTTATGCCTAGATACAACATTCATACAAAAGTAGCAATCATTTTCACTGTATGGTCTATTCCATATTGCTGGTCTGGAATATTTAATCGCCTTCTTATTGATGTACAACATTATTTTGCAAGAACTGCAAATGATGTGGGGAACCCAATCTGTATCCTGGTGCTGTATTTCAATGTTAAAACAATCCTTATATAAGGTTTTAATCTTATCCGTTATCGGTGACCCCATTTTACTCAATACGTGCTGACAGCAAATATAACAAAATGAATCACTGTTTTTATCGCACTTATGAAAAGTCCTTGTACCGTGAGACCGTTTTCTTGTAGCATTATACTCTACATGAGCCAAGTCACCCACACATGAAGAGCTACGGTCGCTGGATGACGACGGCTGCGGGCCCGCTTTCCCACCCTGACCAACCGCCGGTATTGGGTTTCCGAGTCCCTGCATCGTAATTCTCTTTCTTCTACCTGCCATGACGGCATCTAAGCCGTTATCCAGGGACTCTGCCGGCTAGTGGAGTAACACCGTTGCCCACCGTCACCACGTGGAGGTGCCCTGGATGCAGGTAGAAGAATAAAAATCGACCGATGAATTTTCTCGGCGTTCAAAATGGCGCGAAAACATCTGCCATCTTGAATTTTGCAAATCCAACCTCAGATTCGTGATCAGCGACCCAAAAAATCCCCGTGTACCAAATTTGGTAAGGATCAGTTGAATTTTAATTTGACTTCGTTTTTGCATTCGAGAAGCACTATATCTGTCTGATTTATTGAGGTTAGAAAGAAAACAGAACTGTATGGCTCAATCCAACCGATGAATATTAGCTTAGCGTGTCCGAATACATATTAATACATCTTTGGATTCATGAAAAAGCTTGAATCAATTTTTTATGAGTATATTTTTCTTAATTTTTACTAATTTTTACCTATTTTTTGAGGTTAGAAAAAAATTAAGATGTGATGGCGATATTCTGACGTCAGATTCGTGATCAGCGGGCAAAAATACTACGGATCTGATATATCGCATCAAAAGTATACCCCACAATAGGAACACGGAATATTAGTGGTATAAGCGGAAAAGAGATTAGATTGGGAACATGGAATACTAGGGGTATAAAAGGAAAAGAGGATGAACTGACAGAACAACTAGAGGAAATACAAATGCACTATGTAAGAATCATAGAAACAAAAAGGAAAGGGAATGGATGCAAAAGATTACCTAATGGATATTGGATGTACTGGTCACGAGTGAAAGAGTGGCAAAGTTGGTCAAAGAAAAGAAGATGAAAAATATAAAAGGGGAAAGGTTTGTAAATGAAAAAATACTCTCGATAGCAATAAAAGAAGATGGAGTAGACGAAGACTACACTTTAATGGTGTGCTATGGGCTAAATGACAATGCAAGAGTTGAGGAAAAGTACAAAATTTTCGATGATTTACAGGAAGAGATAGACAATATAAACAATAAGATAATAATAATAGGAGATATGAACGGAAGGGTGGGAAAGGAGAACGAGGGAATGGAATGGTGCCTAGGAAAACAAGGATAGACAATAACGGCGAACGAATAATACAGATAAGTTTGAAAAATGAATTAAAGATTGGTAATACACATTTCAAGAAAAAATAAATTCACAAAATAACCAGACAAGTGATCTCGAGAAATGAAAAATCGATTGTAGACTATTTTCTAGTACATAAGGAAATTTGGAATAGAGTAAAGGATATTGAGGTAAAGAGAGGCCCGGAGGTAGGAAGCGATCGCTTCTTTTTTAGAATGGTAATAAAATTAGGAAAAGACGGTATAAAAGAAAATAAACGCAAGATAATAAATTCAAAAATTAAATGTTATAAATTAAGATATAGTGAAATAAGAGAATACCAAAGAATGTGCGAAGAAAAACTACATACAAATAATAGAGGATTAGAAGTGGAAGAAAGGTGGAAAGAATTTAAAAATACTATTTTAATGCCAGCAGAAAGTACCTGTGGCTCATCAAAAATTGCAAATGGAAATATTAAAACGATAAACTGGTGGACGAATGGGGTCAAAGAAGAGATCAAAAGCAAAAAGAAGAAATGGAAAAAAAATATCTACAAAGAAAAGATTCAATCGATTATGAGGAATAAAGACAACAAAGAACACAGGTTAAAAGAGTAATACAGGAGGGAAATGGAAAATCGTGGAAACAATTTGGAGAGCGAATAAAAATAGCCTACAAAGATAATCAGAAGCTTTTTTTCGAGAAGGAAAAAAGTAGAAACAATAACAAATATAAAAGACAAAGAAGGAAATGTCATAAAAGAAGAAGACAAAATTATGGAAGGATGGAGGGAATATTATAAAGAATTATTAGATGAAATAGCATATAAAATCAATATAGAGACATTATACGAGAACAAGATATAGAACTCACACAAACAGAAGAGATTAATACAGAAGAAGTAAAAGAGGAAATCGGCAAGTTAAAATTAGGAAAGGCACCCGGACATGATAAAATCACAGCAGATATGATCAAAGTGCTCCCTGAGGTAGCAACAGAAGAATTTAAAAATATAATGAACGACATAATAAAGAACAATGCGGCTACGGACTCGGCAACAGGTATCATAACTCCAATATATAAGAAAGGAGACACTAAAGATTGTAATAACTACAGAGGGGTAACCTTAACTAGCACTGTGTCAAAAGTATATACTAGGATATTAGAAATAAGACTAAGAAAGAAACTTAAGCATACATTAGAAGAAACGCAGTTTAGTTTTCGACCAAGTAGAGGAGTGAATGACGTAATATTTAAAATGAGGCAATTATGTAAAAAAGTGTATTACCAATCTTTAATTCGTTTTCCAAACTTATCTGTATTATTCGTTCGCCGTTATTGTTTCTCACTGTCTCTCCTTGTTTTCCTAGGCATCATTCCATTCCCTTGTTCTCCTTTCCCACCCTTCCGTTCATATCTCCTATTATTATTATCTTATTGTTTATATTGTCTATCTCTTCCTGTAAATCATCGAAAATTTTGTCCTTTTCCTCAACTCTTGCATTGTCATTTGGCCCATAGCACACCATTAAAGTGTAGTCTTCGTCTATTCCATCTTCTTTTATTGCTCTCGAGAGTATTCGTTCATTTAAAAACCTTTCCCCTTTTATATTTTTCATCTTCTTTTCTTTGACCAACATTGCCACTCTTTCACTTGTGACCAGTACATCCAATATCTATTAGGTAATCTTTTGCATTCATTCCCTTTCCTTTTTGTTTCTGTGATTCTTTCATAGCGCATTTGTATTTTCTCTAGTTCTTCGGTCAGTTCATCCTCTTTTCCGTTTACACCCTTAATATTCTATGTTCCCAATCTATTCTCTTTTCCGTTTATACCACTAATATTCCCTGTTCCAATTCTAATAACTCGGTAATTATTTCCTATTTCTTTCTTCCCATCCATTTCTTTGATTATCTTCTTATTTATATTCCTTTTATTAGTCTTCTCTTCTGTATCTTTTATCTTTGCCAGGATCGTCGTCGATAGACCTATCCTCTCCTTTCTATCCCGTATATAGTTTCTCCCATTTTTATCACGTCTCTAATCTGTACTTTTGTGTCCATGTCTATGAGTCTATTGTACAAGTATTTTCATGGAAAATGTTTGACAGATGTCACCCGCTTAATTCCTCCCAGAGAGGGGCATGCTAAAAATACAAGTTACGCTAATACTTCACATCCATATTAGCTTCAGCTTGTTACTCCTCGTACAACCCTTTTCAAGCAGTCTTTTATATGGAGAACCTTATCCCTTTGCCCAGGACTGTGTTTCCCACCGAGTACAATTCAAGACCAACGTGAATCGCTCATCCGCACACATGTCGCTCTTGTAGCGCTTTAGGGATTTCCCTGCAGCACATGTGCTAGACCCATAAAAAAGAAACAAAAAAACAATTTTGTGTTTTTTTGTCCTATTGTGTAAAAAAAGATTTTTATTTCAAGACAATCAAGTATTAAAAAAAAAAATACAAAAACAAACAAAGTTAAAGTAGATGTCAAAAAATATCTTTTCATCATTATCCAGGAGACCTAGTGTTTTGAAGTGCTTTAATATCGATAAATAAACCGAGTTAAATTGAATAGCACGAACTGTATATAGACAACAGTTTTGCCATCACCTTATATGTAACATGTCGACAATATTTTAAGTGACTAGTCGTGAATCTAGAGAGAGAACCTGTTTAATTGAACTTTTGTTTCATGTTTATTATCTTTACATATCTTTACGAAATAAACAATAGATTATGGCTTTATATTACAGCATAATTTGATTTTTGATTAATTATGTAATATCGATTTTATTGGCCGTATATTAGATAAATTGAATGTTTTGTACCTACATTAAAGTCGGTTATATTACGTACAAATGGGTTCACGTGAACTTTTATGCTATTATATCGATTAATTTTAGCATCTATCGAGAAGTATGGAACAACGTTTAATACTCGTAGCAAAGTAGAAGGACCGTGTACACTTGTAAAACGCTTTTATGAACATGTCTGAACATCTGAAACATTATACAATATCAACTATCAAATTCAGAGTTGGGATGAAAGGAAAGGAAAGTAAAATATAGTAATTCAGTGACGTTGCTGAAAATATTAGTGTAATATAGGAAGGTTTATAGCCTTCTATTGTAACGAGGATTACAGGTTAAGTTTAAGTGATGATGACATTCTAAATTTTGGGAAAAACTTTCAAAAATGGTATATTTCTTTAAATATGATGGAATTATTTTTTCCGGAAAAATGTTGACTGTTGTGTATATACTACAAAAAGATACATTTTGGTTTTCTTCGAATAATCCTTACAGCTTCGACAAAAATATCTTCCAAGCCTTCATTACGTAATGCTGAGGATTCCTTGTAACTTCTGGCCTTAATTTTTTTCTTAAGTTGTAACCCTTCTTTAAAAGTATGGCATTTAATACTAGGATTGTCTCTGAGATCTATTTTGGTTGCTAAAAAATAAGTAGAAAATAAAAGTGTTACTATAATATGTATGTATAGAAGGTGTGTTAAAAACGAGCTTTCATTATAAGTTTATACGGGAAGACTACCTGTAGAATTTAAATACTTAAGAGATACCGAGATACCGATACTAATTTGTTATTTTAAACAGAACATTTGGCATCTTTATTGCTATTGGGCTGCCTTCCCCAAAATGTTGATTACTTGTTGCATCGAATGCAGACTAAGGAAAGGAAGCTGATTTTTAATTTCGTAATATAGCAGGGTATAGCATTATATATGTCTAATATCACTCTTTACCGGTTTTTGAAGCTCTATTCCTTTTTCATATTAACATCTTACTGGTATTCTACCACAAAACTTTTTGAGCATTCTTGAACAACCTCAATATTTGGCTTAAAAAAATCACACACAAATTACTATGCAATATATATATATATATATATATATATATATATATATATATATATATATATATATATATATATATATATGTATATATATATATATATATATATATATATATATATATATATATATATATATATATATACATATATATATATATATATATATATATATATATATATATATATATATATATATATATATATATATATATATATATATATATATATATGCCCTTGTTTGTGGCACCATACACAAACATTAACCCGGCCTAAGGGAAATCAGAGACACCTTCTCTGAATCCACTTAGGTAACTCTCGGCAGGCGCGTCCAAGTCGCGGGGGTGGGCCTGACTGTATGGTCAGTGGCTGAGTTCGGCTGGGGACCCAGTATCTCGGGGTATATCGAGTTACCCTTGCCCAGGGTTACGGGTGAAGACCACAACGGCGATGAACGTGGAGAACACAGTCTTCAGTACAGCGGATTCGGCGGAAGTGGCTAAAGAGGCACCCTTTTGTCTCTTAAGGCGGACGAACCATAAACTGATGGTCAACGGCATAGGATCAGGCAGGGAACGGGAAACCACCTGATTATTTTCCCATGAGAGTGCTATGTAGAGATGACTACTAGGAGGATGTACGATGTGCCGAGCGATCCGGCTAGCGACCGGCGCCAAGACGGTTCCGGGCCGTTTGGTGTGAAATGGGCTACCGGGCGTGCGGATGTAGGCAACCAGGCAGCGCACGCGAAATGTGTTACTGGAAGATCACAGTGGCCACAGCTCCGGAATAAACTCTCCATAGGCACATGGAATGTCAGAGGCTTATTGCAAACTGGCAAACTGCACATTGTAGAGAGAGAGCTAAAACGAGAGCGTATCCCAATATGCGGTATATCTGAGACGCATTGGAAGGACAACGGACATTTTAACACAAATGATCATGTGGTATATATGTCAGGTGCTGACAGAACAGGCAGTAACGGGGTGGCAATTGCTGTAGAGAAGTCCTTAACGAAGTTTGTCGAGGGTTATGAAACCATAAGTGACCGCCTCATCGAAATTACGCTTACATGCAAACCGGTCAAACTTCACATCATCCAGGTATACATGCCCACCTCAACATCAAGTGACGACGAAGTGGAACTAGTATATACACAGTTAGAAGAAGCAATAAATAGAACATCAAAAAGAGATGTGCTAATGATAATGGGGGATTTTAACGCGAAAGTGGGCAATACCGAGAAAGATGAGCACATCCGGAATGTCTTAGGGAAACATGGGCTTGGTGAAAGAAATGAGAGGGGTGAAAGACTGATCCAATTCGCAATAGATAATAGCCTCGTAGTTACCAATACAGTATTTAAACACCACCCTCGGCGTCTCTCCACTTGGACTTCTCCAACAGGAGAATATAAAAATCAAATAGATTTCGTATTAATTAGAGCCAGATGGAGATCCTCAATAACCAATGTTAGGACGAGGCCTGGAGCATACTGTAACTCAGACAACAAATTACTGAGGTCAGAACTGAAGATAAAACTACGCGCAACAATTAAACAATCAACTAACCGAAGAATGGAAATTCCCGATAACAACATCTTTCAGGAAATACTGCAAAACATAGGCACACCAAGTCCAAAGGAAACCCCAGAGGAGATGTGGCAAGATATAAGAACCTGGATAATTGAGGGAGCAAAACAATGCAGCGACCACAGACAGGTAGAAAAAAGAAATCATTGGATGACCGATAACACCTTAAAACTAATAGATCCACGAAAAAAGTTAAGGAATTCCCCCACAAGAACGGAAGAAAGCAAAAAAAACTAGATAAAGAGATAAAAAAAGCATGTAGGAGAGACAAAAACCAGCACATCAGTAAAATTTGTCAAGAGATAGAACATCATGCAGATATAGGCGGAACCCACGAACTCTACAAAAAAGTGAAATACCTGGCCAGAGAGTTTAAACCACGAACACAGCTGATAAGAAATGACCAAAACGAAATTGTTACAGACAAACCAGGAATAGCCGAAGTTTGGAGGAAATACTGTATCAATCTGTATAAAGAGAACAACAGGGAAGAACCTATTGATCTAAATTCCTCAGTGTCTGAAAAAGAACCCCATATACTGAGATCTGAGGTAGAGAAAGCCCTTAACACACTAAAAAATAACAAAGCCCAGGGAATAGATAGTATAACTTCAGAACTATTAAAGGCTATGGGAGAACTGGGAGTGCAGGTTTTTCATAAAATCTGTAACTTAATATGGGAGTCTGGCAAGTGGCCTAATGACTGGACCGAGTCAGTGTTCATCACACTTTTTAAAAAAGGATCGCCTACAGAATGCAACAATTACAGGACAATCTCTCTAATAAGTCACGCTAGTAAAGTAATGCTGCAGATAATCAGCAACCGGCTAAAATCATTTATACTACCAGAAATATCTGAGGAGCAGACAGGTTTTATTCCAGGAAAAGGCACAAGGGAAAACATTCTTAATGTACGTCAGATCATAGAAAAGACGTATGAATTTAACATCAAGGCTTATTTATGCTTCGTAGACTACACCAAAGTTTTGATTGTGTAAAGTGGCACAAGTTGTGGCCGATACTTGAGAGTATGGGAGTTCTCTTACACCTGATCCAGCTTATAAGATCCTTATATGAAAATAGCAATGCCAGAGTAAAAATCGATCAAACTCTATCAGATTCATTCAAAATAGAAGCTGGTGTTAGACAGGGATGTATCTTATCTCCGTTGCTTTTTAACGCATACTCTGAATATATTATGAGACGAGTTCTGGAGGACTGGGATGGAGGTATCTCTGTGGGAGGCCGGAAAGTGAATAACTTGAGATATGCTGATGATACGCTCAATATAGCATCTAGCGACATCGAATTGGAATATATAATGAATAGATTAAGTACAGTAAGCGAGGAATATGGCTTACTACTTAACAGGAATAAAACTAAAATTATGGTCATAGATCGAACCCCAATGAACATCAGGAAAATAGCGGGATTTGAAGTAGTTGAGGAATTTGTATATCTCGGATCATTAATTACAAACAAAGGTGGTTGCGATAAAGAAATAAAACGAAGACTAAACATAGCTCGTAATGCAGTAACCAGACTGACCAAGATTTGGAAGGACTCAGCAATATCTCAAAATAACAAATTAAAACTTATTAATGCACTAATATTTCCCATAGCTACCTACGCCTCAGAAACTTGGACGATAAATGTTGTGGCACGAAGAAAAATTGACGCCTTCGAAACATGGGTGTACAGAAGAATGTTGAGGATACCCTGGACACAGCACCGAACAAATGTTTCCATTCTAAACCAACTAAGAATAATGAATCGCCTATCCATAAAAATAAACCAATCGTACTTACGATACTTTGGGCATATCTCTAGAAGAAACGATCTAGAAAAACTTATGGTGGAGGGAAAAATAAACGGAAAGCGCCCAAGAGGTAGATCTCCTAATCGATGGGCAGACCAGGTGAGGCCGCTCATAGGACATTCCATGCACGAAGCCATTCATGCCGCTCAAGACCGTGACTCATGGAGAGGCACAATCCTTGCAATCGAAACATAACATCACTAAACTCTTGCTAGAGTGATGGGACTGAGGAGGAGGAGGATATATATATATATATATATATATATATATATATATATATATATATATATATATATATATATATATATATGTATATATATATATATATATATATATATATATATATATATATATATATATATATATATATATATATATATATATTTTGTAACATTCATTTTAAGATCATGTTATGTTACTGTTTTTCTCCTTATAATTTACATTTTTTTTTTCCATTTTTATATCAAGCAGTGTTTACTAACTTTTAAGCAGTGTAGTTCACTCGAATTTTTTAATCGTTTATATTACAGTGTGCAGTGCCGGTTGTCTGCTGGGTATATTAAATTTGTTTCTAACGCGTCGATTGACTAGATTTTGTATCCGTCTTGAAGACGTGATTTATACGGAAGAGAGAATGATATTTAAGGGTCCGGATGGCATGGATCTAGGTTCTTTTTTCTCAGCCAAAGTAAATGTTTCTTTTTTTAGAAAGCCGCCAGTAGGCTTTCACTATCAAATAGCCGTACTGATATTAGTGATGGAGTAGTGTGAAAACGGTTTTAGTGCTCAATTTAAGGCTTTTCTCTTTGAATCCTGTTTATTCCTAGACCTTTAGGGGACAAAGAAAAGTTTAGTAGCCCAAAGGGAACTGAAGTAACCAAGGGGGAGTTTGCCAAACGAAACCCAAGCCATTGTTATTCTGCGGTCCACTTCTGCTATTTGATTGTCTATTCCCAACATTATTTTATGGCCTTGATAGATATATTGGTTGACCAAATCTACCGTCAACTGGTTCTGTGTAAATATTGGTCATGATTTTGGTTTTATCCATATTTATCCGAAGTCCTACTTCTGCTGATGCCGTTTCCAGTTCCTCCATCATTTCTAATAGTTCATTGATGGCTTCCGAAATCAGTACTATGTCATCCGCAAACTTCAAGTGGTTCAAATGTTCTCCATCGATGTTTAGCCCATTGTTGTTCCAGTGCCACTGTCTGAATACATTTTCTAGTGTAAGGGTAAATAATTAAGGGATATGGTGTCCCCTGTTTAACTCCGCGCCTTATATTTATTTTATTTGATGATCCACATATAGAGATTTGTTAGTCTATAATTAGATTAGATAGATTTTCTACATTTCCTTTCTGGTGTATTAAGATAAATATTTCATTATTCCATTCATGTGAAATACTTCCAGTAAGGAGGCAATTGGTGACCAGAACGGCCAGTGGAGGCTAGAGACACTTTTCTGCCCTTTGCAGCATTTCTGGTATAATCCCACCTTTGCCTGGGGCTTTCCCCCCTTTCATTTGAGAGATGGCACTTCATCTGAGGTTATATCAGGTATCTCCGCTGCACTCACATTGGCTACCAGGGGATGCACTAGATTTGTTTGAAAAAATTCAAAACCTGAGAATAATTCTATTAATTTTTAACTCAGACTCACGGCTAAAATACCTATTGGAATGTGATCAGAATATCTTCTGAGCCCTGGAAATACTCTTCCTATTTTTGGGCAGAGGGGGATGTCCGAATTTAAAAAGAATACCTTTTATATATATATATATATATATATATATATATATATATATATATATATATATATATATATATATATATATGTATATATAAATATATATATATATATATATATATATATATATATATATATATATATATATATATATATATATATATATATATATTGTAACTTATGAAATGGTGTTCTCAGTTTGAGGCATCTTTTTTTGTACCCTGTGAGAAGTTGTTTGTCCCACGCTTGAGCGCAATTTTGTAACATTGGAACTTGCCCGCACGTTGTGGTGTCATTTTGTAGCCTATGAAAAAGTGTTTAATTGCGCCCCACGTACACTGCGTCATTTTGTACCGTTTGAATATTGGACGCCCCAAGCTTGAGCACAATTTTCTTGCAGCCCCGCTTTAATTTCTGATAATGAATTGAGTGAAACCTGATTTTTAAAAGAACTAAAGAAATTAAAGAAACACTAGCTCAGTTTTCCTTGGTAGAGAGATATGGGTAAGAGATAATTGTCTTACGTCTTTTTGGATTTATTTTCTATTTTTTTAAAAAGCTTCAGTTGTACAAGTTTTTTGGGCACCATCCATTTTAAAATAGAAAGGATCTAACTTCAGCTAAAAAAATGGAAAAATGCTGAAGGGTTTTATGGGTATTACTAAAAAGAATTAGTCTAGTACAACTTATCCTGAAAAGAAAAATAAGTATTCAGTGAGACACTAGCTTTAATCAACTAAAAGAAAATTTATTCATGTTTTTAAAATGAAAAGTTCTAACCTTTACAGTTTTACCTAACAAATTCTAGCCTATCTAGTAGTTGTTACATTAAAATTTTAGACTATTATAACCCCCGAAGACGAGAAATCGTGCTTTACACTTCACTTTTACATTGCAGTTAAGGCGCTACTCTCTCGAATAAGTCTATTGAAGGGAGTTTTGTTGACTTACTGTTTTTTATTCCTGCTGTGATCGACTACGCCCGATTTCACACTTTTTCTTAACAAACACTTAGAAAGCCCACTACGGCTTTTATTGAAGAAACTGGTGCTTTTATGTTGGTTGTATGATGGTTGTTAGCCTGTCGGCTAGATGGAAAATAGCCCGGCAGCGGCTTGATGGTACTGCCTGGTTGCGGCTAGATGGAAAACAACCCACGGCTAGATGGAAACAGCCTTGGTCGGCGGCTAGATGGAAACGACCTCGATTCAAGTTCTGAGGAGCCTTAAATAATCGTGCGACTTTTGCCGGTAATATCACGACGCTCCAATCAAAACTGCGGATCAAACATTTCACCAATCGCGGCGTAGCGAGAGGTTGGGTCAGGAACCCGCACAACACACTATACCGGACGTCTTGGAATCCCTGTTTAATATACCGCCCGATACAAAAATGAAAATATGTACAATTTGAAATGGAAAAATCAGTAACATTACATGGTCTTAAAATCTAGGAAAAAATGAATGTTACATTTACCCCCTTCCAAAAAGAAATAGACTACACTAGTCTATTAAACTAAGGCTACTTATGAAAAGGTACAAAGTGGTACACTATCACTTAATACTAAGGTCAGAACTTAAAACAAAATTACAAACTCGGACCTTACTACTAGACTTAATTCAATTAAGCACTAATATTAAGTACAATGAAAACTAAATAAAAATCTTTGCATGTACACAAGAATCTTATAACTAGACTTAACTTAATTAAGCACTAAGGTTGAGTACATCAAAAAGTAAATAAAAATCCTTGCATGAACATAGGAAATACCTTTCCAAAATAACAATCGCAGTCTTCTTATATAAAAGAATCAGCTCTGGTATTGTTACCAAAACAAAAAATATAACTTTGTCTAGACTCTTGTCTAAATCAAAAAAAAGTGAACTGAAATAAAATATGAACACCCCCCTTAAAATCTTTTAAGGATTGTCTGAAAATTTTCTATTTCAGCAAAAGAAATTTATAAAAATTCTTAAATAAAGAAAAAAAATAAAAAAAGATTCTAGTGCAAACACTTACACTAAAAAGGAAAAGTCTTGTCAGACCATTTGGCACAAGGCCAAAAAAAAATAATATCTGGATAAATATCCAGACAAAAGCTCGGGAAAAATCGCCATCCATGCTCCAGCTCATCGCTAAGAGAACATTCCAAATCTAGTATCACTACTAGTCGCACTCGGAAAATAATCGCACTCTATCGCGCAATGTCGACGTCCTAAGACATCTAGACATACTAAAATCGCTAGGGAAAACGCTCTAGTTGATCGCCAGAAAACACGTCAGCTTATCGCCAACAAAACACTCTGGTATATCGCCAGAAAAAAACCTCGGCTCCTCGCCAAGAAAACACTCTGGCATATCGCCGGAAAAAACATCGGCTCCTCGCCAAGAAAACACTCTGGTATATCGCCAGAAAAAACCTCGGCTCCTCGCCAAGAAAACACTCTGTAAATAGTCCTCGACTACACAAAGTCTGCGTTCTAAAAGAACAATCTCGCCATTAACATAGTGAGCAGCTATAAAAGCTAACAATACCACTATAGGCACAGTGAATAGCTATAAAAGCTAAAATTCACTCTAAACACAGTGAATAGCTATAAAAGCTAAAATTCACCAAACTGAATGATCCTGCTTCAAAAAGCAATGTTCACTAAGAACAGAATGATTAGTCCGCGCGAAACTAACATTCAAGGAAACATTCCCAACATAACTATATGAGACAGCAAGTCTCGAAATAGGACCTCCCTAAAGTCATAATCCTATATATGGGAGTCCATAAGCAAAACGACTCAAAATCTCGCATTTTGAGCACATGCCCTCAGGCAACCAACATACACTGAAATATATACAGAAATATGTACAGAAATATATACAGAAATATATACAGGAGTTCCAATCCCAAACTCTTGGTTATGATAACTCCATACTGAGCTTGGTGAAAGCTCTTAGCAAAAGCTAATCAAATCTTCGGCACATCGCACCAAAGTGACAAATCTGCCTAGAAATATGAGCCAGAAAAAACGCCCTCCATCATTCTTCAGGGTGGCTACACAGAGATATAAAATTTAACCAGCATTGCGCTTCTCCAAGTTGCATGAAGAACCCTCGTGTACTGGTCTCGCCCTAGAACAACAACGAAAAACATTCAATCCATCCCACATAACAGGAGACAAACACCTCACCACGATATACTGAATGGTGGAGACAATAAAATACAGAATTGGTGACCCTGGTGTCCACCAACAAAAGGGAGTAGATTATAGCATCCACTATACTACAATAGGGTGTTCTGAAACACACTACTGCCAACAGCCTGTCACCACTAATAGGCTAATTGGAGCTGAGGTCGACTACAGTAGCTAGGCTCTCCTTTGGTTCAAATAGAAATAACCATTGGGTAACAAAACCTCTAAAGGTCCCAAAGGTCAAACGTTCACCCCCCATAGACTACCCTTCCAATCAGTCTGTTCCTCAGGAAGACTAACTCCCTGCCAAACGTCGTAACGGCATCTGTTAGCACCCGGTGCATCACAGCCTGTAAAAACAGATAACTCATGGGATACAACCTAAAAGGTTTACAAGGTTAACTTAACCAAGCTTCTAACGAAATTTTAAAAAAAACGAAAATGAGCTTAAAAAGCTACATGAAGCAAAAATTTCTCAAATTTTCGGTGGTAACGCAACAAAACTTTTGAAGACGACAAGAGCTTTTCCAGCTTAATTAGAAACAAGAAGAAAACATCGTTGACAGCTAAAATATTCGATCATGGTGTTAATCGTCTCCCTAGACAATAGCCTCTAGAAGAAACTGCTACAGGTATCAGGCATAACCGTTTTCTGTCAGCCCAAACCTCTAGATTATCTACTGAAAATCTAAAAATTCGGTTAGGAATCTTCCTTCACTGCGCTTAGCCTCTCTTGACAAGGTTCTCATCTCGGTATCAGATTTTGATCATTTCTTTGTGAAACGACTGTCTTACTCTGCTCTCATCTCTTGTAAATGATCAGCCTTTAGTTCTCCTGCCGGACTTCAACTTCCTATCAATCTGATAGTAAACCGAAAAAACTCAACATACGCCTATGAGTCCATGCAAAAAAAAATTTAAAAAAAGTTAGTGACTCAAAGGTAACGTTTAAACGGCTCTGAAAAAAAATAGAAAGTACCCTCAGTTTGTCAATTCAGAAGAAGATCTAAACCAAATTAATCCAAGTCTTAGACTTACAGGATAAACCAAAATCAATTTACTCTTAATTGCACCCAACATATACCATTAAGGTAATAAAAATACACCCACTCGGGTAACAAACTTTGAAATTGCTCATAAAAATTTTGACTCTACATCACACTACACGAGCTACATCTTGCGCTTGTCCTAACTCAAGATCACCTTGGATTGCCTCTAATCAAAATTTCGCTTCCAAGTGTCAAGAACTGGATATTATTTGGGGTCATAAGCAAATCAAATCCCGCGACCACCGACATACCAGTCTTATGATAAATCCTGAGTGTGACTCTTTCGCAAGCTCGCAACAGCTGAGTCGATGCTAAACATCAACTACCATCAGCCTAAGTTTGGATATGATCAGTACCCAAAACCTTAGCAAAAATAATAAAAGTAAGCTATGCTCTGCTCAACTTTTATAACAGTCAAAAAAAACGAGGTCGTCACCTCTACAGAGCAACATCAAAAAAAATAAAGTAAAGCAATTAAGATAAAGTAAATATAAATTATTCTTCTTCTGACAAACTTTCACTAGGGTTAGGTCCGTTGAATGGTTTTAAGTCTTTAATATGCCATCGTCCTATTTTAGTCCCATCTAAATTAACTAAACCATAAACTAAGTCTGAAATCTTTTCTCTAATCACGCAATGCACATACTTAGGTACCAACTTAGATGTGAATTTATCTGCTGCACTGGAAAGAATTTTATTTTTTCGCCAAACGTGATCACCTATCTTAAAGGCAAAATCCCTTTTTCTAAGGTTGTAAGACTTACTGTTCCGTTCATAAGCCTTATGTATCCTACTACGCACGTCGGTGAAAATATCTTTTAAACCCTTTAAATTTTCGGCGTACGCACCCCTGTTACCCGGAATTATTTCGCTGTCAACATTGACATCCAAATCTAAGTTTTTATATTACGATCCAGATAGAGGTATGTTATATGTCTGCCGTAAACTAAGAAAGACGGTGTAAACCCGGTTACTTCGTGTTTGAATCTTTGAAATTCCTTTATCCCGAATTATCACGTGAATCAACGAATATTACTTTCAACGAAATTATGGTAGAGGGCACACGGGATTGAAACGTATGTTAAAACTATATGTCTCACTTAAGCTCTTAAGACACTCAGAAGTAAACTGAGTACCGTTATCGCATATCGAAAGCGATGAAACTCCGTGGATTAGAAAAATATCGTTTTCTAAAATTTTCAAAAAGCATTCGGCTTTAGAGCTTTTCAAAGGAAATAACACGGTATACTCTGTTAACCAGCAAGAAATTACGAAAAGTCATTTATTTCCCTTTTTTGAACGTGGAGATGGGCCTACTAGATCAGCTGCTATGACTTGAAAAGGGTAATTGACCGTTTTCTCTTTTCCCATCAGTCCCATAGGTAGTGTATTTGGAGATTTCTGCGCTCCACATACTTCACAAGTCCTCACAAACTTTAAGATAACAAAACGCATTTTTGGCCAAATTAAATTAAGTGTATGTTGTCTCAGCCTAATCGCCCAACGCGCTAGTTTGCCACTAGGGTTTTTAATAGAATTAAGCCACAATAAACTATAATGATCTGTTATGACCGTGAAAGGAACACCTTCTATGTAAGGTCGAAACTTTTCGATGTTAAAGAGTACTGCTAAACATTCTTTTTCAACAACCGAGTAGTTACGTTCAGCCTTTGACAAAGTTCTACTGGCATACGCTATCACTCTTTCCTCACCATTGATTTTCTGTGTTAGGACGCCCCCTAAACCGGTATTAGAAGCATCACTAGAAATATAAAACTGTTGGGAAAAATCTGGTTGGGATAAAATTGGAGCTGAAACCAATAGCTCTTTAATCTTTATAAAAGATTCTTCGGCTGCCTTTGTCCAATCTATCGATTGTCCTTTTTTTCGTCCTTTCAAAAGATCATTAATAGGCGACAACAGGGTAGAAAAATTCTCGATAAAACGTCTGTACCATGAACACATTCCTACGAAGCGCTTAACTTCTGTAGTATTAGTAGGTCTCGCATAATTAACCATGCTTGCTACTTTATACGGATCGGTACGCAAGGAATTTGAGCCTACAATATAGCCTAAAAACTTTAGAGAAGTTTTGAAAAAATCACATTTGCTCAAATTTATCGTCAGTCCGGCCTCTTTCAATTTATTTTTTACTTCCTTAAGTAAGCGAATATGCGATTCGAAGTCTTCCGATGTTACTAAAATATCATCGAGATAGGTAAAAATATGTGGCTCATATTTCGGACCAAATATAGCGTCTACTAAACGTTGCTGAGTTTGAGCAGCGTTCTTTAGACCAAACGGCATAGTGACGAACTGAAATAGACCTCGGCCTACTACTGCAAAAGCGGTCTTTTCCTTAGAGGATTTGTCCAAAGGAATTTGCCAGAAAGCCTTTCTAAGGTCTATCGAAGATACATACTTAGCATTCCTGAGTGATGTCAAAATTCTGTCGATGTTCGGTAATGGATAGTTATCAAATTTGCTGACCTCGTTGAGCTTTCTTCCGTCAAAGCATAGACGATTTCACTCCGAGTTTCAACATTTCGTCTAACTCCTTATTCAATACTTTTGACATGTTCGGAGACATGGCGATGGGCCTTGTCTTTACAGGATTGGCATCAGCCGTATCTATAGACATGGTGATTTTATTCGTTCGGCCTAACCTATCTGTACTACTTATTTCTTTGAAAGAGCTTATTACTTTTTCTGCTTTTAAGCGTTCCATCCGCGAGAGATCGTCTAGGGTACATAGACGCGAGAAAAGGTATTCTAAAGAACTTTCTTAATAACTATCTTTAAAACTTGTTTGAGAGTTGACTTCTAGGGACTGTGGATACCACGAATTATTTTTAAAATTTACTAAAATTCCGAATTTTTGTGCAAAATCACATCCTAGAACCAAAGTATGTGATAGAGAAGGTACTACTAAAGCAGAAATTACTAAACAATGGCCATTGCAGACTAGCGGCAACTCAACCGTACCTAAAACTTTTAGACGGCTGCCATCTGCAGTGGTAACACTTCTATTTTTGACATGGCATATTTTTATACTTAAACGACTTAAAATTTTAATACCATTCTGACCTATAACGGAGGCATTTGCACCAGAGCCAAGTAAAGCCGAAAAATGGGCACCTAATAGATTTATCTCGATATGCGGTCTGTTATCTGAATATTTATGAACGAATAAAGGAGACATGTGACCATTTGGAGAAGCAGGAGTTTTAACTTGAGGAGAATTTTTATTAGACTTAAAAAAATCAGAAACTTTTTGTAACTATTTAGTCCTACCTGATCTATTGGAGTATTTCTTTACTTAAGATCCTCGTTAGAATCTTTCTTTTATCCGCGACCGGACGTTCTGAGAAAATACGACGGATTTTCAGTTCATAGTCTAATTCATATTCCAGTAGGTGATTGACTTTAAAATTGAAGGCTTCCCTGATAAATGAATAAAATTTAAAAGAATTGTTTAAAAAGTCGTTAAAAATATTTCTCCTGTATTCCCAATAGTCAAAATAAAAAATATAAAGGCACTTAAAATATGTAAATTTCTTTACCAAACATTAAAAAAATTTTCAACAATTTCAAAAAAATTTCTAAGTATCGCCTTGTATTAATATTCTTTTACCAAATATGTTAAGAATTTCTCAACAAAAAAATCTCCAAATACCGTTTCGTATCAGCAAAGTATTTTTAATATTCATGCAAAACATAGGTGAGAAAAAAGAACAGTTTTTTGTTCGGTTATCCGCAAAGTAAACAGTGCAAAATTAAAGTCGACCAACACATCTGCTAATCTGAACTATAAAGCTAGCTTTTAAGAAAAAAGTAGGAATCGCTTATCTTAGAGTCAACAACAAAATTCAAATATCTAACTCATATCATCAGATAAATTGAAATAAAAAATTCTACAAGTTTCCTGCTTTTGTCTTACTGCTATAGTGTAGTTTCTTTTAATAAATATTATGAAATAAAAATATCTGCAAAGTTAGAGCTTTTATTTTGTTCGAAAGCTAGTACACTGAACCCTTTTTTAAAAAATAAAATTCCAAAAGCCCCGCGTTGACAGCGCTATTTTGTATCTTATGAAATGGTGTTCTCAGTTTGAGGCATCTTTTTTTGTACCCTGTGAGAAGTTGTTTGTCCCACGCTTGAGCGCAATTTTGTAACATTGGAACTTGCCCGCACGTTGTGGTGTCATTTTGTAGCCTATGAAAAAGTGTTTAATTGCGCCCCACGTACACTGCGTCATTTTGTACCGTTTGAATATTGGACGCCCCAAGCTTGAGCACAATTTTCTTGCAGCCCCGCTTTAATTTCTGATAATGAATTGAGTGAAACCTGATTTTTAAAAGAACTAAAGAAATTAAAGAAACACTAGCTCAGTTTTCCTTGGTAGAGAGATATGGGTAAGAGATAATTGTCTTACGTCTTTTTGGATTTATTTTCTATTTTTTTAAAAAGCTTCAGTTGTACAAGTTTTTTGGGCACCATCCATTTTAAAATAGAAAGGATCTAACTTCAGCTAAAAAAATGGAAAAATGCTGAAGGGTTTTATGGGTATTACTAAAAAGAATTAGTCTAGTACAACTTATCCTGAAAAGAAAAATAAGTATTCAGTGAGACACTAGATTTAATCAACTAAAAGAAAATTTATTCATGTTTTTAAAATGAAAAGTTCTAACCTTTACAGTTTTACCTAACAAATTCTAGCCTATCTAGTAGTTGTTACATTAAAATTTTAGACTATTATAACCCCCGAAGACGAGAAATCGTGCTTTACACTTCACTTTTACATTGCAGTTAAGGCGCTACTCTCGAATAAGTCTATTGAAGGGAGTTTTGTTGACTTACTGTTTTTTATTCCTGCTGTGATCGACTACGCCCGATTTCACACTTTTTCTTAACAAACACTTAGAAAGCCCACTACGGCTTTTATTGAAGAAACTGGTGCTTTTATGTTGGTTGTATGATGGTTGTTAGCCTGTCGGCTAGATGGAAAATAGCCCGGCAGCGGCTTGATGGTACTGCCTGGTTGCGGCTAGATGGAAAACAACCCACGGCTAGATGGAAACAGCCTTGGTCGGCGGCTAGATGGAAACGACCTCGATTCAAGTTCTGAGGAGCCTTAAATAATCGTGCGACTTTTGCCGGTAATATCACGACGCTCCAATCAAAACTGCGGATCAAACATTTCACCAATCGCGGCGTAGCGAGAGGTTGGGTCAGGAACCCGCACAACACACTATACCGGACGTCTTGGAATCCCTGTTTAATATACCGCCCGATACAAAAATGAAAATAAGTACAATTTGAAATGGAAAAATCAGTAACATTACATGGTCTTAAAATCTAGGAAAAAATGAATGTTACAATATATATATCTATATATATATATATATATATATATATATATATATATATATATATATATATATATATATATATATATATGTATATAAGCTAGTTTAAAACCTACTTTGTAAGGGAAGTATGCTGCTGTAAACTGGCTTAAGATTTTACCTTTAAAGAATTAGGTAGCTTTCACGCTTAAGAGGAAATTATTGTAAAAATTATGTAAATCAGTCAGATATATTAAATATATTCTTCTGTTAACTTGTGAAATTGCTCTTTTATAAATAACATATATTCATTTACCTTTTTATAATTATCAATATATCTATAAGAAAAGACTCTCTTTTGCCAAAAATTTGTCTTTTCATGAAAAATTTTGATATTTCTAGACATTGTTCATTTTTTGGAGTTTCACATATTTTTTACAAAAAAATAGGGTAAAAATTAAAATAAATTTAGAAACCTTATACACACCTGTTTCTTTTTTAGTTTTCCATCTTGTTTATTAAATCATATCAATATATTTTTGACATGAATATATATTTTGTGCTATTACCTTTTCATATTCATTTACGCCGATATATTCCTCTGTTAACTTATTGTAAAAATGCTCTTTTATAGTAACATATATTCATTTACCTTTTTATAATTATCAGTATATCTATAAGAAAGGCTCTCTTTTGACAAAAATTTGTCTTTTTATGAATAATTTTGATATTTTTAGACGTTGTTCATCTTTTGGAGTTTCACATAATTTAAAAAAAAAAATACGGTAAAAAATAAAATAAATTTAGAAACCTAATACACATCTGTTTCTTTTTTAGTTTTCTATCTATGTGTCAAATGTATTTTTGACATAACTATATATTTTGTGCTATTACCTCTTGCCTTTAGTTGTTCATAATTTTGGCATAAAGTTTGGATAGATAAATGTGACTCATAATTTCGTAAGTTATGAAACATTATTGGAAGAAAATTGAGTATATGAAATTTTATCTATAATATATATAAAATGTAACATCTCTCTGTCTGTCTGTCTATCTGTCTGTTTTATCCGATTTACGTGCTTTTTTTTTTAAACATACATATGTTCTCTGGCCAGGTTATAGGATATATTTTATTACCTTAGGTAATATAAGAAATAAGCAGTGACGTTAATAGTGGATCAAGTCGGAAAAAAAGTTTGCCGTTAGCGCATTCTCTTGCAATAGGCTGCCTAAACCATTAATTATGGGACAATATCATGTAGCAAAGAATATAATATATATAAAATGCAACGTCTCTCTGTCTGCGTGTCTGTCCGTTAGTGCGTTTATTACTCGAGAACCACTTATCCGATTTACGTTTTTTTTTTTTAAATCTATAATATATATGAAACGCAATGTCTCCCTGTCTGTTTGTCCGATAGTGCGGTTAGCACTCAAGAACAACTTATCCAATTTACGTGGTTTTTTTTAAAAAATACATATGTTCTCTGGTCAGGTTATAGAATATATTTTATTATGTTAGGTAACATAAGGAATAAGCAGTGACGATAATAATGAATCGAATCAAGTCCACGCGAGCGGAGCCGTAGGCACGGCTAGTATTATATAAACATCCGTTAAGTGGCACTAGTCAGCAACTTTTTCACCTTTACCTTTAATAATTTTATTGCAAATATGTCATTTATTTGTTTGAAGATATATCTTAGTTAGTTCGTTGAGTTTACTCGTCGGTTTATTTTCTTTTAAATATTTATTATAGAAGTCACATACATCTCTTTCTATTAATTTTATATAATACAATTAATATATTTCATATTTAGAAACATTATCGTCACAAGAAATTTTATGGAATATGAAATATGTTTAATAGTACTATATAAGAACTAGTGGCTCCATATGACTGATTTCTTTATTTTAGGTTTAGAATGCATTAGACTCTGCATAAATAACAAGAAGGTAATAATGACAATATTAGTAAATTTTTGAAAAATTCCCAGGCACCAAGTTTCCTCTGATGATAAATTATTTTTAATATGATCACATTCATAAGTATTATGTCTAATTAAATCATCATATCGAGGAAAATACTGCAACCATCAAACATATTTTTTTCCACGAGAGTTGACTAGAGATTAACTAACCTGACTAATAATAAAATAAGTAACTATGTAAAAATTTAGAGATGAAAATCAAAAATAAAATATAAGATTTAATTACCTGAATCTCTTTAGGCTAATTTGTCTGCTTATCTAACTATCATTCCTCTCATTTCATCAATCATATTGGGAATATCTGAAGTATCACAAATTATATAACGTTTTGTGTTAATAGTTTTGGCATTATGAATTCCATTAACTATATTTAAATATAAATCAAATAATTCATAATTAATTTTGACACTTTTTAATTTCATCCTTTAATAAGAGATTTACTTTTGGCATTGTTTCTTCAAAGAAGCTTTTAATATTTATATCAAAACTGTCAGGTTGATTTTATATGAATTTATTCGTTGTTGAAAGGCAAATTTTATAATTTCAATTGGATTTTCCATCGAATGAATGGCTACATTATTTTTGTCCATGTTTGATCAAAAATGGCTTCTCCATAATTTTTTTTTCGATGTTGCATGACGAATAAAATTTTCTTTGACGAGTAAAACTTTTTTATATGTATGGTATGTGTGTGTCATTTCCTTTTTCTCTTAGTTTTCGTTTCTTGTGAAGCTGTTTAGTATTTGGATCGATAGAATTAAAATAAACCGTTCTTTAAAAGGTTAGCGGAATAGAAGAAATAAGAGGATATGAATTTCAAAATTAAAAATTTTTTTTCTTTAGAAATGTTTTCATGCTGTATATTAAAAAGATAATTTAATATGAAAATCTATACTCGTGAATCTGGAAAGTTGTTCTTGATTTCTCGTGTTTTCTAATTTTTCTTTTAATTCAAAAAAGTGTTTGACAGAAATTTAATTAAAGAGTTACATAATTAAAATATTCAAGACACCACCTGTTCAAGTGCGCAGTACCTGAAGGTCTTTAAACTTCAAACAGTTATTACGATATCTGGTAAAAATGGTAGTACAGGGTCTTATTGTTTACGAGGAAAATTCAGTTAAAAATGTCTGTAAATAAATGATTACGAAAGGAGAAAATTATGTATCATTGATGTTTTAGAGAACAATATTGTTTTGTTTACATATTAAACGGGTGTATTCCGGTGATTTTCAGTATCAAGCCAGAAATTACAAATAGGAAAGTAAACACTGCATACTCCAGCATTGTTCACAGTGGAGTGGTTTACGTTGGAATTTTGGATTTTTTCACAATGACACTATACAATAGTACACAGTAAAGTGGTTTACGTTGGAATTTTGGATTTTTTTACAATGACACTATACAATAGTTAATACCACCGCACCGAACACTTTCTTTATATATTTGTTCTGAACTAACCTGATAATGCTAAAATGAATAGCAAAACGCGTTTCGAGTGTATAAATAAAGTAACTGGTGCAAACTGTTGGGTAATGCCCCAGTCGACTAAAAAGATTTAAAAATAAAGTGTTGGATCAGTTTACACTAACATACTTTTCTTAGAGGCGTTTATCTACCTATATCCTCTCCTTCTTCCTTTCTTCCTCTTTGGCCCATAGAGGTCCACTCCTGGACATAGGTCTCTTTCAGAGATTTCTATGCCGATCTTTGCTGGGCGGTCTGAATCCAGTTTTTCCCCGCATCTCGTTAGATGTCGTCCCTCTATCGCGCCTGCGGTCGTCCAACACTTTACTTTGTCTCCCTTGATCTCCACTGCATTAGGGCTTTGGTTCATTTACAGTCACTTCTGGCCACGTGTCCCGCCCAACGCCATTTTAGTCTGGCCACACGCTCGATGACGTCGCAGACTCCTGTTCTTCTTATTTCATCACTTTGGATTCTCTCAGGCTTACCCTGAGCATCCCCCGCTCCATTATCCTTTGACAGACCCAAAGATGACGCCAATTCGCCGCGTGATAGTTCCATTCGTTGACTAATTCCAAAGCGTAATTCTCGATGGAGACGTTCATATTATCTGGGCTTATTATTTTGGTCTTTTGAAGGTTCAATTTGAGGCCCACAGCTTAGGAGGCGTCCTTGAGTTCTTGAAGCATTGTCGAATAGACCCTTGAACACGTTCTCCAAAGCCCAGGTGACTAATTTCGGTGGGATCGTGGCCTCCTGCCTGACGCCCGTCCTCACAGGAACCGTCCCGGTAATCCAGCCTTCCTCAAATCTCACATGTAGGGTGGGGCCCTCGTAAATGTAGCGGAACAGGTTGGTGTATCTGTATTGCCCAGATCTCAACCGAGTCGAAAGCTTTCTGGTAATCCACGGGAGCCATGTGAAGTGGGACGTTGTATTTCGTAGATTTCTATATCGTTAGCTCGTTCAGTTCCATTTTATAAAATCTTCTCTTGGGTGTAGCTTCTTGTTTATGTCGAAGTAGAAAAGTCTCAGTTGAGATATAAAAGGAACTGGCAACTCTATTTTACCAAGAAACAGCAAGTAAGACAGCAGTTATTATTATTATTATTTTGTACTCGGTGGGAAACACAGCCCTGGGCAAACCATTCCAAAGGGATGATGTTTTTCATATAAAAGACTGCTTGAAAAGCGCTGTACGCGGAGTAACAAGCTCAACTTCAAACGGTTGTGAAGTATTAGCGCGACGTGTATTTCTAACATGCATCGCTCTGGGAGGAATTAAGCTGGCTACATCCTTCGAACACTTTCTATGAAAATACTCCAGTCAGACGAACAGCTTTTCTCTGAACAGAATCCAACAAATCTAGTGTATATTTGGGAGCGGAGCTCTAAACATGGGGGCAGTATTCCATAGTTGGTCGAATTTGAGCTTTGTAAAGAATTAACAGTTATTGTGGAGTGTAGAGCTTTTTGGTTCGAAATAATATTCCCAACTTTTGGGAAGCTCTCCTTGCTATGCCTGCAACATGTTCATGCCAGGACATATTTGCTCCCAAATTAACGCCCAACAAATTAAGTGACGATGCTATGGGAATGGAGTGCCCCGGCATAACTATGTCCGGTTCAGCAACCTTAACTTTTTTAGAAAAAACTTCCGCCTGGGTTTTTCTAGCGTTAAATTCCACTAGGTCACTGTCACCCCAAGATAGAATTTCTTCCAGGTCTTTGTTAAGTTGAACGACCTCCTGCTGTCTGCGGATATTCGCCTGAGCAGCCGATGTCCGAGCGTTCAAAGTGAATGAAGAGATAAGCGTACTGTCATCTGCAAAGCTGTAGATTGGATTTTCGGTCTTTTCCAGCAGATCGTTAATGTAAATGAGAAACAGAGTAGGAGACAGTATGGAGCCTTGGGGTACACCGGCGTTGATAGTGAAGGTGTTAGAAAAAAATTCGTCGACCGCCATTCGTAAAGAACGCTCACTGAGGAAACATGAGAGCCACGAACAGAACTTTTCAAACATACCATAAGAGCGAAGCTTAGCCAACAGTCCATCGTGCCAAACACGGTCGAATGCCTTGGATATGTCAAGAGCAACCGCTCGAGATTCTCCAAAGTGTTCCATTGCGTTGTTCCAAACATGTGTTACATAAGTCAGAAGATCTCCTGTTAATCTATGTTTACGAAAGCCATATTGGTGATCGCTAATAATGTTGAATCGTTCAAGATATTTTAGAAGATGCTGATTGATAACCTTTTCCATGACTTTCGATATTATTGAAAGCAGTGTGACTGGTCTGTAGTTATTTGGCAAGGTCTTATCGCCTTTTTTAGATATCGGCTGAACAGTGGCACATTTCCAACAGGAAGGAAATATTTCCTTTCTGTAGGGTAGGTTGAAAGTTTACAGAAAACTAGTGTTAGTTCCCTCGCACAGTTTTTGAGAGCTATGGCAGGTATTCCGTTAGCGCCAGAAGCCTTTTTGGTGTCTAGCTTCATTAAAATACGCTTTATGATACGCTGTCTGAAGACTACATCGGGCATCCTTGACTGCAATAGTAGTAGTAGGTGGTGTTTTTTCCTTGGAAATCGACAGGAGAATGTGAAGCAAAGAGTTCAGCCAACAAGTTCGCTTTCTCAATAGGTGTCGGCGTAATGGAATTATCTGGCCGTGTGAGTGGTGATATGGTGGATTTGGTGAAATTTTGACTAACTGCCTTAGCGACCGCCCAAAAGGACCTGGAATTGTTGGGACAAGCGAGAAGTTTGTTTCTAATTTGTTGATTGTGTGCCTCCCTGATTTCGTCGATAATTCATTTGCATCTGTTCCGGGCACGAACAAAGGTGTTACGATTTATAACGTTAGAATTTTCGCGCCATTGTCGGTAAGCAAGATGTTTAGAAGCAACAGCTTCTTTGCATTTTCGGTCAAACCAAGGCTTGCCGTTGGAGGGTCATTTCTTCGAAAAAGGGATGTAAGCTTCCATACCAGCCAAAATAACATCGGAGACCTCCTTGGTGCAGTCAGATGGGTTGTCGGATCGAAAACATACGTCCATCCAAGGGAAAGTTCGAAAATATTCCACGAGATCTTCCCATTTAGCAGATTTGTAGTACCAAATCTTGCGCAGTTTAGGCGCCTCTCTGTCACTGATTGGTAGGATACTCGATGTCGAAAGCAGTTTATGGTCGGAAGAACCTAACGGCGGATTTACGGTGACTGTGTAAATTTCCGGATTGGTGGTTGAAAACAGATCAAGAAGACTGGCGAACTCCCCGTCTCGATCAGGGATCCGTGTTGGTTCGTCAATAAGCTGAGTTAAGCCACAACTGACTGAGAATGATTCAGCTTCATGACCTTGTTCATCGGTAGTATTTGAATATTAAAGCCAGTTGATATTGTGGATATTAAAGTCGCCCAGGATGGTAATTTCGGCACTTGGATAGTTAGATGGTGTCTGCAAGAGAAGTGAAAAGTCTTCGAAAGTTGGTATCACTTGGTCGTCGATAGAGGATACAGATGAACCTTGTGGTTTGTTAAAACGTTATTTTTAACCCCATAACATCAAAGTTTGGGGGCTCCAGAGCCTCTTCTCGTTGGCAAGAGAGGTCGCTTCTGACAAAAAGACAGATTCCAAAGTTACGCCTATATCGGGAATAGAAGTCGTGCCCAGGAAAAAGATAGTCGACTGTGCTGGTCGATGAACTGACCTTGGTTTCGCAGAGAGCGAGTACATGAGGTTTATTTGATTGCAGGTGTTGATGCACTGAATTTATGTTCGAGTTTAAACCTCGTATGTTGCAAAAATCTATTTTAAAATTATGATCTCTGCATGTCGACTCCCCTGAACCACCCCCGACCCGGAGATCCGTACGGGGGGCAATTTTACCTCCAGAATGTTTTGTATCCAGGCGCCTCATCATGCTATTTGGTCCCACAGTAGTTAATGTAGAATTTTCCTGTTCTGTCACATGTTTATGTTTGTCTTCTTCGGCTTTGATCCAGGAATGTTATTATTGTATACTTTGTGTTCTGATCAGATACTTTTCCAGTAATCTGTGAGTTCTTGTTTGTTTGGTGATTCAGTCACTGCTGTCTGTTTGGTGTACATAGTTTTCCGGTAGAACTGTTTTTCGCTTCTTTAGAAGAGGCTGTTGGTGTCTTTCCTCTCGTTTGATGCTTTGTATCTACGGAGTTTTGAGGCATATACGGATAGTTTTTGTTTCAAAGTATCAAGAATTTCTGGCAGTATTCTGTTGGGAGAATTGGATTTGATCTTGTCTACACCCTGTGTGACACGTTTGGACGCGTTCCTGTTCATAAACTGGGTAAGGCGTCCTAGATCTTTTCTGATGTTGGGGTTTCTTTGTCGTTGAGGGAGTTTTTGATTAATTATTTCATCGGTTGCGCTTGGGATTGATGGTGGTGGGTCCAGGCGGCGAGTGATTCTCTTCTCATGGATTTTTTTGTCAGGTCTTGTGATCTTATTATAGCAACGCATGGTGTGCTCGTTGATTCCTGTGGTGCAACTCATGTGTTGCTTTGATTTTCCCGCCTTGGTGGGTGTCGGCTTACTCGCCGGCACAACACTTTTGGCAGGTCCATTTTCGGTTGCCCGGTCTTCATCGTTTTGGTCGAACTGCCATTTCCCGCGACGTCCTCGACCGATCGTCGCTCGCCCGATGCTTCTTTTATTGGTCTACTGTTGTTTGGGATGTTTTTAGTATTTTGTGGTGTCAGAAGCTCAAAGTGTCCCGACATTGGGTTGCCTGTTAGTAGAAGGTAAATAGTTTCGGTGTGTTTTCCTTTGCTTATTATTGTTGGTCTGTCCCTAAAAGTTATTTTTGTATCTCTTGTTCTTCGTTGTTTTGAGAAGATAGGAAAGTTCCTATTTTGGGTTTCCGATAGGGCAAGTATCTCTAAGCTTGTTCCATAGGTGCCATTTTTCTTCATATAGTTATAGTAGTTATTGAAGTCTTTCATATCGTCGTCTTCAATTAATGAAAATGTGTGAAGTTCCGACCAGTTTTGTTGTATATATCTTAGAGCAACCTCTCGGAGTCTTTCATGATGACTTTGGTGGCCATATAAGTATAAGCGCACGGAAAAGGCATTTTCTATCACCTACAATGTCGGATCTGGTAAAACTATCGGGAGTAGTTTCGGCTGGGGCGGTTGTTTGGATCGTCTGTGGTTGTTGTTATTGTGGTGATCCTGTAGCTGTTTGTACGACAAGGGTCCGCCTCCTCAACACCCTGCCATTATCACTCACACATAATATAATTATTATTATTTGACATAGTGTTCCCACATCTGGGGGGTTATTACCCATTCATTAAGAGGACGGGTATTTTATTTCCATTTCTTTCAAACAGAATACTAATTTAGGTAAAGATTCGGATGAGTTATGGGATACGGTCCGTTAAACAACAATTATTTATAAGTTTCTACATATTAATTTTTTAGATGTTTATAAATCCTATTTTGAGGGTTGCAAAAATTGGTTTAGAAATAAAACTTAATTTATCCTTAATATAAAAATACTATTACATGGGCAAAAAGTAATTTCAAATTGGATAATTATTTACATTAAAATAATAACTACTACTTTCTGGATTTTTTCTACGATAAAAAATAATTGTTGTTTAAATCCATTTTCTAACACTCCTCAAATTCTCTATTAACTAACTCAAATCTCGAACTCGGATAGTAACGGAGATTTCTACGGATGAGGCTCGAAGATCTCTAAATAACTACATATGTATGGTTAAATCTTAATTCTTAATAACCATTTAATTTGTAAAATAAATGCCCTGTTTATATCGCTGTTTGAAATGAGAATGGGTGCAGCCACAATTTTGATGTGATCAGATTTTTTACTGCACCAAATAAAATATTTTTTCTGCGTTGTATAAACTATATTTCGTCCATTTGTGATTTTTTTTTCTTTTGTTGTTGATCTTTTCTTCTTTCCCTCTATGTTCGCTTATAGTGGGTCGGATTTCCCTTTCCACCAGACGCCTTCTCTCGAGTCGAGTATTTAGGTGGATCCTGGCTCTGACCAGCCTGTGGCGCTGCCTGTATTGAAGTGATTCAGAACTGACACATCTGAGCATATTCGGTTGTTCGACGTGAGTATGTAGTCTGTTTCATTCTTGAGTGTGCCATCTGGACTTCTTCAGGTCCATTTTCTTGCTGAACGTTCTTTGTTAAGGAAGTTTAACATCGCTTGTCCTCTCCAGTTTCGTGTACCAAGTGCGAAATTTCCGATGTATTGGGGGTCTGCACCCGTATCTTGGCATTAAAGTTGCCAAGTTCTATTTCTTCATTCGTCGAGGAGAAGGTGGGCATACACTTTGATAATCTGGATGTGGAGTATGGTGTTAAGTTTGAGTATCACGTAGATCACCCTGTCCGACACGATCTTGGTTTTTGTGACTAGGTGGTTCTTTCAATTCGACCAACGATGGAATACTGCTCCCATGTTTGAGGCTCTGCTCTCAAACATACCCTATATTTATGTTCACTTGATTGGAAACCTGGAACTGGCCAGCAACCTTGATTCATTGGAACATTGGAGAACGGTTGACGACTTGAGTCTATTCTACAAGTAGTTTCGTGGAAAGTGGTAGATGAATGTAGCCCGCTTAATTCCTCCCAGAGCAGTGCATGCTAGAAATACAAGTCGAGCTAATACTTCACGTCCGCATGAGGTTCAGCTTGTTACTCTTCGGACAACCCTTTTCAAGCAGTCTTTCATATGGATAAACTCATCCCTTTGGAATAATTTGCATAGGACTGTGTTTCCGACCGGGTACAATTTACAGCGATTTAAAGCCAACGTAAATAGCTTTTTCTGTACACGTGCTACTCCTGTAGCGCTTTAGGGATTTCTCTCCAGCACATGTGCTAGGCCCATAAATACAGGGTGTACCATATGTATGGAATAATGATTCCGCAGCATTTATTAATCAGTGTATCAAAAAAATGTTTAAATAAAAATTATATGGTGTTATACGGCGCACATGCTGACGTTGACAATAAAATGTTTTGAACTATCAGATCGAAGAAATTACGCCATCTTAAATTCTTTCTCTCTCTTAAATTTTTTTAAATGGAAAGCCCTGTAAATTATTTTATTTTTGAGTCCTACTAAAAATTCTGTGAAACTGCAATTTGAGCGTAATATCATAGTCGTATATTTAACAGAAACTGAAAGAATCATTTTATTAATGATGGTTGGTTACGGAGACCGTAGGAAAATACAATAGGAGGTGTGTGATCTTTTTAACGTAAAATATCCAGATCGAAAACCTGTTATCCAATCCGTAGTTAGCAAAACAATAAAACAATTTAGACAATCAGGTCATGTTAAGGATCGTTCAAAATCTGGACCTTCAAAAGATGAAACAAGCGATGATAAAAAGTTAAATGTTTTATTGGAAATTACAGAAAATCCCCATACAGCCACTCGTCAGCTTTGCCTGGACCACAACACACAGGATGCCCCATATATATGGAATAATGATTCCACAGCATTTATTAATAAGTGTATCAAAAAAATGTTTAAATAAAGGTTATAGGGTGTTATACGGCGCACATGCTGACATTGACAATAAAATGTTTTGAAGATTTTTTTTAAATGGGAAGCCCTGTATATTATTTTATTTTTGAGTCCTACTGAATATTTTAGATATTATTTGTCTAACATACCATATGTCTAAATTGAACTGAATTATTGTTATTTGATATTTAAAATAAAAAAAAGACAAAAAACTATTAATAAATACTCTAGGTTTATTTTTAAGGTAACAATTGCTCAAAATGGCTACCGTTAACAGTGAGCCAATGACCCAATCTGTCATAAACAGCCTAAACAGAGTTTTGCAGAGAACCCAGGGTGATCTGTGCTACTTCATATTGAATTCTTTGTTGTAAATCGTCTACAATATCAGGTCGACTTCGGTAAACTTCGGTTTCCAAATGACCCCATAAAAAAAATCGGGTGGCGTAAGGTCGGGACTCTTTGCAGGCTATTCTACAGCACCTCTTCTGCCTATCCATCAATTAGAAAAAATCGCATCCAAATATCTACGAACATTGATTTCATAGTGAGGAGGTGCTCCGTACTGTTGATACCACAGATTCCTGTTAGGGGTATCCAAATTATTTTCATCGGGAAAAAGACCACAAGTTGGAATAACTTGCTCTTGGAGTAACTGTAAATACCGTTGTCCTGTAAGATTCCTATCGATAAAAAAGGGACCAATGATATGACGTCCACAAATCCCTGCTCACACGTTTATCTCTTGTGATCTTTGAGAATGACTGTCGATTATCCAGTGGGGATTCTCAGTAGACCAGTGCCGGCAGTGATGCCTGTTAACTCTTCCGTTAAGACAAAATGTGGCCTCGTCAGAAAAAATAATATTATGAATTAGGTTAGGATCATTATTGATTCGTTCCATCATGACCTCGCAAACTTTAACGCATCTATCGTAGTCATCTTCAGATAATTCTTGCAATAGAATGGGTTTGTATGGATGCAATTTTTCTTCATTCAGTATACCTTTACTTATGTCGTAGTCTAGGCAAAGCTGTCGAGTGACTGTATGGGCATTTTCTGTAATTTCCAATAAAACATCTAACTTTTTATCATCGCTTGTTTTAACTTTTGTAGGTCCAGATTTAGAACTACCCTTAACATGACCTGATTGTCTAAATCGTTTTAATGTTTTGCTAACTACCGATTGGGTAATAGGTTCTCGGTTCGGATATAAAAAGATCACACACCTCCTGTTGTGTTCTCCTACGGTCTCCGTAACCCACCATCATTAACAAAGATTCTTTTAGTTCAGTTAAATGTATCATTATGATATTACGCTCAAATTGCAGTTTCACAAAATGGAGCAATAAACGTTTTCGTCAATAAATCATTTTTTGACGCGTTAAGTCGTTACCTGACAGTAAACGTTTGACACAAGCCAGCTTAATTTTTTTTTTTTAATTTGATCTCCGTAATTTCAAAGGTCAATAACTCCAAAACAGTTCAATTTAGACATATGGAATCTAGAATTTTTAGTAGGACTCAAAAATAAAATAGTATACAGGGCTTTCCATTTAAAAAAATTTAAGATGGCGTAATTTCTTCGAAGTGACAGTTCAAAACATTTTATTGTCAATGTCAGCATGTGCGCCGGATAACACCCTATAACTTTTGTTTAAACATTTTTTTGATACACTGATTAATACATGTTGTGGATTCATTATTCCCTACATATGCGGCACCCTGTATATCCAGTTGCGTACCCAAGGCAGCTAAGGCCGGGAGAAAGAAGAGCACTTGCATCTTACCCCTGTGAATGTAGAAAAGTTAGAAATGTAGTATTTTATTTATGATATGGAAATTATAGTTCTCGGTTTCAGAACGCTTGGAATTATTAATATTGTTCGACTTTTTCTCTATAAATACATAAAGAATTATGTATTTAAAAATATGTATGAAAATTTAGTGTCAAATTCTTTTTTAAGGGTTTAATTCAGCTTTTAATTATTTGTAATAGAGCACAGATTTCTTTCAGTAATTTATCAGCTATACTCACTTTTAATTCTTTTCGACGACTTTGTAACTGTGTAAAATTTTCATCGATTTTTTCCTTTTTACAAAACAAACAAATTGGTTCAGTATTTTAATTCTCGCTTATGTAATAGTATCAGAATATCTTCGATTTATTCACTAATTTTTATTAGGGATATTAACAGCAAAGGTGTTTTTAAAATTTTCTATTTACTTTGAATGTTTTCCTTTAAAACTGTATTTCTTTAAAGAAATCTGTTTTTACATCAGCTTTGTCTTCGGCATTTCTCTTTTTTTTTTGTCTAACTCAGCAACTTTTGTATTATTGCTTTTGTAGAGTAGAAAATGAGTGTTCATAGTCCTATCAACAGTTTGTATCCTTCTACTCATAACGTCATGAACTTTTTCAAATTCAATTTTTGTAACTAAATAAATATGTAAAATTTTTAAACTTTGACATAAGATCTTTTGATATATCATCTTTTACTTTGTCCATTGTTAGCCTGTCGTTAATTACCGTTTTCACCGCTAATATTTTATCTTTGATATAATTTTTTATTTATTTATTTATTTATTTATTTATTTTACCGGACAAGCCAATTACAATAGTATTATAAAAACAAAATTACAATAGTAATATAAAAATAAAATAATGTTAAAACACAATGCACATATACAATTCATAACGTAAAAAAGGAGAAAAAAAACAAGCATTAACAGTTTAACACCTCAGATCCCGATCGCGCTTACAAGCGTTTTAAATTCGCTAAAACTACAACTGAAGGGATCTAGGCTGTATGTATTAAATAATCGGCACATTCTCGTGAGAGGACTGTAATAGCCATAATTAGCACTGTGAAATGGAATACTGAGCAGTACACTGCCACGAGTCCTATGAATAGTATTAAGTAGGACGCTCTCCAAAAGCGGTGGACAGGAAATAAAGCTATGCAGGAGTTTATATAGGAATAAAACATCTGTAACATCCCTACGCTTCTCCAAAGTAGCCACACCAAAAGCGTTCATAATCACCCCATAGTCAATATGAAAACTTGCATCCTTATAAATATTTATTCCAGCTTTAAAAGCTAAAGTTCGTAAAAATCTACGCTGCACTGACTCAATCTCAGCAATATGGCACTGGTAAAATGGTGACCACACTACCGAAGCATACTCCAAACCAGAGCGGACCATTGAAAAATACAACACTCTAAACGTGCTAGCCGACAATTGCTTACTATATCTGGTAACAAAACAAAGATTTCTGAGACCCAGTCTCAGAATATTATTAATATGGCCACGAAAATTAAGTTGACTGTCCAAAAGCACACCCAAGTCACGAATCTCCGACACCGACTCAACCAGGGCGCCGTTCAAACTATACCAATGACGCTCAATATTCCGCTTCCTACCAAAGAAAATGCAGGAACACTTTTTAACATTTAGACTTAAGCCATTTCTTTCTGACCAGTGATAGAGTCGATTCATTCCTGCAGACGCGTAATAGCGTTTACACTTTCTATTCCTCTGTACAATTTGAGGTCATCCGTAAATAAAAGATGTTCAGAATGGTTGAACATCTCACCAATATCATTAATGAATAAATTAAAAAGGAGAAGCCCACAGTGTGAACCCTGCGGGACACCTGAACATATGTTTCTTGAAACATGATTTAATATACGTATACACTGGCTACGTTCAGTTAAAAAACTCTCGATCCACCTAGTCACGCTCGTACCGAATCCCAGGGCTTGAAGCTTTCCCACCAAAAGCTCATGATTAACCCTGTCAAACGCCTTCGAGAAATCAGTGTATACAGCATCAACCTGCATACCTCTCTCAAACGAGCCCAACAAATACTGCTCGTAACTTAGTAAGTTTGCGACTGTGGATCTTCCCCGAGAAAAGCCGTGCTGCTCGTATCTCACAAAGTTCCTACAAATCCATGAAAGTTGATCCGCGACAAGCTTATCAAAGAGCTTCGGTATAGCCGGCTGAATACAAATACCCCTGTAATTGGTTATATCCTCACGATTTTCTGATTTATAAATGGGTGTCAAAAAGCTAGTCTTCCAATATTGCGGAAAAACGCAGGAGTCCAACGAGAAACAGAAGATATAGTGCAGTGGTCTGCTCAGGGAAAACACACATTGTCTCAGGAATGCTGATGGAATCCTATCTGGGCCATGAGAATAACTCATCTTAAGCTGATTAATCCCTTCAAATACTTCGGCCAATGAGACCCTCACAACGTTCACGTCCAATACGTTATCAATATTACAGGCTGAAAAGTCACAGTTCTCCCTCACATAACTAGCCGAAAAATGACGCGCGAACAAATCCACTATGCCATTGCCATCATTAGCTGAATACTTCTGTTTCTTTTTTTATAGGCATAGCACACATACTACAAGGAAATACTTAAAGCGCTACAGGAGCGATGCGTGTGCGGAAAAAGCGATTTACGGTCTTCTTGAATCGTTGTAAATTGAACTCGATGGGAAACACAGTCCTGGGTAAATCATTCCAAAGTTATGAGGTTCTCCATATAAACGACTCTTTGAAAACGGTCGTACGAGGGGTGAAAAGCTGAACTTCATACGGATGTGAAGTATTAGCGTGACGTGTATCCCTACCATGGGAGGAATTAAGCGGGATACATATATCGAACACTCTCCAAAATACATGTAGAATAGACTCAAGTCGCATAACGCACTTGGATGTTTCAAGGAATCAAGGTTCCTGGTCAGTTCTGGTTCTCCAATCAGGCGAACAGCTCTCTTCTGAATATAATCCAACAAATGCTGTGTATGTTAGGCAACAGAGTTCCCAACACGGGAGCAGTGTTCCATCGTTGGTCGAAATTGAGCTTTATACAGAATTTGCAGTCGTTATGGAGTGTAAAGCTTTCTAGTCCCAGCTTCTGAGAAGCTCGCTTTGCTATGCTTGGGGTTTTGTAGCTTTACTTCGTTACCGTCACTTCAAGACAGAATTTCTTCCATGTCTTTATTAAGTTGAACGACTTCCTGCTGTTTGCGGATACTTGCATGAGCAGCCGATGCTCGAGCAGTCAAAGTGAATGAAGAAATAAGCATCCTGCCATCTGCAAAGTTGTAGATAGGATTCCTGGTCTTTTTCAGCAGATCGTATAATGAGAAAGACAGTAGGGGACAGTATGGAGCCGTGGAGCACATCGGCGTTGATAGTGAAGGTGTTGAAAAAAAGTCCGTCGACCACTACTCGTAAAGAACGCTCTCGGAAAAAACACGAGAGCCGTAAACAGATCTTTTCAGATATACCATAAGAGCTTAGCCAATGCCATCATGCCACCACTCTGTTTAATTAAACAAACTGTGACAAAAACAAATTAGGGCTTTTTTGGTGTTATTCATGTGCAATATTTTACGAAAAATTAGTTATTTAAATATTTAATGGCAAACATGTAAAAAATAATTTCAGAGTTAAAGAGGTAAGTCGTTTTTAACATACGACTTCTCTTCAACTCACGTTTAAGACTCACCTTCTTTTTTATTCAGGATTCCAATGTTTATCTCAGGTATCAGTGGCGGTGTTTTACCTTTTAAAATTACGTAATCCAGTGATTTATAAAACTTTAAACAATGTTTAAATTTAATACAAATAAATATTAGGTGTGTTTCCAGTTAACTTGAGAGGTCACCTATTTCAATATATTAAACTCTACCTGAATAAAGTTTTTGGTGTGTCTATAAGATCACTTTGGTGTCCGTCCGTCCGTCTGCCGCACCCGATTTTCTCCGAAACTATTTGAAATAGAAAGGTGAAATTTGGTACTAATATAGGAACTGATGGCCTCATCAGAGCCGTATAGTTTTAAAGGTTTAAAGTTAAATTTTGACTTAAGGGGTTAGTTTTGGGGGGGGGCGAAATCGGAATTGAAAAAAAAATTTTTTACTGGGTCATCGAGTGGGGTGTCAAATGAAAGCTTGTAAAAACCGGAGTTCAAAAATATATATAAAGTAATACTTGCGCATCAGTTTTCAATGAAGATCGAAAACGACCTTTGTTGAAAACTCATTTAGGGTGTGTTTTTGTGAAGTCACTGATCATTTTATACCTCCGTAGTAAAAAATTTTATTTTAAAAGCAGTCAACGTACGGAACACTAATTGTTCAAGTTCAATTTGCACATTTTTATTTTTAAATTGTACTTACCAACTAATACTATAGGTATATTAGGGCAGTAATGTTTAAGTTCTGGTAACCATTTTTCCGAAATGTTTTCATATGATCCCAAATTTCTATCTACAGCAAAGCATAGTACAAAACATTTTGTCTGAAAATAGATTAGCTTAAATAAAAAAATGTAAACAAAACACAACACACTTGTAAATAACGTATATAAACCTATGTAACAAATGAACCTATGTAAAATATATAAAATATATTAAATAGACTAAGACAAAAATTAAACTATGTAAATAGAATGAATGGAACAAAATAATTATGAGAGAGATGGATGGAAGAAAGAAGACTGAATGAAATCAAAGGACCTAAAAAAAACCTTGAAAAGTTACTAGTACCTGATAAGATCAAGTTGGGTTTTTGAACAAAAATTTTTCCCAACAAACCATAAGCAAAAATCTCAACTAATAAAAACAAATCCTCCTCAAAACACACAATTTAACAAAAGTGATGTAAGGCCTTATCGGAAACGACTGAAAAAAAGTAGGATATACAGAAGGTTTAATTACTAAGGCAGACCACCAGCCGCACTAGGGCCTAATCATAAATGAGTGCACTAATTCTTAAGGACACTGTATTTATAATAGTTAGAAATGTAAGCAACCTTATAACTAAACTTTGAACAATAAAGAGATGTTTCACTAAGACAACTACTATAAGATATTGAAAATATTTAATATTTAGTGGGATATCATCACTGCTTGACATCTTCTGCCTACAGAGTCAATAAGCCTAGCACAAAAATCGTGTGGTATTTTTTCCCAGTCTTGTTTTAATGCGATCCCAAGTTCGTCCCGGTTCTTTATATTTCTTTTCCTAATTTGTTTATTCAGATAGTGCTAAAGATTCTCTATCGGGTGATTGTGAAGGCCAGCGCATCACCCAAATCCTTTGCTCAGAAAACTAATCCTTGGCCACGCGAGATGTCTTTTGGGTAATTGTCTTGTTGAAAAATCCATGATAGTGGTAAATTTTTTTCATAAGGAATCAAATTATTTTTCAATATCTCAAGATACATTTGAGCATACATTCTATCATTTATCTTTGCAAATGGCCCCGTACCAGACCGTCGAAAACAACCCCATACCAAGATATTTCCACCGCCATATTTGACAGTAGGTACAAGGTACTTTGGGTGATATCTTAGACTAACTTCTTACATAACCAGTAGAATCACTTCCAAAGAGATTGAACCTACTTTCGTCAGTAAAGATTACTAGAGACCACTGATTTTGAGTCCAGTCTTTATGTATCTTAGCAAATTTCAATTTATCTTTTCTGTGACGCTTTGGATGGAGTAGCTTTTTAACAGCATGACTACCATAAGATTTTCAGATAACAGACGACGCCTAATAGTCACGCCTGACACCAATACACCCTGATATTCCTGCCTTAGTTCTTTATTAATATCAACAGCAGTTTTCTTAGTATCATTTTTCGCTTTTCGAATTATAATTTTGTCTACTCTCTTACTTGTTTTTCGAGGTCTACCACTTTTAAATGCCGGATCAACAGTGCCTCTTCTCGAAAACTTCTTAACAATTTTGCGGACAGTGCCCCTATGTATGTTTAAAGATTTTGCTGTTTCAATTTGCTTCTTTCCAGTTTGATACAGAGAAATAATTTTATGTTTCAGATTTCAACGGTAATATTTGCACTTCGGCATTTTGGCAAAAACCGCACTCTTAAACAACAATGCTACTTAATTACTTCGTATCAACAATAACGTACTCTTAAAGCAGACTATCTACCAGAAAAGGTAAACGTTTTTATAGTCAATAATAAAATTCTATAAAGAAATTGTCAACAAAACAAGACTAGTTTTTTTATTCCTAAAGGATAGTATTTTATATTTTTGATTTACAAAATATTTCCATACTTTTGTTCGCCAATGTATATATATATATATATATATATATATATATATATATATATATATATATATATATATATATATATATATATATACACAGTCCCTGGCCAAATTATTAGACGCACTGCAAGATTTCATGTAAAATATTAATTACCGAGTGATATTGTACCGTTTTATTATTTTAAATTGATTTGTTTTTTATTTTTATATTTATTTGACATAAATAAAACAGCATTAATTTAGAAAAGCATAAGTTTATTAAGTTTTAAAGAAAAGTGAAATTAATGTTAGTAAAAGTCAATATTTAGTTGAGCCACCTTCAGCCGCTATCAAAGCTTTAATTCTGCGCGGCATGCTATCAATGCAAGATTGTACTGTCTCCTGCATTTGAGGATGATGATTCCACACATGAATAATCTTTTCTAGGAGCTGGGTTTTGTTGGTAATCACATCTTTAGCCACTTCTCTTTTCATCAGCTCCCACACATTTTCAATGGGGGCTATTACCCGGCCAATCCAACAGAGGGATATTTTTTTTCTGCCAAAAAAGCTTTAACAGACCGAGCAGTGTGGCAGGGAGCTCCATCTTGCATGAAAGTGAATGGTTCCCCATTTGGAAACCATTCTCTGAGCTGCGGAATCAACCGATTTTGTAATACTTCTTTGTATTGATCTTGCCTCATTATTCCTTTGACGACGTACAGACGTCCAGTGCCCTTGCCGCTGATGACTGACCAAATCATCACTTTGGTGGGATGTTTAACCGTCGGGACGACACAATCAGGATGAAACTTTTCTCCATGACGACGACGCACATACTGAGCTTTATTCTGCAAAATTTCGAATGTGCTTTCGTCACTGAAGCAGACCTGTCAAAAATAGGAAAAATATATAAACTTCCATGTTTATTTGCTTTATTTAACTGAAAATGATAATAACGTATCAATTATTGATTAAATTGCTGTATCTTACCGATCTCCAGAAGTCCACATCTTTGTCTTGCCATTGTTTGGCCCACTTCAGGCGCTTTGCTTTCATTGCAGCTGTTAACTTGGGCTTCCTGGCGGGGCGACAGGCCTTCAAATCTAATTCTTTCAATTTTCTTCGAACAGTGCGCTCAGAAGCATTTACGCTAGCATCCTGGACTTGTGATTTTATTACCTTTGTGGTAGCAAATCTGTTTTCTACACAAATTTTCTTCAAACATCTCTCTGACCGTGGAGTGAAAATTGGTTTTCTACCGCATCTTTTCTTTCTTTTCGGGCTTAATTCCTTCCCTGACTCAATTTTCTTTTTTATGCGTCGTACACTAGCTTCAGAAACCTCCAATCTTCGTGATATTTCTCGGTTTGTAAATGTTTTCGCAATCACAAGGGCCTTCACTTCAGCTTTTTTACGTGGTGAAAGATCGCCTTTTCTACCCATAATGAAAATAGTCCAATTACTTTTTTAAAACGCTGCATACAAAATAAACTAATAACTGAGTAGTATAAAACTGTTAAACAAACAATCACAGTCCATAAAGCCACAGAAACACGTCCGTACCTGACTCGATTCCGATCCCGACTGATACAGGTTTGTACTTGTTTACGTTCATGTATCACTTTGTCAACACAGTGTTACCACATGTTAAAAATAAATACAAATATGTAGTCTACAACAATTCTTTTAAATAAAAATCAATAATATTGTAGTTAAATATACCATTATTGCATAAAAACTCTTAAGAAACATAAAATTACTAAAAAAATACAGTGCGTCTAATAATTTGGCCAGGGACTGTATATATATATATATATATATATATATATATATATATATATATATATATATATATATATATATATATATATATATATATATATATATATATATATATATATATATATATATATATATATATATATATATATATATATATATATATATATATATATATATATATATATATATATATATATATATATATATATATATATATATATACTAGCAGTGCCCGCAGCTCCGCTCGCGTGGGTCACTACTATCGTCACTGCTTATTCCTTATATTACCTAACGTAATAAAATATCTGCCATTATTTCCCCTTATTTCCCATTATTTCTCCTAATCTCCCATTATCTCTACAAAATTTCCATTATCTAGGCTTATCTCTACTCATCTCCCATTATTTTCCCTTATCTTCCATTATTTCCCCTAACTCCCATTATATCACCTTATCTCCCATTATCTAGGCTTATCTCGACTTATCTCGCAATATTTCTCCTTATCTCCCATTATTTCTCCTTATCTCCCATTATTTATACTTATCTCCCATTATCTCACCTTATCTCCCATTATCTAGGCTTATATCGAATTATATAGAACATATGTATAAATTTATAAAAACACGTAAATCGGATAAGTGGTTCTCAAGTGATAAGCGCACTAACGGACAGACAGATAGACAGAGAGACGTTGCATCTTATATATATTGTATTCTTTGCAGCATGATATTGTTCCATATTTAATGGTTTAGGCAATGTATTGCAAGAGAACGCGCTAACGGTAACCTTCTTTCCGACTTGATTCACCATTATCGTCACTGCTCATTCCTTATGTTACCTAACGCAATAAAATGTATCCTATAACCTGGCCAGAGAACATATGTATATTTAAAAAAAAAGAACGTAAATCGGATAAGTGGTTCTCCAGTGATAAGCGCACAAGCGGACAAACAGACAGAGAGACGTTGCATTTTATATATATTATAGATATCCTTTGCTACATGATATTTAGTGCTTTAGGCAGTGTATTGCAAGAGAACGCGCTAGCAGCAAACTTTTTACCGATTTGATTATCGTCACTGCTTATTCCTCATGTTACCTAACGTTATAAAATATAGCCTATAACCTGGCCAGAGAACATATGTATGTTAAAAAAAAAGCACGTAAATCGGATAAGTGGTTCTCCAGTGCTAAGCGCACTAACGGACAGACAGAGAGACGTTGCATTTCATATATATTATAGACTAGCCGTGCCCGCGGCTCCGCTCGCATGGACATGATTCACTACTATCGTCACTGCTTATTCCTTATGTTACCCAACGTAATAAAATATCTCCCATTATTTCCCCTTATCTCCCAATATTTCTCCTTATCTCCCATTTTCTCTACATAATTTCCCTTATCTAGGCTTATCTCTGCTCATCTACCATTATTTCTCCTTATCTTCCATTATTTCCCCTTATCTCCCATTATCTAACCTTATCTCCCGTTATCTAGGCTTATCTCGACTTATTTCGCAATATTTCTCCTTATCTCCCATTATTTCTCCTTATCTTCCATTAACTCACCATAACTCCCATTATCTAGACTTATCTCTGCTTATCTCCCATTATTTCTCCTTATCTCCCATTATTTATACTTATCTCCCTTTATCTCACCTTATCTCACCTTATCTCCCATTATCGAGGCTTATCTCGACTTATCTCCCATTATTTCTCCTTATCTCCCATTATCTCACCTTATCTCCCATTATCTAGGCTTATCAAATCAAATCAAATCAAAATCAGGTTATTTGCCAATATCTACAAATTCATAAAGTGACAGAAATTAAATTTGCTCGAAATACGACAAAAAGGATGGCACAGCGACTATAAATAGCCGATACCACAAGCCCTTCACTATTTGGGCATGTGTAGTGCCACCCAGTGGCGAACCTATACCTTGAAAATAAATTAAAAACTAATTGAAAAAATTCTAAAAATAAAAAATTCTAAAAAATAGCAGAGCGTAAAGAGGGATCGGGTGGCGGAGACGCGGGGAGATGTACATGCATAAACAGAGTAAATTTTACATAGTATGATATGGGGGCAAGTGGTACCACCACTAAAAGGATCCTAAAAAATTATATACAAAATAGGTAAATATTACGTTAAATTAGAATTCTTTTGCTGGTTAATAAGTTATATCGAATTATATAGAACATATGTATAAATTTATAAAAACACGTAAATCGGATAAGTGGTTCTCCAGTGATAAGCCCACTAACGGACAGACAGAGAGACGTTGCATTTTATATATATTATAGATATTCTTTGCTGCATGATATTGTTCCATATTTAATGGTTTAGGCAGTGTATTGCAAGAAAACGTAGTAGCGGCAAACTTTTTTCCGATTTGATTCACTATTATCGACACTGCTTATTCCCCCACGTAAATCGGATAAGTGGTTCTCCAGTGATAAGCGCACAAACGGACAAACAGACAGAGAGACGTTGCATTTTATATATATATATATATATTATAGATATCCTTTGCTACATGATATTGTTCCATATTTAGTGGTTTAGGCAGTGTATTGCAAGAAAACGTAGTAGCGGCAAACTTTTTTCCGATTTGATTCACTATTATCGACACTGCTTATTCCTTATGTTACTTAACGTAATAATATATAGTCTATAACCTGGCCAGAAAACATATGTATGTTTTTAAAAAAAAGCACGTAAATCGGATATGTGGTTCTCCAGGGATAAGCGCACTAACGAACAGACAGACAGACAGACAGACAGAGATACGATGCATTTTATATATATTATAGATGTAATAAAATATACATCTATAACCTGGTAAGAGAACATATGTATGAATTTAAAAAATCACATAAATCGGATAAGTGGTTCTCGAGGGATAAGCGCACTAACGGACAGACAGACAGACAGAGATACGTTGCATTTTATATATATTATAGATGTAATAAAATATATATATCTATAACCTGGTCAGAGGACATACGTATGTATGAATTTAAAAAATCACGTAAATCGGATCAGAGGTTCTCGAGGGACAAGGGCACTAACGGACAGACAGACAGAGAGACGTTCCATTTTATATATATTATAGATATAGATTATTATTATTATTTCAAAAAGTTCTTCTTTCTCACATTTGATCAATGTGGTTCCATGTTCGGCTGACGGGCCAAAACCAAGTCAGCACAAACGCTATTACCATTATGTATTAAGGAATGACCTGACAATGTTACATGTTTTCAAAATCACTGACTTCTGAATGTTTTTGTGTATGTTTGTGTTGAGTCCTAATTGTACTAAATGTGGTGTGAATGTTATTGGTGTAAGGCCTGTGGCTGATATAATGAGGGGGATAATGATGACTTTTTCTTGTTTCCATAGCCTTTTTATTTCCGTTGCAAGGTCTGTGTATTTGGAATTTTTTTCTGTGTATTTCGTTTGGATGTTTGTGTCGTTGGGGACAGCTATGTCAATTAGATAGGTAACTTTTCCTTTTTTGCACTGAAAAGTAATATCGGGTCTATTGGCGGAGACTGTTTTATCTGTATGGATACTGATGTCCTAGTAGAGCTTGTAATCTTCATTTTCAAGTATGGATGTTGGCGTGTATTTGTAGTAGGGATCTGTGTTTTCTATGAGTTTGTATGTTGTGGCTAGTGCTTGGTGAACTACTTTGGCAGCTGAATCATGCCTGGCTGTGTACTCTGTTCCGGCCAATATTCTACATCCGCTCGTTATGTGTTCGATCGTTTCTTTCTGCTGGTGGCATTTCCTACATCTGTCCTCTGCAATAGTCGGGTCTTTGATGATATGCTTTTGGTAGTTTCTGGTTAATATGACCTTATCCTGGATGGCAAGTAAGAAGCCTTCTGTTTCAGGAAATAGCTGCCCATCCTGTAACCAGGTGTATGATTGTTTTTTATTTACGTGGTCTTGTTCTATGTGGTATCTGTGTTTTCCGTGGAGTGTTTTCTCTGACCACGTTTTCATATTTTCCTGTTGTAATTGGGTGTGACCGTGTGTGTCTGCTGAGTGGTCTGCCCGGGATAAGTCGAGAGGTGTGTAGTTTTTGTCTGCTTTCACTATCGCTGTGTGGAGGCTGGTTTGCTTGCTGTGAAAGAATTTCCTAAGTGCTTGTATTTGTTTTGTGTGTAATGATCTGATGTCTATAATTCCTCTTCCTCCTGCCTTCCTCTCGATGGTAAGTCTTTCTTTGCATGCGTTGGGGTGTAATTTCCTGTATTTGGTGAATTGAGATCGTATAAGGATGTGAATATATTCTATGTCTGTTTGTGACCATTTGATGATACCAAATGAATATGTGAGTATAGGTATAGCGAACGTGTTGATGGCTTTAGTGAGATTCTTAGAGTTGAGTTTTGTTTGCAAAAGTTTCGTCAGTCTGTTTTTGAATTCGGTTCTGAGCTCTGTTTTGATGTGAGTGTGGTTGAGTTTGGTGCTTTGTTGGAAGCCTAGATATTTGTATGTTTCTTTATCGAACATGTTATCGAGCGTTTCATTGTTGATGGTTTCTGTCTCATGGTGGCACTTCCATTGGCCTTTGTTGATGTGGAGCACTTTGCATTTACTTATACCAAATTCCATATTGACATCTAAGGTGAATATTTCTGTGATTTTGAGGAGTTCTTTCAGCTGTGTTTGTGTGGCAGCGTAGAGTTTTATGTCGTCCATATATAGGAGGTGGTTTACTTTATGTTGATTCACTTTTTGGTGTCTGATATTGAAGCCATGCTCTGTTCTGTTTAGTATATTTGAGAGTGGATTGAGACAGAGGCAAAACCATAGAGCACTGAGCGAGTCTCCCTGAAATATACCCCGTCTGATGTACAGCTCTTCTGTTTGAATCCGTTCGGTTTGTGTTTCTAGGTGTATTTTGGTTTTCCATGTTTTCATAATTTGCGCGAGAAACTGCCTGAGGTGTGGGTTGATTTTATAGATTTCCAGGGCCCTGATTAACCAGCTGTGGGGTATGGAGTCGAAGGCTTTTTTATAGTCTATATAACCGATGTGAAGGTTTCTGTGTTCTTTTCTGGTTTGTCCCATAATCACGCTATCTATAATCAGCTGTTCTTTGCATCCTCGACTATTTTTCCTGCATCCCTTCTGCTCTTCTGTGAGGATATTGTTATCTGTTAGGTGCTGTTCTATTTTCTTCGAAATTGTGGCTGTGATGATCTTGTATAGGGTTGGAAGACAGGTAATAGGTCGGTAGTTTGACGGGTTTGTGGTGTCTGAGCTTTTGGGTTTAACGTATGTTATTCCTTGTGTGAGGAAAGTGGGAAATGTGTGTGGTTGTAGAATGGCTTTGTTGATTTGGTGTGTGAGTGCTTCGTGTGTGGTGGTAAACTGTTTGTACCAAAAGTTTTGTATATTGTCTATTCCAGGACATTTCCAGTTGTGTGTGTGTTTGATAGTTTCTGTAATTTCTTGTGCACTAAATGTGGTATCTTCTTGTTCTGTCACATGTTTATGTTTGTCTTCTTCGGCTTTGATCCAGGGGGTGTTATTATTGTGTAGTTTGGGTTCTGACCAGATACTTTTCCAATAATCTGTGAGTTCTTGTTCGTTTGGTGGTTCAGTCACTGCTATCTGTTTGTTGTACATAGTTTTCCGGTAGAACTGTTTTTCGCTTCTTCGGAAGAGGTTGTTGGTGTCTTTCCTCTCATTTGATTCTTTGTATCTACGGAGTCTTGCGGCATATACAGATAGTTTTTGTTTCAAGGTATCGAGGATTTCTGGCAGTGTTCTGTTGGGAGACTTAGATTTGATCTTGTTTGCCTCCTGTGTGACACGTTTGGACGCGTTCCCGCTTATAAACTGGGTAAGATGTCCTAGATCTCTCCTGATGTTGTTGATTTTGTTTTCTATTCTTATTTGCCATTTGAATTTTGGTTTTGTCCTGTTGGGGTTTCCTTGTCGTTGAGGGAGTTTTTGATTATTTTGTTTTTTGTGTTAGAGTGGTGATTGCTGTTGCGTATATTATTGTGTGAATGTCTTCGATTGTGCTTAAGTCTGTTATATACTGAGGTATTATGTGCTTGTTTAGTGTGTTGAGGATTGGTTGCGTGCTCTGTCTGAAGATTAAACGAGGGATGGGATTTCTTGTTGTGGGGTCGGTGCCTGACCATCGAGCTAGATGTGACTCCATTTTTGCTTTAAGTGTTTGTATGAGAGGTGATTCGGGGTGATGTTGTGTGGATGTCGTTGAGGGTGGCGAGTGATTCATGTTGTTGTCTGTGATATGGTGTTGCGCGGTACTCGCAATATTATTTTGCGTTATGCTCCTCCTGGGTGGTGAGTATTGTTGTGTTCGACTGGGTGGTTCTGTGTGTGAGGCTGGTTCGGAATCTGCTTTATTGTTTCTATTGTTTTGTTGGTCTGTGTTCAGTTCAACAGCCACTGTGTCCTTGATGGTTTGCAATTCGAGAGGTGTGAGACGATTGTTCTTGGTAATAACTCTTTTTTGGTCTATTACTCTCTGTTCTGAAACAAGTAATTGCAGATGTGGATATTCGGTCAAGAAAAGTCTGTGCAGTTGCTGTCTGTAGCCCGATGTTATTGTTTCGAGTTTGGTGGCGGTGTAGTAACAGCGCATCACCGTCCTATTCATCTCATCCGTCCACTTTAACCGCTGTCTTGGTTTTCCAGCCTTGGTAGTTGCATGTTGTCTTTGCAAAACATACGGGCCCTGGCCTGGCTTTGGTGGTTGTGTTTGTCCCGTATCTACGTCGGTTGTGCTTGGGATTGATGTTGGTAGGTCCAAGCGGCGAGTGATTCTCTTCTCAGTGATTTCTTTGTCAGGTTTTGTGTTTTCATTACAGCAACGCATGGCGTGTTCGTTGATTCCTGTGGTGCAACTCATGCGCTGCTGTGATTTTCCCGCCTTGGTGGGTGTCGGCTTAGTCGCCGACACAACACTTTTGGCAGGTCCATTTTCGGTTGCCTGGTCTTCATCGTTTTGGTCGAGCTGCCATTTCCCGCGACGTCCTCGACCGTTACGTCGCTCGCCCGATGCTTCTTTTATTGGTCTGTTGTTCTCTGGAATGTTTTCAATGTTTTGTGGTGTCAGAAGCTCAAAGTGTCCCGACATTGGGTTGCCTGTTAGTAGAAGGTAAATGGTTTTGTTGTATTTTCCCGTGCTTATTATTGTTGGTCTGTCCGTAAAAGTTATTTTTGTATGTCTTGTTCTTCGTTGTTTTGAGAAGACATGAAAGTTGCTATTTTGTGTTTCCGAGAGGGCAAGTATTTCTAGGCTCGTTCCATAGGTGCCATTTTTCCGCATATAATTATAATAGTTATTGAAGTCTTTTATATCGTCGACTTCAATTAATGAAAATGTGTGAAGTTCCGACCAGTATTGTTGTAAATATCTTAGAGCAACCTCTCGGAGTTTCTCATGATGGTTCTGGTGGCCATATAAGTGTAAGCTAACTGCACGGAAAAGGCAATTTCCATCACCTACAATGTCGGAACTGGTAAAACTATCGGGAGTAGTTTCGACTGAGGCGGTTGTTTGGTTCGTCTGTAGTTGTTGTTGTTGTGGTGTTGCTGTAGCTGTTTGTACGACAGGGGTCCGCCTCCGCAACACCCTTCCATTTTCATTATTATAATTATTATTATTTAACATAGTATTCCCACGAGTATCCTAGGAAAGAAAGGTCGACTGCGGCAGAGCCTGGATGCCACAGCAAGGCTACTTACTCCCGGAGGGAGCCCGGTATCCGGGGGAACCGTTCGCGACTCATAAACGCTGAGCCATTCATCTTCTCGGCACGGTAAACACCTTAAGATTGCGTTTTTATTACACATAATCTGGACAACACAAGACAGCACAACATGACTCAGGTACCTCGGGATCGTCAATGCCCGTACTAGGAGAATCCTGGGATTCCCCTAGCCCCTGAGGGGTTATTATTATTACTATTATAAAAAGTTCTTCTTTCTCACATTTGATCAATGTGGTTCCATGTTTGGCTGACGGGCCAAAACCAAGTCAGCACAAACGCTATTACCATTCCGTATTAAGGAATGACCTGACAATGTTACATGTTTTCAAAATCACTGACTTCTGAATGTTTCTGTGTATGTCTGTGTTGAGTCCTAATTGCACTAAATGTGGTGTGAATATTATTGGTGTAAGGCCTGTGGCTGATATAATGAGAGGGACAATGATGACTTTTTCTTGTCTCCATAGCCAAAGTAATATCGGGTCTATTGGCGGAGACTGTTTTATCTGTATGGATACCGATGTCCCAGTAGAGCTTGTAATCTTCATTTTCAAGTATGGATGTTGGCGTGTATTTGTAGTAGGGATCTGTGTTTTCTGTGAGTTTGTATGTTGTGGCCAGTGCTTGGTGAACTACTTTGGCAGCTGAATCATGCCTGGCTGTGTACTCTGTTCCGGCCAATATTTTACATCCGCTCGTTATGTGTTCGATCGTTTCTTTCTGCTGGTGGCATTTCCTACATCTGTCCTCTGCAATAGTCGGGTCTTTGATGATATGCTTTTGGTAGTTTCTGGTTAGTATGACTTTATCCTGGATGGCAAGTAAGAAGCCTTCAGTCTCAGGGAATAGCTGCCCATCCTGTAACCAGGTGTATGATTGTTTTTTATTTACGTGGTCTTGTTCTATGTGGTATCTGTGTTTTCCGTGGAGTGTTTTCTCTGACCACGTTTTCATCTTTTCCTGTTGTAATTGGGTGTGACTGTGTGTGTCTGCTGAGTGGTCTGCCCGGGCTAAGTCGAGAGGTGTGTAGTTTTTGTCTGCTTTCACTGTCGCTGTGTGGAGGCTGGTTTGCTTGCTGTGAAAGAATTTCCTAAGTGTTTGTATTTGTTTTGTATGTAATGATCTGATGTCTATAATTCCTCTTCCTCCTGCCTTCCTCTCGATGGTAAGTCTTTCTTTGCATGCGTTGGGGTGTAATTTCCTGTATTTGGTGAATTGAGATTGTATAAGGATGTGAATATTTTCTATGTCTGTTTGTGACCATTTGATGATACCAAATGAATATGTGAGTATAGGTATAGCGAACGTGTTGATGGCTTTAGTGAGATTCTTAGAGTTGAGTTTTGTTTGCAAAAGTTTCGTCAGTCTGTTTTTGAATTCGGTTCTGAGCTCTGTTTTGATGTGAGTGTGGTTGAGTTTGGTGCTTTGTTGGAAGCCTAGGTATTTGTATGTTTCTTTGTCGAACATGTTATCGAGTGTTTCATTGTTGATGGTTTCTGTCTCATGGTGGCACTTCCATTGGCCTTTGTTGATGTGGAGCACTTTGCATTTACTTATACCAAATTCCATATTGACATCTAAGGTGAATATTTCTGTGATTTTGAGGAGTTCTTTCAGTTGCGTTTGTGTGGCAGCGTAGAGTTTTATGTCGTCCATATATAGGAGGTGGTTTATTTTATGTTGATTCACTTTTTGGTGTCTGATATTGTTTGTTTGGTGGTTCAGTCACTGCTATCTGTTTGTTGTACATAGTTTTCCGGTAGAACTGTTTTTCGCTTCTTCGGAAGAGGTTGTTGGTGTCTTCCCTCTCATTTGATTCTTTGTATCTACGGAGTCTTGCGGCATATACAGATAGTTTTTGTTTCAAGGTATCGAGGATTTCTGGCAGTGTTCTGTTGGGAGACTTAGATTTGATCTTGTTTGCCCCCTGTGTGACACGTTTGGACGCGTTCCCGCTTATAAACTGGGTAAGATGTCCTAGATCTCTCCTGATGTTGTTGATTTTGTTTTCTATTCTTATTTGCCATTTGAATTTTGGTTTTGTCCTGTTGGGGTTTCCTTGTCGTTGAGTTGCGCGGTACTCGCAATATTATTTTGCGTTATGCTCCTCCTGGGTGGTGGGTATTGTTGTGTTCGACTGGGTGGTTGTGTGTGTGAGGCTGGTTCGGAATCTGCTTTATTATTATTATTATTATTATTATATATAACCTGGCCAAAGAATATATATATGAATTTAAAAAAAGCCAGGTAAATCGGTTAAGTGGTTCTCGCGTGATAAACGCACTAATAGACAGACAGACAGACAGACAGACAGACAGAGAGACATTGCATTTTATATATATATATATATATATATATATATATATATATATATATATATATATATATATATATTATATATATATAGATTATAGATAGTGGTGGGCATAATCGCATTATTGCAATAATCGGATTCTCAGGTTATGAATGGTTTTGGTAATCGGATTATAATTCGAATTAAAAATCATCCCATCCCCTACTACCTTTGATGTTGCGTGCGTCGCTTTATTATAAAATTTAAAATTCATCGGAATTGCTCGATTTTACCGATTCGCCGAAACGAAACTCGAACTCCAGGCATGCGGATTGATTCAATTATTTATTATTTTCATTTTTAGTAGTATGGATGAATCGTCGTTCCGTGAGTATTAGTGTTGGATGTTGACTGTTAGTTGAGTGTTGAATAATTAAAGTTAAAAGTAAAATTTTTAAAGAAAACAGAAAATGAGGCCTGGTTGTAACAAACATTCGCTGGTGTGGAACTGGTTTAAAAAAATTGACTGTAAACAAGCTGCTTGCAAGATATGCGATAAAATAATAAAATATTTTGGCGGAATTTAGATTTTATGATGAAGCGAATTCCGATTATATAAAATTCGATTCTTAGGTTTTCATAATCGGATGATGCCGATTATTTCAATAATCGGATTACCGATTATTTTTAATCCGAATTATCCCATCACTAATTATAGATATTCTCTGCTACATAATATTGTTCCATATTTAATGGTTTAGGCTGTGTATTGCAAGGAAACGCGCTAGCAGCAAACTTTTTTCCGACTTCATTCACTATTTTACGACACTGCTCATTCCTTATGCTACCTATCGTAATAAAATATAGCCTATACCCTGGCCAGAGAACATATGTATGTTTTAAAAAAAAAGTACATAAATCGGATAAGTGGTTCTCCAGTGATAAGCGCACTAACGGACAGACAGACAGATAGACAGAGAGACGTTGCATTTTATATATATTATAGATTATATATATATATATATATATATATATATATATATATATATATATATATATATATATATATATATATATATATATATATATATATATATATATATATATATATATATATATATATATATATATATATATATATATATATATATATGTCTATATATATATATATATATATATATATATATATATATATATATGTCTATATATATATATATATATATATATATATATATATATATATATATATATATATATATATATACATATATGTCTATATATATATATATATATATATATATATATATATATATATATATGTATATATATATATATATTCATATATATATATATATATATATATATATATATATATATATATATATATATATATACCGGGTGACACAGCCAACATTTAACACCCTGTAATTTTTTTATTTTGAAAGTTACATATTAGCATTTTTAGATACTAGAATCGGACATTATTAAGATTTTTTATCACTTAAGAAATATTTCTAACTACTTCCGGTTTGACCGGAAGTGACTGCAACTTTCTTATTTTTAATGGAAGCCTGTATATTTTTCTTATAAATTTCAATTCGCATTGAAATTCTCTTTCCAACGATGTATCACAAGTTGACATTTATTTGACAGGTGACCAGCAAAAACTGATTTAAACTGTTAGACTTAGGCGGCCATAGCGGATATACTAGCAATTGTTTTTGTACGTTTTATCTCACTTTGGAAAGAATTTAAGACCATTCATTTATCAAGCCATTTTCGCGAATTTAAGTGACTTCTACAAAATTTTATGCAGTCAGTTACAGAATTTTCTCTTTAAATAATGATCAATATTACATATTTTTTATGTAACCTAGTTACACATTACAGGTTTTTTCCCAACATACATCTAACAGAACTATTTAACGCAAATTGGATTTATTTTATATATATATATATATATATATATATATATATATATATATATATATATATATATGTATATATATCTATATATATATATATATATATATATATATATATATATATATATATATATATATATAAAATAATACATATTGTTAAATTTGAAAACAGCTATTAAAATGAATTTGATTACCTCATTAGATAAGATATAACGTGAGAATTATAACAAGAACTTTTTTTTACAATCATAGTAAATTCCGACTTAAATAAAAAATTGAATGATTTTCAGAAAATATTGACAGTCCATATAGAAAATGGTAGAGGAAAGTTGGCTCTAATTTTCCCTAGAATTTAAAAAATTAAAAATATAGAAGGATATTTCATTCAAAATAAAAAAGCATGTCATGTTTCTATCTAGTTTAACTAGATATCGTAATTCCTGACCAGTTCTGGTGTAAGCAGTTTAGAGTTATACTCTTCATCCTTAAATGTTCGTGCACAATTTTGGAATGTTTCCATACTTGTGTTGGTGCATAATTTTGTTACGTTAAAAACTAATCTTTAAAATGTTTGTTAGCATGTACACGATTAATAAATAAATATTGTATGTTTCCATACTTTTGTTCGCCACTGTATATATATATATATATATATATATATATATATATATATATATATATATATATATATATATATTCCAAACTTTAAATAACTGTAGCATTAAAATGGTTGAATTTAGAAAGATGACAATATTACTATCTATAGACAGTTTTTTAGTTTCGAAATAATTTTGAATTCAACACCGAAAAGCCTTTAAGTGACAAATCGACCATACTCTTATTACCATCGTTTCTCAAAATTAGTTCTTTCTGCTTTTATTTTTTATAAGTACAAATAAAACTAAAAAAATATGTACACACTATACAAATTTGTAGATCATAAAATACTTACGTTAGGATATGATAAAGATCTCAGTCTTTCGTAATCTTCTTGGCCTGCTGTATCCCATAGTGTCATATTGGTCTCAACATCATCAACCGTAATCTTATGAACATAATGCTCGAATCTGTAATGTAATAATAATAAAAAAGAAAAATATTTAGATAAAATAGAAACCTGCTTTTTATCGGTTAATTAAAAATTTTAACCCGTACGAACAGTACCAACTTTTTTCCCTTCTGCAGAAGTAGATAGTATAGAAGAGAAGTTTGTCCTTCAAAGAGTGCTAATTATAGTTTTTAAAATAATAATAATAATAAAAATTAACTAGTCTGAGAACAGTTTACCATAAAAAAAAGTGAATATATTTTTTAAAAATTGCTGTTACAGGAAAATGTCTCCAGTGAAAGATGCTTTTTTTTTTTTTTCTAAAAAATCTTTTGTTTTAATGCGTTTTTACATAAATTTAATTGTACTGGGAAATTTGACAAAACTCCGAATATATTTATAAAGTATTTACGAGTACAACTTAAACTTTTTTGTATGTAGATACTGTTCAAAATTTAAATAGTTTTTGCTAAAGGATTCAGTAATTAATTTAATAAATAGTTTTAGCACATATTTTGATAAATAAAACGATTTAATAGTATATCTATACCCCAGAGGTAAAGTGTAACTTCATGCGTGCAATTTTACAGGAATGAATTTTCAAAATTGTTATTACACTACTTTTTTTATATGATGTAAACCAATGGGCATTTCTATATAAGATCCAGGATTTCTATATTCAATGTTTTGACTTTTCCCAGCTTACAACTAGAAAATGTAAACATTTTTATGACAGATGCAACGATAACCCGAAATCATAAATTTTGTAGTTACAACAATTTACCTCTGAGGTACAGATATATTTATGCAGAATATATTTTAGTATTTCAAAATTATCTTAATTTTAAATAATTTGTGCTCCATTCTATGGATGCGTTAAATAATATAAAACCGATCAAGTGCAAGTTGGACTTGAGCAATTAGTGTTCCGTAACGTGAATACCTTTAAAATAAAAATAAGACAAAAAGTTCCTGGTATGTATATCTTAAGATCCAATGTGTATTTTCATTTTCTTAGTCAATAATGTATAATAGTTATAGCATCTTAGCTACTTAATAGCCAATAAATCAATCTAACTCAATCTAAAATTTAGTCATCAAAAGTGTAAGACAAATATTTACTAACTAAAAATTTGTTTATAAACAAATAAAATAAAATTATTTTGTCTCTAGAGGAGCGACGCACGGTACTGAAAATATATTTATCTCCACCATACTGGCGTGAAACCTCCTCCATATTGTCAAGGGACGTAGTTTTTTTTTATACCAGATAAATTATCAAACGTAATGCACATGTGATAATTTTGGCTCAATCTGCACTTTATGAAGGATGGTTCATAATTTTTTCTAAATTTTCTGATCAGTACTTTCGAGATAGGGTGGGGAGACAGAGATTTTTTAAAAATAATATAAAGAAAAGTGTGCGCAAGTATTACATCTTACATACTTTTTAATTCCTGATTTCACAAGCTTTCATTTGACACCCCATCTCACACATTTTTTCCCCTCCCCTTTACAAGCTAACAGGCTAACGCCTTAAGTCAAAATTTAACTTTCTAAACCATACGGCTCTGACTGGGCTATCAATTTCTATATTTGTGCCAAATTTCAACTTTATATGTCAAATAGACGGACACTGAAGTGATCCCATAAGTGTTTTGTACGAACACTAAAAATGAAAAAAGTCACTTGACGTAGTCCCCAGACCATACATGATATACATTGGCTTTGACAGCTTTTCACAATTTCAGTGTAATCGGTTTTATTTCAGAAAGTCTCAATTCTATTTATGAAAAGATAGATTTCGTTTCGAAAAAATCATTTCTATATTAAGAAAGTTTGATACACAGTTTGCGTCAAATCTTAGTCAAAGTGAGGTAAATAACATTGTTTTAGTTTCTTCCCTCTGTCTACTGGTAGGTAATTCATATGATTTTCATATTTTTTGTCTATAGTATTTATATGTACGTACTATAACTTTTCGTTAGTTATTGTTGGCACCATTAATCTTCCTAAACACTTTAAAAAATTCAAGCATACAAATGTCCGAAATATAAAATAGCGTTGATTCTCTATACAACAATAACATTTTTGGGTCCTTCAATCCTGTATTTTGATAACGGTTTATATGCACAAAATTAATTTAAAAAAACGAAATGATACTCGTAGATGTGTCATAAACTGTCTAGTCTGGGACATACGTATGTAATAACACGTTGGCTGAAAAGTTTTAGGTCTAGCTACTTAAAACACATTTTTTTTTTTGCAAAATTCGACTTTATTCATCAAGACAGTCTCCTTCAAGAGCGATACAATCAGTCCAACGCTTTTCTAACATATTTATATCTTTTTTGTAGAAGGATTTCTCTTAGCCTTCAAAATAGGCCTCAGTTTCGCTGATAACCTCTTCACTGGAGCCAAATCTCTTTCCAGCGAGCATTTTTTTTAAATGCTGCGAATAGATAATAGTCGCTGGGGGCCAAATCTGGAGAATACGGTGGATGAGGAAGCAATTCGATCTTCAGTTCATGCAGTTTTGCCATCATAACTATTGAATTGCTTTCAAACGCACCAATAACTTTATATAATATTCGCTATTGATGGTTTTTCCCTTCTCAGCATAGTCGATGAAAATTATTCCATGCACATCCCAAAATACAGAGGCCAAAACCTTCCCAGCCGACGTTTGGGCGGCTTTCACCGGCTGCTGTCCACTCAGCTGACTGCCAATTTGATTCCAGTATGTAGTGGTGGATTCATGTTTTATCCATTGTCACATATCGCATGAGAAGGTCCTTTTTATTGTGCTTAAACAGGTCCAAACAGCGCTGAGAATTATCAACACGTTGTTGTTTTTGGTCAACTGTGAGCAAACGCGGTACCCATTTCGAATAGAGTTTTCTCATGCCCAAATGTTCATACAAAATATGACCAACACGTTCTTTTGATGTCTTTAGGGTGTCATCTATCTCATGCAATTTCACTTTACGGTTACCCAAAACAATTTTGTGGATTTTTTTTATGTTTTCCGGTGTAACCACTTCATTTGGGTATCCAGAGCGTTCAGCATCGTTTGTGTATGTATGACCGCGTTTAAACTCAGCATACCAGTAAATGATGAGTGATTTTCCAGGGGCAGTCCCCGTAACACTTATCAAGCCATTGCTTTGCATGAACGGTATTTTTTCCCATCAAAACAGTGTTTGATCAACACACGAAATTCGATTTTTTCCATTGTTTTGAAAATATCAAAAGTAGCGTCACTAAAACCACTGTAACTTGTAAACTAATCGTCGAAATGTCATGAAATCTTGATACGTTTAGTTTGAAGGTTGGTACTTCCTAAAAATCATATGGATTTTTTGAAAAGGGCGACATCTATGTGTCAGACCGAAAACTATTCAGCCTTCGTGTTAAATCATTATCCAGATGTGTCTCACATAGAAAATGGTGCTTAAATTGTGTGTTATGTGTTATGAATTAGCAAAAATTTTAACTTGTATTCTTAGTAATATCTGTATAAAAAGTATGATTCTCGTTACTGTATAAGTAAGGATCATTCTATGCGTTCTAGATTCATTTTTACATTACTGTAGTTGTTTTTAATATGATAATGATGTATATCCTACTTCGCTTTTAAATTTTAGGGTCCTTAGTTACTGTAAACAGTTATCACGATAGAAATAATAATTTGAATTTGTTTATTGTTTTTGTCGTTTCCTGTAGATTTGCCTTTTGTAGGATACATTCAACAAACTTTATTCTTGATAGATGGCTAATCTTTATGTCTAGAAAAATTCATATAAGCATCTGTTTATAAAATATATTCTTTATATGCTTTGGGATATTCACTAACTCACTAACTAAAATTACAGACAAATGAGCCAAATGAGTCAAACATATAATAAAATTTTTTAACTGTTCCACGTCCCATATTCATTTATGAGCATTTATAGTATTTTTGATTTTTTTATCTCACTCATTTTCTCATTGATAATATTTCTTAAATTCTGCAAGCCACTCCTTTCTCCACATTGGCGACTGATGTTATTATTTAAACAGTATCATTATGTAAATAATAATACTGTTTATTCGTCTCAAAATGTTTGATGGATTTCACTGAAAATATCATGGGTAAAAACAATTGGCTATTCCTCGAGTGAATGTTCATTCCATGTGGAATAAATTTTATAATATATATAATTAAAATCGATTTATTCGATTTATTCGATTTATTCGATTTATTCGATTCATGCGATTTATTCGATTTATTTGATTTATTCGATATAATTAAATCTCATGATAACAAAAAAAGTTCATTATAAATTCGAAATATTAAATAACCTTACATTCACACAATATTGATAGAGTTTTATACCTTCTTTTAATTTTATACTAGTAGATAACATATGTCTAAAAATTTACGATTTCGGCCTAATGTGCCTGTGGGACCAACTAGCTCCTCAGATCAAAAAATTTCGGAGGTAAAATAGCCCCTCGTTTGGATCCTCTTGTGGGGGCTGGTTCGAGCGCGTCAAAATGTAGAGATCTCAATTTTAAAATAGATTTTTGCAACGTACGAGGTTTAAATTCAAACATAAATTCAGTGTACCAACACCTGCAACCAAATAAAACTCATGTACTCGGTCTCTGTGAAACAAAGGTCAGTTCATCGACCAGCATCGTCAACTTTCTCTATTCTGGGTACGGATTCTGATTCTCGTTACTGTATAAGTAAGAAGTAGGTTTAGGCACAACTTTGAAATCTGTCTTTTTGTCAGAAGCAATATCTCTTACCAAAGAGAGGAGGCTCTAGAGCCCCGAAATTTGTTGTTACGTTGTTAAAAATAACGACTCAAGAAACCACAAGGTTTATCTGCTGCCTCTATCGACCACCAAGTGATATTAATTTTAGAACACTTTTCGTTTCTTACGCAGACATTTACAGAGTAATTATCAAAATTCCGAAGTTGCTATTTTGGGCGACTTTAATGTCCACAACATCAATTGGCTTAAGTATTCAAATACGACCGACGAACAAGGTCGTAAAGCGGAATCATGCCCAATCAGTTATGGCTTTACTCAGTTTATCGATGGAACAACATGGATCTCCGATCGAGACGGAGAGTTCTTGACCTGTTTTTAATCACCAACCCTGAGATTTACTATATCACCGTAAATCCACCGTTGGGTTCTTTCGACCATAAACTACTTTCGACATCGAGTATCCTACCGATTAGTGATAGAGACACACCTAAGCCGCGTAAAATCTGGCACTACAAATCTGCTAAATGGGAAGAACATGGAACTTTCCCTTGGCTAGACTACTCATCTGATTACGCTAAGGAGATTTCCGATGTCTTTTCGGCTGGCAAGGAAGTTTACATCCCTTTTTCGAAGAAATGTCCTTCCAACGGCAAGCCTTCGAAAATGCAAAGAAGATGTTGCTTCTATATAGTAGGAAAAAAGGTAAAAGATCCTTATAGCGGCGGGAGGGGAGGTGACTTAAAAAATTCACACAGTCTATTTTTAAATAAACACACTTGAATATCATACAGAGTTTCTAGAGGTCGTACTTGATATATCCAAGGTCGTATTTTACATGACCGGTTGCTGATTAAGCTGCGTTCTTATAGATTATGTGAAATGTTTTGTTTAATGTTCTCGAGTTCTCTTGAAGATCGTTATTGTCAGTGGAAGTTGACAGGTTTGTTTCCAACACCTTTATTGATTCTTTTTGATACTTTATGACCAACGTTAGTATATCTCAGAGCTCAATAATGCGTTCTGCTCCTTTTCTTCTTTATGTTAATGATCTGCTGGAAAAGACTAAAAATTCATTTGTACCTTTGCTGATGACAGCATGCTTGTTTCTTCATTTACAGCAAATGCTCGAACATAGCTACTGATGAAAATATTCGTAAAAAGCAGGAAGGTATACAATTAAGCGAACCCAAACCTAGGTATATTATCTCGTAAAGTTATATACACAACAATACTTAAGACTATACAAAGTTTACATTCAACCATCGACAGAATACTGCTCCAATATTTGAAGCTTTACTTCCAGGCATACTCTGAATTTGTGAAGTGTTGGACATCCATGTAACGTTTAGCTTGTCACTTCTCGTACCATCCTCTTTAAGAAGTATTTCATATCGAAAATATCATCCCTCTAAAAATAGATTTTTCCTGAATCGCTTCTTTTGTGCACACCAAATGTTGAAGTGATATAGGTATTTCCACGCAGCGCGTGTTCATATAAACCGTTACGATAATAAGGAAGCAAAAGAAGTAAATAACGAAAATCGTTAGTACCAAGAGGAATTTCTTTCTGAGATGATGAAGACGCTAAAAAAAGTAGCATATTAGAAAAGAAATGGACAATCTAGCGCATGAGAGTTTCCAGCAAGAATTCCCAAAAAAACATAGATAAATATATAAAGTACATACATTTTATAAAAGGTCATGCTGTTTCAGACAGATGTATACTAAAAAATGATGAACAGGCTTTCACTTTATACTCTGATGTTTCCAAAACCTAATTAAGATACAATAGTAACTTGAAAAATGTGCTGTATTTTAGTATATTTAATATTGCATTATTACGTATATTTTTAATGACTTAATTTTTTATGAAAACGTAGTCACTCATTAGATAATTAAGTTTCCAGCATGAACGAATGTTACAAGACAGAGATTTGACGTAATGAAGTTTAATACAGATATATATTTTACTGTCTATTTTTTATATTATACGGATATATATATATATATATATATATATATATATGTATACATATATATATATATATATATATATATATATATATATATATATATATATATATATATATATATATATATATATATATATATATATATATATATATATATATATATATATATATATATATATATATATATATATATATATATATATATATATAGATAGATATATACATATATATATATATATATATATATATATATATATATATATATATATATATATATATATATATATATATATATATATATAATATATATATATATATATATATATATATATATATATATATATATATATATATATATATATATATATATATATATATATATATATATATATATATATATATATATATATATATATATATATATATATATATATATATATATATATATATATATATATATATACATATATATATATATATATATATATATATATATATATATATATATATATATATATATATATATATATATATATATATATATATATATATATATATATATATATATATATATATATATGTTTGGAACAACGCAATTGAACAGTTTGGAGGTTAAGCTACGCTCTTGTGGTATAGCTGAAAAGTCTGTTTGTGGCTTTCATGTTTCCTCAGAGAGCGTTCTTTACTAGGGGCGATCGACGGATTTGTTTCTAACACCTTCACTATCAACGCCGATCTGCCCCAAGGCTGGCACTGTCTCCTACTCTCTTTCTCATTTATATTAACGATCTGCTGGAAAGGATCGGGAATCCAATCTACAGCTTTGCAGATGACATTACGCTTATCTCTTCATTCACTTTGAACACTCGGACATCGGCTACTCAGGTGAATATCCGCAGACAGCAGGAGGTCGTTCAACTTAATAAAGACCTAAAAGAAATTCTATCTTGGGGTGACAGTAACCAAGTGGAATTTAACGCTACAAAAACCCAGGCGGCAGTTTTTTTCTAAAAAAGTTAACGTTGCTGAACTCGACATAGTCATGTTGGGGCACTCCATTTCCCTAGCATCGTCACTCAATTTGTTGGGCGTTAATTTGGGAGCAAATATGTCCTGGCATGAACATGTTGCAGGCATAGCAAGGAGAGCTTCTCAAAAGTTGGGAATATTATATCGAACCAGAAAGCTTTACACTCCACAACAAGTGTTAATTCTTTACAAAGCTCAAATTCGACCAACTATGGAATACTGCTCCCATGTTTGGGGCTTCGCTCCCAAACACACACTGCATTTGTTGGATTCTGTTCAGAGAAGACCTGTTCGTCTGATTGGAGACCTGGAACTGATCGACGGCCTTGATTCGCTGGAACATCGAAGAACGGTTGGCGACTTGAGTCTGTTCTACAAGTATTTTTATGGAAAGTGTTTGAAGGATGTAGCTCGCTAAGCTCCTAGAACGGTGCATGTTAGAAATACATGTCGCGCTAATACTTCACATCCGTATGAGGTTCAGCTTGTTGCTCCGCGTACAACGCTTTTCAAGCGGTCTTTTATATGCAGAACATCATCCCTTTGGAATGATTTGCGCTGTGTTTCCCACTGAGTACAATTTACAGCGATTCAAGAAGAATCGCTTTTTCCGCACACATGCCGCTCCTGGAGCGCTTTAGGGACTTCCTTGTAGCACGTGTGCTAGACCCATAAGTATATATATATATATATATATATATATATATATATATATATATATATATATTTTACATATATATATATATATACATATATATATATATATATATATATATATATATATATATATATATACATATACATATATATATATATATATATATATATATATATATATATATATATATATATATATTCAAAAAATATGATTTTTAGGAAGTATCAACCTTTAAACGAAACAGAAATTTCATGACATTTCGTCGATTAGTTTACATGTTACAGTGGTTTTAGTGATGCTACTTTTGATATTTTCAAAACAAGTCAGTTGAGTGGACAGCAGCCAATAAAAGCCGCCCAAAGCGACCATAGACACAACAGAGCATCTTCACCTTCATTTATCTGGGTAACTTTGCTCCAAAAAAATTCTCACATTAGGAGCAAAATGTGCACCATCGTGCATGAAAACATGTCGCGACGTAAATTAATAAATTAATAATTCAGGAATAGTTTCACGGATGAAACTCAAATGAATGTCACCATCAAGTCGATCTGGTAATCTAAACGGGCCGATCAAATAGTCCGCAACAAATCCCATCCAACATTAATATTGAATTCGCGCGTATTGCACAGCATGTGGGTTTGCTTTAGAGTAAATATGATTATTATGCATATTTGTTACATCATGTCGATTAAAGCGTACTTCGTCTGTAAAAAGGATTTTAGTGTGAAAAGCCGGAACAGTCGCTATGCGTGCTCGAATAATTTGTGAATAATGCAAACAGGATCCAAGATCTGGAGGTAAGAGTTCCTGGACAGACTGTATATGAAAGGGGTAAATAATTTGTTGTCTAATGATCCGGCACTTTTTGATATTCCCGTTTGACGTTCAATTAAACCAGTACTGATTCCAGGATTATCGTGTACAATTTCAAGGATCTCCTCTTCAACATTGGGTGCTCTAGCTTGTGAAGGCCACCCAGTATTATTCCTGATCGGCTTAAATTGTCCAATTTCTCGAAGTTGCCTCTCAATATTGACAAAAGTCTGATGGTTAGGAGTCCGAAGAAATTGCGCCATCTGGATTTTTTTTTTAATAGAAAGCCCTATATATTATTTTATTTTTTAGTCCTACTAAAAATTTTAGATATTATTTGTCCAACATACCATATGTCTAAATTGAACTGTTTTGGAATTACTGTCATTTCAAATTTAAAATAATAAAAAAAAACTATTAATAAATACTCTAGGTTTATGCTCAAAATGTCTACCGTTAACATAAGGGCAATGACCCAATCTGTCATAAACAGCCTGAACAGAGTTTTGCCGAGAATCCGGGGTGATTTCTCCTACTTAAATGAATTTTTTGTTGTATATCTTCTACAGTTTCAGGTCAATCTCGGTAAACTTTGGTTTTCAAATGACTCCACGATGAAAATCTAGTGGCGTAAGGTAGGGGCTCCTTGCAGTCCATTCTACAGCACCTCTTCTGCCTATTCATCGATTAGGAAAAATCGCATCCAAATATCTACGAACATTGATTTCACAGTGAGGAGGTGCTCCGTCCTGTTGATACCACAAATCCTGTTAGGGATATCCAAATTATTTTCATTGGGAAAAAGACCAGCACAAGTTGAAATAACTTGCTCTTGGAGTAACTGTAAATACCGCTGTCCTGTAAGATTTCCATCGATAAAAAAGGGACCAATGATATGCCGTCCACAAATCCCTGCCCACACGTTTATCATTTGTGGTCTTTGAGAATGTCTGTGGATTATCCAGTGGAGATTCTCAGTAGACCAGTACCGGCAGTTATGACTGTTAACCATTCCGTTAAGACAGAATGTGGTCTCGTCAGGAAAAATATATTAAGAATTACGTTAGGATCATTATTGATTCATTTCATCAAGACCTCGCAAAATTCAATGCGTAGTCATCTTTAGATAATTCTTGAAATAGAGTGGGCTTGTATGGAAACAATTTTTCTTCATTCAATATATACGACTTGCCTAGACCACAACCTATTGTGGCGTCTAGGCAAAGCTGACGAGTGGCTGTATAGAGATTTTCTGTAATTTCCAATAAAACATCTAACTTTTTATCATCGCTTGTTTTAACTTTTGGAGGTCCAGATTTAGAACGATCTTTAACATGACCTGATTGTTTAAATCGTTTTAATGTTTTGCTAACTACGGATTGGGTAATAGGATCTCGATTCGGATATTCTGCGTTAAAAAGATCACACACCTCCTATTATGTTCTCCTACGGTCTCCGTAATCAACCATCATTAACACAGTGATGCTTTCAGTTTCTGTTAAATGTACCTTTATGATATTACGCTCAAATTGCAGTTTCACAAAATCCAGCAATAAATGTTTTCGTCAATTCATTTGACACAAGCCAGCTTAATTTTTTTTTTAATTTGATCTCCTTAATTTTAAATAACAATAATTCCAAAACCGTTCATCTAGAATTTTTAGTAGGACTCAAAAGTAAAATAATGTACTGGATTTTCTATTTAAAAATTAAGAAGGTGTAATTTCCTCAAACTGACAGTTCAAAACATTTTATTGTCAACGTCCGCATCTGCGGCATATAACACCCTATAACTTTTATTTAGACAGTTTTTTGATACACTGATTAATAAATGCTGTGGAATTATTATTTCATACATATGGGGCACCCTGTATATATATATATATATATATATATATATATATATATATATATATATATATATATATATATATATATATATATATATATGTATATATATATATATATATATATATATATATATATATATATATATATATATATATATATCACTTATGAAACAGTAAAGTAAAATTTTGAAGTGTCTTTTAATATTATCGTATGTATTTACTTACACTGTTGGAACATAATTCTCTGGAAAATGTCCTGTAACATAGGTACTCAGTAAGCAAGTTTTTCCTACAACAGGATCACCAACAACAGTAATCTTTAAAGCAGCCATTATAACTGAAAACAAGAAATTTAAAAATGAATTTTCGTTCACTAAAAGACAAAAATTATCAACTCCAAATTTTTACCGACTCAGCTAATACACTAGAATGGGGGTGGTAATATTATATTCTCCTTTACGTTATTATCTTTTATATTTCTGTTTATATACAAGTACGTTATTGATGCTATTTGTGTTGTTGGGAGATTTTACTGAAAAAAAACTAAATATTTGTAACTAATCAAATAACTATTACAACTGAACGCGAAAACGATTTTTTAGGGTAGTTCCTCTAAATACGACAGACGTAAACAAAATAAATTTAGATTAGTATAAAAAAGAAAACAACTGTGGGAATGATAGTTTTAAAATCACCCCACAGACAACAGACTTACTAATATTTTTTTTTATGAAAGTCTTATAAATACTAATCTTAATAATATCTGTGTGAACAATGCTTACCGGAAGTCTATTCTTACAAAAATAACACGTAGGCTGAAAAGTTTTTGGTCTAGATAACTACTTAAAACACATTCGACTTTTTTCATCAATATAGTCTCCTTCAAGAGCGATACAATTAGTCCAACGCGTTTCTAACATTTCTATACCTTTCTTGTAGAAAGATTTTTCTTTGCCTTCAAAAGAGGCAACTTCTTCAATGGAGCCAAATCTCTTTCCCGCGAGCATTTTTTTGAGATCTGCGAATAGATAATAATCGCTGGGGGCCAAATCTGGAGAATATGGAGGATGAGGAAGCAATGCGAACTTCAATTCATAAAATTTTGCCATCGTAACCATCGACTTGTGACAAGGTACATTGTCTTGATGAAAGAGCACTTTTTTCATGTTCATGTGGGGCCGTTTCTTTCCGATTTCTGCCTTCAAATGCACCAACTTCATATAATATTCGGTAATGATGTTTTTTCCCTTCTCAGCATTGTCGACGGAAATTATTTCATGCGCATCCCAAAATACATAGGCCAAAACCTTCCCAGCCGACTGTTGTGTGTTTGGTCGGACGGCTTTCACCGGCTGTCGTCCACTCAGCTGACTGCCGATTCGATTCCGGTGTATAGTGTTGGATCCATGTTTCATCCATTGTCACATATCGCATGAAAAAATCCTTTTTATTTCGCTTAAACAGGTCCAAACAGCGCTCAGAATCATTAACGCGTTGTTGTTTTTGGTCCACCGTGAGCAAACGCTGTACCCATTTCGAACAGAGCTTTCTAATGCCCAAATGTTCATGCAAAATATGATCAACAGGTTCTTTTGATATCTTTAGGGTGTCAGCTATCTTACGCAATTTCACTTTACGGTGACCTAAAAAAATTTTGTGGATTTTTTTGATATTTTCCGGTGTAATCACCTCATTTGGCCGTCCAGAGCGTTCAGCATCATTGTGTCTGTACGATCGCGTTTAAATTCAGCATAGTGATTTGTCAGGGACAGAGTTCCCATAACACTTATCAAACCATTATTTTGTTTGAACGATATTTTTCCCATCAACACACGAAATTCAATTTTTTCCATTGTTTTCAAAATATCATAAGGAGCATCACCAAAACCACTGTAACTTGTAAACTAATCGTTGAAATGTCATGAAATTTTGACGTATCGTTTGAAGGTTGGTACTTCCTAAAAATCATATGAATTTTTTGAAAAGGGCGAGGATCTATGTGTCAGACCAAAGACTTTTCAGCCTACGCGTTAACTTACATTTTTAACGTTTTTGATAGTTCAATTGAGAATTTATAAATTGTATAATTGAGGTGTTCGCTACTTTGTGAAAGTACATATTAAATTTCTAAATGAAATGAAACAAATTACTTTGTTATTTGTCACTTGTTTTTTATTTATCTGCTACTACAGTTTCGTAGGTTTTCTACATTATGAAGCGTAATACTACAAACTAAGGTGGTTTATTTATGATTTATAACAAATTTCCAGGTACAATTTGGAATTACACATCATTAAATTACAATGAACTTAAATTATTTTATTACATAGGGTTAAATGACATTATTGTTTAAAATTTGTAGAAATACTTTTCAATATTTTCTTAAAACTTGTTACAAAAATTCCTTCTTCAAAGATATATCTAAAAAACTTCTGAAATATGCCGAACTGGGTTGAATTCTGAACATCTGTTTAATTATTTAATAGGAATGTATCTTTATTTTTATTGTGCTTGTAGATCTCTATAGCTTCTAAAATATTTAATTATTTTCTTCCTTTTTGTGCTTTATGTAATATTTGTAGATTATTTATGTCTGGAAAAATATGATTTGTTTGATGGAAGTGGTTAGCAAACTTGGAGTTTTTTCTGTTTAATCTAAAAGATTTTTGGTATTTCGTATCGAAATTTCTCCCTGTTTGGCCTATATAACAGCTATTACATTCATTACATGACAATTTGTAAACTCCAGAGTCTTTGTGTTTATGAGTTTTGTCTTTTACATTGAAAAAGAGGGAGGATATTTTTGGGGTGATTTAAAAGCGATATTTATGTTGTCTTTTACTAGTACATATACAATTTTATTAGAAATTGGAGCGAAATATGTCAGTGAGGAGAAAGTTTGTTTTTCATCGTTTTTAACGTGTGGATAAATATGTCTTAAATTTAGTTGTTTTTGTTTATTTTTAATTAGGTTATCTATGGTTTTTTTCTGAAATCTGTTATTGTGGGCAATATTCTTGATTGTGTCTAATTCTTTCTCTAAATTTTGTTTATTTAAAGGGATGGAGAATGCTTTATGAATTATGATTCTGTAGACTGCGAGTTTATGTGAGTTGGGGTGGCATGAATTATTGGGAATAGCGGCGTCTGTAAAAGTGGGCTTTCTAAAAATGTCGAATGAGAGTTTATTGTTATCTTTAGTGATGGAGAGGTCTAGGAAGTTTATTTTATTACTCATTTCTGTTTCTAATGTGAATTTTATATTTGGATGTATGGAATTTAGAGTGGATTGTAGGGATTCGTCGTCTCCTTTAAAACAGACCAATATGTCGTCTACATACCGAGACCATAAACTATATCCCTACTGAGACTCTTTTCAAAAAAGTATCACAGAACAGTCCAAACTATACTTTAAAATAAGATGTAAACGACGATTAGCAGTGCAGAATGCATGATTCAGTCAACAGTGCCTCAAACATAAGCTGTTTCCGAAATACGTTCAAATTAAGTGTAAAAACTCCACCATATCTGCCAAAAAAGCCATAGAAGTTGGACAAACAAAATGGCTAAAAGAAGAAGCAATAAGATGGTTCAACAGAAGGGGCACATTGCTATTAGACATCAAGGTATTACATTCAGAACTTTGTTATAAACTCCATCCAATAGAATTTGATTTATTAGATGACCACACGAGATCAAAAATATCAGAAATTATTCATAAAAAATATCAAAAACAATTAAATAAATTAAACAATCTCAAAAAATCTAAAAATAGTAATAATAAAAACGAATAACACAGCTTAATTGCATTAACGGTTAATCAATTTGTCAGATACACAGTTTACTGAAAAAGAGAAAAACCTGCTAGAAAATGGTCCAAAATACAATCTAAATTATAACATAAGAAACCAAACAGAAATTTTAATATCAGAGGTAGAATTATCTCTAAGTAAATCTACAAGTTCCAATTTACCTAAAGAAAAAATTAAAAAACTCCTCCCAGAACATAACCAAAATACCAACCATACCCAAAACCATAAACAAGAAATAAATTCGATTCAATCCAAACTATCAAAAAATAACCTAGTAATGACTAAAGCGGATGAAGGCAACTCTATGGTAATATTAAAACAAGAAGAAGGATTATAAAGAAAAAATAAATCAATTTTTACAACAAGAAAAACCAATAAAATTAAAAAAGGACCCTACCGATTTCATACAAAACAAACTTAAATCTACCCTTAAAGAGGTCAATAGTATTTTATCCGAAAAAGAAAAATTCAATTTAATAAACATGAATCCATCTGTACCCAAATTATACGGTCTCATAAAAATACATAAAGAAAATTCACCAATTAGACCAGTCGTATCATATACAAACAGTCCATTACGACAACTTGCCATAAAACTTAATACGATTTTCAAAAACGTCACTAAGTTTGAACCTAAATACAGCATCAAAAATTTCGTAGAACTGTGGAATCAACTTAAAAATTTTAATATTCCTGACAAGTCCATCCTTGCATCATTCGATGTAAAAAACATGTTTTCTAACATCCTGAATAAGGAGTGTCTAAATATCATTAAAAATTCACTTGAGAAACTTAATACAAATCGTATTGTAAAACAAGAAATAATGATGTTGTTCGAGCTGTGCATAGAAGAAAAATATTTTCAATTCAACAACCAATTTCTGAAACAAAAAGAGGGCCTTGCCATGGGATCCCCATTAAGCCCCTCGATGGCCGAAATTTTTATGTCAAATTTTCAAAACAATTTTCTAGAGTCACAGTAGGCAAAGGATATAGTTTTATGGTGTCGGTATGTAGACGACATATTGGTCTGTTTTAAAGGAGACGACGAATCCCTTTAATCCACCCTAAATTTCTTGAATAGAATACATCTGAATATAAAATTCACATTAGAAACAGAATGAATAAACTTCCTAGACCTCTCCATCACCAAAGATAACAATAAACTCTCATTCGATATTTTTGGAAAGCCCACTTTTACAGACACCACTATTCCCAATAATTCATGCCACTTCATGCCACCCCAACTCACATAAACTCACAGCCTACAGATCCATGATTCACAGAGCATTTTCCATCCCTTAAACAAAGAAAACTCCAACTTTGCTAACCACTTCCATCAAACAAATCATATTTTTCCAGACATAAATAATCTACAAATATTACACAAAAGTACAAAAAGGAAGAAAATTAAATATTTTAGAAGCTATAGAGATCTACAAGCACAATAAAAATAAAGATACAATCCTATTAAATAATCAAACAGATGTTCAGAATTCAACCCTGTTTGGCATCTTTTAGAAGTTTTTTAGATATATCTTTGAAGAAGCAATTTTTGTAAAAAGTTTTAAGAAAATATTAAAAAGTATTTCTTCAAATTTTAAACAATAATGTCATTTAATCCTATGTAATAAAATAATTTAAGTTCATTGTAATTTAATGATGGGTAATTCCAAATTGTACCTGGAAATTTGTTATAAATCATAAATAAACCACCTTAGTTAGTATTACGCTTGATAATGTAGAAAACCTACGAAACTGCAGTAGCAGATAAATAAAAAACAAGTGACAAATAACAAAGTAATTCGTTTCATTCCATTGAGAATTTATATATTAAAAAATTCCTGTTTGTATAGCAAGTCACAGTTATCTTTACATAATACTTAATTAATATTATGTCTAAAAATCCACGTAACATTGAGTGGAACTAATAGGTAGACTAATATTAGGCCAAGACTATATTACAAGCGGATTTATAAAATTGCTTGAGTTTATAAATTCGCTTTTAGCATCGCGATAATATATTTTTGTATATGCATGTGTGCAGCAAAATACATATTGTGTTAAGACATAGATTTAGATATCCCTAGCTTTTTCCACTGCTTAAAAACCGTACTTATCTCTCATGTGATGCAATCTATTGTGTAGGCCCTGAACACTTTTAAGGAATTTGGTGGGTAGTTCAGAAACTTAGTTATAACGTAATTTCAATTAAAATGTGACTTAAAACTTGCGCATCATAGAACCATGAACACACTACACACTACTTTATTTGATTTTCTGATGAAGCGTGCTTAAATGGGGGTTGACCCTTTTAATTATTTAAATTATGCATTTTGATTAATCAACCACCACTTCAATTTACACAATTTGAGTAACTAGAACTGTGGGTTCTAGCATAAACTAAGGAATTAAAATATTCCTTAGTCTATGGTTCTAGATATGCATATTTTTCTGGTTAAAATAATGGTTTGTGACTTTATATATTCCGCTGCGTATCCAGTGTTTTCATAGAAAATATTTTGGTTTAATATTGTGTATTGGGACACATATTAGGTTTATATATAAAAAAAAAATAATTAGTTCACGAAGTAAATGTAGCATTTTTTCTTTTTTTAATGAATTTTATTCTAACTATTCATTATTATTAGGTATTATTATCATTATTAACATATTTTTTCAGTAAGAAAACCTTTCTTATTGGAAACGATATTGACTCTAGGCAATTTATTATTCAGTTAAAAATAATAATTAAAATAATAATAATGATGCTGTGATAAGTGACTTAAGCACAATCGAAGACATTCACATTCATATACGCAGCAGCAATCACCACTCTAACACAAAATAATCAAAAACTCCAAATATGATAAAGAAACCCCAACAGCACAACACCAAAATTCAAATGGCAAATAAGAATAGAAAATAAAATCAACAACATCAGGAGAGATCTAGGGCACCTTACCCAGTTTGTAAACGGGAACGCGTCCAAACGTGTCACACAGCGTGTAGACAAGATTAAATCCAAGTGCCCAACAGAACACTGCCGAAAATCCTTGATTTTTTGAAACCAAAACTATCCGTATATGCCGCAAGAGTCCGTAGATACAAAGAATCAAAAGAGAGGAAAGACACCAACAACCTCTTCCGAAGAAGCGAAAAACAGTTCTACCGGAAAACTATGTACAACAAACAAACAGCAGTGACTGAACCACCAAACAAACAAACAAGAACTCACAGATTATTGGAAAAGTATCTGGTCAGAACCCAAACTACACAATAATAACACCCCTAGATCAAAGCCGAACAAGACAAACATAAACATTCCACATTAACTACACAAGAAATTACAGAAACAATCAAACACACACACAACTGGAAATGCCCTGGAATAGACAATATACAAATCTTCTTGTACAAACAGTTTACCACCACATAAATAATAATAATAATAATAATATTCTCACAGAAGAGCAGAAGGGATGCAGGAAAAATAGTCGAGGATGCAAAGAGCAGCTGATCATAGATAGGGTGATTATCGGACAAACCAGAAAAGAACACAGAAACCTTCAAATCGGTTACATAGACTATAAAAAAGCCTTCAACTCCATACCCCACAGCTGGTTAATCAGAGCCCTAAAAATCTACAAAAGCAACCAAAACCTCAGGCAATTTCTCGCGCAAATTATGAAAACATGGAAAACCAAAATACGTCTAGAAACACAAGTCGAACGCATCCAAACAGAAGAGCTGTACATCAGACGGGGTATATTTCAGGGAGACTCGCTCAGCGCTCTATGGTTTTGCCTCTATGTCAATCCACTCTCAAATATACTAAACAGAACAGAGCATGGCTTCAACATCAGATACCAAAATGTGAATCAATATAAAATAAACCACCTCCTATATATGGATGACATAAAACTCTACGCTTCCACAAAAATACAACTGTAAGAACTCCTCAAAATCACAGAAATATTCACCTTAAATATTAATATGGAATTTGGTATAAGTAAATACAAAGTGCTCCACGTCAACAAAGGCAAATGGAAGGGCTACTATGAGACAGAAACCATCAACAACAAAACACTCGATAACATGCTCGAAAAAGAAACATACAAATATCTAGGCTTCCAATAAAGCACCAAACTGAAACCCACTCACATCAAAACAGACCTCAGAACCGAATTCAAAACCAGACTCACGAAACTTTTACAAACAAAACTCAATTCCAAATATCTCACTACAGCCATCAACACGTTCGCTATACCTATACTCACATATTCATCTGGTATCATCAAATGGTCACAAACAGACATAGAAAACATTCATATTCCTATACGTTCTCAATTCACCAAATACAGGAATTACCCCAACGCATGCAAAGAAAGACTTACCATCGAGAGGAAGGCAGGAGGAAGAGGAATCATAGACATCAGGTCACTACATACAAAACAAATACAAGCACTTAGGGAATTCTTTCACAGCAAGCAAACCAGCCTTCACATAGCAACAGTGAAAGCAGATAAAAACTATATACCTCTCGAGTTATCCCGGGCAGACCACCCAGCAGACACATACAGTTACACCCAATTACAACAGGAGAAGATGAAAACGTGGTCAGAAAAAACACTCCATGGAAAACACAGATACCACATAGAACAAGACTACGTAAATAAAACACAATCATACACCTGGTTACAGGATGGGCAGCTATTCCCTGAAACAGAAGGCTTCTTACGTGCCGTCCAAAATAAAGTCGTATTAACCCGAAACTACCAAAAGCATATCATCAAAGACCCAACTATTACAGAAGATAGATGCAGGAAATGCCACCAGTAGAAAGAAACGATCGAACACATAACAAGCGGATGTAAAATATTAGCCGGAACGGCATACACAGCTAGATATGACTCAGCTGTAAAAGTAGTTCACCAAGCACTAGCCACAACATACAAACTTATATAAAACACAGATCCCTACTACAAATACACACCAACATCCATACTTGAAAATAAAGATTACAAGCTCTACTGGGACATCAGTATCCATACAGATAAAACAGTGTCCGTCAATAGACCCGATATTACTTCATTGTCCCCCTTATCATATCAGCCATAGGCCTTACACCAATAACATTCACACCACATTTAGTAAAATTAGGACTCAACTCCAACATACAGAGAAACATTCAGAAGTTAGTGATTTTGAAAACATGTAACATTGTCAGGGCATTCCTTAATACACAATGGTTACAGCGTTTATGCTGACTTGGCTTGGGCCCATCAGCCAAACATGGAACCACATTGACCAAATGTCAGAAAGAAGAACTTTTTTGTGACAATCTATATAATGATGCTACTAGACTTACTGTAAACAAAGGCTATGAAACTAATGACAATATGTCTTTTTTTCCGTAATATTAACTATATAAATATTTCAGTTTTGACCACAAATTCATGTCAGACATCATCAAACAATCTCAAAATAATGCACAGCCCACTTAATAAATTACGTAGGAACTTAGCAAGAGAACTATCGCTGGACTGTATAGCATTTTAGGTAAATATAAAGAAGAGTTTTCCGATACAGCTGTACAGGGTAATTAGACGCCAGGGCCCCGATTTATGGAAAATGGTTGGATATTTATTTTTTTAAAATATAGTATGGTATAGTGCATCTCAAGGAGTATACTGACGTATTTGACATTTGGTAGTGAAAACTGCGCTTTTTTCTATGGGTCTAGTACACGTGCTACAGGGAAGTCCCTAAAGCGCTCCAGGAGCGGCATGTGGGTACCGCGACGCCAAACAACTTTTTTTCCACTGGTTTATTTAAATTGCGATGACGCGTTTCGCTGTCGACGCAGCTTCTTCAGATCCACATTTTACACTGTCAAGTTAGGTTTAATGTTCACAATTTTATATAATTTCTTAATTATAATATTACATCTAATTTAAATTACATTGATAGTATTGGAAAACCCACACAGATTTGGAATTAGGAGAATAAATTCAATATTGGTGAATTGCTTAAATCTACCTGGTCATTGTGTAAAGCACCTGTAGTCCTTAATCGATTTATTTGAATTGTCTCTAAAAGGTTTAGTTTTAAACCTTTTTGTTGGGTGTGTAAAATTTTGAAATTCTTGTTAAATGTGTGATTTTCTGTTAAAAGATGATTAGCATGTGTTGAATTAGATTTTCTATGGATGAAACTTTTTTGGTGTTCTGTAATTCTTTGTATAAATGTACGCCCTGTTTGTCCAATGTATGTTTTAGGACATGACCCACATGTTAATTGATAAACCCCTGATTTATTGTCTTTATCGATTTGTGGTTTGTAGTTTTTAAGATATTTCCCTATAGTATTGTTAGTCTTGTAAGCTATGTTGATATTTTTTTTGATTTAAAAATTTCCCCAGTTTTTCTGTTGGTTTGCCGAAATAGGTTAAGCATTTAAATGTGGTATTTCTGTCCTTTAAAACGTGGGTATATTTCTGAGATTGCCTTGTTTCTAAGTTTTTCCTAACGATATTATTAATTAAAGTAACCGAATAACCGTTGTTAACGGCTACTTGTTTTATGTAGTTTAATTCTTTAGTAAAATTTTCCTCTGATAAGGGGATATTAGTTAGTCTATGTATAAAACTGCGAGTTTATGATAGTTAGGGTGGTGAGAACTATTGTGAATTGTGGTATCTGTATGACAAGGTTTGTGATATATTGCAAATTAATGTTTTTTCATGGTTTTACTGATTGTTAAGTCTAGGAAGTTGATTTCCCCTTCGACTTCTTCTTCCATTGTAAAACTGATATTTCTATGTAAAGAATTAATATACTATAAAAAGTGAGTTAATTGTCTGTCCGTACCTGAAAAGCATACAATTATATCGTCTGCGTATCGATACCAGTATAGACAATTATTATTGTTATTATGGTTAAGTTGGGAATGTGGAATCTTTGGCACAATGATACTACTCAGTATATATCACCACTACACCAAACACTTTATTTTTGCACTCAACGCGCGTTTCGCTAACCATGTTAGCTTCATCATTGACTGAGTCAATCATCGCTCCTGATGAAGCTAACATGGTTAGCGAAACGCGCGTTGAGTGCAAAAATAAAGTGTTTGGTGTAGTGGTGATATATACTGAGTAGTGTTATTATGGTTGGTAATTATCATTGTTTCAATACTGTCCATGAAAATTTCGGCAAGTAATAGACTTAATGGACTCTCCATAATTAACCCTTCCTTACTATTGTAGAATGTATTGTTAAATGAAAAATAATTTTGTCTTAGGAAAGTTCTTAATAAATTAATTATGTCCATTTTTGTAACTTAATTTACTTTGTTTTTTGTTAATAGGTTCTCTATTAAAATTATTGTTCCCCCAGACGAAGCAACAGCAAGCGATGGGCACCTGGGTGACTCGATCTCCGTTAGATTTTTTTATATACAAAACTGCGATAAATGATATTGAGCACTTAAAGGCAAAAATATCAGATGCGTGCAATAGTATATCTTGAGAAATTATTTACAAACCCAGCGTTAATGAAAATAATGGAAAAATACATGATAGAAGAAGGAAGAAAACTTCTTTTGATATTTTTTTTTATTATTTAAGTTTCAAACATTTAATTTTATAATTAGTTGTGTAATGTTAAAAGTTACTTAGTTTTTTGTGGTTTTAATAAAAATAATGTATTCTTGTTTTTTATTGTTCAAAGATATTTTATTAAAGGAAAAAGCTTATGAGCATAGTAATTAATATTATTATAATTACTGTCAGATTAAAGTATAACAGCCGCGTACTAGATAAATTGTTTGAAAACCGCCAAATGTGGCATAAGATTCATGGCAACCGCGATGACCAAAAAATAATATTTTAGAGGGTTTTTGCTGTATAACTTTTTTGCAAAACAAATTAGGAAAAAAAACAGTTTAACTACCAACTACAAGGAGTATACTAACATACGTTAGTATATTCCTTGACATGCACTATACCATTCTACATTTAAAAAAAAAAAAAAAATATCTTACAATTTTCCATAAATCAGGGCCAGGCGTCTAAAAATAATCACCCTGTACGTCAGCTAACTCTAGATAAGTAAATTAGCTACATATTTATGTCGAAATAAAGAAATTGCTGAATTTTTTACTCATAATAGCATAGTTATCATTGATTTTATTTTGTTTTCACATAAATCTACAGAAGATATTACTATTCAATTTTAATGTTATTATTGTGCACTTCTAACATATTTAATTATAACGAAAATATAACATATTACTTTTTTTTGCCTAATTTTTAGAGGCATGCCAGTTTATAAAGCTCGACAATCCGCTTTCGATTATAATAGCCTCTTAAGAAAAAAAAACATATGCTAATAAACGCACAAAAATTATTGCTTAAGCCTTTATAGGCGTTTTTCTTTTCAACTGAGCAAAACCTGACTGGCTAGGTAGCTGATAGTCATTTGGTTTACTTATAATATAAAGTGAATTACATCGAAAAAAAATTGCATTGTAAGAAAACTTCTTGAAGTCTGTTTCCACCTCATAGGCTTTTTCAATTTTCCCTATATTATTTATTTGTATCTCTTAATCTTTTTAGCATATAACCTGAACTTGGCAGGGTGCTGGAAAAAAGTAGTTACCTTAACCTCAGATACAGATGCAAGTAGTTAGCCTGCCCAGTAACTAATATACATGATGTTAAAAGTGGCTAATTTACGTATAGGTCAGTTACTTTTAAGTTGTTTTCAGGTGCTGAATTGAACGCGAAATTGACTTAAGTAGCTTGTAGCCTTTATGTTTTTAGTAACTAGTCACTCTCTAAAAGTTTAAATAAATACACCATTAGAGAACTAACTAAAAATTAACTTAATTAAGCTAACTGTAAAGTAACCAAGTTAAAAATGAATTAGAATTTAACTCAGTTGGTAGAGCAACGGCTTAAAAAGCCGAGTGCAAGGGTTCGACTACTAGGAAAGGAAATTTTTAAAATTTATCTATCACTCATATATATACGTGTATAATGATTATGAATGTCATTCTAGAGATACCTACTAACACTATCATCTGGTTTGTTATTGCTGAAAATCACAGGCCGGCACATATAAAAATTAAAGAAAAATATTATCAACTGATTAATTGAAGATACAAACCCCGATACCACAGTTGGTAGACCGTTAACACAAAAAGCCAAGACCCGGGTTCAAATCCCGATCGAAGTAAAAACTTGCTCGTATCATCAAGTACTTGGGCCTACTCTATGACAAGCGGATGGTATGAAAGCCACCACAATGAAGGTTAAGTAGCTCCTAAGCAAGCTCTACCCTCTTCTCACCCAGTCCAGCAAACTGTCAACTTGCAACAAGATGACTATTTACAAAATGATCACCAGGGCTAGCCTTACCTACTCCAGTCCGGCACGATACCTAATATGACGTATCCACAGATCCATCCTCTGGACCATCCAAAACAAAGGCCTCCGCATCATCGCCAGAGTCTCATGGTTTGTCCTCAACGCCCAAATCCATCGTGACCTTCAGATATCAACAATCCCCGAATACACGAGTACCATTCAGCTCAAATTCCTGGATAAAGCCACTCACCATCCCCACCCATCGGTGGGAAACGCTTACGGACTTCCACCCAACGACAGGACTCGTTACCTAAGACCGTCAGACCCCCTCCCATGCGATTAGTTTTACCCAAACATTACAAATATCTTAAGTTTTTATCTTATTTTTATAAAACCCTGACCTAGACTAAGTTAATTAAGTTACTAACAAGTAAATATCTTAAGACCCAAATTATGTTTAGGTTAGACTAGCTCATGTAACAGTAGTTATTGGGCATAGCCCTATCTAGTTTATTCAATTGGATATTAGAGTATTTGATATCGGTTGAACTCGAACACATTTTCAACAGCAAAAAATATCAATTGGGTGAACGAAGTCCCAATCACGATCAAGAGTCTGTGATGGTTCAGCAATAAACTGAGTAAGGTTCGAACAAATTGCAAAATAATTAGTTTCGCGGTTGTTCATCGGTGGTACTTAAAGGTGAGTAGACATTATGTGTATTAAAATTATCTTGTATGGGAGTTGAATTGTACTTGAATGATTATTTTATAAAAACTCAAGGAGGTAAAAAGTACCCTAAAGTAATAAAGTTTCTTGACTTTATAAGTATAGTATCACATCGGCTTATCTGAGTAATGAACCATCTGAAGCTGCAATTGAATACTTATTGCTCAAAAAGAAACCTAAAAGTAATTATATGGATATTGTTGCTCTGTTCTTTATTTACGTTTCTTACTTTTATAAGGTCCAAAAAACGGGACACCCAGCGGGCGGAGTGCAATGACTTAACCTTTTATTACCAGAATGTAGGTGGGATGTGCTCAAAGCTGCCTGATCTCAGAGAAGCTTTGTATATGTGTGATTATTCCGTAATAATTCTTGTGGAGACCTGGCTTCATAAGGGCATTCCCGATGGTGAAGTCTCTTTTGATGGCTACAATGCTTACCGACTGGACAGGGGACCAACAACTAGTGATAAAAGTAAAGGGGGAGGTGTTTTGATTGCAGTGTCAAATAAGCTTCAGTCCAGGAAATTAGCTGTATCCTATGATATGACGGAGCAGATTTTTGTGGAAATCAAAACAAGGTCTAAGTGTATTATCGTTGGAGGGGTTTATATTCCGCCTAATTCCCCGCATGATAAATATGAGCAACATTGTTTATCTGTTCAAGAGCTAGCGGAGTCCATCCCAGTTGCTGAATTTGCGATATTTGAGGACTTCAACTTGCCCAATGCCATCTGGAAAAATGAGACTTATGGCGTTACAGTGGAATGCGCGGAAAATTCACCTGCCTTAATGCTAGCAGAAACCTTATGTTTCTTAAACTTATATGAAGTGATTAAAGTGCCTAATTTTAGAAATATTTTCTTAGATTTATTTTTCTGTTTCTCACCAGATGTTGAGGCTTGTCAGGCTGAAGATATACTATTACCTGAATCTCTACATCATAGAGCATACTGGTTGAGGGTCGAGCTGTCTTTTGATACCTCCGAGTTCGATGAGCTATATCTTGATTTTCGTAATGCTAATTACCCTGCCATTAATGATTTTTTGATCTCGCATGACTGGGTGGAATATTTGTGCGGTTTGGACTTGGATGATGCAGTGGATTCTATGAGAGTCTGTATTACTGCATTGACTGCCTTGTTCCGGTCAGGAGGGTAAAGAACTCAAGCTTTCCTAAATGGTTCACCCCAGCATTAAAGGATCTAATTTGTAAAAAGAAAGCTGCCCACAAAAAATATATGTCAACCAGAGTGTATGATGATTATGTAGCTTTCAGGCACTTCTGTTCTCTCTGTAAGGCTGAGTCTAGAAAGTGTCATGAGGCACATCGTATTCGAGTGGAAAATTCTCTTATTTACAACCCTAAATACTTCTGGAGGTTTGTCAATAGTAAAAGAAATGCGGTTGATCTCCCGAATAGTATGCACCTGGATGGAATTACACTCCAATGTTGACATTGTCAATTTATTTGCGAAGCACTTTTCCAGTGTGTATATTGACAATGATTGTCGGGTGCCTGACTTCGATCAGCACGGTTTTAATGACATATTGTTAAGGAAGTTTAGTTGAGAGGCTGCCAGATGAAACTAAATGTGGTCCAGATAATATTCCCAATCTGTTTATAAAGCAGTGCGTTTATTCAATCACCTTATCTCTGCAAATTATTTTCAATAAGTCTCTGCACTCTTGTGCTTTTCCATCTAAGTGGAAGCACAGCTTCATATCTCCCATCTTCAAATCGGGTGATCTGGAGGATATCAGCAACTATAGAGGAGTGTGTATACAATCTGCCACCAAACTATTCGATAGTTTGGTGTGCGACCAGTTAAACTGGTCCTGTAGAGGAATGATCAATCCCTACCAGTTTGACTTCTGTCCTGGGAAATCAACCACAGCAAATTTGGCACTATATGAAGTTGCTCTGCTGGAGGCGTTGGAGAGGGGTGATCAGGTCGATGTTATCTACACTGACTTCTCCAAAGTCTTTGACAGAGTTAACTTTAAGATCTTATTGAGTAAGCTTCTTTCCCTGGGATTCTCTGAGCAGATCATAGCTTGGTTAAAGAGTTTTCTCTTGGGCCGTACCCAGACTGTGAGAATGAATGGTTTGTCATCCAGTATTATTCATGTTACATCGGGCGTCCCCCAGGGTTCGCACTGTGCTCTTCTGCTCTTTATTTTGTTTGTAAATGATCTGTTATCGGCATTGCATCGCTCAACGGGGCTTATGTTTGCAGACGTTTTAAAGATCTATCGGCGGGTTGGTAGTGTTGAGGACGTTGTAGCGCTTCAAGATGACCTTGATCTGGTTTGGCAGTGGACCCAGTCCAATCATCTATTTTTAAATGTAAGAAAATGTTTTACCATTAGCTTCTATAGAGGGAAACATAGAGTCCCATCCTCATACTCGATTGAAGGTGTTCAACTTCCTTACAGGAGTTCAGCAAATGACCTTGGGGTTGTTTTCGATGAAAGACTTACTTTTACAAGGCATATATCTGCCCTTAGCCAGAAAGGGCTAAGCATGCTGGGTTTTGTTTTGAGAAATTGCGGGCAGTTCTCTATGACTGTTTTGAAAGTGTTGTATTGTGCTCTTGTGAGAGCAAACTTGGAATATGCGACGGTAATTTGGTCTCCATTTTATGAGTTGCATAAGGGAATAATCGAAAGAGTGCCAAATAAATTTTTGAGATTTTCCGCACTCAAGTGCAACGGTACACTTGTGCGGAGGACCTTAGGCTTACATACTTTGGAAATGAGAAGATCCCTTTATGATGCATCTTTTATCTTCAAACTTATTAATGGAATCACTGACTGTCCTCAGCTACTCGCTAAAATAAATTTTAATATACCCAGAGGCAATCTTCGCCATCATGATCTCTTTTGCATCCCCTTCCATCGCACGAATTATGGGAGGCACTATCCCATTCATAGAGCTTTGAGGACATGGAATTCATTGGATGGCCGGCTCAATATGTTTAACAGCTTTATCTCGGGATTTAGGTCCCAGCTGCTGAGGGCTCTGTAGAGGTTCTACTTGATCAGTGTTTACTATTGGTAATACTATTATTGTTTTTATATTTCTGAGGTTAGTTCTTTTATTACCTGTATCTATTTTATATATTTTGTTATTGAAAATGTTTATGTGTTTGTTGAATATTTTTATTTAGATATAGTCTATGTCACGTGTTTTGTCTTTTTAATTTTTAATATTTTTGTATCTGCATTTGTACCCGTTTTAAAATTGTACTTCAATGGGGTTTCCCGTAAAATTTGTACAAATAAATAAATAAATTACTGAAATTATTCTTAAAGGATCGGATAAAAAGTATTTCAATACTTCGGCTTTACATGAAAATTTTCCATTAATAATATAGTTATACAAATAGCTGTGTAGCTAAATAAATACGAAATGACCTTTAAAATGAAACTATATGTATATGCTATTGCTTATCTTAAATTTGTGGTAAAATTGTTGAACTTTTAACTGTTTGGATTATTTTTAATTAAATATATATAAATTATTTTAAAATTCAATGTGAGAGGTTTGCACATAATTATAACGTGCAATGATTATCTTGCATTGTAAATTCTCAGAAAGACATTTAATATTGGATTTTAGTTGTATGCTATTTCTTAGAAAAATCATCACCTGCCTATGGTCAAATTCTTTTCTGCAAAAGTGACATACAAGTTATCAAGTTATACCCCTCAATTAGGATTGCTATCCGTACTTTATTATAAAGTATTGTACGTTATTTCGGATAATTATACTCTATACTTTATAAAAACAATAAAGTACGCGAAAATACTTTATTTCGCACAGTTTAATTTTTCTAGAATTCATTTTATATAATTCATTAAAAAAAAAAAAAAAATTCGTCTGGCTAGACCTAACATGGAAGCTTTAGTTACAGAGGTTCTAGAGCCATATGCAATACAAAATGTAATAGATGAAATAAATACAGATAATTTATTTTACCCCTTACAACCTGATGCTTCTAACAAAAAAAAACATAAAACTGTTTCCATTAGTGGTGCAATATTTTACATCCAAAGATGATATTCAAAATAAGTTATTCGACTTTTACGAAAATAGTAACGAGTCTGCTTATGGCATGTTTCAAGCAATTCAAAAGTCAATGGAACAATATAAATTATCTTTTCATAATGTTTCTGGGCTAAGTGCTGACAACACAAATGCTAATTTTGGAGTTAACCATTCTTTATTTACAAATATGAGAAATTTCGTACCGGATTTAATTAAGGGATATTGTCATGCACACATAGTGCATAACTGCATGAAAAATGCCATGAATTTTTAATTTTAAAAATTTATGCTCATTTTTCTCAATCTGCTGTACGAAGAGAAGAGTTGAAAAAATTTATAGAATTGGCTAAAGGAGAATTTCATGAAGTCAAACGTCATGTGGGAACAAGATCGCTCTCTCTTTTACCCTGTATAGATACATTATTATTAAATTGGAAAGCCATTAGAAGTTATTTTGTAAGCTTAGGAGAAAACTGTTGAGAGATTTTGCAAAATTTATTGATGCTCAACACTGACAATGACTTGATTGATATTTACTTGCATTTTTGTAGCCATATTTTACATCTATTTAATAAAACTGTAAAATATCTAGAAGGTGATAGCATAACAATTTTGGATGTGTATAATATTATGAATAATCTTAAAGACGCACTTATAGAAAGAAAACAAAATCTCTTTTTTGGATATGAAACAGGCAAAAAAATTACACTGTTGTCTTCACCTGAACTGACTAGTAAAATTCACACAATTTTTTTATTATTTATTTACAAAGCCTTAGAGTACCTTAATAAGTGGTTTGATTTTAGTGACACAAACTGGTTATTTACACTCAGCAATATAAATTTAAAAAACAATGTCGAATTTGACCGTTTCGTTAATATATGATCTATTTTATTATTATTTAAAAAAAAAAAAATCTGGAGTGTATCAGTTAAATTGTGGTTCTTGTCATAAAAGTTACATAGGTCAGACAGGTCGCTCATTCGAATCTCGGATTTTAGAACATAAAAGAAGCTATTTAAAAAACAAAACTGACTCAGCGTACAGTAATCATTTAACAGAATCAAATCATCTTTTTGACGGTAAATTTAAAATTATACACATACAAAACAAATTCGTAAAATTAAACCTATTAGAAAATTTAGAAATAAATATAATTAAAAATTCAGGCATCATCTTAAACGTACAAAAAGATACCTGTCTGGCCCATGGTAACTCCCCTTTACTCAATTTATACAATTAATACTCAGAATGGATTTCCCAGCAATATTCATTAGCATATAGTATTAATTTTATTACCTATCTACCTTAGGGTATTTATATAAATGTAACAACACTAATACTCAAATATCATTTTGTATCAGAAGAAGCTATAGTATAGCGAAACGCGTCATACAGTTTCAGTGAAACTAAATAAAGTGGAAATTTGACAATATTAGTCTTTCATTACATTCGTTATGAATTTCCATCAAGTAACAGCCACAACAATTCAAAGTTTAGTACATTAGCTTTTGGAAATGCATGAAAAACTACATTTAAATCCTTTTGCAGGCAACTTTCACAATTGTAAACACAGCATAAAAGTTTTTTTTTAATTTTTCACGAAAAGCAAAAATTTCGGTGTTTATTTTTAACAAAATTTGTAATATTAATTTACACACATGCTTATGACAATTAAAAATGTACCTCAAGTTTAATCCCTGAAAAAGCCGCGAAATGTCGTATTGAATAGATCACATCCCAATTGCCGCTAATAAAAATTTATTTGCAATAGTTTTTGATAGCCGAATAACAGGTTTTTTATTACAAAGATCAGGGTGGATTCCAAATAAAACTGAACAGCCATGTAGATTAATTCTGTAAGATCTATAATTAAATTAAAACTGTTTTTCATGTTCCCAATACACTACAAATTATTCTTTAAGAATACACGCAAAATTTGAAATCTGGCTTCAGAGGCTTCTTGATAGGTATGTTTACAAAGTAGATACTTATCTCACTTTGTACCTTGACAGTTCGTCATTTTGCTAGGTACAATTCCTAAGTATCTTTATCGTTTTAAAATACTCATATTTCAATTCAAATTACATAACATTAAACAACAGTAGACCAATAAAATAAGTATCGGGCGAGCGACATAACGGTCGAGGACGTAGCGAGAAATGGCAGCTCGACCAAAACGATGAAGACCGGGCAACCCAAAATGGACCTGCCAAAAGTGTTGTGCCGGCGAGTAAACCGACCCACCCACCAAGGCGGGAAAATCAAAGCAACGCATAAATTGCACCACAGGAATCAACGAACACACCATGCGTTGCTTTAATAAAAGCACAAGTCCTGACAAAGAAACCACTGAGAAGAGAATCACTCGCCGCCTGGACCACCACCATCTATCCCAAGCGCAACCGACGAAGTATTTAATCAAAAACTCCCGCAACGACAAAGAAATCCCAACAGAACAAAACCAAAATTTAAAAGGCAAATAAGAATAGAAAACAAAATCAACAACATCAGGAGAGATCTAGGACACCTTACCCAGTTTATGAACGGGAACGCGTCCAAACGTGTCACACAGGGTGTAAACAAGATCAAATCTAAGTCTCCCAACAGACCACTGCCAGAAATCCTTGATACTTTGAAACAAAAACTATCCGTATATGCCGCAAGACTCCGTAGATACAAAGAATCAAACGAGAGGAAAGACACCAACCTCTTTCGAAAAAGCGAAAAACATTTCTACAGAAAAACTATGAACAACAAACAGACAGCAGTGACTGAACCACCAAACAAACAAGAACTCACAGATTATTGGAAAAGTATTTAGTCAGAACCCAAACTACACAATAATAACCCCTGGATGAAAGCCGAAGAAGACAAACATATGTGACCCACAAGAACAAGAAAATTCCACATTAACTACTGTGGCATCAAATAGCATGATGAGGCACCTGGATACAAAAAATTCCGAAGGTAAAATAGCTCCCCGTTCAGATCTCCGGATGGGGGCTGGTTCAGGGGAGTCGAGATGCAGAGATCATAATTTTAAAATAGATTTTTGCAACATTCGAGGTTTAAACTCGAACATAAATTCAGTGCACCAACACTTGCAATTAAATAAACCTAATGTACTCGCTCGCTGTGAAACCAAGGTCAGTTCATCGATCAGCACAATCAACTATCTTTATCCTGGGTACGACTTCTATTCCCGATTGAGGCGTAACTTAGGAATCTGTCTTTTTGTCAGAAGCGACCTCTCTTGCCAACGAGAAGAGGCTCTAGAGCCCCCAACCTTTGATGTTATGTGGTTAAAAATAACGACTCAACAAACCACAAGGTTCATCTGTATCCTCTATCGACCACCAAGTGATACCAACTTTAGAACACTTTCCGCTTCTCCTGCAGACACCATCAATCATTTACAAACTAACTATCCAAGTGCCGAAATTGCCATCCTGGGCGGCTTTAATGTCCAAAATATCAACTGGCTAAATATTCAAATACTACCTTCGAACAAGGTCGTGAAGCTGAATCATTCTCAATCAGTTGTGGCTTAACTCAGCTTATTGACGAACCAACACGGGTCCCTGATCGAGACGGGGAGTTCGCCAGTCTTCTTGATCTGTTTTTAACCACCAATCCGGGGATTTATACGGTCACCGTAAATCCGCCGTTAGGTTCTTCCGACCATAAACTGTTTCCGACATCGAGTATCCTACTAATCAGTGACAGAGAGGCGCCTAAGCTGCGCAAGTTTTGGCATTACAAATCTGCTAAATGGGAAGATCTCATAGAATATTATCAAACTTTCCCTTGGATAGACATTTGTTCTCGATCCGACAACCCATCTGAATGCGCCACAGAGTACAATTTACAGCGATTCAAGAACAACGCGAATCGCTTTATCCGCACACATGCCGCTCCTGGAGCGCTTTAGGGACTTCCTTGTAGCACGTGTGCTAGACACATAATATCGTCTGCGTATCATAGATGGTTGAGCCTTGGGCCGTTGATCAAGATTCCTTTGTTATGCCAGCTGAGTTGTTTGAAAACATCCTCTGAAACCAGATTGAATATTCCTCAGTGCCCTATCAATTGCTGATGCTCTACGAAGTCGACAAAAGCAAGACACATTCAGATTGTATTCTTTTGCTTTCTCCAGCACCATTCTCATGGTCAACAAATGCTGCATAAAGTGTTTTTACGAAAGGCAGCTTGTTCGATTGGCTGGTAGTCGTCTAATTTGTTTGTTAACCTGTTAGTATTTTAGAAAATAACTTACATATTTAATACATTGGCGATAATTCGCCAAATTTGCTTTGTCTCTCTTTTTATAGATCAAATTCATTATAGAATCTTCCCACTTTGTCGGAATTTTTCCCTCCTTGATGCATTCATTGGACAGTTCAACAAGTTTTTTAATTATTTCCTCACCAGCTTTCTTAGTTTAGTGAGAATTCTGCTTCTGCGATTACAATATGGGTATATCAATCATCCTGAATTGTGTTTCTTTTTGGTTTTTTATCTGCATTTTCTACTTTTGTTTGGTAAAGATCTTCGTAAAACTGCTCCGCTATTTTAGATATTCTGTTTTTATCTTTTTCCTCCACTCTCCGTGGGTCTTTGAGAGATAAGATTTGTTGTTTTCCTTTTTCAATCTTCAAGCATTTTACGTTTCATCTTTATAATTCTATCTCCGTTTCATAGTATGTTTGCAAGTCCGCTCTTATCGATTTTCTAGCTTCCTTGCACAGGCCCTTCTCGATTAATCATGTTGTCCGTCGCTGAAGAGTTGTCGTCTTTGTTCTATTTTTTGTTTCGTTTTCTGGCTTATCTTGGTTTCCGTTATTTTGGTGATCTTCGCTATCTTTTCTGCTGATTTTTTTAGGGCTGACTTTATCGTTTCGTTCATCTCTTCCATACCTTCCGTGCCCTGATCGTCGTGTTTTAGTTGTTGTATTTCAATTCTGTATGCAACTTCTCGTTCCTTCAATAACCGTTGATCTATTTCTAGGATCTGTCTCTTCTGAAAGTTTTTCTTTCCCATATTTAGTTTATTTTAATGGAGTCTCTTATCATCTTATGATTAAAGCGTTTAAAATACATACGTCTTGCACAATGAGTGTTTTATTTGTAGTTCTAAAATAAGCACTAAACTTGACATTCTAGCAGTATATATATATATATATATATATATATATATATATATATATATATATATATATATATATATATATATATATATATATATATATATACACTAACGTGCATAGAAATCGGCCCACTGTAAACTTTTGACTTTAACTATATTTTTTTTTTTAAATTATTCATCAGATCAAAAAAAGAAATATGCTGTTTGAAAGACAATTTAATGTGAGTATAAATTTATCAAGAAGGCTTATCGTTTATATGCGTATCAACCGGTAAACAAATGAAACGTGTTTATGTGGTGATTGTAACGAAAATAACAAATTTGTCAAATATTAAAATTATTGCGTTTGCAACTGAAATTTGCATATAAATTCGTTTTTCATAATCTCAGTAGTGTTTAAGTGTGTTAGTTTTAATGCATACTACACCACAAAAAGCCGCCCAAGTTTTTGCTTTAATCGAAAATGGACTTAGTCAGCGAGCTGTTGCTAGACAATTGAATATGACACGCGCAGCGGTTCGAAAAGTGTGCAAACGTTATGAGGAGACTGGATCCTTTCATAGGCGACCTGGAACAGGCAGAAGGCGATTTACAACCGCTCGTGATGACCGCTTTATTGTGTCAACAACATTAAGAAATCGTCACCTTAATGCCGTTCAAGTGCAACGACAGCTCCGTGAGGTGCGAGGAGTGGCTACTAGTCAGTGGACAGTAAGACGAAGACTGCAGGAAAATAACCTGACCCCTAAAACACCTGCGATTGGTCCAAAACTTACTCCAGCTCATCGGCAAGCCCGCCTGCGTTTTGCACGGGATCATCTGAATTGGACGTTGGAACAATGGGGATCTGTTCTGTTCTCAGATGAGACCAGAATATGCCTCCATGGTAGCGACCGAAGAAGGAAAGTGTACCGAAGACCAAGAGAGCGATTTGCAGATTGCTGCTTTGAAGAGCGGAGTGCTTATGGAGGTGGTTCCTGTATGATCTGGGGTGCAATTTCTATAGGAGCACGAACCGACCCTGAGTTCATTCGTAGGGGCGACCGTGTTCACGGAAGAAGAGGTTTAACGGCTGCTAGATATATCGAGGAGATTTTAGCAATTTATGTGGTACCTTACGTCGACTACATTGGAGACGAATTTACCTTTATGCATAACAATGCAAGGCCGCACACCGCAAGAATCGTGCAAGATTACATTGCAGAAGTCGGTTTTCGGGTTATGGAGTGGCCAGCATACAGTCCTGATCTAAATCCGATCGAACATTTATGGGATGAGTTAAAACGAAGAATTCGAGCTAGACTTCATACCTCAAACTCGATCGCAGAGCTTATTGTTGCAGTAGAAGAAGAGTGGTTTAACATCCCTCAAGAAACAATAGCAAACTTGATTAGATATTTGCCTAATCGTATGAGAGATGTTATTAGGGCAAGACGAGGTCATACCCATTATTAAAAAATTAAGTTTTAAGTTTTAAATTGTCAATAACCCTATTTATGTTAATAATAAAAAAGCCTAATTTGCTTAATGCATTAATTTCACTATGTTAAACATAGGAAGTCGAAATAAGTTTTCGTAAATTTATACTCACATTAAAGCATATTAAATTGTCTTTCAAAGAGCATATTTCTTTTTTTGATCTGATGAATAATTTTTAAAAAAAAATATAGTTAAAGTCAAAAGTTTACAATGGGCCGATTTCTATGCACGCAAGTTTATATATAGACATATATATATATATATATATATATATATATATATATATATATATATATATATATATATATATATATATATATATATATATATATATATATATATATATATATATATACTGGTGAGCAAAAAATTTTGCTCCTTTGATCCCTGCATCGTTGAGGGACTTAAAGATTGCGATGGCGGAAGAGTGGGGAAAAATTCCACAGACATTGGTGAAAAACCTCACTCCTTCTATGAAAAACCAGCTGGAAACAGTAATAAGGGTTAGGGGGGAATGCAAAACAATAATTTTGATTTTTATCAGTAAATTTAATTGTTAAACTTAAAATTTGTTTAATTTTTCCTTTCTCTTACCCCTATTTTCAATCCTTGTGCTAATTGTTTCCCCCTCCTTGGAACATAATGAAGATACGCAGTTGATGACATTTTTGAAAGCAACAAAAGAACAGAAATTAAATCAAAGAGTAAAACAACTAATGAAGCAAAGGAGAGAAATGGTAGATAAGACTACAGATGAATAGAGAGCCATAAATAAAGAGATATCGAGGGAAATTAGAAAAGACAAAAAAATGCAAAAGAAATTAAAAACGTAAAAGCCTAAAAGTCTGGAGAAGAAAGAACACAATGGGAAGGAAAGACATATGCAAGATTAAGGGCATGCATGGTTATGTAATAACAAACAAAAGAAATATTTTACAGATCATCGAATTATTTTATCAACAATTTTATACCTTACAAAATAAAAGAACAGAAATCAACATACCAAAAGTCCTAAGTCAGGGGTCGGAGGATATCCCAGACATCACAGAAGAAGAAATCACATCAGCCTTGAAGGACGTGAAAAATAACAAAGCTTCGGGTGAAGATAACACTGTAGTAGAGGCAATTAAACAAGGAGGACAACAAATTATCAAATCACTTAAAATGTTAGTCAATAGATGCCTCCTGGAAGGAATAACTCCATCGCAATGGAATAATGCAACTATTGTCATCATGCATAAAAAAGGAGATACTTTAGACCTTACAAACTATTGACCCATTAGCCTCCTGAACCATGTACAAAAGTTATTCACGTAAATACTTACCAAACGTCTAGCAAATAAATTCGAATTTTTCCTTTCAAAAGAACAGGCAGGTTTCCGCGCGGGGTATGGAACAAACGACCGTCTGTTTACAATTAAAATCCTCATTGAGAAATGTATAGAATATAATAAGTCTCTTGAATCGGATCAGAATATATTCCTCACGGAACTTCTTTCTGACGTCCATTAGATCTATAATGAGTATACCTAAACTCTTAGTAAGAAGATTCAATGCGGAACTGCTCATTTTGCATAAAATAATTAATTCTCTACTCAGTTGTCCGGCTTTTTGGCTCTAATTGGCTTTTTTATACTATGGGTTAATATACTTTCACTCAGCCTTTCCATAGATGTGACTATGGTTTGCACTCTCCCGTCATCAGATTTCTATTTCAAACAATAGAACAGACTTTGATTTTTCAATTTGACACTAAATGATTTAAAACACTTATTACTGAAGAAACCGTTGAGTGCATAGAACAGTATTTATTCTGGTTTTCTCTGCCTCTGATATTTCATGTTTTGCGTGAAATGAAACGCTATCTGCATGTTCAATACCCAGTAATTTGTTAATCCATTAATAAACTGTTAATTTATTTTTAATCTAGTTTTAAGGTCTGGAATAAGTAAAACATTAGTTTTTAACTTGTGCAGTTTTTTTTTATGGGTCTAGCACACGTGCTGCAGGGAAGTCCCTAAAGCGTTCCAGGAGCGGCACGAGTGCGGAAAAAGCGTTTCACGTTGTTCTTGAATCGCTGTAAATTGTAATCGGTGGGAAACACAGCGCTGGGCAAATTATTCCAAAGGGATGACGTTCTCCATATAAAAGATTGCTTGATAAGCGTTGTACGCGGAGTAACAAGCTGAACCTCATACGGATGCGAAGCACCAGCGCGACGTGTATTTCTAACATGCACCGCTTTGGGAGGAATTAAGCGGGCTACATCCTTCGAACACTTTCCATGAAAATACTTGTAGAACAGACTCAAGTCGCCAACCGTTCTTCGATGTTCCAGCGAATCAAGGCCGCCGGTCAATTCCGGGTCCCCAATCAGACGGACCGCTCTTCTCTGAACAGAATCCAACAAATGCAGTGTATGTTTGGGAGCGGAGCCCCAAACGTGGGAGCAGTATTCCATAGTTGGTCGAATTTGGGCTTTGTAAAGAATTAACAGTTGTTGTGGGGTGTAAAGCTTTCTGGTTCTAAATAATATTCCCAACTTTTGAGAAGCTCTCCTTGCTATGCCTGCAACATGTTCATGCCAAGAGATATTTACTCCCAAACTAACGCCCAACAAATTGAGCGACGATGTTAGGGGAATGGAGTGCCCCGACATAACTATGTCGGGTTCAGCAACGTTAACTTTTTTAGAAAAAACTGCCGCTTGGGTTTTTGTAGCGTTAAATTCCACTTGGTTACTGTCACCCCAAGATAGAATTTCTTCCAGGTCTTTGTTAAGTTGAACGACCTCCTGCTGTCTGCGGATATTCGCCTGAGCAGCCGATGTCCGAGCGTTCAAGGTGAATGAAGAGACAAGCGTACTGTCATCTGCAAAGCTATAGATTGGATTCCCGGTCTTTTCCAGCAGATCGTTAATGTAAATGAGAAAGAGAGTAGGAGACAGTCTGGAGCCGGCGTTGATAGTGAAGGTGTTAGAAAGAAATCCGTCGACTGCCACTCGTAAAGAACGCTCTCTGAGGAAACATGAGAGCCACAAATAGAACTTTTCAGACATACCATAAGAGCGTAGCTTAGCCAACAGCCCATCGTGCCAAACACGGTCGAATGCCTTGAATATGTCAAGAGCAACCGCTCAAGATTCTCCAAAGTGTTCAATTGCGTTGTTCCAAACGGGTGTTACATAAGTCAGAAGATCTCCTGTTGATCTATTTTTACGGAAGCCATATTGGTGATCGCTAATAATGTTGAATCCTTCAAGATATTTTAGAAAATGCTGATTGATAGCCTTTTCCATGACTTTCGATATTATTGAAAGCAGTGCGGTCGGTTATTTGGCAACGTCTTCTTGCCTTTTTTAGGTATCGGCTGAACTGTGGCACATTTCCAGCAGGAAGGAAATATTCCCCTTCTGTAGGATAGGTTGAAAAGTCTACAGAAAACTGGCGTTAGTTCATTCGCACAGTTTTTGAGAACTGTGGGAGGTATTCCATCAGCGCCAAAAGCTTTTTTGGTGTCTAGCTTCATTAAAATACGCTTTATGATACGCTGTCTGAAGACAATATGGGGCATCCTTGACTGCACTATGGGAATAGTAGGTGGTGTTTTTCCTTGGAAATCGACAGTAGCATGTGAAGCAAAGAGTTCAGCCAACAAATCCGCTTTCTCAACAGGTGTCGTTGCAATAGAATTATCTGAGTGGTGGTATGGTGGATTTGGTGAAATTTTGACTAACTGCCTTAGCTACTGACCAAAAGAACCTGGAATTGTTGGAACAAGCGAGAAGTTTGTTTCTAATTCGTTGATTTTGTGCCTCCTTGGTTTCGTCGATAATTTCTTTGCATCTGTTCCTGGCACGGACAAAGGTGTTACGGTTCATGGTGTTAGGATTTTCACGCCATTTTCGGTAGGCAAAATGTTTAGAAGCAACAGCTTCTTTGCATTTTCGGTCAAACCAAAGCTTGCCGTTGGAAGGGCATTTCTTCGAAAAAGGGATGTAAGCCTCCATACCGGCCAAAATAACCTCGGAAACCTCCCTGGCGCAGTCAGATGTTTCGTCGGATCAAAAACAAACGTCTAACTAAGGGAAAGTTCGAAAATATTCCATGAGATCTCCCCATTTAGTAGATTTGTAGTGCCAAATCTTGCGAGGTTTAGGCGCCTCTCTGTCACTGATTGGTAGGATACTCGATGTCGAAGTAGGAAAAATATTTGGTTGCATGGACCTAATTCATAGTAGACCCAAAATTTATGCTTATTCCGTTACGCCATTTATTGTAAATTATTGATGCTAAATGTAATTTCACTGATTATTAAACATTTTATTATTATTAAAAAAAAACAGCTTTTTGACATGTAGCCTTTTACTTCCAAATAAATAATGTGTTAAAAATATATTGGTAGATGCTGAAAACATAAACTTTAAAACATAAAAAAAGGCTCTTGTAATATACCGAATGTGGCAACAAATTAGAAACTTACCTTGCTTAAATAATCAAAAAAAGTATTTAATGATTACAAAAAGAAAAAAAAATCACCAACCTAACTGTTTGTATTTCTAAAACCTGTTCAACAGTCACTCAATATTGTTCTAGGTTACTCTAGGTTAGTCTGTATTCGATCTCAGTTCCTTCTATATTCTATTTCTGCTAAAATTGAAAATATTTGAAAAACGGAAATCCTGAAATAGAAGTATATCTCGACATACAAGCAATCACCCTTTTAGCCCCCTACCGGATCCCTTTAATCCCGTCTATATTTTATTACAGAAAAAATATTTTATATTAAACATCCAATATCCCAATCCAAACCCATGAAATATTCTCATAATACTATTAGAACGATACAATGACCCCCACTCCTTAAACACTTTTTTATTTTTTAGGTTGACAAGTAAAATAAAGAAAAAGAAAAATGTAATGTTTCGATTCCTTGACTGAAAGAATCACTAAAAAGATCTATAGCAATAAAATATGAAGTCACTATTCTAACTTCGTTCTCCATCCCTTTGGCACCTTATGTGGTTTGTTATAAATGATTATAGTCATTATACCATCCGAAAATCCTCGAAAAATTGTTATAATATTATTAGAACTATACAAGATTCTACCATCTCTTTCACCTCCTTCCTTTTTTAAAATGGAGAGTAATGAAAAAATAAATTAATTCTCATATTCCAACAGTCAAAGAACTCTGAACAAATATATAGGACGATATATATGTAGCAACTCCTATAACCCCCTAACCTAAAGTTTGTCAATTACGCCAACCAAAGACCCTGGAAAAATTCTCAAAATACTATTGAAACTATATAATATTTAACAACCCCCAGCTCTTTCATCTCAGGTTAAAATTTAAAAGTAAAGAAAAAATAACCTAACCAATATACCATATATATCTCCGGCCGACAAAATTAATGCCACAGTCACCACCTCCAGCACAGACTGGGACCACTTTTAACGCCTCTGGCTACTACAGGTCCCATCCCTAAAATCAGTTCAATCCAGGATCTGGACTCGGCGGTCAATAAACTGACCGCTGATATCCAGACAGCTCTCGCCCAGGCCACTACTTCAAGAACCCAGCCAGTCACTTCCTTAGGGAAACTACCTCCAACTCTCAAAGAGCAGATCAGGGAAAAAACCGGCTGCTCAGAAGAGCCTATAGGACGGGAGACCCCCGTCTGAAAAGGCTCGCAAATCAGGCAACTTGTCGAATACCACAGCAGCAGATGAGAGTCCAAAGTCGAATCCCTCTCCAGCCAGGATTGCTCCCTTTGGAAAATGGCGAAAGCCCTTTCCAATGACGAGCCAAAATATATCCCCGCACTCACCCACGCCGGCACCATCGCCTCCTCAACCCAGGAGAAGGCTGACCTTCTGGCAGACCTGCTAGAGGATCAGTTTTCTCCCAACCCTCCCGCTTGTTCTGGCCCAGCCCGTGATCTTAGAGTCGCTACTACCATACGTAGTTTCAATCTCGCCCAATTTCCTTGCAACACATACTTCACAACCCCTTCCGCTGTTAATGAGATCATCCGCCTTACCTCCATCCGTAAAGCCCCAGGTCATGACAAAATCATAAACAAAGCTCTCAAGAAACTCCCCAAAAAACAGATCTCCGGAGCCACCAACATCATTAACAGCATACTGAGAGTCAGCTACTTTCCTCCCTACTGGAAGAAAGCTGAGGTCATTATGATCAAAAAACCAGATTCTCCCACGAGGCAAACAGCTACCGCCCGATCAGCCTACTTCCCGGACTAGGCAAGATAGCTGAAAAAGTCATCCTCGAAATCCTCAGAGCAAAGTCCACAGCACTACGTGTTTTGCCTGACGAACAATTCGGTTTCCAACCTCTTCATGGCACCACTCACCACACCACCATTCTCGCCCAAACCATTTCTAACAGCTTCAACAAACACCAGAAAGTTAGAGCTGTGTTTCTCGACGTATCAAAGGCCTTCGACCGAGTCTGGCACGAAGGCCTCGTTCTGAAACTGATTCGACACGGCTATCCCCCTGTCATAACAAAACTCATTCAGTCCTTCGTCTCTGACAGAACCTTTCAAGTCAGAGTCGAAACGGCCATTTCCGAAGTCAAGGCCATCAGAGCCGGAGTCCCACAAGGCTCCATCCTCTCCCCCACCTCTTTAACATTTTCACAGCCGACATTCCCAAATCGGATCAGACCAACCTCCTCCTTAATGCTGATGACACCGCCATTATCACCCACTCCAGAAGTAGCCGCCTCATCACCAGCAGACTTCAGCGCCACCTCGACACCTTGAATTCCTGGTTTGACCGCTGGAGGATCAAACTCAACCCCGCCAAAACTCAAGCCATCATGTTCTCCAAGGGCAGCGGCACTTCTCATGGACATCTTCAACTTCAAGGCTCCCGTATCCAATGGGCCAAGACCATCAAATACCTGGGCGTCCATTTCGACCGACAACTCATCTGGAAGGACCAGGTCTTACCTGAGACCAAGAAGGCGAAGCAACTACTGGGGAAACTCTACCCCATCCTGAACCGCTCCAGTAAGTTGCTCCCCCGGACCAAGCTTCTAGTTTACAACTCCATCGTGAAGGTAGGCCTCACGTACGCCTACCCCACCTGGTGCCAGCTGTCCAAGACAAGGAGAGCTCAGCTTCAAGAAGTACAGAACAAGCCCCTGAGGATGATCACATGAGCCCCGTGGTTCATAAGGAACCGTCAAATTCACAGGGACCTCGGTGTGTCTACCGTAAAGGCACACATGAGGCAAACTCAACAGAAGTTCCTCGAGAAGACGTCCCAGTACCCCAACCCGTGCATCAGGGACGCCTTCCGACTCCCACCTCAAGCCAGCCGTCAGTTCCCTAGACCGTCGGACCCGCTGCTGCTCTCGGACGAAGACGATGACCCCCCTCGCCCGCCGTGACAAGAAGAATGTCATTCTAGGTTAAGTTTAAATTAATCCTAATTTAAGTCTTGTTACTTCCTAGTTTAAGTTAGCTTAAGTCTTAGTCTAAGGTAGTTTTAGTCTTAGTTCTAAGTCCTAGCTTTAAGAAACTTCATGTACTCGTATATACCAAACACATTTCCTAGGTTAATTTAGCATAGGATTTCTACTGTAAGAACTAAGTTAAGATAGAATAAGTTTACATTTAGTAATAGAAATTATATTCTTATACTGAATGAACATTCCACGTTAATAGAAGAGATATGTAATATTCCTAAGAAACAGTTTCTACTAACCATTACTTATTTATATGAGCATACATTTTTCTCCTTCAATGCTTCAATTCTACAGATAAAAAGTAGGTGTCCCAATGGGAAGTGCTATTTTGCCAATTCTGGCCGAAATCGTCATGAATAAACTCTTTATTTTGTCATTTCACAGGTGGATTTTGAATTTCCCCTACTATTTCAGTATGTAGACGATTTACTAGTAGCTTTACCTGCCGGAAGTGTTCTCTCAGTATTTACAATTCTTTCAATTATAAACTAGTGTTTACTGGTGAAGAGGAAACTGACTGTGCTGTTCCGTTTTTGAATACTAGGGTTGTGCGCTCTGACAATAATACAGTCAAATTTGACTGGTACAGGAAAAAATCAAGTTCTGGTAGATATATTCCATTCCACTCGCATCACCCTATGAGACAAAAACTGGACATCATTAGTGGTTTAAAAAACAGAATAGATAAGATTTGCCACCCTTCTTTCAAAGAAAAAAATGTAAAACGGTTAGAAAACATTTGGTTTGACAATTACTATCCAAAAACCCTTAAAAAAAAGATATTTCAAAGACCCCCCTCCAAATCAATCCAACTGTTCTCACTACCGCTACCAACAACGATACTAAAGTAGGAAAGTTGCAATATATAGAAGGTCTCTCCCAGTCCTTGTCTTCCCTATTTGCAAATACAAATATACAGATTGTTAGCTATAATTTAAAAAAGATGAATTGATACTTTACAAAGATCGAATATAATTTATTGCATTCCCTGTCAATGTGGTTTGGTCTACATCGGACAAAAGTCAGAAAAGCTCTCTAAGAGCTTTACACAAAAGTGATAGCAAACATAAACCTAACGCAACCACCTTGAGTTTACACGTCAATAATACAAACAACAGCTTCATTCTGGATGCTGAAACTAATTACTTCAGAAGAAGTTTCTTGGAAATCTGTTACATAAACACTTGCAAAAATAATCTTAATCACAAAAAGGACATAGAAGGATTGAGCTTTATTTGTTACTACAAAATCATACCAAACCAATCATTTTTCTGAAAAAATTAGTTTCCAGTAAAGTTGACGTTTCCTTTTCGGTTATTCCTGTTTCTTACATATTTTAAATTACTTTATGTGTCTTTTTGTTATAAAATTGAAAATTAAATATTAAAAATAAAAAATAACTTTTCCAATAATAGCATTCACTTTAAATATTTTAAATTACTTTATGTGTCTTTTTGTTATAAAAAAATAAATATGATAAATAATAAATAACTTTTCCGATAATAGCATTCACCAAAACTTACGAAGTCTCTAGCTTTAATGTTTGGATTTTTTGTCGACCTGCTGACGACATAGAATACCAACAATATTCAGTGACGGACTCAAATATTACTAAAAGTTACTAAATACGATGTCAAAAAATTTAAAATGGAGTACCATTTCAACATCATGGCCTTTCTCACAGTTGTTTCTGTCTCTAAAAGTGTTTTTAAGGAATTTTTTTAACAATATTTTATTTTCTGATACTTTTGTAGTTGTCTAAGTGTCCTTTTGTCATGTTTTTTTTATGATTACTTACCTGGTAAACCAAATGCAAATTTTATTTTGTATCAACAGAAATAAATTAACTGCTGAATTTTGTAAGTAAATTATTATACAACTTTATAAACTTATGAATCACATATCATAACCAGCCTCTTAACTTTGTTTTTCTGTACTTTGTTTGCATTTCAGTATCCAGAAGAAGCTACCTATTAGGTAGCGAAAGTTTGATAACAAAAAATAAAAAGCAGATACTAGAGCCTATAGATCTTTGATTCCTCATCTCTTTTTTTTCAAAAGGACGTTCCCCAGTAGTTAACTTTCCAATATATATATATATATATATATATATATATATATATATATATATATATATATATATATATATATAGTTTGAAATCGATGTATTATTTCGTTCGAGAGTTATCGTGATAAAAGTCCGATAGTTCGACAGATCAACAGAGAAACAGACGGATAGATTGATGGAAAGAAGTGAATATGTTTTTCGTGATCTAGGAACCCTAAAACGTGAAGAACAAAAATCTTGGAATATGACTTTTTCACGATTACAATACTTTCGTTTAGTAAGGAAAGTAAAAAGACAAATTATAATGATAAAGAATAGCACTTAAATTTAAAAAACGTTACTTACCATTTAATAAAAACTATTTATAAGAAGATCCTTAAGAACTGTTAATAAGTATGGATGCTGGATAAGGGTACAAACCTAATTCTAATGAAACTGCGGAATTACTTGTTGAGTTATTTAAAGTTTTAATAACAAAAAACCCATGTAACACCCAAGTGCTATTTTTATAAAGTTAATATAATGTGGTTAAAAAGATACATAAATATTTAAAATTGATAATGGCTGTCTGAGGTTGTAAAATTTATAATATAATTTCTGCATATGCAAATTGAAACGTCACAAAAACTAAAAACTTCAACAGATTATTATTTTAACAAAAAATTATACAGGATATAGACACAAAAGGAAATTCCGGAATAGCCTTATTGTCATAATACAAAGTTATTCGTTTAAATTAAAATTCAAATAAGAAGGTTGGTATTATATTTTTATTATAAATAAACATCGCATCACATACAGGATACAGCAACTATCAAAACCGTCCTCCCCAGCATTGAAACGAAACCAATAAAAAATATATGGTAATCTGCAATATGTTCTGTTTGAAGAACCCAATATTCATATATATATATATATATATATATATATATATATATATATATATATATATATATATATATATATATATATATATGGTATATATATACATAGAATTCAATATGAAGTAACACAGATCATCCTGGATTCTCTGCAAAACTATGTTCAGGCTGTTTATGACAGATCGGGTCGCTGTTAACGGTAGCCATTTTGAGCAATTATTATCTTAAAAATAAAGTTAGAGTACTTATTAATAGTTTTTTGTCTTTTTTTATTTTAAATTTCAAATGACAATAATTCCAAAACAGTTCAATTCAGACATATAACATAGTATGTTAGACAAATAATATCTAGAATTTTTAGCAGAACTCAAAAGTAAAATAATATATCGGGTTTTTCATTTTAAAAAATCAAGCTGACGTAATTTCTTTGAACTGACAGTTCAAAACATTTTATTGTCAACGTCAGCATGTGCGCAGTATAATACCCTATAACTTTTGTTTAAATATTTTTTGAATACACTGATTAATAAATGCTGTGGCATCATTATTTCATACATATGGAGCACCCTGTATATGTATATATATATATATATATATATATATATATATATATATATATATATATATATATATATATATATATATATATACATACATATATATATATATATATATATATATATATATATACATATATATATATATATATATATATATATATATATATATATATATATATATATATATATATATATATTTATATATATATATATATATATATATATATATATATATATATATATATATATATATATATATATATATATATATATATATATATATATATATATATATATATATATATATATATATATATGTATATATATATATATATATATATATATATATATATATATATATATATATATATATATATATATATATATATATATATATATATATATATATATATATATATATATATATATATATATATATATATATATATATATATATATATATATATATATATATATATATATATATATATATATATATATATATATATATATATATATATATATATATATATATATATAAATATATATATATATATATATATATATATATATATATATATATATATATATATGTATATATATATACATATATATATATATATATATATATATATATATATATATATATATATGTATATATATACATATATATATATATATATATATATATATATATATATATATATATATATATATATACATATATATATATATAAATATATATATATATATATATATATATATATATATATATATATATATATATATATATATATATATATATATGTATATATATATATATATATATATATATATATATATATATGTATATATATATATATATATATATATATATATATATATATATATATATATATATATATATATATATATATATATATATATATATATATATATATATATAAAAATATATGGGATGTGTCAACGGGGCCACCCCTATATCCAAGAAGAGAATTATCAAAAAAAAAAAATTCAAGAGTGTCAATTTCTTCGTTGAAACGTAAGCTTTCAATTGTAACGTGATCCTTTTTAAAAAAACAATATGGTGACTCAATATGGCGGCTAGAAAAAATTACGATAAAATACAAACAGATGATTTCTAAGCGGAGTTAAGTTAACTGAACTTCAAAACAGATGAAATGTAATATTGATGTAATTATTAGAGTTACCAACATAATTTTATCTAATATCAACATGATGGATCCAATATGGTGCAAAAAACCGAAAATTACACTAAAAATGAGCAATTATGGAGATTTCGCAGTGAGATAGTACTTTTTCTTACCGGAGCACTATCGCTGGCTCATCATATAATATAAAATTAACAGCCTATCGTAACCTTACCAAGCCTCTCTCTCTCAATCCTTTCACCCCAATAGGAGTATCGGTGACACTATGCAGTTGCTGCCTTAACAGTCAATCTCCAGGCATCTCGATCCTACGCGAGTTGACTTGACTTGTGCATACCCATCCTAAGGAGAGATCTTACTTGGTCAGACCATCTAGTCGGAGACCGTCCCCTTGATTTTTTACCTTCTACCTTCCCCGTTACTACAAGCCTTCTCATGGCATCCACTTTCCTTATAATGTGATCAAAATATTTTAGGTACTATTTGAAAGTCGGTCATTTATACCAAGTTCTTCAAGAATAGATACATTAGTACGATGTTCGGTATATGATACTCTGAGGATTCTTCGATATGCCCAGATGTCAAACGCATTGATTTGTCTTTTGTCAGCTTGTCTAATTGTCCATGTTTCCGATGCGTAAGTTGCTATGGGGAATATAAGGCTGGATAGCAATCTTAACCTTTTATGACAGCTGGCTTAGTGAGTTTGATGGTCAAGTTTCTAGCCATTGCCAAACGTCTTCTTACTTCCGCTTCATAACTACCACTGTTAGTTATGAGGGATAGTTGAAATGGTCTACAACAGTGAAACCAGCAATTTTATTTATGTGTGGCAGATCTTCATTACTAATAATAATCATTATTTTGGTTTTCGCTCTATTAATTGTCAATCCATAGTTTTTGCTAATGATTTCCAGGCTCTCCATATTTGATTCCAGGTCTTGTATTGAAGTTGCAAATATAACAGTATCATCCGCATATCTTAGGTTACTTAGCTTTTTTCCACCAATTGTCACATTCCCACTCCAGATATCTAAAACAGAACTTATTATATGTTCACTATGTATGTTAAAAAGTAAAGGTGACAGAATACAGCCCTGTTTGACGCCGGCTTCTACGATAAAGGGATCGGAAAAAGAATTATTCAGTTTAATTCTTCCATTTCTGTTCTCATACAAGGATCGGACAAGGTTTACAAGATGTATAGGTGTTCCCATGCTGATTAAAATCGACCAGAGTTTGTTCCATTGTATGCAGTCGAAAGCCTTATATGTCTATAAAACAAATATAGATTATTATTTAGAATTCTCTGACTTTTTCTATTATCTGGGGTATGTTGAGAATTTGTTCTCTAGTTCCTCTTCCTGGAATAAAGTCTGTTTGTTCGGTAGATATTTGCGGAAGCAGAAAAGTTTTGTGTCTTTCATTTAGGATCCAGAAAAACACCTTACCAGCGTGTGACACTAGAGCGATTATTCTATAGTTGTAATCCAAAGGGGATCCATTCTTATGCAAGGGTATAAATGCAACTTCGCACCAGTCTTGCGGCCATCTTCCAGTCTTCCATACCGCATTACACAGTTGATGTAGCATAGTCACAGCGGTTTCTCCCATCATCCTTATTATTTCTGCAGTGATCTCGTCAGTACCTACTGCTTTTCTATTCTTTAACCTTTGAATAGCCTTCCTGACTTCAGACTTAAGAATATGTGGCTCTTGTTCTTCTGCAGCTTCTTTGTTGACACTGCATTCACCCACTAATTTAGCCACAAAAAGTTCTTTACAGTAATCTTTCCAAACGTCAATGATTTCAGGCATGTCGGTGACTGTTCTACCTTCCTTATCTCTGATTATTTGTGTTTTAGGTTTGAATTCTTTCGATAAATATTTTACCTTTTCATAAAGTTCGATTGTTCGTAGCATGTTGTTCTAGCTCCTCACATATATTATTCAATTATGCGTTTTTGTCCTTTTTACAAGCCAGCTTGATTTCTTTATTGATTGATCTGATTTTGTCTTGACGATCCGATGTGTTGTTTATTAAAATGATATTTCTTCTTGTTTCTGTCTGTTTTGAGGGTATTTTTGTATTTATGCTGAGCACTGTGTAGCAGCATTTATTATCCACTTCTTAATATCTGTCCACGTTTTGTCTATATCTTCTGTAACTTCCGGAATATTAAGGTTGATTATTGTTTGGAATGTCTGTCACAATAAAACTTTAGGCCTCATAACTTACAAAGCAGAAAGAGAGCTTAACCTAACTTAACCTAATGCAGCAGATTCTAATCTTAATGCAGTTTAACCTAAATTAACCTAAGTCAGCTTAATCTAACTTAACCTAAGGCATGTTAATCGAAAAAAAAATAAAGTATCATAGTTTAGACGTCGGGAAGGCAAGTTAAGCTGAAATGCAGCTTCACCTAACTTTATCTAAGGCAACTTAACTTGAACTAACCTGAAGCAGCTTAACCTAACATAACCTAAGGCATCATAGCTTACACAACAGAAAAGCAGCTTAACCTAGCCCAACCTAAGGTATCATAGTACATATTCTATAATTTTATTAAGCAACAATTCGATACCCGGGTGGGCATAATGTGTATTTGTAATGAAAATAAGTGTGCTTTATTTTAGTACCCTCTTTTAGATTTATTCAGAATCATTCGTATGAGATCTACATTAGCTCATGTGTGATGTGTATTTCTGGGTGTGCATATTCAGTAATCTTCCTTTATTTCCCTAATATTGAAGGGTCTCAATAGGCTTACAAAGGACATAAGCGTTTATTTAAAGTTATTTTTAACAAAGTTTTCTTAAGCTAAGTGTCCACTTGAGACAAAGTCTCGAGATTAGTTCCGAAGTGTTGTCCATTTGAGATCACTTGCGCTCTCGAGACAGCAGTTGGAGACTCGACAGTCACTGCAGTCTCGAGATCAGGAAATTTTGTGTACACTTGAGAGCTTACTCTCAAGTCTCAGTCGATTCTGTGACTTGGTTGCTAGTTTGAGATTTATTTTTTTCAAAATGGATTCATGCCAAATCCTAGCCTTTCTAATTGTGCATAAAATTATGAAAAAACGGGAAGTGAAAAAAAGGCGTGTTGGGTAAGAAAATGGGTGGATCGACGAAATGCATTGGGAGCTTCTTCAACACTTGTGAACGAGTTGCGGTTGGAAGATGCACAACAGTTTAAAAATTTCATTAGGATGTCTGCAGTTCAGTTCGAATTGGTTTTAAATTTGGTAAAACACGATATTGTAAAGCAAGATACAAAGTTACGTGATGCGATTCCAGTCCATGATAGATTAATGGTCACACTTCGTTTTCTGGCTTCAGGTAAGCCTTTCAAGCGAATGTACAAATATTTTTCTCTAGAACATTACATTTTTATATTGAAATGAACTTTCAGGAGATGCTTATTGTAGTTTGCAATACCTTTTTCGTATTCCACCTTGTACAATAGGAAGAATAGTTCCCGAAGTGTGTAAAGCCATCTATCGTCATTTAAAGGAAGAATATTTAAGGGTATGTATAAATTAAAAAACAACTTTAATTATAGAAGTATAATAACAGAAACTTTACAAATTAAGGCATGTTAATTAGTGAATATGAACTATTGTAAAAATCTTGGGTTGTTTGAGTCTCAATATTTTGTTGAGAAAAGTTGTCAACAACAATGGGTGGTGATGCAATTGGCGTACTGCGTGAAGTACTTGCACTTGAAGAGGATGCAGTGGACCAGTAGCATTTTTCATCCATATCAGAAATATTTAATATCGCTTTACGAATCTCACTTTTTAATACTCCTCTGTAATAATCCGATTTTAGACTTTTTAGTTCCAACGCTACGTATTCTCCAAAGCGATCGAAATCGTCTTTTGGCTCTTCATAATTTCTATTGCTTCCTTCAGAATGTTATCATCTTCTTGAGTTCTTGATGTTGCTTTGCTAATACGTTTTCTTTTTTGATCTTGTGTGGGCTCGTTTTGTATGGACTCATCCTGTGAGATGTTCATGTTTTCGGGAATATTATTCTGAAAAGTTAAAAGCGCAATTAATATACTATGTTGTATCAACTTTTATGCATAGAGAAATAGAAAAATACAAGTAATTTTTTTTTATTTCAGTATCCTTCAAGTGCTGAAGAGTTGAAGAAATATGCAAATCAATTTGAATTAAAATGGCAATTTCCACATTGTTTCGGAGCTATTGACGGAAAGCATATTACAATGGTGGCACCTGAGAACTGTGGAAGCCTTTACTATAACTATAAGGGTACACACAGCATAGTTTTGATGGGAGTCGCAGATGCCAATTATAAATTAATTTATGTTGATGTTGGTTGCAATGGTAGAATTTCTGATGGAGGTGTCTTTACAAACTGCTCCCTGCACGATGCTTTGGAAAGCAAGCAATTTTCACTTCCCGAACCAGAAGCATTGCCCCAAAGATGTTTGCCAGTGCCATACATAATGGTAGCTGACGATGCTTTTGCTATGACATCGTATATATTAAAGCCCTACGGGTACCGAAATCAACCTGCACCAAACAGAATTTTCAACTACAGATTAAGCAGAGCTCGTCGTATAATAGAAAATGTAATTGGCATTATGTCAAGTAAATTCAGAGTTACCAATAAATTTAGCACCTGGCAATATGTGCATTGCATAACTTTTTAATATGTACTTCAAAAAATTATTTGAACCCTTGTTCAGTTGATTTTGAAGATCCTAATACACATGAAATTGTAAATGGCGAATGGCGGAAAGAACCCCCACCACAATGATCGTTTTTTTTTTCCACTAGAGAGAGGCCAGCAGCGAAATTATGCAATCTCTCAAAAAGATGTGACCGATCAGTTTAAAGAATACTTCATGACAACTGCAGGTGAAGTTCAGTGGCAATATCGTTTAATTGCTTAAATTTAGTACCTAATCACTTTGTTTAATTTGAATTTTTTTATTTGTAATTTTATGATAAATAAAATTTCATTATGAAACATAGCAATAATTATATTAACTTACCATGTTTGAAGTCGATGTTGTGGGTGTGAAGTTGAGTAAAATTAACTGTGATGCAGTGAAAAACTTCCATTTACTGTCATACCTGTCATCAGCACCATCACCACACTTCAATTTTTTTATCTTTTGCAGTTCATGAGAAACCTGAAAATAATATATTTGACTATTGACTAAAAAGTCAATTTAAATAGTAATGTTAATAATAATTTTAGAGGATTATACATACCTGGTTGCGTAAGTTATGGATCTTTCGCTGAATTTCATTTCCACTGCAATTTTCAAATTTCGAAGCAAATTCTTCGTACATTGCCATTTTTTTTTTCGCGATTTCTATAAAGTTTATGTTTCACGTTCCATAAAAACTCTTCCTCCTCATAAAGTTCAACTAATTTGAACACTTCCTCGTCAGTCCACTCGCGATTATCCTTCATTTTTAAAAAATTAATTGGTTATTTAAATTAAACAAATATTTTAAATAAAAAGTCTCCAGTCGGGGTCTCAGCTCTTCAAACAATGACGGAAGACTGGTGAATAAGTCTCATGAGCAAGAATGAACATGTCCACTTCTGACACGTGCAGTGTCTGATACTCGCTTCGGTTTGTCTCTGACAGTGCTCTCAGGCACATATACATTTGTGAGTCTGGTCTCGAGACTGCTCTCGAGACCATTTTGTCTCAAGTGGACAATTTGCTTTAAAAGAGTAAATTTCAAGACTTGTATAGTTTTTTTAAAATAATATTCTTATTAAACTTACTTAAAACTACTGCCTTTGTGTAAATGTACCTTTATTATGTGCATAGTTGTACCTTTACATTTAATAATTTGTGTCTATTCTAAAATTATTAAAAAAGTTTTAAAAGCTACCTAGTTAGTACAAAGTTTTATAACGTTAATTTTTCGTTCTGTTGTATAAGGTATGATGCATTAAGTTTTATTAGGTTAAGTTGTCTTTCGTTGGAGTAGGTTAGGTTTGATTAGGTTACTATAGGTTGTTAATTTCTATTATATGATGAGCCAGCGATAGTACTCCGGTAAGAAAAAGTTCTATCACTGTGAAATCTCCATAATTGTTCCTTTTTCTTGTAATTTTAGGTTATATATTGGATCCGCTATGTTGGTATTACAGAAAATTATGTTGGTTACTCTATATTACATTAAAATTACATTTTGCGCCAGTTTCAAAGTTCAGTTAATTTAATTCCGCTTAAAAATCACTTGTTTGTATTTGATCCTAATTTTTTTGTTTCTAGCAGCCATATTGAACCGCCATTTTGTTTTTTTCAAAAAGGCCAGGTTTCATGTGAAGGCTTACGTTTCAACGAAGAAATTGACACCCTTGAATTTTTTTTCTTCAATTTTTGGGTATGAGAGTGGCCCCGTTGACGCAAAACGTCCCATATATATATATATATATATATATATATATATATATATATATATATATATATATATATATATATATATATAAAGAAAGAAAGCAAAAGTTGCCGTATCTAACAAAACTCTTAAATATGAAATTAGTTGAGGAACTCGGCAAAGGGCGCAACAGTGTTCACACCGTGTTCATTTAGCCAGTATTTCGGTCCTAGGTTGGGCCCTTCATCAGGGCACAAACTAAAAAAGAGAGAACGATGCGACAATTGAAGTAGTACCGGCAAATAAACAGAAGTATAAGTTATTTTAATTTTAATATGTTGTAGAAAATTTTTTTATATATAATAATAAAGCCGATAAATCACTTACATGAGAGATGTGATATAAATATAACAAAAATGGCCATAAAACCAATTACATAAATGCGACTAATACTTAAGTAAATCTTACACCAAACACTAACATATTAAAACAGTAAAAAGGCATCCCTTTCGTAAATGCCTTTTTACTATTTTAATATGTTAGTGTTTGGTGTAAGATTTACTTAATTGTTAGTCACATTTAAGTAGTGGATTTTATGGCCATTTTTGTTATATTTATATCACTCCTTAACTCATTTAATACCGGTAGCGATCATCGCTTGGTAAGAGCCAAAGTAGAAATCCAAAAACCAAGAACATATACAAGTAAAAGAAACACAAACAGAATAAATAAATACACTCTCAAAGAAAAGAAATGCGCATATTGCAAGGAACTGGATGGAAAACTAAAAGAGATGCAAAATCCCTCCGGTGTCAATGAATTCTCCGAACAACTGACTAAAAGAATCAAAGAGACGACAACCAATATAGCAGGTAACGTCCAAAGAGAAGGGTGCAAACTAAGTCAAGAAAAAAAACAAATGATGGAAAGAAGAAGAAAACTATACAGAGAAAACAAACAAAATACAGCAGAATACCGAGATGTAAGAAAAGAAAGAAGAAAAATGATAGGTAATGACATGAAAACATACCACGAAGAAGAATTTGAAAATGTAATAGAAAACAACAAAAACATGAGATGCTTGAAAAGAAATGAAGGAAGGAGAGAAATAATAACTTTAAAAGACCCTACCAACCAAGGGATAAGAGACCGAGAAGAAATTCTAAGCATAATGGAAGAATTCTATAAAAACTGGTATAGCTCCCAAATCCAACAACCTCTAGAAAAACAGAAAATAAGAAAAGTAGTTAATGTAGGATCGGAGGAGATTCCGGAGATAACCGAGGAAGAAATATTACACGCCTTAAACAAAATGGAAAATAACAAAGCTCCGGGAAATGACGAAATAACTGCGATGATCAAAGAAGCAGCAGATATAATTGTCCCTAAACTGAAAATACTTTTCAACATGTACCTAGAACAAGGAAACATATCGGAAACATGGAATGAGGCAATTATCGTAATACTTTATAAAAAAGGACGACCCAACTCTCCTGCAGAATTATAGACCGATCAGCCTGTTACAACAATTTACAAATTGTTTACAGTAACAGTACAGAGTAATTTCAAACAGGATAAATAGAACGCTCGAAGTCTACCAACCCGTAGAACAGGCGGCATTTAGGAAAGGGTTTAGCACTTGTGACCACCTCTTAACCATTAAAATTTTAATAGAGAAGACGCTAGAATACAACATGCCCCTAAGCATAGCCTTTATCGACTACGAAGAGGCATTTGACTCCGTCGAACACTGGACCGTACTACATGAATTAGCGAGAGCCCGGGTGAACCATAGATATGCAAACGTAATAAAAACCATATACGAAAATGCTAAAACTGCAGTAAAAATTCATGACACAACTGAGGTCTTTGAGATACATAGAAGAATAAGACAGGATGATACAATATCACCGCAACTGTTCACGCTGGTATTGGAGGGAGTGTTCAGGAAGCTAAATTGGGAGAACCGAGGTATTAATGTAAATGGAGAAAGGCTTACACACCTAAGATTCGCTGATGACATAGTCTTGTTCGCAGAAAATGGTGATGACTTGAAGAATATGATAAAAGAAATAGAGAAAGAATCAACAAAGATAGGACTAAAGATGAACATAATTAGAACCAAAACTCTGTACCTAGCCTCTAGGTCAAAAAGTTACTCTAAGCAAAGAAAACAAGGACATCGAAGTTGAAACACGAATAAGACTCAGATGGGCAGCTTTAACAAAATTAAAGAACATCTTAACGAACAAAAAGATACCCTCACACCTGCGAACAAGGCTGTATAATCAATGTATTTTGACCGTGGTTACTTATGGCGCACAGACTTGGACTTTTACCAAACAAATGATGAATAAACTTAGGATATCCCAAAGAGTAATGGAAAGGAAGTGCTAGGTCTGTCATTACGAGATAGAAAAAGAAACGACTATATAAGGAATAAAACCAAAGTAATAAACATAGTAGATAGGGCATCACACCTTAAATGGGACTATGCGGGACACATTGCCCGGATAGACGACGACAGATGGAACTTAAGTATGCTGAAATGGAGACCATGGACTGGTAAACGTTCAAGAAGAAGACCGATAACACTTTGGTATGATGATATTAAGATAGCAACGGGATTAACCTGGATAAGAACCGCTCAACACCAAACAAAATGGAAAGAACTAAGGGAGACTCATGCTCAACTCTGAGCCCCTTGAAGGGTCAGAAGAATATATATATATATATATATATATATATATATATATATATATATATATATATATATATATATATATATATATATATATATATATATATATATATATATATATATATATATATATATATATATATATATATATATATATATATATATATATATTTTTATTTACCTTCAACCATTACTTTACAATAGGTAATATTTTTCTTGGGTTTTGGGTGTCATTTAAAATAAAAGCTTACTATTGGTTACAACAACGTTTCGCACATTTTGTTGGGCTTTATCAAGTTTTTCTTTACTAAAAAATTTTTTTTTTATTAAAACTAGTTTTCTAAAAAACACTTTCACATTATACGTTAAACTTATTTACAAGTATAAAAATAATGATTTACTCAGTGACATACTTTGGAATTTCTTTTTATGTGAACTGATATCAACTGATTGTTATTTTAACAGTTAAGGTGACATATATATATATATATATATATATATATATATATATATATATATATATATATATATATATATATATATATATATATATGTATATATGTATATATATATATATATATATATATATATATATATATATATATATATATATATATATATATATATATTTCTTTAATTAGATTATGGTAGATTTGACTTAAGCCCTTAATATCTTTTTTATCATTTATTGTTTCTTCACCAGAAAATAAGATTGATGAACTGGTGACAGCCTTCAACAATTTTCATTTTAAATTACAATTTACATCAGAAATATAAACTAATAATCAAATAAATTTTCTTGATTTAACATTAATTAGAGAAAGTGAATAAAGAATAGCCACTAAGTGGTACACAAAAGAGTCCTGGCCAGGCCGTTATCTTAATTTAAATTCAAATCATCCAAAAAAAAGCAAATAAACAGCGTTATAATAGGTCTCACAGATAGCGCTATTGCGTTAGCTTCCGCACAGTACTGGCCAGAAACCTTAAAAAAGTTAAACAAACATTTTCCAGGTAAAGCACAATTTCAAAATATTCAAACAGAGAACTTTTTTATTTTATAACAAAGAGAAAAAGACAAATAAAAAAACCAGCAAACAAAATAATAAAAAATGTATTGCTATGCCCTATACAGCCGGTCTTTCGGAAAAAATAAGTCATATTCTTTCAAAACATAACATTACTGTTTGCCATAAAGCCCAGAATTTAGTAAACTTTTTATTTACACCACTTAAAAGCAAAGTACCTCAAAAAAAAGAAATCTAACGTAGTTTACTCCATCCCATGTTTAAACTGCCCAAAGAAATACATAGGAATGACAACACAATACTTATATAATAGACTAAACGGTCATAAATACACCAAAAATACTTCAACTGCATTACATAAACATGAAACACAAGCAAGACATGAATTTGACTTCAAGAATACTAAGATCTTAACACAGGAACCAAACTATACTAAGTTGATATTCAAAAAGATGATCGAAATAAAACGAGAAAAAGAAATAATAAATGACAAAAAAGATATCAAGGGCTTAAGTCCAATTTACCATAATCTAATTAAATAAATATATATAAAAAATAAAAAAAATCTTAAACTACTAATTATAAACAAAACATAAGAATTGAACGGCCTTTTATGGAATATATATAGATACAAACATTCTGTATAAAATACAAACCAACAAAAAATAAAAAAATATATGTCACCTTGACGGTTAAAATAACAATCAGTTGATATCAGTTCACATAAAAAGAAACTCCAAGGTATGTCACTGAGTAAATTATTATTTTTGTAAATGGCTCTAGGCAATTTTAAAGTTTAACGTATAATGTGAGTCTTTTTAGAAAACTAGTTTTAATGTAAAAAAAAAATTTTTAGTTAAGAAAAACTTGATAAAGCACAACAAAATGTGTGAAACGTTATTGTAACCAATAGTAAGCTTTTGTTTTAAATGACAACCATAACTCAAGAAAAAAAAGAATTATAAGATTTGAATATTTTATTTTTTGGTAAAAAGAAACATAACTAAGAATATTCTTAAAAATGTTAAGTAAAACATTCTGTTTTATAATGTGCGTTTTTTTGCCGTGTAAAGTAATCTTTAAATTAGTTTATCTAAAAAACGGCTCATCCAATCATATTTAATAAAGAACACCTTTTTTTGGTAAAAAATGTTGAGTTTTGATAATTGACGTAGAAAAATATAAATTTTAATATAAAAAGCTAAATCTATTTTTACCCTACCTTCCCCTACTTTTGAAGTCTGTTAAAATTTCAACACTGTTAGCATCACAAATTAGTGCGTGTAGTGGAGGATATTAAATAATGAATAGAAATAATTTTCCTAGTGCTCTCTTTGGGGGCTTGGTAATAAAATGTCATAGGACAAAATTTAATATGAAGTTCTGAGCTTATTTTGACCCAGTCTACTCGATCTTAAATTATAGACCATATCTTTTGGTCTCCTCGCCCTATACTTACTACCACAGGATACGGCCAATCCTGCCTTTACATTAGCTATCGATATTTTCACCTTCCGAGAATCAGGTGCCAAATCCCTATCTTCTTTGAGCTTATTTTGACCCTCCTATATTATTGACCATTGACGACAGGCCAATCCTGCCCTTATGTTAGTGCGGTGAGTTTATGTCCAAAAAACTCCCAATATAGAACAAATTGAAGAGTCCAGGCCCTCAGTCCCCAGCAGTACGCTGATATTTGGTAACGGTAGCTATCAAGTTAAGTAACGTACAGAGAGCGTGAAAAATCACCGGGATAGACTAGGCTACCATGATAAACAACCCACACAGAGTTTGGGGAGAAAGAAAATCCCCTCTACTGAAAGTCGGGAAAAGTCAATAAACAAAACATATATATATATATATATATATATATATATATATATATATATATATATATATATATATATATATATATATATATATATACACAAATGAATTATTGCCACTTATAATGTCCAAATACTGTGATCCGATGAGAAAATTATAGAACTAGAAGAGGAACTAACCAAGGTAAGGTGGGATGTCATAGGAATCTGCAATGTGGGACGAAAAGGTATAATAAATTAAACAGTTAGGCCATATGTTTTATTATTATGGAAATGGAATGATATAGGTTTCACCATAAATAAAAAATACAAGAACAGCATAGGCGAGATAAATTACATATCACAAAGAGTGTGTTACATAATAGTAAAAATAAACCCCTGATACAGCCTCAAAATTACCTACTTCGACTTCGATAAAGAAGCAGAAGTATTCTTTGAAAACATCTAGATAGCATTAGAATAAATAAACTCTCACTTTAACATCATCTTCGGGGATTTCAATGCCAAAGTCGATATAAAATCAGATGATTCCGAAATTGTATTAGGCAATTTTGGGATGGCGGTAATAATGAGTAAGGCGAAACTCTAATAAAAATCGTTGTAGAGAAACATCTCCTTTTGATAAACACCGTCTTTTATAAAAAGCTTCAAGAAGATGGACTTGGGCCAGTCCAGACGGCCGAACAAAAAATTAAATAGATTTTGTAATATCTCACAAGAAGTCTATAATCAAAGACGTCACAGTTTTAAACCAAGTATCCGTGGGTAGTGATCATCTATTGATGTGAGCTTAAGATCAACTTAAGAAACGAGAGATGTAAAATGGTCCAGAAACGATCAAAAAGAAATGGTAAACTGTAAAACGAAATCCTTCAGTTGGAAGAAACGATCACACAGACGCTAATAAACACGGAAACAAAAGACGCTGGCATCGATGATATAAACCATTCAATAAAAAAAACTCTCACTCAAGCTATAGAAAAGCATTGTCCAAAGCTAGACCACGACAGTAAAATCACCCCTTATACACGATTACTTATACGTCAACGCAAAAACATGCAAAGTCAAAACAGCAATCCACAAAATATAGGAAGGACATTAGCAATTACAATAAATATCCAGCAAACCATAGAGGACAATGAGAGATTGAAAGTTCTTCTACGAAAGCTCGCCCCCGGTAAAAGCGAAATATTAAAACTTAAGAACAAAAACAGTACAATAACATCAATCAGAATAGAATTATTAAGAACTGTATGCAAGCAAACATAAAATATGGAGTGAACAAACAAGAACAGAGTGGTCGCCAATCAGGGCTCAGAAGAGTTACCCGAGATCACTACAGAGGAGATAGAAAATGCTTTGATGAAAAAGGCTTGATAACAAAGCCGCAGGCGGTGATGCCACAGTAACGGAAGCCCTTGAAATAGGAGACAAGATTCTCATGAACCAGATCAAAAACTTATTTAATTTCTGTCTGTTTAACTCTGTTATACTCAAAGACTGGAACATTTTAATGATCTTAATACATAAAAAAGAAGACACAGCAGACATGGAAAACTAAAGACCTATATCTTTATTGTCGCATTTATATAACTTGTTTACTAAGATAATTACAGCCGATTAGAAAAAAAGCTCAAATTCTATCAGCCTCTAGAACGGGTCGGTTTTCATTTCGAATTTGGAACAAATGACCACTTCCTAACTTTGAAAATTTAATTTTAAAAAGCCTTCGACATTGTAGAGACTGACCCAATTATGAAAGCTCTCAATCAATGCCGCATTGACTATCGATACACACGCTTGATATCTAACATCTATAACCACTCTACAGCATATGTCAGACTCCATTAAGACACGAATAAGTTTCCAATTGGTAGAGGAGTTAAGCAACGAGATACGCCTTTAAGGAACTTGATTCGAGCACTAAGGGGATTATTATCGATCGCACAAACCTACCAAATCTGCATCTTATATACGACGTTGTGCTCATGACAGAGAACATACATGAAACTGAAGAAGTGCTTCACGATTTAACAAGAGTAGCCTTCATAGAAACAAACAAAAAATTAAATGAATAACAAACTTAATACTCACAGGACAGATTATGGTGAACAATGATATCATAGAAGAAATTAGAGAGTACAGATATCTGGGATATGACATTTCGATCAGCAGAAATAATAAAACTAAGAAATTAAACCGGAGGGTGGGTCTTGGCTGGGCTGCTGACGGCAGACTAAGAAACATGTTCAAAAATGATATTCCTATTAGCCTTAAGAGAAAGGTATTTGCCCCTTATGGAGCGGAAACACTGAGGCTCACGATAACAAATGGGAAAAAATACGAGTGGCGCCGAGAAAACTGGGGAGGTCAGTGTTGGGAAAAAAAATCAGACCGTATACGAAATTCAGAGATTCCACGAAGAACTCAAGTGTATGACATTATTGTAAAAACTGCATGCTTGCAGTGGTAGTACGCTGGGCATGTTGCCTGAACCAAGGATGATAGATGGCTAGAAAGAGTTATTGAGTGGAGACCACGCACCGCTAAGAGAAGCAGAGGTAGACACCCAACAGGCTGAGATAATGACATAAAAAGAATTTCAGGGCAATGGGTGAAGCAGGCACAAGATCGTACAAACTGGAAACATGCTGGTGAGGGTTATGTCCTGCAGTGGACGCAGGAGGCTGGTTGAAGAAGAATAAGAACATACATATATATATATATATATATATATATATATATATATATATATATATATATATATATATATATATAAATAAATATATATATATATATAATATATATATATATATATATATATATATATATATATATATATATATATATATATATATATATATTTACATGTATAGACGCTTCATGTATGTATAAATGTATATCCGGATGTTCGGACTCAGTTTTCTTATACGTATAAGTGCATCATCCGGCTAAGTTTTCTATTACATTCCAAAGATCCTATTCTAGATTTCTACTTTAAACTTTTCTATATGTTTCCTTTGGGATGCTCGCAATATCAAATATAACATTATTTAAAACAAAAAGCTTTCACGGCAACAACAATTTTAAGCTTATAATTCAAAATAAAATCCTCTTATTAATTTCACATTACAAGTTGCGTGGAAGTATTGCACCGGGAAAAAAATTAATGATTTTCTTCCATAAAAACTTCAAGAAAACCATTTTATCCAAATTTGTGTTGGTGTGTATGTATCTGCATTAACTTTCGAATAAATTGAAATGTCGAACCGATGAAAATTAAAAATTATATTAAATTGTAGAATTATTTGATTTTCTTTCAGTCCCTGGCCAAATTATTAGACGCACTGTATTTTTTTTAGTAATTTTATGTTTCTTAAGAGTTTTTATGCAATAATGGTATATTTAAACTACAATATTATTGATTTTTATTTAAAAGAATTGTTGTAGACTACATATTTGTATTTATTTTTAACATATGGCAACACTGTGTTGACAAACTGATACATGAACGTAAATAAGTACAAACCTGTATCAGTCGCGATCGGAATCGAGTCAGGTACGGACGTGTTTCTGTGGCTTTATGGACTGTGATTGTTTGTTTAACAGTTTTATACTACTCAGTTATTAGTTTATTTTGTATGCAGTGTTTCAAAAAAGTAATTGGACTATTTTCATTATGGGTAGAAAAGGCGATCTTTCACCACGTAAAAAAGCTGAAGTGAAGGCCCTTGTGATTGCGAAAACATTTACAACCCGAGAAATATCACGAAGATTGGAGGTTTCTGAAGCTAGTGTACGACGCATAAAAAAGAAAATTGAGTCAGGGAAGGAATTAAGCCCGAAAAGAAAGAAAAGATGCGGTAGAAAAACCAATTTTCACTCCACGGTCAGAGAGATGTTTGAAGAAAATTTGTGTGTAGAAAACAGATTTGCTACCACAAAGGTAAAAAAAATCACAACTCCAGGATGCTAGCGTAAATGCTTCTGAGCGCACTGTTCGAAGAAAATTGAAAGAATTAGATTTTAAGGCCTGTCGCCCCGCTAGGAAGCCCAAGTTAACAGCTGCAATGAAAGCAAAGCGCCTGAAGTGGGCCAAACAATGGCAAGACAAAGATGTGGACTTCTGGAGATCGGTAAGATACAGCAATTTAATCAATAATTGATACATTATTATCATTTTCAGTTAAATAAAGCAAATAAACATGGAAGTTTATATATTTTTCCTATTTTTGACAGGTCCGCTTCAGTGACGAAAGCACATTCGAAATTTTGCAGAATAAAGCTCAGTATGTGCGTCGTCGTCATGGAGAAAAGTTTCATCCTGATTGTGTCGTCCAGACGGTTAAACATCCCACCAAAGTGATGATTTGGTCAGTCATCAGCGGCAAGGGCACTGGACGTCTGTACGTCGTCAAAGGAATAATGAGGCAAGATCAGTACAAAGAAGTATTACAAAATCGGTTGATTCCGCAGCTCAGAGAATGGTTTCCAAATGGGGAACCATTCACTTTCATGCAAGATGGAGCTCCCTGCCACACTGCTCGGTCTGTTAAAGCTTTTTTGGCAGAAAAAAATATGCCTTTGTTGGATTGGCCCTGATATGAACCCCATTGAAAATGTGTGGGAGCTGATGAAAAGAGAAGTGGCTCAAGATGTGATTACCAACAAAACCCAGCTCCTAGAAAAGATTATTCATGTGTGGAATCATCATCCTCAAATGCAGGAGACAGTACAATCTTGCATTGATAGCATGCCGCGCAGAATTAAAGCTTTGATAGCGGCTAAAGGTGGCTCAACTAAATATTGACTTTTACTAACATTAATTTCACTTTTCTTTAAAACTTAATAAACTTATGCTTTTCTAAATTAATGCTGTTTTATTTATGTCAAATAAATAAGTAATTGATTGAATAATATAAAAATAAAAAACAAATCAATTTAAAATAATAAAACGGTACAATATCACTCGGTAATTAATATTTTACATGAAATCTTGCAGTGCGTCTAATAATTTGGCCAGGGACTGTACGTAGGTGTTTATCTGAAGTTTGTTTTACTGTGATGTAGGATAAAATAATGTTAGAACCGTAAACAGAAAATACTAGGTCTACTAGAAGTTTTATATTCCAACGCAACTAGATCTAGTTTAAATGTTAAACTTCTCTCAATTATATTAAAAAGTGCGTACCGACGTGCTAGTATTGCACTCAATCTTACGGCTGATTAGGACGTAAATAAGAAAGTTGGGATAGCTACTTCCGATAATGTGAGGTAGGATCTAGCTGATTCATATCTTCTAGGTCATCCCTGTAGATTGGGAGTATATCAATTTCGGTTTAGTCGGATTCGAACAGCGATTGCGTGCTGGACTGTCGTCACGTGGGAGCTTATGAGATGATGGCGTCTATAGAGAAAGAAGTTTGGAGCAATATTATCGAGTTACACAAAGATGTACTTCATTTATGGGACAAAATTATAAATATTATCTCAATCGCAATATAACAGAGAAGAGGTTTAAGGTGCTTTACTATCTTTTTCTTTTTCCCTGATGTGGTTGAAGCTATTATTCAAGCAACGCTTGCTTTTTGTTCGAGTGAACGATGGCCCCTGTACTGGCACTTGTGAATCTTACGGCAATCACTCACGAAATGACATCGCGACCGAAATTGAGATCTGAGCAAAGTTGCATTATTTATTTCCAAATTTATCGTCAGTAGGCACTTTTGCAAAAACATGCAACGTCTATTTGACAGACTTTACAGTTCTCAAAATCCAAACAATTTACCGAAAGTAAAAATTATTAACGCATATTTTTTGTTTAAAAGATTTTTAGCCTTTTAAAATTGAATTATAATTTTTTACCTTTTTGTGAAAAATACTTTACTTTCATTACGATTTTTTTTTGGATTTTTCTGTCAATTTATAACTACAAAATTTACTAAAGAAATAAAACAGTGAATGTGATACTACATCAGGGTCTTACGGTGGTTTTATCTAATATGTAATAACTAAGTTTATGGAAAAAACATTGCGAGAGAATTTCAATATTGCAAATATTGTAACATTCATTTTTTTCTAGATTTTAAGATCATGTTATGTTACTGTTTTCTCATTATAATTTACATTTTTTTTTCATTTTTATATCGAGCAGTGTTTACTAACTTTTAAGCCGTGTAGTTCACTCGGATTTCTAAGCCGTTTATATTACAGTGTGCATTGCTGGTTTCCTACCGAATATAATAAATTCGTTTATAATGCGTCGATTGGCTGGACATTTGTATCCGGGGTGGCCATATTGAAGACGTAATTTTTGCGGAAGGAGGAAAAATATTTAAGGGTTCGGATGACACGGATCGAGGCTTTTTCCAACCAGTAGCCGCAGTAGGCTTTTTCCCATCCAGCCGCACCGGGCTTTTCCATCAAGCGGCAGTAGGCTTTTTCATCAGCCAAGTCGAGTACTAGGCTTTTTCCAACGTGAAGCCGTAGTAGGTTTCTTTAACAAGTAGCCGCCGTAGGCTCTTCTCATCATGTAGCCGTACTGATAGATTAGTGATGGAGTGTGTGAAAACGGTTTTACTGCTCAATTCAAGGCCTAGAAGCCCGTAGGAAAGCTGTAAATCACCAGAATAAGTAGACCAATTTTCCCGCAGATAAATGTGTTTAACATCGTATTGAACTGATAACTCGTGAAGTAAACCTCATGAATCTTCAATATCTGGTGTAGCAAAGTTTTAAAAGTAAAAATCCTGATTTAAGAACTTTAGTTAGCAATACCACCTATTAGGCTAAGTTTTTTTTGTAATAACAGAACTGCAAAAGTTAGAACTTTTAAGTTAATCATTAATAAATCTTTTTTTCTTGTTTAAGACTAATGTTTCACTGTACACCTATCTTACTTTTCAGGACAAAAGGGTTGTACCATATCAAAATTTTCGTTAACAACTACATAACCCTTCAGTGTTTTTTCCTTTTTTTAGCTGAAGTTAGATCCTTTTTATTTTTAAAATGAATGGTGCCCAAAATTTGTACAACCAAAAATTTTAAACAACAATAGAGACTATTTCCAAAAAGACGTACAAAAATTATATCTTACCCATATTACTCTACCAAGAAAAACTGAGCTAGTGTATGTTTAATTTCTTTAGTTCTTTTAATATTAGTATCCACTTAATCCATTCTCAGAAATTATAAGGGGCTGCAAAATTGCGCCTCAATGTGCGGGCGAAATGGCAGGGCACAATATATTTGTTATTTTGTATGCTGATTTAAAAAAAAATATATTTTTATTAGTTTGTCTTTTCTGTCTACTTCGGTAACCAATACCAACTTTATTATTTTGTGTTTATTTATTTATTAGGGTAATAATTTTAGAATTTTGAAAAACAGTAAAATACCATTTGAAAAAACTAGAAAAATTATAATAAAATATTGAAGGAGTCTCATTTGTTCATCGTTACTATTTGCATTACCAATAAGATAAGTGCAATCTACAACATAGTGTAGAATCTGCAAGGAAAACATACTTATCAAAGTACGAAAAGAGTCTCTGTAATAACTTTAGCGTTTTTTAACATCTGAAAGGGTCGTCGAAAGACAGACATCAGTACAGAAACAGGATCTTAAAAATCACATACCTAAGAGATAATGTTTTTAATTCTACTTTTATATTATACACAGTTTGTTGCAGTCTGTTCGTGGATAGGATATGTTAAGCATAAAAATTATATTTATCTCTTAAAATATATAATTAAAAGCAGTTTATTTGTTCTTTTTAGAGTCTTATATGTATCAATACTGTATATTTTTGTTTAGATACTTTATAAATGACATATGGCAAAAGCTATAAAAGGTTGAAAATATAGAAATAATTAACAATACGAAAATATATTAATACTACAATATCCTGCATTTTGGCGCTGGTTTCTTAATTTTGAACTTTCGGACAACTCGAATAGCCTCTACAAAGATATCTTCCAATCCTTCGTTGCACAAGGCTGAGCATTCTTTATAACCTTGTGCTCTGACTTTTCTTCTAAGTTTTCTACCATCTTCAGGAGTATAACATTTAATACTGGGATCATTCCTCAAGTCTATTTTAGTTGCTAAAAATAATAATTCAATTATAACAATATAGTAAGAATAATAATAATAAAGGTAGGTACGTCAACTAATAAAGTAAAAATATATATTTCATTTAACTTCTAGAAAAATTTATTTGTGCAAATGAAATATTTTTATCCTCTTCTATTAGCCTTAAATCATAACTATTACCAAAAAAATTCTTTTTCAGTATCACTATAGACGAATGAAGCCATGAGATTTACCCTAAATCGCGAGAATTGGCAGCAACTCGCCTGAACAACAAATTAATTTCGTATTAAACAAAAACCTTAAGTCAGTAAGCTGTACACTGATAATATTAATCGTAATTGAAACAATACCAAAAGCTGTCGTCCAGATATGCAGTGTCAAATCATTGCGTTGGAGTAAATGCCTTGGTTTTATGTGTCCATGTCCATATCCATAAATAAAACTAAAAGCTTTTCCTTAGCCCCACTAGATTAAATTTTGAAAGCGAAGCACTTGTAAATATATCTTTTTCTCTTTTAGCTTGATAACTGATAAGGTAAATTTTTCAGTAAGCCTATTAAGACGATATCGCAAAGTCAAATACCTCCCTGCCTAAATTAAATATAAAAGAATCAACTCTTGAACTTCTTTTTAAACTGTAGAAAAACTTTTCGTATTATAATTAGTATTTCTACAAAGAACTAGAAAATAAAAGAACAAAAATAGTTTCAACAGCCGCTTCTGTTGTTGTTATTTATGGAATAACTGGAGAGCAATACTATAGAAACGTCTTAAGTAATAAGATAGAACCCTTAATGCTGAGTTAGGACGATTTATATAGTAAGAATACTTGCATGAAAACTTGCACGAAGCCAATTCGTGAGATATTGTGTCGAACTCTCGATGGTATGCTCTGCACATGATGTCCTGAATTGAGCAAAACGAATTCAGTTGAAATGGTGCTACCAAATTCATGCCTGGCTTATTGGACCGTCTTAAAAAGCAATGCACAAGTATCTGCAGTCTCACGAGATCGTACTATGGAAAATTCGAATCAGCTTATTAAAAACATCATACGCTACTCCCAATATTGAGATAAAATATTTTCAAATTTAGTAGATCACAACGTCCGTGCTGTAATGGGAAATGCTCTCATTGAATGTTGGATCTTGATTTACATCATATGTGTTGTAGCTACTTTGTTTTTGAATAATAGTTCTTATTACAGGTTTTACGTAAGCGTTGCTTCTACTTTTTTGGAGGATTTACCAAACTACGGTAACTGGTAAATGTTTTTTAAATTTTTTTAAATGTCTCTATCTTCAGGAAGTATATCACACTTATCTCTCAATTGGTGATTACTTAACTTTACTATATATGTATATATATATATATATATATATATATATATATATATATATATATATATATATATATATATATATATATATATAGGTTGTTCTCAGAGGATTGGAACATAGCTGAATCTGCGAAGATAAGCTACATAGTCTCGAAATCTTTGGTTTCAGGTGTTTTGATGCTCTAGATGTTTTTCACACTATAAAGAATGCATACGGATCATATATCCTCTTCGCGTCGGCTCGGACTTTGGTGTTAGTCACACACACATCACATATCTCAGTATGCTTAAAGCGTTCATTGCCATGGTCGTCATCTAAGGGCATCCACCTTACAGATCCTCCTCTTTGTCCGTTATCTGTATTCGATCGAAATGGGTTATTAGGAGCATATACACCATTGTTCCTCAAACGGGTTTTTCCAATTAAACGATGGGGTGTTGACCCATCACTACCCAACATTTCCGATATTACATGGGTTATCGGAAAAATTTTCGTTTACTTCGCAGTGGCTTACGGTAGTTCTTCTCCCCGAGCAGAATAAGTTCTTATTACTACTATCGTTGTTAATATTGTTATCTCAAAAAAAAATCCGATGCGAAAAATCCTGTCAGATAATTATTATCACGCATCACGTCCGTTCGGTTAGTAATCATCGGTCAAACTCATCATCCTAAGCAATCTAAGAGAACCAAGGATAACTGCCCTCTGCATCTTCATTGTAAGCGGATCAGCCGAGATACCAAAAGGCTGGTATCCTTTTCAAGTTTACTAGAAATATGTCCTTAATTCCTCCTAAAACTTCGATGACTAGGATAACCATTATTACTAAATGGCGTCGGAAAACAGCACGAAGTGCTTGTAGTTAGAATATTTTTGAACACATAGCAGGTGCCAAAAAGTGATACTACACATGGCAGGTACTAAAAAGTGATACTACACATGGCAGATTGGACAGTACAGAAGGATTTATCAAGTTTGTAGGCCAATAAATGCTTCGTGGTTGAAAAGATAACGTTGCACAAATTGATTCCCGTCATTTATCAACAACTGACTCTATCTCCCTCGGAAGCCTGGACATTCAATATCGTACGGATATTTAAGCCGGTAATACAGGATCCTCAACACTACATTAAGACGGTCGATGTACAATGGTTATTATTAAAGCAAACAATACCAGTGCGATATTTGATAAACTAATGTAATCGAAAATGCCTATTTATAGATTTATGTTTACTTTTCTTAACGCACATTAGTAATCATCTATATTTAACAATAAATCCAACAATTTTCAATTTTTTTATGTTATTATGGTTCAGTAAATGTGACCAACAGAGGTATGAGTTTATATTTATTACCAATGAATACTTTTTGAAGTGAAGTGTATGTTCCATTTAGTTCATCATTCTTCAATATTTTAGAAAATATTTTCTTTAACTCTATGTAAAAGTCATCATCATCATCATCAGCTTATACTGTCGATTGCTGGAAGAAAGCCTCCCTCAAGTCTTGCTCCTTTTTTCTGTTCCGGGCCGCTTGTACCCTATTTCCAGCTACTCTTTTCAAATTATCAGTCCACCGACTTGGTGGTCTACCTCTACTCCGATAGGCTTCAGATCTTGGTCACCACTCTATGATTCTCTTTGTCCATCGCCCATCATTTAACCTAGCAACATGCCAAGCCCAGTTCCATTTAAGATGTAGAGTGAATTTGACTGCGTCTTGTACTCCCGTTCTCTTCCTGATAATTTGATTTAGGATGTGATCTGTAAGAGTAACGCCTAACATTGACCTCTCCATCTTTCGTTGCATAACACATATTTTATTGATGTTTTTCGTCGTCATTGTGAGACAATCGGCTCCATACATAAGAACGGGGAGTATGCATCTGTCAAATACTTTTCTTTTTAAACACATAGGAAGGTTACATTTGAATGCATAGGCCAGTTTGCCACATGCAGCCCAGGAGAGACCTATTCGCCGCTGAATTTCATGTGTTTGGTTATCTCGTCCTATGCAGATTTCGTGTCCCAGGTATTTATATTGGTGTACTTGCTCTATCTTTACGTTATTCAGTTTTATAGTGCCGTTTAATACACGATTTATCATAAACTGGGCCTTGGATAGATTGATTTTTAGACCAACCTTTCCTGAAGCTTCCTGAAACATGTATAGCATAGTTTGTGCTTCTTGTGTTTTGTCTGTTATTAAGACAATGTTGTCGGCGAAACAGAAGTGATTTAACTTTTCACCGTTAATGTTAAGTCCCATTCTTTCCCAGTTTATTGATTTAGGATACTTTCTAGAAATGTTACGAATAGCTTGGGTGAGACCGTATCGTGTTTTAACATGAGCGGTTACATTTTCATATATGTATTTAATTACATTGAAATATCGATGACAGAAGACAGGTCTACTTTAGGGACGCGACCCTACCTCACGCGAAGCCATGATTTTCTCCCACCTCCAGTTTTCGGAGAGAAAATCATTTTTTCACCCTTCCCGCCCAAAACCACCTAAAAGCCCTATCCCTACTTCCCTATCCATTCGCCAAACCGTTTGGCCAACCTGGCGAAGTATGGCTAAAAACCCCTACTGAATCTGACGAGTTATGTACAAGTACCTATTTGAAATACATCTGTGGAACTTGGGATAATAATAACAGATTCATCCGTCAGTGTAAGTATTTTTCATAACCGCACTATCCTGTGACGAATTCTTAGGAATTGCAATCGTTACGATTTTTGTTTTTTATGTGACACATATTAAGTAATTTTTTTCAATTTATTTTAATACATTTTTCAACAAAAAAGCATGACTCTTCATTACCAGAAAGTTTCCTCACTTACCTACTAATACTAAAGGAGTATGAGGACAAAAGTGCTTAACTTCTGGTACCCATTTAAGAAAAACGTTGTCGTAGGATGCTAAGTTTCTATCGACAGAAAAGCAGACTAGAAAGCAGTTTGTCTAAAAACCAATAATTTTATTAATAAGATGATCTCTAGATTAAAATATAGTCTCTGATTTTCCAGAAAGTTAAATGATCTTTTATAAAATCAAAATAGTAAAGGGTGTCTCAAAATGACCTGATATTTTAAAGTGTCATTTTTGTGTGGCGAACATACAGTACTAATCTTGGACAAGTGAGATTAGGAAGTATTGAGGTTTAGTCATGGAGAATTACACGATCGAGCAACGACAATTCACTACAAAAATGGTGAAAATTTTGTAGAGACGGTTTAAAAAGTCCACAAGTCTTTTGGTCATCATAACCCACCATCTCGCAACACTGTTGTGCAGTTAATCAAAAAATTTGAGGTTAGTGGTTCAATTCTGACTGCAAAAAGCAATGGTCGTCCTCGTACCGGCCGGTCGAATGAAAACATAGCTGCAGTGGGTACGAGTGTTGACGAAAGTCCTTCCACCTTGATTCGCCATCGTGTTCAGCAACTAAACATTTCAAGATGCTCTGTGAAGCGAATTTTCACGAAAGATCTGCATTTGCATGTTTACAAGATCCAATTGACACAAGAACTGCAGCCAGCAGACCACGCGTAGCTCCGTACATTCGCCAATTGGATATTGGACCATCAACATACGATGGTGTTTTTTCAAAGAAAATCATCTTCAGCGATGAGGCGCATTTTCAACTTAGTAGCTACGTAAATAAAGAAAACTTTCTAATTTGGGGGACTAAAAATCCACAAGTGATCCAACAGCTTCCCATGCATCCACCACGAGTCACTGTTTGGTGCGGATTTTGGGTTGGTCGTAGTTTTTCGAAAATGCTGCCGGAAATGCGGCTACCGTCAATGGCGTTCGTTATCGTGACATGATAATCAACTTTTTATGGAATGTATTGAATGGCATGGACTTGGAAGACAGATTCTTTCAACAAAACGGTACAACCTGCCACACTGCGGGCGAAACAATGTAGTTATTGCAGACGAAGTTTCATGCTCATGTTATCTCGCGCCGCTACGATGTGAATTGGCTACGAAGATCGTGCGATTTGACGCCATTGGACTTCTTTCTTTGGGGTTTTCTGTAAGAAAAAGTGTATGCCAATGATCCACAGACCATTCCGGAGCTCAAGGAAGAAATTAGATGCACCATTAATGAAATTAGTCCGCAATTACGCCAAAATGTTATTGAAAGTTTCGTCAAAAGAGTGAACGTAGTCGAGGCGGACATTTATCGGATATTGCGTTCTACACATAACCTCCGTGTTTGTACCTTATATTGAATAAAAACATTAGTACTTTTCAAATAAATAATACGTTATATTAATAAATTAAAATGTCAGGTCATTTTGAGATACCTTCAACATTTTCCTTTACCAACTGTTGAAGGTACGAATGATTCTTCTGATGAAAAGTATTAGTAGACTTAATCCAATACGTTATTTTAGGGGTTTATGATTTATATTCAGTATATGCCATTACCGGCATCTATGTACAGGGTGAGTCAACAATAGAGTAAAGTTAATAATAAATAGTCGAAATGCATAAATTTATTTTGAACACCCTGTATCATCTAACTCAAATTTCTTAACATATATCTTTTTTTTTTCATCTCTATAGAATGCTCGTACCAATTATGAGTATTCCACCTTCAGAAACAATGGCGATACTGGCAATTTTTTACAAAAGTGGAAACTAGTATTTTTTTTAAAAAAGTTGAAATATTAGAAAAATTACTAGGTTTAGGTATATAACATTATTAATAAAAAAGTTATAACCTTTTACGCAGAATTTAAAAATAAATTAGAAAATAGGATGTTCCATTTAAAAAAACATATGTTATATCGACCATACTTTTTTGAAATACCCTGTATACTCAAAAATAATTTTAAACTGTGCACCTTAACATTCCCTAAGACTATTGTACTTAACATTTTTTCGTCATTCCCGAAGCAAATGAAATAATGATATATATATATGTATATATATATATATATATATATATATATATATATATATATATATATATATATATATATATATATATATATATATATATATGTATGTATGTATATATGTATGTATGTATATATATATATATATATATATATATATATATATACATATATATATATATATATATATATATATATATACGAGGCTGGTTTGAAGAGTCCGTGCAAAGTCCGAGAGATGGCACCACCGGCGCGTATCGAGGTCATGTTTAGTTAGTAGCATCTCTTGAATGAATGCACACCAAGTTTCAGCCATATTGGTCTATTTCTTTGTGTTTGGCATTCGTGTGAATCAAGGAAGTCGAGTGATTTTCAAGAAATGGACGAAAAAGAATTTCGTGTGGTGATTAAACATTACTTTATGAAAGGCAAAACGCCTCAGGAGACTAAAGAGAAGCTTGATAAACATTATGGTGACTCTGCACCTTCGATTAGAACAGTTTATAAGTGGTTTCAAAATTTTCGGACTGGCCATATGGGCACAAGTGACGCTGAACGTTCTGGACGGCCTGTGGAGGTTACGACTCCAGAAATCATTGATCAAATCCATGATATGGTGATGGATGACAGAAGAGTTAAGGTGCGTGAGATTGCTAGTGCTGTGGGCATCTCGACTGAACGGGTACATAATATTTTGCATAAACATTTGGACATGAGAAAGCTATCCGCAAGATGGGTGCCGCGATTGCTCACGCTTGACCAAAAACGGAATCGTGTGAAGTGTTGCAAAGATAGTTTCCAGCTGTTCCAGAAGAATCCGGAGGACTTTAAGCGTCGTTTCGTCACTGTGGATGAAACATGGATACATTACTATACTCCTGAGATCAAACAACAATCTAAACAATGGGTTACCAAGGGGGAATCTGCACCAAAAAAGGCGAAGACCGTTCCTTCGGCCGGAAAGGTTATGGCGACTGTCTTTTGGGATTCGCAAGGGATAATCCTCATCGACTATCTGGAAAAGGGTAAAACTATTACAGATGAATATTATTCATCGTTATTGGATCGTTTGAAAACCGAGCTGCAAGAAAAACGCCCGCGATTGGCCCACAAGAAAGTCCTTTTCCATCACGACAACGCACCAGCACACACCTCAGCAGTTGTGGTCGCAAAATTAATGGAAATAGGATTCCAACTCGTTTCACATCCCCCCTATTCTCCAGACTTGGCTCCCTCGGACTACTATTTGTTCCCCAATTTGAAGAAATGGCTGGCGGGACAAAGATTTTATTGAAACGAGGAGGTGATTGCAGACACTAATGGATATTTTGCAGACTTGGACAAATCCTATTATTCGGAAGGGATCAACAAACTAGAACATCGTTGGACGAAGTGTATAAGCCTAAAAGGAGACTATGTCGAAAAATAAAAAAGGTTTACCCCAAACACATAAGTAGTTTTTATTTTTGGCACGGACTTTTCAAACCAGCCTCGTATATATATATATATATATATATATATATAATATATATATATATATATATATATATATATATATATATATATATATATATATATATTATGGGAAAAATTCGATTTCTTGGAAAATATTAAAATGTTTTTGGTCTTTTAAGTAATGGCATAAATAGTTTTTTAAGTTAGTGGGGCATTTAATAATCTTCTAAATTTGCGATATTGATTTTTCGGCATATGAATTAGCATTACTTTTATCTTTTAGCATACAAAATTGTATCATTACTTTAAGAAAACCATTGTCGTTAAAAATTTTTTTGGCTTATAAAGATAAGTTATCAATTTTATTAAATTTATACTCAAAATTTAGGGGCATTTGAGTATATACCTACTGCCTAGAGATTGTATATTTATAACTAAATATGTTATACTCAAAATTTAGGAGATTTGAGTGTATATCTTTTACACAGACATTGTATATATAATTAAGTATAATTAGATTTGGATAAACGTTCAAATTAATAGCTTATATGACTTTTTTTTAACTGTTACATAAGTAGGTTAAAAGTAACTTTGACCCGGACTTGAACTAGATATCAATAATTATTTTTTTCCAATTTTTTTTTCTCTTTGGTCCACTATAATGGTCAGCCTCATATTAAAATAAAATTTTGTTGTTTGGTCGCTGATTTGTAGAACCTATCTAGGCGAAGGGCTGAGTACTGAACTGTTTTATTAAATCGTTGTAACTTTAAAATATTCATATTCAACTTGGAGAACTTCCTCACATAATAGTATTGGCTTTGGTTAGCTATATGTCTCTTGGGGAGGGGGGGGGGGGTCTCAACAGAAAGATTAAGCTCAGTGAGAGACGAAGCTGAGATATCTGAGATTTTCATACCGTACTAGGGTTTTGAAAGTGAATTTCGGGAAACTGCAGTCTGACAGAGACCGGTTATACTTAACCGTCTCTAGCAGTTTTTTGGCGAGCCTTAAGCGAGAGAGCTTTGGATGTTGATAATTATCACGAGTGTATTATCTTTAATAATTTATCTGGTATATAAAAATAAATTCAAGGTCATCAGTTTTCATTAAAGATCGAAAACAAGCTTTGTTGAAAACTCATTTGGAGTGTGTTTTGTGAAGTCACTGATCATTTTATACCTCCGCAACAAAAAATTTTATTTTAAGAGCAATCAACGTACGGAACACTAATTGCGCAAGTTCAACTTACACTTGACCTGTTTATTTCAAGTACAACCTGCAGAGATTATTATTATTATTATTATTATTATAAGCCTCTAAATGAATATTTACAAATTAGGAGACAAGCTTTTCATTTGACGTAACATAAATTTTTAAAACTTCGATATAGTTAACAACTTAATTTTGTTGTAATTTTTTTTGGTCTCTAAGAGACAATTCTCTTTTAAAATATCTCAAAGACCTCAGTGGTTTTACTATTGTTATGATGCGTAAAGGTCATATACTGAAAATTATTAATGATTTAATATTTAATAAACGGTCAATTAATATCGATTATGATGATAAGAATAATATTTAAACTGTTATTGTTATAAAATTTTAAGTTTCTTGCTTCCTTTACCACATAGTTTCTCTTATAATAGACGAATAATTAGACATAATCAGTAACAGCTGATACAGTTGTATCCAACAGAAATATACAAAAATCTTCATATACTTACATTGGGATATGAAAGTGGGCGTAGCCTTTCATAATCTTCCTGACCTGCTGTATCCCATAATGTCATATCATACACAATATCATCAACTGTAATTTTTTGACCATAGTGTTCAAATCTACAAAAAAGCGCTAACATTTATATCTCCTTTCCAAAAAAAAAAAAAAAAAAAAAAAAAAAAAAAAAAGTTGAACAACATATTAAGCATCATCTCTATATACAGGGTGGTATATTTTCGATATATTTGTGGAGTATTGGAAAAACTAAAAATGTTATCCAAAAATAACGTGTCATTTCCGTTCACCATTTTGACATCAACTAAGAATACTACACATATCATACCTACTTTTTTTGATATATTATTGAAAATTAAAAAATTTTTAAGAAAATGTTATGAAATTTTAACAATTTTGACATGTTCTTTTAACTCGGTTATTATTGAGGCATCCAATGATATACCAGAGTTTTCTCTATTCCTAATAGTTTTAGGACTATTAAAGTAAAAGCTGCTCCATTGGCCGACACTTCTCCCTTGGTCAAGGAGGACCTGAAAGGTCCTAACAGCAATCGCGACCTACTCAAGGACTGGCAACAAAAGAGTAAAGGGCAAGAGAGGAAGCCATCCAATGAAAACCGGTTGAAAAAACGTCTGGGCAAAGATGGTCGCTCCACTTCTAGAGGGAAACACAAACATCGCCCCCATTTCTAAAGCAGAATGCCTCGGCCTCTGCAGCTGCTGGAGCCAGGTCTCACAAGACAATGGTATCGGCGGCGCAAAATAAGTTCCAGGTAGTTTTCGGTTCAAGTAGTCTGCTCCATTTTTAGAGAAAGAGATTGGAGACATCTGGGAGGAAACCTTGAGGGAGAATCCCCTGGTCTGGAATTACAATTCAGAAACTCTGGCCGCGTGGATCCGGGTTGGTGCATTGCATTTCTTGTGGACTAGAATGTGGTAGGTCCTCTGGGGGAGCCCAGGTGGTCCCTTTACTACGAGCCGGTGACCATCACATACAAGGCATCAGTTCAGGTCGGAATTTTCCTAGCCTTGACACAAGAGGGCCTGGAGATTCTACTCCCTAGATTGAAGATGATGTTTTGAGCAAGCCTTACACTGGGATACGTCCCTAAATTCTGGAAAACAGTTAAGGTGTCGTTCATCACAAAAAACGGAAGGACTGAGTTTTCGATGGCAAAGGCTTTCTGATCCATAAATTTAATATTTTTTCTAATGAAAACCTACGTAAAGATAGGTGATACGTATTTTTTAGAGAATGCATTTAAATGCCACCTTCTCCAAAGTAATTAGGATGCATATTTACGGATGGCTAAGGTCTTCATTGAAGAAGCATATAGTAAGTGCGGCTATCGCGAATAGCCAGTTACAGCCTCTGGTAATTGAGAATTGGGGGGGGGGGTTAGGGAAGTTGTCTCCCCGTCTCCCTCCGCCTGTGGTGTCTAGTGATGGACAGACTTATGGTGAAGATAGCTGAATTCGACTCTTACGCCCAGGCATATGGAGACGATGGGCTCATTTTTGAAATGGGAAAATTCCCAAATATCGACTACAACAGAATAAATAGCGTACGCAGTTTCGTTCAGAATTGGTATGTTGAAAACGGTTGATCTGTTAACTCTGACAAGTCTCTTCGATAGAAGGAAAAGGCTGAATGACTTCAAAGCGCCATGGATATTTGGAGAAACACTTACCTTGATGCCCCTTTAGGTATTAGCCTAGATCAAAAATTGACCTGCGATTGGCACGTCTTCGCCGTCGTAAGGAAGTCGACTGCGACATTTTGGTTTTTGCACTATGGTGGTTCGATGAGGATTTAATCCCTGAACCTGTATTGGCTTTATACGCTAGTGGTCATACCCAGAGTAAATTATACCTAAGCGGTCTAGTAGGTGTGTCGAGAGGACTACGATGCAACTGATGTTGGGGAGAATTCAAAGACTCATCGGACCTTACATTTTAGAAGCTATGACGAGTCCGTTGACAACCGCGCTAGATGCCCTGCTCGGACTGCTCAGCTTCTCGATTTGGATGGCTATGGCGGCATATGTAGGAACACGACATTTTGGGTATTGGAAAGGTACAAGTGGCTTAGGACAAGAATCGCCTCAAGCGTGAAGGAGAAGATAGCCCTGCAGTCCTTTAGACATGAGATTGTTTAAGGCCTAACAGGTTCTTCGACCTTACGATCCCTAACCGAACTCAATGGGAAAGATAAGAGATCAACCTTCGCCAGACACTTTGGCGTGCTTTACTAATTGTTTTTTATGAGTTTAGCACACGTGCTGCAGGGAAATCCCTAAAACGCTACAGGAGCGACATGTGTGCGGAACAAGCGATTCACGTTGTTTTGAATTGCTGTAAACTGTACTCTGTGGGAAACACAGTCCTGGGCAACTTATTCCAAAGGGATGATGTTCTCCATATAAAAGACTGCTTGAAAAGCGTTGTACGAGGAGTAACAAGCTGAACCTCATACGGATGTTAAGTATTAGCGCGACGTGTATTTCTAACATGCACCTGGGAGGAATTAAGCGGGCTACATCCTTCGAACACTTTCCGTGAAAATACTTGTAGAATAGTCACAAGTCGCCAACCGTTCTTCGATGCTCCAAAGAATCAAGGCCGCCGGTCAGTTCCGGGTCTCCAATCAGACGAACAGCTCTTCTCTGAATAGAATCCAACAAATGCAGTGTATGGTTGGGGTGGAGCCCCAAACATGGGAGCAGGATTCCATAGTTGGTCGAATTTGAGCTTTGTAAAGAATTAACAGTTGTTGTAGAGTGTAAAGCTTTCTGGCTCAAAACAATATTCCCAACTTTTGAGAAGCTCTCCTTGCTATATTTGCAACATGTTCATGCCAGGACATATTTGCTCCCAAATTAACGCCCTACAAATTGAGTGACAATGCTAGAGGAATGGAGTGCCTCGACATAACTATGTCGGGTTCAGCAACGTTAATTTTTTTAGAAAAAAACTGCTGTCTGGGTTTTTGTAGTGTTAAATTCCACTTGGTTACTGTCACCCCAAGATAGAATTTCTTCCAGGTCTTTGTTAAGTTGAATGACTTCCTACTGTCTGCGGATATTCGTCTGAGTAGCCAAACGTCCGAGCGTTCAAAGTGAATAAAATCCGTCGTCTGCTACTCGTAAAGAACGCTCTCTGAGGAAACATGAGAGCCACAAACAGAACTTTTCAGGCATACCAGAAGAGCGTAGCTTAGCCAACAAACCACTGTGTCAAACACGGTCGAATCCCTTGGATATATCAAGAGCAACCGCTTGAGATTCTCCAAAGCGTTCAATTGCGTTGTCCCAAACATGTGTTACATAAGTCAGAAGATCTCCCATTGATCTATGTTTACGAAAGCCATATTGGTGATCGCTAATAATGTTGACTCCTTCAAGATATTTTAGAAGATGCTGATTGATAGCCTTTTCCACGACTTTCGATATTATTGAAAGCAGTGCGACTGGTTGGTAGTTATTTGGCAAGGTCTTTTTGCCTTTTTTAGGTATCGACTGAACTGTGGCACATTTCCAGCAGGAAGGAAATATTCCCTTTCTGTAAGATAGGTTGAAAAATCTACAGAAAACTGGTGTTAATTCTCCCGCACTGTTTTTGAATGCTATGGCAGGTATTCCGTCAACGCCAGAAGCTTTTTTGGTGTCTAGCTTCATTAAAATATGTTTAATTTAATGGGTTGTGTATGGCCAGAGTTGAGTCGGTGGGGCCGATGTTTACTTAGAAACTGTGGATGTCCGAAAAAGCTTCCCTTTGGAAAGATACACCTCAGTTTTACAAGCAGTGGTTTTTCTCATTTTAATGGTATGAACCACGCAGGAGGTGGCTTCATGCCTTAAGCGGGCGGTGTATCCTACTCTAAGAGCTAGGCGGTACACCACTTTGCACTGATTAAAGAGTACTACCTTAAATGGGTTAGCTAGGCGGAAACAGGTTGAACTATTAGGTGGCAGATGCACTTGCGATATTCGGAGCCATTACTCCTTTCCGGGGAACCGAATCGACTTAAGGTATATCCAAGAGACAGGTCAGAGCTGATTTGAAGAAATGGGCCGAGTGACACTCAAGAGAGCAATGATATCGGAGCTCAGGATACAGAGAGGCCGAAGACATTGTAACGTAGATTAGAGGAGCGCTCCTCGAATGGTTACTCAATAAAAGTAGATCCGTCCTAGATCCCATTGTGAGGGTCCTTACGGGACATTATAGGCTGAGAAGACACCTAGCATTGCTAAGGATGGAAGACGACCCAACATGTTCGAGATGCCTGGAGGACGAGGAAATGTCACTTCAGTTTATCTGCGCATGCAAGGCGTTGCGAAGACTCAGGTATCAGATCTTGGAGCGGTAATACTCCGAAGGGAAGACGCCGCTATCCTAGCGTGGAGTGACATCCTGACATTTATGGTCAAGTCTTGAAGGTTTCGTGATGATCGTGGTGACCATGTTGTTAGGGAGAAAGTTTCTTTGGAATTGACAAAAAGAATCCCTTTAGTTTGTTTGCTAGGTGCTGAGCCTCCCCATAACTATTACTACCAGAATCTATTTACATAGTGGGCTAAATTTTTTGAAAAGTAAAGTTTTTTCCTCTGCAGGGAATTTAACGGGTACCACGGATGAGAAAATTAAAGAGCCTCAAAGGTGGACCTAACCTAAAGCTCTAACTGAAATTTAAAAAAAAGAACGCTGAAATGTCTAAAGGATTTCGTCTCCATAATCCTAAAACAAGGCAGGTTCATAACATCCCCGTAAGAGGCCTAAATTTTTAGGCACCTACATTACCTGTTGTTCATTTAATGGAAGCATTTAAGATGTATATAAGCTTGCGACTGTTATACTTGTTATTATACTTTTATGTTGTTTAATCAGTAAGAGACCATTATAATGCCGAAATACAACATTTAAATAATCTTTCAAAGTACATACGAGTATATACTTATACTATACAGTCAGTCTAAAAAGTCCCCATACACCACCTGTTTTCTATACTACTTTTATGTGATGTTTAACTAATTAATTGGAACTATGAGAAAATATGTTTAAAATAATATTTGAAACGAGGATTAGTATTAAAAGCAACTACTGAATATTTTATTTAGAAGTTACATCATTGTTATAAAATGTAAACAAAATTAATGTCAAAAAAGTCTCTATAAACTCAAGAACTGTATTGAAATAAAAATACGTTATAATCAGCCGCATTTTATCAAGCTATCTATTGCTCGCTAAACTGAAAACAAATGGATAATTTTCGGCCATGCTTTATAATATGTCACTTGTTGCTAGTAATTTTGCAGTAGGTTTTCAAAGTAGTATTAAAAATGAGCAAGAGAAATTGTGAAATTCCATTTGAAGTTCGAAAGTACATATTTGATTTGTGGAAAGATGGAAAAATTGTTAAAAAGTCGCAGACTACATTGTAAACTAGCATAAATCAACGGGTTCCAGTATTGTTAAACAAATAATTATAGATCCGAAGAAAAGCGCACCAAAATTAAAATAAGAAGTACGGGATCTATTTCCGAAAAATATTTATTCATAAACAGTGACAAATTGTTTACACAGGGCAGGCTATAAGGGGTGTGCAGCCAGGAAGAAGCCGTTCATTTCGAAAGCTAATCGCAAAAAGCGGTTAGCTTTTGCTAGGGAATACGGTACTAAACCTCCTGAATTTTGGGAATCCGTAATCTTTAGTGATGAAACTAAAATTAACCTTTTTGGGTCTGATGACAGAACTAAAGTTTAGAGAAAGAAGATTTCGATATTAAAAACATTTGTTCCACGGTGAGATAAGGGGGTAGCAGTGTTCTGCTTTGGGGATGCATGTCCGCTGGAGAGGTTGGAAATTTACATTTTATTATTGGTACCATGGATTAGCATGTTTATTTGAACATTTTGGGAGACAATTTAAGAGAAAGTATCCAAAAATTAGCACTCGAAAAAAGATACATTTTCCAACAGAACAATGATCCGAAACATACCGCAAACTTGGTGCGAGAATGGATGATCCATAATGTGCGACAGCAGCTTCATACACCTTTGCAATCACCCGATGTTAACCCCATCGAGCATTTATGGGAGGAACTTACACGGCGCGTTCGCAAACATAATGTTTCAAATAGAGAAACATTAAAAAACAGAATATTGAACAAATGGGAGAACATGCCAGCAAAAGTTACTAGAAAGCTGGTTGCAAGCATGACGAAAAGGTTACAGGAGATTATCAAGGTCAACGGCGGTCCCATTAAATATTAGTTTAAACGAAGTTGTTATTTTCCGTTAAACTCGCACACAGCCCCACAAAAAAAAAAGTGGGGTATACTTTTGATGCGATATATCAGATCCGTAGTATTTTTGCCCGCTGATCACGAATCTGACGTCAGAATATCGCCATCACATCTCAATTTTTTTCTAACCTCAAAAAATAGGTAAAAATTAAGAAAAATGTACTCCTAAAAAATTGATTCAAGCTTTTTCATGAATCCAAAGATGTATTAATATGTATTCGGACACGCTAAGCTAATATTCATCGGTTGGATTAAGCCATACAGTTCTGTTTTCTTTCTAACCTCAATAAATCAGACGGATATAGTGCTTCTCGAATGCAAAAACGAATTCAAATTAAAATTCAACCGATTCTTACCAAATTTGGTACACGGGGGTTTTTTGGGTTGCTGATCATGAATCTGAGGTCGGATTTGCAAAATTCAAAATGGCGGATCCAAGATGGCGGACAAAATTTTTGAAAACCAACCGATTCCTACCAAATTTGGTATACAGTTGGGGAATCCTCAAACCTGATACTCTTAAACCCTAAACCCTGAAACCTTAGACTCCCACACCCTGTAACCTCAAAAAATAGATCTCAATAACCCTGTAACTTTAAAAATGAGACCCAATAAACTCAAAACCAGGACTTTTAAACCATATACTCTCAAATAGTAGACCCTTAAGCCCTAGAATTGCGAAGGTTATACCCGCGCCTAACTTTCCTTTTTTTGGCTGTATCTTGTTCTTTTTTCCGCGAATGACCTATTCACAGGCTTTCTGTCCAAACGCTTTTGAGGACTTGTTTCTCTTTTTAGCGACCAGCAATAGTCCGCTAGCATATGGTCATCCCATCGTCCTTGATACCGATTTTCTATGATTTTCAGATCTTGGTGAAAACGTTCCCCTTGCTCCTCACTGTAGTCACCAAGATTATCTGGGAAATCATCGATGTGGGAGTCCAGGAAATGTAATTTTAGATTCATTAAGCAACCTAATGTTTGAAAATTTTTTACCATTTTCTCGACTATTTCTTTGTACTTAGGACTTTTATTATTTCCCAAAAAGTTTGTTGCGACTTCTTTAAAACTAAGCCAAGCAGCTTTTTCAACTTTATTTCATTTTAGTAACAAATAATGAATCTTGAAACAATTTTCTTATTTGTGGCCCGTCAAATACGCCTGCCTTAATTTTAGCTTCAGAAAATTTCGGAAATTTTTTATGCAAATATTTGAAACATGGGCCGTTTGTATCTAATGCTCTCGTAAATTGCTTCATAAGTCCAAGCTTAATGTGAAGCGGGGGAATAAGAACTTTTCCTGGATCTACCAATGGTGGAAACAATACAATATTTTCACCAGGAGTGAACGATTCTCTTGTTGGCCAATTTTTTTTCTTATAATGACGTTCCCTGTCTCTGCTATTCCACAGACATTTATAACAGGGATAAAGTGTAAACCCTGACTGTTGGCCAAGCAATATTGTTACAATTTTCAGATCTGCACAAATTTTCCAGTTATGATCAGCATATTTTTTATTTTTATCAAAAGCTGCTTCATTTTTTCATATTGCTCTTCCATAACTGTGGAATGAGCAATCGGAATGGGAGCGGAAACGTTGGTATTATGCAGCAAAACTGCCTTAATGCTCCGTTTAGAAGAATCAATTAACAGTCTCCATTCTTCAGGATCGTATGAGTTATTTTGAAATTCATCCATTAGACCTTTTACATCGGTACAATATGAAAGTGACAATTCCTCGTCCATTGTGAAATATTTTCGAAATTCTTCATCTCTGTTTCTATAATAAGAAATCGTAGCTTCTAGCTTAAGTAAATGTCTTTTCTTTAAAAAGGAAGCAAGATGCTCTGAACCATCTTTGGATAAGCCTAAATCTCTGACTAGATCATTAAGTTCTGACTGTGATACGAGTATTGGTTCTGGTTTACGGTTGTATGGTAGAAATTCTTTATCTGTGTCACTAGTATATGATAGGTTGTCACTAGAACATTCATTAGTAACAGTGTTTGAATCTTTTTCGACAGTCTCAATGTTTTCGGCATGAACTGATAAGGTGAAATCATTTGTTTCCATAACATCAGCATCAAGTGGTTCAGGAGGCGGAATTAGTTTAGTTGGTCTTGTTACTGTCGAAACATCGTTATAAGTAATAGGGCTTTTATTTTTTTCCGTTATGCCTAGATACAACATTCATACAAAAGTAGCAATCATTTTCACTGTATGGTCTATTCCATATTGCTAGTCTGGAATATTTAATCGCCTTCTTATTGATGTACAACATTATTTTGCAAGAACTGCAAATGATGTGGGGAACCCAAACTGTATCCTGGTGCTGTATTTCAATGTTAAAACAATCCTTATATAAGGTTTTAATCTTATCCGTTATCGGTGACCCCATTTTACTCAATACGTGTTGACAGCAAATATAACAAAATGAATCACTGTTTTTATCGCACTTATGAAAAGTCCTTGTACCGTGAGACCGTTTTCTTGTAGCATTATACTCTACATGAGCCAAGTCACCCACACATGAAGAGCTACGGTTGCTGGATGACGACGGCTGCGGGCCCGCTTTCCCACCCTGACCAACCGCCGATACTGGGTTTCCGAATCCCTGCATCGTAATTCTCTTTCTTCTACCTGCCATGACGGCATCTAAGCCGTTATCCAGGGACTCTGCCGGCTAGTGGAGTAACACCGTTGCCCACCGTCACCACGTGGAGGTGCCCTGGATGCAGGTAGAAGAATAAAAATCGACCGATGAATTTTCTCGGCGTTCAAAATGGCGCGAAAACATCTGCCATCTTGAATTTTACAAATCCAACCTCAGATTCGTGATCAGCGACCCAAAAAATCCCCGTGTACCAAATTTGGTAAGGATCGGTTGAATTTTAATTTGAATTCGTTTTTGCATTCGAGAAGCACTATATCTGTCTGATTTATTGAGGTTAGAAAGAAAACAGAACTGTATGGCTCAGTCCAACCGATGAATATTAGCTTAGCGTGTCCGAATACATATTAATACATCTTTGGATTCATGAAAAAGCTTGAATCAATTTTTTAGAAGTATATTTTTCTTAATTTTGAGGTTAGAAAAAAAATTGGATGTGATGGCGATATTCTGACGTCAGATTCGTGATCAGCGGGCAAAAATACTACGGATCTGATATATCGCATCGAAAGTATACCCCACTTTTTTTTTTTTGTGGGGCTGTGATTATTGATAATTGTTAAGTGTATGAAGACTTTTTTGACATTAATTTTGTTTACATTTTTATAACAATGATGTAACTTCTAAACAAAATGTTCCGAGTTTGTTTTTAATACTAAACCTCGTTGGTTAAGTTTCAAATATTAACATTTTTCTCATAGTTCCAATTAATTAGTTAAACATAACAGAAAAACAGTATAAAAAGCAGGTGGTGTACGGAGACTTTTTGGACTGACTGTATATTTATAACGCTCTAGAATTATTGTAGAGTAATTAGGTTAATTGTCATTTTTAGGAGACCTAGCAATTATTATTCTTTTACTAAGATCTATTTATTTGACATATTAATTTTATGTTAATTTAGATGCGTGTGATATTGTTGGTAATGTAAGGTTTATGATAATACAGATTTATTATATAATTTCTTAGCTGTTAAAAATATGCACGGTGTCTTCTAAAAAAAACCCAACTCAAAACATACTATTCGTAAGAATAAAAAAAAAATTGCCACACTTTTCACAAATTCATTTTATAATTTATCGTTATTTTTATTTGTTTCATATTTATTATACTTACACTGTTGGAACGTATTCTTGTGGAAAATGTCCTGTAGTATACGTACTGAGTAAGCAGGTTTTGCCTACGATACCATCACCAACTACAGTAATTTTTATATTGGTCATTTTCTTCTCTAAAAGAAAATATTTATTTCAGTTCCTAACAATTAGCTAATAATTGAGTTATTAAAAAACCAATCGTGGTAGGTATTAAGAACTAACAACATAAATAGAGGCAAATTTTCATTCTTCCTAATATCTATTTTAACTCTAATCAGTTGGAGAAATTTTCAAAGCAATATTCCTGAAATATTCCCCAACACATTAGTGACCAGATATTTGATTTGTAGAGCAATCAAGTGTTTCAAAAATAATAATTAAGTTGGGAATGTGGAAGCTTTGGCACAATGACACTACTCAGTATATATCCCTACTACATCAAACACTTTATTTTTGTGCTCGACGCGCGTTTCGCAAACCATGTTTACTCTCTTAGTCAATCATCCCTCCTGATGAAGCTGACGTGGTAACGAAATGCGCGTCCAGTGAAAAGTGTTTGGTGTAGTGGTAATATACTAAGTAGAAAAATAATAATAATTACTGTACGAATTTTTAAAAGTGTTTAAAAAAGAAATATCCAGTTACGTGATTTTTTCTATTTTGGAGATAGATACATCATAGAAATTCTTTAGAAATGGTTGTAGACAATATTAAAACTTTCTGAAAATTTGTTGCTGCACATGGAATTACCTGGGAAACACGGCGAGGGAACAAAAAATTTATTTTATTTTAAAATTTTTTATCGTGGATTGAGACAAGTTCTGAAATTAACGAATATTTTTTCATGAAATCGCACAGAATTGGCGTATTTCATGTAGATTTAATGTAGTATTTCATCCTACCATAAAAATGAAAAAATAAAGGATTCCTGTAAACATTTTAAAGGAACGTATTTGTTATTAAAACTACAAACAACATATTCTCCGCCATTAAAATACTGAAATATTAGAAAATGTGTCTGATTCCTTTCCAACATTTCTTTTTAATATATGTGGTGGCATCTATAGACTACAGACTTTTTAACCTATCCTACAGACAAGGACTGTTTCCTTCCTGCTGGAAAAACGCTACACTTCAGAAGATCCAAAAAGAAAGAAAACCTTGCCAAACAACGACGGACACTGCTTTCACTAATATCGGAAGTTATGGAAGAATTTTTCAATTTTTACCCTTGTTTTTAATACACTTACGCTATAACATCATAGTTGCTAAGACAAAACAAAAATGTAGGCATTGTCAAATTTTGACATGTTTGTTAAGCAAGTAAAAATAGTTTAATTTGTTGTAGTAAGTGACGTATAAAGGTAATAGTTATAGATTTTCCTAAAAATGAATTAACTGATATGGTTTATATACTGGGCGAGGCGGCAAAAAATTGTCTTTTGGCAGTAAGACTTTACGGAGCGAAGTACCCTAATAGACGTATACCATCTAGAAAATCTTTTCAGTGCTTAATGGAACGGTTTAATGGTAGTGGTAGCGTTGAGTATACGAAACGGAAAGTAGTAAACCAGAATGCTACCAATGAGAAAAAAGAAATGGAATTCTACTTCATGTTGAAGGTCAGCAGCCGTCAACTAGCTGACTTATCTGACACATCCCAATCTACGGCTAATCGCACCACGAGAAAATACAAGTATCATCTCTTTCATATGGAATTACACCAAGAACTTCAAGACCGTGATTTTGAATGACGAGTAAACTTTTGTACCACCATGAATGAAGCAATAGAGGCCGATCCAAATTTTTTATCCAATATAATGTTTTCTGATGAAGCTACTTTTCGCAGTAATGGAGCAGTTAACAGCCATAACATGCATTATTATTCAACAGTTAATCCATTTTGAGTCCGGGAAGTTCAAAACCAAAACCACTGGTCGCTTAATGTATGGTGTGGAATATTAAATTTTCGAATTTGAGTATTTGTTCCGCGAACCGCTTAACGGGCCTAGATATCTAAATTTTTTGCAAAACGAATTATCCCAGCTTCTTGAAGAAGTCGATAACTTTGAAAGGGAAAAAATGTGGATTTAACAAGACGGAGCTCCTGCTTATTATCACCGGGAAGTTCGGGAATTTTTAAACGATCTTTACTCACAAAAATGGATCGGTAGGGATGAACTCAATTAGTGGCCCCCTCGATCATGTGATTTAACATCTTTAGACTTCTTTTTGTGGGGCTATCCTTTTTTTCATCTGTATAGAACGCTCATACCAATTATGAGTATTCCACTTTCAGTTTTTTTACAAAACTGAAAGTGAACTACTAGGTTTAGGTATATAACATTATTAATAAAAAAGTTATACAATTTTACGCAGAAATGCTTACATTTTTGTTTTGTCTTGGTAACTATGATGTTATAGCGTAAGTGTATTAAAAATAAGGATAAAAATTGAAAAATTCCAAATAAATCGAAAACTATTAGAAATAGGTATATGACATACTTAACAACAGTTGGAGGGTTTTGTAAAATCTATTAGAAACAATAATAATATACAGGGTGTACCATTTAAAAAATTTGACATTTTTCAATTCAAAATAGTCGAAATGCATAAATTTATTTTCAACACCCCCTGTAGCATCTAACTCAAATTTCTTTACATATATCTTTTTTTTTTCATCTTTATAGAACGCTCGTACCAATTATGAGTATTCCACCTTCCAAAACAATGGCGGTACTGGCAATTTTTTACAAAACTGAAATACTAGTATTTTTTTAAAAAAATTGAAATATTAGAAAAACTACTAGGTTTAGGTAAATAACATTAATAATAAAAAAGTTTACGCAAAAGTAAAAAATAAATTAGAAAATGGGATGTTCCATTTAAAAAAAACATATGTTATATCGGCCACACTTTTTTGAAATATCCTGTAAAAATGATTTTAAATTGTGCACCTTAACATTCCCTAAAACTAAAGGATTTAACATTTTTTCGTCATTCCCGAAACAAATGAGATGATGAACTTTACTCTATCGTTGACTCACCCTGTACATAGCAAAGAGAGTGACAACTTTTAATTCTGTACAAAACTCAAATTCGACTTTTGGTGGAATACTGCTCTCATGATTGGGGTTCTACTCTCAAGCATATACTACATTTCTTGAATTCTATTCGCCTGATTGGAAACCCAGAACTCACGAGCAACCTTGTTTCTTTGGAACATCGAAGAACGGTTGGTAACTTGAGTCTACAATTCTACAAGCACTTTCAAGGAAAGTGTTCAATGGATGTAGCCCGCTTAATTTCTCCCAGAGCAGTGAATGCTAGAAATACAAGTCGCGCAAATACATCACATCCGTAGAAAGTTCAGCTTATCACTCTTCGTAGAACCCTTTTCAAAGAGTCTCTTATATGCATCGCTTTGGAATGATTTGCCCAAGATTGTCTTTCCGACCGAGTATGTACAATTTATAGCGATTCAAGACCAACTTGAATTGTTTTCTCCGCACACGTGTAGCTCCTGTAGCGCTTTAGAGATTTTCCTGCAGCACGTGTGCCGATTTCATAAAAAAAAACAAAAGTCATTTCTTTAAATACTTAAAGGTTATACAATTAAACGTCACATACTGAAAAACGAAGGAATATGGCATATCAAATTCAAAGTAATGTGAAATAAAAAAAATTAAGTATGATGTACTGGATAAAATGTTGATATTTACAAGTATTATTATTATTGCCCTAAATATTATTATTACTGTCCGAAAAGAATCAGACCCAATAGATCCTATGGCTCCATCGAACACAGGCTGCCAATCGACGTGGCATAATGATGATCACACTTGACGTCCATTTGGTTAGTGATCATCGATTCAACTCAACTATCTGAGTAATCAAGAGAATAACTGTGCTCTATATCTCAATTGCAAGTAACCCAGCAGAGCTACAGCTGACTGGAATTTTCTTTCTATTGAATGTTCCGTACGGAACACTTATAAGATCACTTCGGTGTCTGTCCGTCTGTCCGTCTGTCCGTCTGTCTGTCCGTCTGTCTGTCTGTCCGCCTGTCCGTCTGTCCGTCTGTCCGTCTGTCACACCCGATTTTCTCCGAAACTATTTGTCATAGAAAGTTGAAATTTGGTAATAATATAGGAATTGATGGCCTCATCAGAGCCATGTAGTTTTGAAAGTTAAATTTTGACTTAAGGGGTTAGTTTTGAGGGGTGAAATCGGAAGTGAAAAAAAAAATTTTACTAGGTAATCGAGTGTGGTGTCAAATGAAAGCTTATGAAAACACGAGTAAAATATATATAATGTAATACTTGCGCGCACTTTTCTTTGTATTATTTTTAAAAAATCGCGAAAAATCGCTGTCCACCCGCCTTATCTCGAAAAGTACTTACCAAAAATTTTGAAAAAATTCTGGAATATTCTCCACGGGGTGTAGATTGAACGAAAATTATCACGAGTGCATTACCTTTAATAATTTATCTGATATATAAAAAAAAAAAAAAATTTCAAGGTCATCAGATTTTAGTAAAGATTGGAAACAAATTTTGTTGAAAACTCATTTGGGGTGTGTTTTGTGAAGTCACTGATCATTTTATACCTCTGTAACAAAATTTTTTATTTGAAAAGCAATCAACGTACGAAACACTAATTGCGCAAGTTCAACTTGCACTTGACCGGTTTTTTAATATAATTTCTTCTCGTTCTTAGGCAGGTAGTGAAAGAATCCGGAACGCTCTACGGGGACACAACGGAGGTTGTGCACTATCGTCGCATCTTCCTTATATTTAGCAGATATAATATTTTTATTTATACTAGATTTTTACCATTCTATTGAATGGCAATATTCAATACCGGTTTATATACAGAAGTACTTACTGTCATTCTAGAGTTTTAAAATTATATCTATATTCTTTTTATTAGTGGTCCTTACGGAATACTTATAAGATCACCTCGGTGTCCGTCTGTCTGTCTGTCTGTCACACCCGATTTTCTGCGAAATTATTTGACATAGAAACTTGAAATTCGGTACTAATATAGGAATTGATGGCCTCCTCAGAGCCGCGTAGTTTTGAAAGTTAAATTTTGACTTAAGGGGTTAGTTTTGGGGGGTGAAATCGGAAGTGAAAAAAAAAATTACTAGGTCATCGAATGGGGTATCAAACGAAAGCTTGTAAAAACACAAGTTCAAAAATATATATAATGTAATACTTGCCCACACTTTTCTTTGTATTATTTTTAAAAAATCGCGAAAAATCGCTGTCCCCCCCTTATTTCGAAAAGTACTGATCAAAAAATTTTGAAAAAATTCTGAAATATTCTCCAAGGGGTGTAGATTGAACAAAAATTATCACGAATGCACTATCTTTAATAATTTATCTGGTATATAAAAAAAAACAAAAATTTCAAGGTCATCAGTTTTCAGTAAAGATCGGAAACAAACTTTGTTGCAAACTCATTTGTGGTGTGTTTTGTGAAGTCACTGATCATTTTATACATCCGTAACAAAAAATCCTATTTCAAATGGAATCAATGTACGGAACACTAATCGTGAAAGTCCAACTTGCACTTGACCGGTTATTATTTATTTAAAGTGTATGGTGTAGCTTCTGAGTTAATTCTATCACCTTGTTAGTACCTTCCAATTGTTATGTACTCAATTAGGGAATAAATACAAGAGGCTTATTGCTTAGCCCTCTAAATTTTTATCGAGATGTGTTCTACATGCACTTTATTTTTCTTAATTCTATTATCTGCGCCCTACTGTTGCAGGTTTGGCATGATTTTCAAGGCAAACCGGTAGACAGCGTTGCTTCATATCTCAATCTATACATTTGATACATGAAAGTTTACTTCAAAGATGTTCAATTGCCAGGTCTTGTAGTTTTATATATACTTTTCCACTTATTTTGACCTTTCGTTTATAAAATTCTACTTCATGGTTTAGGGAAATGGCCTTCAAAAGATTGACGGCTTGCTAATCCCTGTTCTAGGTTGCTCTTAACGCGTACAAGGCGTACAAACTTAGCCAGTTCGACGAAGAAGTAGTCTCGTAATATTTACTCAAGATGTTTTGACACTGTGGACGTTTTTCACACTATAATGAATACTATGGGTCATATCTCCTTCTCACGTCAGTTCGGGCCCTTGCGTAGCAGTCAGATAAATCATCAGTCCACTCAAAGCGCCCCTGTTCATTGCGAGGATCGTCATTTAGAGGCATCCGTCCTGGAATTCCTCTATCTTGCTCGTCGTTTCTATTCAATCTAAACAGATTGTCAGGAGCATCTACTCTATTTTTTCTTGTAACAATGAGTTTTTCTAGTTAAGCGATAAGGTGTTGACCCAATTCCAGTATCAGATTGGCAATCAGAAAGAATTAGGTCTTAAACTGGGTTTAAATATATAGAGCTTTATTGTGTGTGTGTCATTTCTTGTGAAAAAGTCTTCCTCTCCAATATCGGTCGATTTTGCGTTTACTGAGTTAGGATGAGTTTTCACTTTTACAGTTCAGTTGTTTCATTAGATTTTATTTATATATCGTTATACATTGCTTTACATTTTACGACGGAAATCAGTTTATAGCACACCTTCTATTTGGCACAAATATAGGAATTGATGACCCAGTCAGAGCCGTGTAGTTTTGAAAGTTACATTTTGCCTTAAGGGGTTACCTTGTGGGGGGTTACCTTGTGGGGAGAAGTGAAAAAAAATTCTAAGGTCATCGAGTAGGATGTCAAATAAAATCTTGTGAAAATACGAGTTCAAAAATATATGATGCGCAAACTTTTCTTCATATTACTTTTTAAAAGAATGGCCGAAAAATCGCTGCCCCCCCCCCCCCAATCTCGAAAAGTACTGACCAAAAAATTTTGAAAAAAATCTGGAATAGTCTCCATTAAGTGTCGATTGAGCAAAAATTATTACGAGTGTATTACGTCTGATAATTTATCTTATATAAAAAAAGCTGTTTGACTTGACAATATGGTGAAGTTCTTTTCGTGGAGACTTGTTAATTTAAACGGGACTAAGAGCTACAAAATATCAATACGTATTCGGTACAATCAGTAATATACCCATGTACTTTTCAGTACATTACCAAGATAACCAATGGATGGGTGCCGAGATAAAATAATTTTATTTTGTTTATTTATAATTAAACAAATATTTTGATAGTACTTATGAATATTTGTTTTACGCTTTCACTACAAAGATGTATAGCCTTTTATATATTCTTGGTAATTCTTATATTGAAGATTCTGTAGAATATTTCAGCAATGACGGTACGGAACACTAATTGTGCGAACCCGACTTGCACTTGGCCGGTTTATTGAACTTTGTTTCAATTCTTTATTCTATGGTATTTAGTTTATATATATATATATATATATATATATATATATATATATATATATATATATATATATATATATATATATATATATATATATATATATATATATATATATATATATATATATATATATATATATATATATATATTTTTTAATATAGTGACAAATCTAGTTTATAGAAATTGTAATAATTTTAGATTTTCCCTGTGTTTATTGCATATATTTGAATTATAACTTTATTATATGTCTATTCTATCTTTCATTATTATCTCTCGGGAAGGCAATGGCAAACCACCCGTAGTATCATGGCTAGTAAAGCCTTTGGCCGTTCGAACCGACATTAAACTGTAGGCCTCCTTTGTCTATGGAGCACCAACCACAGGCAAAGGTGAGAGGGTCGCCTACGTCCCTATCAGGTATGGCACCTCAAGAAAAAGCATTTATTATTTATCCTTGCCAGTTGTCTTGTATTTCTTTATTTTAAAACAATTTTTTCGGAGCTTTGAAATTGAGTCCTTTACTATTATACAATATATTTAAAATTTAACTTTTGGAACTAATACCAATATTATTATTTTTACAGTTAAATAAAATAAATAATTTATTTAGGATATTAATTAATTATTTTAGTTTTACTTACATTATTCGCCTTTTGTTGGTTCACAAAATAAAATTATTCGACCAACATGCATTTTCATGAAACTGAAAAACTACTAAAAGGAGATATTTGACATTTAAGACTGAACGAACTGAATCAAATATATTATTATTATTATTATTAAATTCTATATAGTGCCCTAAATAAAGGTCAAAATAATGATGAGATAGGCATAGTTTAAATACAGCAATATTATGATTTTATCCTCTCTGGGGTATCACTATTTTCCTGAGTTTTGGACCTCGAAAAACGTGTGCTCTTTTGTTTATAAACAACTGAAGTCTTCAAAACGCGTTTTTTGAGCTTAAAATGTGAATAACTCCGGTTATATTAGTTGGATCGAGACAAGCAAAAAACTAAACTATTCGTAATGAAATTTCCCACAAATTCTCATTGCTTCGAAATCGCTCAAATGTGTACATAACCTACAAAATTGAAAAAACAGACAAAACCTTTTTTTTCATTTTATTGTAAAGGTCGATTAAGTGAACCGATCGGCTTGAAACTTTCAGAAAATATCTCTTTTGTTATAGCAAAAATATCCTGAAATTTTGGTACAAAAATATTGAACCCAATGGATACAATTGAATTTGTTATTTAAAATTTGAATTGTCTTTCATTTTATGCCATTTAGTCCAAAATAGACCTTTTTTTTTGAAAATTTAGGTCTCGACATCAGTTTTCTGATGCCATTAAAAAAATTTTTTTTGGAGTCATTTTAACCGTTTTTTTTACATTTGTTTATTAATCAAATGATTAATGTAATTTAAAAAAAAATCGAAACGAAAATGATTTTTTTTAAAATAAAGGTCTCGCGATTCTTTACCAGATACGATTAAAATTTTTAATTTTTTTTTTTAAAATGACTGAAAACATAATTGAATGATTAATAAACAAATGTAAAAAAAAAATCCAGTTGGTTTTGCTCCCATGAATAGATTCTGGTTGGTAGTACTGGTTCGTTCATTACACAGGTATACAAAATAAAAAAATTCTCTGTTTAAGTGAGACACGTGTTTTCTTAAGTATTTTTTTATGCTGAATCCAAAAAAAATTATAAAAAAACATTCACCGTGAGGTTTTTTTTCAGAAAACTTACTTAAAGTTGCCAGAAAACTATTGAAAAAAATATATTTTAATAAATAATGCAAAACGGTATAATCATTAAAATTATGGACTAATCCTATTATTTCGGACATCTTTAAATGTTCTGAATCTACATGTATCATAAAAACTTAAAAATATTAGGTTTTAGTGTTCATGCTTAACAAAAAACACGCGTACTCGTACACCACCTTTAACTAAGCTACGTACCAAATGCTGTTTAAAATTAATATGTGCAACCACCAAATTAAAAAATTGTTTTTAATTTTTATTCATATTGAACAAAATTATTATTCCAGTGTTCTTTGAAGTTCTAAATCCTGACTTGGTTATATGGTTGGTAAAATACCTTTTTAAGTAAATAAATGCTAGTAGTTTTTCAAATTCGAATTTGATATCAGTACATGAGATTTATTTTTTAGTTGTGAAAAAAAATATCTAGGAACAAAAGGTTGCAAAATGCAGTATAATGTAATTCCTTGACAGTTTTAGAAATCAATTTTGTGAATCGATTGATTAAGTAAATACGGGAGATTTTGAGTGGGTGAGTGAGGTAGTGAGTGAGTGAGCGAGTGAGTAAGTGAGTAAGTGAGTGAGTAAGTGAGTGAGTAATTGAGTGAGTCAGTGAGTGAGTAAGTGAGTGAGTAAGTGAGTTAGTAAGTGAGTTAGTAAGTGAGTTAGTAGTGAGTTAGTAAGTGAGTTAGTAAGTGAGTTAATAAGTGAGTTAATAAGTGAGTTAATAAGTGAGTTAATAAGTGAGTTAATAAGTGAGTTAATAAGTGAGTTAATAAGTGAGTTAATAAGTGAGTTAATAAGTGAGTTAATAAGTGAGTTAATAAGTGAGTTAATAAGTGAGTTAATAAGTGAGTTAATAAGTGAGTGAATAAGTGAGTGAGTAAGTGAGTGAGTAAGTGAGTGAGTAAGTGAGTGAGTAAGTGAGTGAGTAGTGAGTGAGTAAGTGAGTGAGTAAGTGAGTGAGTAAGTGAGTGAGTAAGTGAGTGAGTAAGTGAGTGAGTAGTGAGTGAGTGAGTGAGTGAGTGAGTGAGTGAGTGAGTGAGTGAGTGAGTGAGTGAGTGAGTGAGTGAGTGAGTGAGTGAGTGAGTGAGTGAGTGAGTGAGTGAGTGAGTGAGTGAGTGAGTGAGTGAGTGAGTGAGTGAGTGAGTGAGTGAGTGAGTGAGTGAGTGAGTGAGTGAGTGAGTGAGTGAGTGAGTGAGTGAGTGAGTGAGTGAGTGAGTGAGTGAGTGAGTGAGTGAGTGAGTGAGTGCGTGAGTGAGTGAGTGAGTGCGTGAGTGAGTGCGTGAGTGAGTGAGTGAGTGAGTGAGTGAGAGTGAGTGAGTGAGTGAGTGAGTGAGTGAGTGAGTGAGTGAGTGAGTGAGTGAGTGAGTGAGTGAGTGAGTGAGTGAGTGAGTGAGTGAGTGAGTGAGTGAGTGAGTGAGTGAGTGAGTGAGTGAGTGAGTGAGTGAGTGAGTGAGTGAGTGAGTGAGTGCGTGAGTGAGTGAGTGAGTGAGTGAGTAAGTGAGTGAGTAAGTGAGTGAGTAAGTGAGTGAGTAAGTGAGTGAGTAAGTGAGTGAGTAAGTGAGTGAGTAAGTGAGTGAGTAAGTGAGTGAGTAAGTGAGTGAGTAAGTGAGTAAGTGAGTGTGAGTAAGTGAGTGAGTAGTAGTGAGTGAGTAAGTGAGTGAGTAAGTGAGTGAGTAAGTGAGTGAGTAAGTGAGTGAGTGAGTGAGTGAGTGAGTGAGTGAGTGAGTGAGTGAGTGAGTGAGTGAGTGAGTGAGTGAGTGAGTGAGTGAGTGAGTGAGTGAGTGAGTGAGTGAGTGAGTGAGTGAGTGAGTGAGTGAGTGAGTGAGTGAGTGAGTGAGTGAGTGAGTGAGTGAGTGAGTGAGTGAGTGAGTGAGTGAGTGAGTGAGTGAGTGAGTGAGCGAGTGAGTGAGCGAGTGAGTGAGCGAGTGAGTGAGCGAGTGAGTGAGCGAGTGAGTAAGTGAGTGAGTAAGTGAGTGAGTAAGTGAGTGAGTAAGTGAGTGAGTAAGTGAGTGAGTAAGTGAGTGAGTAAGTGAGTGAGTAAGTGAGTGAGTAAGTGAGTGAGTAAGTGAGTGAGTAAGTGAGTGAGTAAGTGAGTGAGTAAGTGAGTGAGTAAGTGAGTGAGTAAGTGAGTGAGTAAGTGAGTGAGTAAGTGAGTGAGTAAGCGATTGAGTAAGTGAGTGAGTAAGAGAGCAAGTATGTGAGTGAGGGAATGAGTGAGCGAGCGAATGAGTGAGTGAGTATGGGGGTATGTGAATAAGTGTGTGAATGAGTGACTGAGCGAGTGAGTGAGTGTTTTGTTCAATATTAATTATTATAATTTATTTTAAACAACATTTTGCTACGTAGCTTAGTTAAAGGTGATGTGTGCATGAACACTAAAACCTAATATCTTTAAGTTTTTATATTAAATGTAGATTCGGAACATTTAAATATGTCCGAAATAATAGTTTTATTCCATAATTTTAATGATTATACAGTTTTACATTGTATTTACTAAAATGTATTTTTTCCAATTTAATAGTATTCTGGCAATTTTAAGTGTGTTTTCTGAAAAAAACCTAACGGTGGATATCTTTTTTTATGATTTTCTTTTTTGGATTCGGCATAAAAAATTACTTAAGAAAACACGTGTCTTACCTAAAAGACAGAATTTTTTTTGTATACCTGTGTTATTTATGTATTTAACGCTGCACTAATATGCAACGTTAAAATTTAACTAATTCATTGCTTATTGGTTATTGCGCTAATTATGGTATCCAAAAATTAGATTTACACCCAATTATAACGAATAGAGACGAATATTTTATTTTAGTTGTTTTACATAACACATTACATACATGCATATAAAAATAACCGGTCAAGTGCAAGTTGGGTTTGCGTAATTAGTGTTCCGTACGTTGATTGCTTTTAATTTAAAAATTTTTGTTATGGAAGTACAAAATTATCAATAACTTCACAAAACACACCCCAAATGAGTTTTCAACAAAGTTTGTTTCCGATCTTTACTGAAAATTGATAACCTTGAAATTTCTTTTTTTTTCATATATAAGATAAATTATTAAAGATAATGCACTCGTGATAATTTTCGTTTAATCTATACCCTGTGCAGAATATTCCAGAGCTTATTCAAAATTTTTTAATTAGTACTTTTCGAGATAAGGGAGGGACAGCGATTTTACCCACTTTTTAAAAAATAATACAAAGTGTGCGCAAGTATTACATTATATATATTTTTGAACTCGTCTTTTTACAGGCTTTCATTTGACACCCCACTCAATGACGTGGTAAATTGTTTCTTTTTCTCATTTCCGATTTCACCCCCTAAAACTATCCCCTTAAGTCATAATTTAACTTTTAAAACTACAAGGCTCTGATGAGACAAAAAATTCCTATATTAGTGCCAAATTTCAACTTTTTATGTCAATTAGTTAAGGAGAAAATCGGGCGTCACAGACAGGCGGACAGACAGACAGACAGACAAACGGACACCGAACTCATAAGTTTTACGTACGGAACATTGAACACTTAACATATTAAAACAATTTTTTTGTAACTATATGAGTAAGTTAGCTTTCAGAAAAATATTTATTTCATTCAAAAATATAAATGTTATCAAAAAAAATCATTTATTGAAGGTATAGATTGTGATAAGAAACCAGAAATATACTTCAGATTAGACCTAGCCTATGTCTAAAACGTGAATCAGACTTTATACAAGTAGGTGATATAGGCCAATATTTTTTAAATAATATGTTATTTACAAAAACCCAAAATGATAACATTAAATTTTAGGATTTTAATTTTTATGAGAATGTTCAATTGTAGTTTTCTCAGAAAACAGAGAAAAAGTATTTTTATAATTTTAATATTATACTTGTATTCTTGTGTATCGTTTTATTATTAATATAGATAAACGCAGTTAATTTGATTAATTCTAACCGTATATTCGTTATCTTACAGCTGTGATTGTCTGTTGCCTTTATGGACACTCGTTTTTTTGGAATACGTTTACTAAGTTTTACTTCCCTTACTAAAGGAAGTATTGTATTCTTGAAAAAATCACCGTCCGAGATTCTCGCATGTTGTGTCATGGTTCCTAGATCAAAAACATAGTTTTTTATTTAGGTCAGTCGAACTGTCTGTCGGTCTGTTTATATACAACCCTCGAAGTAAAAATGAGCCTCTAATTTTCTGAGCGATATGGCTTTAGGGGAAGGGAAGTCGATAATTTTTTTTGTGTCTTCTATATCACCATGAGAATTTTTCTTGGTGTTCGTCTGAGATAATAAATCAATTCTAAACATAATTATTTATAGTCAAACATGTAAAGGGCTAAAGTGGTGGATGAGGGTGTTAGAGGTTGCTTCGTATATATGGTGTTATATGTCCTTTTTAGGGGTCTTGGGGTCGAGAAATTAGGTTTTAGTTGTAAAGATCTCTGAAGTCCTTCCCTTCTTCTTATATTTTGTGATTAATACCTTACCTATCTATAATTTAAAATCTGTAGTCCTTGGATTAAGTTATTCTTCAGTGCAAGAATGTTAAATTTAGTACTTATTTTAGAACTACATGTTTGCAGGCAAGTACTGGGTAAATCACTTTACCAATTTTTTTTGCAATATTTTCGTGTTTAGTTTCGTGTATATTTTATGTGAAAAAAAATAAGTAGAGCATATCAGTTTCTCAGGAGATAAGATTAGGAATTTTTTAGGAACTATTTAGTCATTCTAATGACATTATGAATTAAAGCTAAATTCAACTCAAGAGATGATTGAAAATGTTTCTTTGCTCAGCTTTAGATGTTCTATCGACTGTTCAGAAAACTTAAACAATCAAACAGCATTAGTGTCTTTTGCAGATGAACAAATAGTATTTTATTCTAATTAGCCTAAGAGATGTAATACAATTTTAATATGAATGAGTCTTTACAATTTTCCAGTGATTCTCCCCAGTAAAGATCACATGATGTAATTATGTAATTAAATTATGGATATACCAGGAACCTAGTTCTTTGATAGAAACTGATTACATTTCGCATTCAATAGTTCAACTTGTCTGCACTCAATCACATTGAAACCATTGATTGCTTGTGCTGTTTATGGAATCGGAATATAATTAAGGGGCTTTGTTCTAGATATTAATAGTAGAATAAATTGGATCTCACTAATTTAAAATTTTCTCCTTGTTGCTAAACTTGTTTTTTTTTGTGTTCTGTACGGAACACTTATAAGATGACTTCGGTGCCTGTCTGTCTGTCCGTCTGTCTGTCTGTCTGTCTGTCTGTCACACCCGATTTTCTCCGAAACTATTTGTCCTAGAAAGTTGAAATTTGGTAATAATATAGGAACTGATGGCCTCATCAAAGTCGCGTAGTTTTGAAAGTTAAATTTTGATTTAAGGGGTTAGTTTTGGGGGGTGAAATCGGAAGTGAAAAAAAAAATTTTTTATTAGGTCATCGAGTGAGGTGTCGAATAAAAGCTTGTGGAAAAACGAGTAAAAAATATATATATAATGTAGTACTTAGACTCACTTTTCTTTGTATTATTTTTAAAAAATCGCGAAAAATCGCTGGCCCCCCACCTTATCTCGAAAAGTACTTATCAAAAAATTTTTAAAAAATTCTGGAATGCTCTTCACGGGGGGTAGATTGAATGAAAATTATCACGAGTGCATTACTTTTAATAATTTATTTGGTATAAAAAAAAAAAATTTCAAGGTCATCAGTTTTCAGTAAAGCTTGGAAACAAACTTTGTTGAAAACTCCTTTGGGGTGTGTTTTGTGAACTCACTGATCATTTTATACCACCGTAACAAAATTTTTTATTATAAAAGCATTCAACGTACGGAACACTAATTATGCAAGTTCAACTTGCACATTTGCCGGATATTTTATGACTAAAGTTATTTATTTAGTACCTCCCCTATAAACTCAAGTTCTGAAATAAATACTAAATTTGACTTTTTCTTATCAAAGTAAAACTATTATCTACATCGGTGAGCAAAAAAATCAATTTAAACTATTCAAACTTCATTTAACATGAATCCTAGAGTTTAGTGTTTATATATTTTTACGGTTTTAAGTATCATTTGAAAGCCCATTCTATTCTCTTTCTAATGTTACTAAATTCCATAGAATACCTCGTGCTTTTTACTGATTAAAATGATTAAAAAGGGAAACATGAAGAACCAGGATTGAAAATACGGGTAAGGAGAGAACAAATTAAACAAATTTTAAGTTTAATAATTAAATTTATTTATAAAAACCAAAATCAATATTTTGTATTACCCCTCTAGCTCTTATTACCGCTTCCAGCCGGTTTTTCATGGAGCGGGTGAGTACCACTGTCTGTGGGATTCTTTTCCACTCCTCCGCCATCGCAACCTTTAAGTCCCTCAGCGATGCAAGGTCTGAATTTCTGGCTCGAAACCTTCTTTTGAGCTTATCTCACATGTGCTCGATTGGATTGAGGTCAGGGCTCCGCGCAGGTTAGTCTAATGTAAGTATTCCCACTTCCGCCAGGTATTGGCGCACCAAAGCAGCATGTGGCCTCGCATTGTCATGCATTAGCACGAAGCTATTGCCAACAAACCCTGGAACGACGTGTTCCAGCAGGATCTTCTCGATGTACCGGTAAGCAATTAATGCACAGCTACAGTCTCATCAGTCAAGAAAACCAAATCGGTTTTCCTCCCCACACCATGATAGAACCTACTCCATAGGCGACCGTTTCAGTAATGCAGCACTGCGCATATCGCTCCCCAGGTCTCCTATAGACTCGTCTTCTTCCATCATTGCCATGTAGGCACATTCGGGACTCGTTGGAGAATAAAACGAAGTGCCATTGCTCTAAGGTCCAGTCGACACGTTCTCCGGCAAATCTGAGTCGCGTTTGTCGATAGGCTGCTGTCAATTTGGTTTCTTCGGAGTTAGGTCAGCCTCTTTAAGTCTTCTTCTGACTGTCCAGTGACTGACAACCCGACCACCAACTTGTCGGAGCTCGTGCTGAACCTCAACGTCGATCAAGTGACGATTTCTTAGAGTTTTGTTGACAATGAAGCGGACATCTCGCTCCGAGGTACACTTTCTTCTTCTTGATCCTGGTCTTCGTGTAAAGGCGCTAGTCCCTTGGTAACGTCTGGAGACCCTGGAGACAGCTGACTGGCTCAGGTGTAGTTGCGCAGCGACTATACCTTGGCTATGCCCTTCTTGCAATAGGGCAATGAATTGTGTCGTCTCTTCCGGGGTGGCATCTATCTTCCGTTGACCTTATCAGTGAGCAGGTATAGCAAAGATGTTGATGGTTCAAGTTCCGATAAAGGAATGATAGGAATATGCTGTTGCATGTGTTTTTATAGGGACGAATACCGCGCAACGAGTACATCCTTGACCGAGCAAAAAAAATCCATTTTAATCAGTAAAACTTTTTGGAAATCCAAAAGCTTTTGAAATTATTGGAGAAACTAGAAAATCAGCATTCTAATGATACCAAAAATAATACCACTGTTTTAAAATTAATTTCAGTGATCGGTGTTAAATGAAGCAAAATCGTTTGAGTCGATTTTTTTTGCTGACCAGTGTATATCTATCTATTACAGCTCGATATTTTAAATGATCGGTAACTGCTAGTGAGATCTTAGTCATAAATAAAGGTTGAGGAAAGAAGTGATATTTGAAACTGAACATTTACTTTTACATATTGTTTTTGTTAAAGTTGGAAATAATGAAAAAATAATAAAATTAATCGCACGTAGGAAATTTATATATAGCATTCATAAGTGATGCATACTCGGGATGACCACTAAAAAGTTGTGATTCATTCTTATTTAAATTGCATTTAGCCACATGCGGAAACAGTCAACCCTGTTACCTATTTATTTAACATACTTTATAGTGGCCAAACAAACGAACAATGATAATCGTTCATTATCTAAACTGACATTTCTTGACACTTTGTTCTAACTAGTAATTAATTTGAATAAGGTATATGTATTAAAATTGCTTGCGAATTCTTGTTACAAGCCGGTGCATACCTCCGCCCAAAAAAAAGTGCAACTCGGACTTGCACAATTAGTGTTCCGTAAGGTGATTGCTTTTAAAACAAAATCCTTACCTAGACTAACTTAATTAAGTCTCTGACATGTATATATCTTAAGATTCAATATGTATTTTCAGGTTTTTTTCTTAGTCAGTAATGTATAATAGTTATAGGATCTTAGGTGCTTAATAGCCAATATATCAATCTAGCTCAATCTAGAATCTAATAATAAAAGTGTAAAACAAAAACTTACCATCTAAATAGTTATTTAATTATAAACAAATTAAATGAAATTATTTTGACTCGGTATAGCGACGCGTGACGCAGTACCAGTGATGAAATGAAAACTATATTAAAAAAACTTCCACCATATTGTCGCGCAATATACTGTTAATTTTTAACCAATCTGCACTTTTTGAAGACCATTCCAGAATTTTTTCAAAATTTTTGAATCTGTACTTATCGAGGTAGGGGGAGGACAAAGATTTTTGGCCATTTTTTAAAAATAATACGAAAAAAGTGTGCACAAATGTATATATATTTTTAGACTCCTGTTTTTACAAGCTTTCATTTGACACCCCACTCGATGATCATTTTTTTTTGTTTTCACCTCCGCAAAACTAAGCCTTTAAATCAAACTCGTTCTTTCAAAACTAAATGGCTCTGGCGGGGCCATCAATTCCTATATTAGTGCCAAATTTCAACTTTCTATGTCAAATAGTTTCGGAGAAAATCGAGTGTAATAGGCGGACAGATGGACAGACACCGAAGTGATCCCATAAGTGTTCCACACGGAATACTAAAAATAGGATTTTTCGAAAATAGAAGAAAGTAGTAGCGACAGCTATTGTATATTTTTGTTATCGAAATCATTTTACCCATTTTCTTTATTATATGTCTCGTGTTCGAGATATTTTTATGTGAAAAAAATTAAATTTAATAGTAACATTTAACAATAATTTGTTTGATTTTACTTTTAGGTGCACGCATTTATTAATATACAAATACATGTATTAGTTTGACATCTTGCAAATAATCATGATGCGCTTTCGGGACGGTGCGGCGATGCGAAATAATTATTATTAATTATTCTAATATTTAAAATTATAATAACATATCAAGTCAGAAATACTAAAATGTGAAATACTGATAGTATTGTCATCGGTATTCGAGCATTACCATGATTTCTCATGGTTTCATTGAGGCTAGAAACATGAAGTACGATGATTTATACTAAACACAAATTATCTTTAAGTTCATATGGAAAATTGTTACATTTCTAGTAGCTTTTGTAAAATTATCCGTAGAGATCGAATCTTTTCAGAAATTTTTTTAAGGAGGAAGAATGTGTAAGAAGAATCTGAAAAAATATCAGATGGTGTTTCAACGATTTTTTAAAAGTATATTATATAGGTAGGTAAAAGAATAATCCGAGGCATGATCCAAAAAAACTACTAATATCCCACAGTAGCCCTTTAAGGTGTCCCTTTTAAACACTCGTACTCAATATAAGAGTATATAGTAAAAGAGAAGGATACTCTTTCAGTTTTATAAACAAAAAAAGGTAGATTTGCGAATAATTCACCGTAACTGATTAAACGTAGGTACAAGGTTCCCAGGTTAACAATAATAATAAACAAGCGACGTAACAGTCGAGTACGTCGCGGGAAATGGCAGCTCCACCAGAACTATGAAGACCGGGGAAAAGAAAATGGACCTGCCAAAAGTGTTGTGCCGGCGAGTAAGCCGACACCCACAAAGGCGGGAAAATCAAAGCAACGCATAAGGTGCACCATAGAAATCAACGTACACGTCATGCGTTGCTATAACAAAATCACAAAACCTGACAAAGAAATCATTATCAAAAAAATTACTCGTCGCCTGAACCCACCGAAATCAATCCCAAACACAGCCGACATAGATGCAGGACAAACACAACCACCAGAGCCAAACCAAGCCACGTAAAAAAGGGTATGGAAATAAAAAAAGTCATCATTGTCCCCCTAGTCATATCAGCCACAAGCCTTACACCAACAACATTCACACTACCCTTAGTACAATTAGGGCTCAACACAAATACACAACAACATTCAGAAGTCAGTAATTTTGAAAACATGTAACATTGTCAGGTTATTCCTTAATACACAATGGTAATAGCGTTTGTGCTAACTTAGCTTAGACCCGTCAGTCAAACATGGAACCACATTGGCCAAATGTGAGAAAGAAGAGCAAAAGTACCAAATAATAATAATGAAAAAAATAATGTAATGTTTTTGATTCCTCGACTGAAAGAACCCCGAAAAAGATCTATAACAATACAAATACGATGTCACTCTTCTAGCTCCCTACTCCATTCCTTTGGGACCCTAATGTGTTATTATAAACGATTACGTCCACTCCCCCATCCAAAAATCCTGGAAAAATTCTCATAAGACTACTAAAGATTCTCCTATCGCTTTCATCCCCTTCCCATATTAAAATTGATAGTAATTAAAAATAACTTAATTCTCATATACCAATAGTCCAAGAACCCTAAAAAGGACATATAGTACGATATATATGAAGCAACCTCTATACCACTCTACCCCACCCCGTTAAGTAATATTTTACTGTAAATAATATAATTATAATCTGTCTATTACGTTAACCAAATTCCCAAAATAATATTGAAATTAGAATACTTAACGATCCCCACCCCTATCACCTTATGTTAGGTCAAAATTAAATATACTGAAAAAAATAATTTAATTTTTGAATTCCTCGACTCCAAAAACCTTGAAAAGGACATATATCGATATATGTACGAAATAACCCCTCTAATCTCTTTGATCACCTCTTTTATGTTTTATCACAAATATTTATACAAAATATTTGCTTATTATCTCCGCAAAAAACCAGCAAGGAATCTAAAAAGAAGTTGAAAGAAGGCAAGCTATAAATCAATTGCTATACAATAAGATATATCTGCGTTTTAGATAGTATAGTGTTGAATTTTCACTCTTGTATTTCAGCAAATTAGATGTCTCTAAGATTATTAAATGTTTAATTTGTTACAGGTAATACAGGGGTTGATAAGTAACTTCTGCATATTTTTTAAAATCTATCGAGAAAGAAAACGTTTATAAAAACTTTATAAGAAATACACAGTACGTTTCACTGCCTATTAGGATGGAAAAGTACAAATATTAAAAAGTATTTCTTATTTTAAGTAAAATTATTGAATATGTATTTTGTACCGAATAATGGAAAGCAATTGGTTACAAAATACCTCGATGTATTTACGTTTTGTTTAAATTACTTCAAGTAGGGTAACCCTGAATATAGACAGTGTATCAAGCCAAAATTCAAAATAAAATTCGCGCAATTATCTAGGTTTCTCCAGGATCAATAACTCATTTTCCCTGACGATTACGGAGTAACTCATAACATTGTCATATTCTATCGAAATTGGGAGAATATAGTATCGCATTAAAAGCCCGTATCATTATTACGTAGCTGCAGAGTGGCCTGGAAGCGTGGATAGGTACAAATAGGAATCTTCTGGGCGAAATTATATGAGAATATATACAAGCCTTTATTATACTTGAATTCCTACTTAGGGTCTTGATGTCTAAATTCTGAAGTAAGGTGAAGAAATTGATGTTTGAATTTCTTTATTTAGTAGTCAAAGAAAACAAAACAGAAATGTAACTGCTTTAACATATAACTTGAGTACAAGTTTAACACAAAGTAATGCTGGGTAACAGCAAACAAACAGAAGATCTTTCAAAATCGCTGGTGAGACCCAGTGCGAAAACTAAAACAAAGATTTGGAAGAGGCTTATAATGACGACTAACTTCAGTAAACGGAATACGTATAGTCATTTGGAATTAAATATGTAAAGGCTCCTTCAAAAAAAAAAAAATATAAACATTGCCATTAACACCAAAAAATAATATCATGACTAGTTCACTAAAGAGAACACTTGTTTTAAAGTGCCTAATAATTTGAAATTAAACTAAAATAATTCTCAGTTATACACGTAAATACTATGATGTAAGTGCTAGTGGGATCTTAGTCATAAATAAAGGTGGAGGAAAGAAGTGATATTTGAAACTGAACATTTACTTTTACATATTGTTTTTGTTAAAGTTGGAAATAATGAAAAAATAATAAAATTAATCGCACGTAGGAAATTTATATATAGCATTCATAAGTGATGCATACTCGGGATGACCACTAAAAACTTGCGATTCATTCCTATTTAAATTGCATTTAGCCACATGCGGAAACAGTCAACCCTGTTACCTATTTATTTAACATACTTTATAGTGGCCAAACAAACGAACAATGATAATCGTTCATCATCTAAACTGACATTTCTTGATACTTTGTTCTAACTAGTAATTAATTTGAATAAGGTATATTAAAATTGCTTGCGAATTCTTGTTACAAGCCGGTGCATACCTCTACCCAAAAAAAGTGCTACTCGGACTTGCACAATTAGTGTTCCGTAAGGTGATTGCTTTTAAAACAAAATCCTTACCTAGACTAACTTAATTAAGTCTCTGACATGTATATATCTTAAGATTCAATATGTATTTTCAGATTTGTTCTTAGTCAATAATGTATAATAGTTATAGGATCTTAGGTGCTTAATAGCCAATAAATCAATCTAGCTCAATCTAGAATCTAATAATAAAAGTGTAAAACAAAAACTTACCATCTAAATAGTTAATTAATTATAAACAAATTAAATGAAATTATTTTGACTCGGTATAGCGACGCGTGACGCCGTACCAGTGATGAAATGAAAACTATATTAAAAAAACTTTCACCATATTGTCGCGCAATATACTGATAATTTTTAACCAATCTGCACTTTTTGAAGACCATTCCAGAATTTTTTCAAAATTTTTGAATCTGTACTTATCGAGGTAGGGGGAGGACAAAGATTTTTGGCCTTTTTTTAAAAATAATACGAAAAAAGTGTGCACAAATGTATATATATTTTTAGACTCCTGTTTTTACAAGCTTTCATTTGACACCCCACTCGATGATCATTTTTTTTTGTTTTCACTTCCGCAAAACTAAGCCTTTAAGTCAAACTCGTTCTTTCAAAACTAAACGGCTCTGGCGGGACCATCAATTCCTATATTAGTGCCAAATTTCAACTTTCTATGTCAAATAGTTTCGGAGGAAATCGGGTGTAATAGGCGGACAGATGGACAGACACCGAAGTGACCCCATAAGTGTTCCACACGGAATACTAAAAATAGGATTTCTCGAAAATAGAAGAAAGTAGTAGCGACAGCTATTGTATATTTTTGTTATCGAAATTATTTTACCCATTTTCTTTATTAACATATATGTCTCGTGTTCGAGATATTTTTATGTGAAAAAAATTAAATTTAATAATAACATTTAACAATAATTTGTTTGATTTTACTTTTAGGTGCACGCATTTATTAATATACAAATACATGTATTAGTTTGACAACTTGCAAATAATGATGATGCGCTTTCGGGACGGTGCGGCGATGCGAAATAATTATTATTAACTATTTTAATATTTAAAATTATAATATCAAGTCAGAAATACTAAAATGTGAAATACTGATAGTATTATCATCGGTATTCGAGCATTCCCATGATTTCTCATGGTTTCATTGAGGCTAGAAACATGAAGTACGATGATTTATACTAAACACAAATTATCTTTAAGTTCATATGGAAAATTGTTACATTTCTAGTAGCTTTTGTAAAATTATCCGTAGAGATCGAATCTTTTCAGAAATTTTTTTAAGGAGGAAGAATGTGTAAGAAGAATCTGAAAAAATATCAGATGGTGTTTCAACGATTTTTTAAAAGTATCATATATAGATAGGTAAAAGAAGAATCCGAGGCATGGTCCAAATAACTACTAATACCCCACAGTAGCCCTTTAAGGTGTCCCTTTTAAACACTCGTACTAAATATAAGAGTATATAGTAAAAGAGAAGGATTCTCTTTCAGTTTTATAAACAAAAAAAGGTATCTTTGCGAATGATTCACCGTAACTGATTAAACGTAGGTACAAGGTTCCCAGGTTAACAATAATAATAAACAAGCGACGTAACAGTCGAGTACGTCGCGGGAAATAGCAGCTCCACCAGAACTATGAAGACCGGGGAAAAGAAAATGGACCTGCCAAAAGTGTTGTGCCGGCGAGTAAGCCGACACCCACAAAGGCGGGAAAATCAAAGCAACGCATAAGGTGCACCATAGAAATTAACGTACACGTCATGCGTTGCTATAACAAAATCACAAAACCTGACAAAGAAATCATTAACAAAAAAATTACTCGTCCCCTGAACCCACCGAAATCAATCCCAAACACAGCCGACATAGATGCAGGAAAAACACAACCACCAGAGCCAAACCAAGCCACGTAAAAAAGGGTATGGAAATAAAAATTCATCATTGTGCCCCTAGTCATATCAGCCACAAGCCTTACACCAACAACATTCACACTACCCTTAGTACAATTAGGGCTCAAGACAAATACACAACAACATTCAGAAGTCAGTAATTTTGAAAACATGTAACATTGTCAGGTTATTCCTTAATATACAATGGTAATAGCGTTTGTGCTGACTTAGCTTAGACCCGTCAGTCAAACATGGAACCACATTGGCCAAATGTGAGAAAGAAGAGCAAAAGTACCAAATAATAATAATGAAAAAAATAATGTAATGTTTTGATTCCTCGACTGAAAGACCCCGAAAAAGATCTATAACCATACAAATACGATGTCACTCTTCTACCTCCCTGCTCCATTCCTTTGGACCCTAATGTCTTATTATAAACGATTACGTCCACTCCCCCATCCAAAAATCCTGGAAAAATTCTCATAACACTACTAAAGATTCTCCTATCGCTTTCATCCCCTTCCCATATTAAAATTGATAGTAATTAAAAATAACTTAATTCTCATATATCAATAGTCCAAGAACCCTAAAAAGGACATATAGTACGATATATATGAAGCAACCTCTATAACACTCTACCCCACCCCGTTAAGTAATATTTTACTGTAAATAATATAATTATAATCCGTCAATTACGTTAACCAAATTCCCAAAATAATATTGAAATTAGAATACTTAACGATCCCCACCCCTATCACCTTATGTTAGGTCAAAATTAAAAATATAGAAAAAAATAATTTAATTTTTGAATTCCTCGACTCTAAAAACCTTGAAAAGGACATATAACGATATTTGTACGAAATAACCCCTCTAATCTCTTTGATCACCTCTTTTATGTTTTATCACAAATATTTGTACAAAATATTTGCTTATTATCTCCGCAAAAAACCAGCAAGGAATCTAAAAAGGAGTTGAAAGAAGGCAAGCTACGAGGCTGGTTTGAAAAGTCCGTGCAAAAATAAAAACTACTTATGTGTTTGGGGTAAACCTTTTTTATTTTTCGACATAGCCTCCTTTTAGGCCTATACACTTCGTCCAACGATGTTCTAGTTTGTTGATCCCTTCCGAATAATAGGATTTGTCCAAGTCTGCAAAATATCCATTAGTGTCTGCAATCACCTCCTCGTTTGAATAAAATCTTTGTCCCGCCAGCCATTTCTTCAAATTGGGGAACAAATAGTAGTCCGAGGGAGCCAAGTCTGGAGAATAGGGGGGACGTGAAACGAGTTGAAATCCTATTTCCATTAATTTTGCGACCACAACTGCTGAGGTGTGTGCTGGTGCGTTGTCGTGGTGGAAAAGGACTTTCTTGTAGGCCAATCGCGGGCGTTTTTCTTGCAGCTCGGTTTTCAAACGGTCTAATAACGATGAATAATATTCACCTGTAATAGTTTTACCCTTTTCCAGATAGTCGATGAGGATTATCCCTTGCGAATCCCAAAAGATAGTCGCCATAACCTTTCCGGCCGAAGGAACTGTCTTCGCCTATTTTGGTGCAGATTCCCCCTTGGTAACCCATTGTTTAGATTGTTGTTTGGTCTCAGGAGTATAGTAATGTATCCATGTTTCATCCACAGTGACGAAACGACGCTTAAAGTCCTCTGGATTCTTCTGGAACAGCTGCAAACCATCCTTGCAACACTTCACACGATTCCGTTTTTGGTCAAGCGTGAGCAATCGCGGCACCCATCTTGCGGATAGCTTTCTCATGTCCAAATGTTTATGCAAAATATTATGTACCCGTTCAGTCGAGATGCCCACAGCACTAGCAATCTCACGCACCTTAACTCTTCTGTCATCCATCACCATATCATGGATGTGATCAATGATTTCTGGAGTCGTAACCTCCACAGGCCGTCCAGAACGTTCAGCGTCACGTGCCCATATGACCAGTCCGAAAATTTTGAAACCACTTATAAACTGTTCTAATCGAAGGTGCAGAGTCACCATAATGTTTATCAAGCTTCTCTTTAGTCTCCTGAGGCGTTTTGCCTTTCATAAAGTAATGTTTAATCACCACACGAAATTCTTTTTCGTCTATTTCTTGAAAATCACTCGACTTCCTTGATTCACACGAATGCCAAACACAAAGAAATAGACCAATATGGCTGAAACTTGGTGTGCGTTCATTCAAGAGATGCTACTAACTAAACATGGCCTCGATACGCGCCGGTGGTGCCATCTCTCGGACTTTGCACGGACTTTTCAAACCAGCCTCGTATAAATCAATTGCTATACAATAAGATATATCTGCGTTTTAGATAGTATAGTGTTGAATTTTCACTCTTGTATTTCAGCAAATTAGATGTCTCGAAGATTATTAAATGTTTAATTTGTTACAAGTAATACAGGGGTTGATAAGTAACTTCTGCATATTTTTTAAAATCTATCGAGAAAGAAACGTTTATAAAAACTTTATAAGAAATACACAGTACGTTTCACTGCCTATTAGGATGGAAAAGTACAAATATTAAAAATTATTTCTTATTTTAAGTAAAATTATTGAATATGTATTTTTTACCGAATAATGGAAAGCAATTGGTTACAAAATACCTCGATGTATTTACGTTTTGTTTAAATTACTTCAAGTAGGGTAACCCTGAATATAGACAGTGTATCCAGCCAAAATTCAAAATAAAATTCGCGCAATTATCTAAGTTTCTCCAGGATCAATAACTCATTTTCCCTGACGATTACGGAGTAACTCATAACATTGTCATGTTCTATCGAAATTGGGAGAATATAGTATCGCATTAAAAGCCCGTATCATTATTACGTAGCTGCAGAGTGGCCTGGAAGCGTGGATAGGTACAGATAGGAATCTTCTGGGCGAAATTATATGAGAATATATACAAGCTTTTATTATACTTGAATTCCTACTTAGGGTCTCGATATCTAAATTCTGAAGTAAGGTGAAGAAATTGATGTTTGAATTTCTTTATTTAGTAGTCAAAGAAAACAAAACAGAAATGTAATTGCTTTAACATATAACTTGAGTACAAGTTTAACACAAAGTAATGCTGGGTAACAGCAAACAAACAGAAGATCTTTCAAAATCGCTGGTGAGACCCAGTGCGAAAACTAAAACAAAGATTTGGAAGAGGCTTATAATGACGACTAACTTCATTTGGAATTAAATATGTAAAGGTTCCTTCAAAAAAAAAATATAAACATTGCCATTAACACCAAAAAATAATATCATGACTAGTTCACTAAAGAGAACACTTGTTTCAAAGTGCCTCATAATTTGAAATGAAACTAAAATAATTCTCAGTTATACACGTAAATACTATTAAAACGCCTGCGTTTAGGAAGAATTACTTATTATAAAACGTAACCTTAGGACTACCAAACTTTACCATTTTTAACTTCCTTCCTAAGGGCTTCCGCCTCTTCAACGATTTCAAAGATCAGACTTTCCTCTCAATTTGAGTTTATTGATTTTCAACTCCTTCAACCTAACTGCGACCTAGTGGGTTCCTGTTCTTCTCATCATGCTCCTCCCTATCTGCTTTCCTCATTTTATCTGCAAGTACCACCTTATACCTCAAATTAACGTTACAGAAAAAGTTCCCCGCGTGCTTTATGATCAATAACTCTTCCAACTAGTTGACTAAGAAAAAGCCTTTGATTCGGTAAACATATGGGCTCTCCTTAACGCCTTAAGTAATAGCTGAGTCGACGAAACATATCTATCTCTTCTTGAACACATATATAAAAATGCCACATCACAAATAATGCTTTAAGAAAAAACAAATAAAATCAAAATTAAAAGAGGAATTAGACAAGGCGACTCAATATCCTCAAAGCTGTACACGTTGATTCTACAAGACATGTTGAAATCGCTAAAGTGAGAAAATAAAGAAATACTTACAGACGGTGAACAATTAAATCACTTAAGGTTCACAGATGATGTCACTCTGATCGCCAATACAAAAGAAGAATTACAAGAAATGCTGATGGAATAAAATAACAACTCTCAAGAAATAGGTCTAAAAATAAACTTCACCAAAACCAAATATTTGAACAACGAAATTGAGGAGAGGAGAATGCTAAATATTAGACTTCAAGATCGTATTCTTTACATTGAAATACGAAGAAGATCAAAAGTGACAGACGTAATACAACGAATATGTATATTAAGATGGAATTGAGCGGGGCATATCGCAAGGATGAATGATAACAGATGGACACGCCGTATGGTTGAATGGAGGCCTAGAGAACATAAAAGATGCAAAGGTACACCATAGACAAGATGGACGGACGAGATAAAAAGATTAGCGGGAGACGATTAGAGGCAAAAAGCAAACAACAGAGCTCAGTGATGACAACTTGAGGCGGCTTACATCCGACTATGGAGGGAATAAGCTAATGATGATTATGATGATTCATTATTTATGGAGTATTTTATTTATAGGATTTCATTTCTATGAAATGAAATGACTAGTCTTACAAATATTTTTAAATTTTCATACATTGATCGATCATCAATTCCTCTTATTATAATCTCGCAAGGATCTCTGTGTGGTTTTTAAGCTAATGACCTCTTTAAATTCTCGGTTGATAGCGTCAGTTTTACTTCCACTGCTGCTGACATGCTCTGTATACCCACTGTCATTTCACAGGCAATGTCAGGATTTAGACAAGTGATACTTCTGGTAAATGCCGATGTCTCGCAATGACTGATGTCGGATGACCCCATCTCGTTCAGTGTCAGTCTTTTAAAATTATCCTGCAGGCAGAGCTGCCAAGCAGCAGTAGCCTGTTCATGTTAGATGTGATATTCAAGGCTGACGCTAGATAGAGCTTCGTACCCACGGCAAGGAAGTTGGAAAAAAGTTATTATAAAGCAAGACAGCCACGATCAGACATATCCATGTCTGCACGGTTTCAAATAGGTAATTTTTCGTTTTTCCAATTGAATTTCCCGGATGCTTCAAGTAAAAGATAATTCTCTGATAATTTCAGGCCAATCTAAAAATATGATGATGATGAAATCAGAAAAGATAATAGTTTTGAAATATTTACGTCTGAAAGAAAGAGTTTTTCACATATTAAAAGGAAATAAAATTTTTCTTTCTGCTCGTTTGTGATATTATACGTATGTAGATATTAAAACTGTCTCTAAGGTTTAATTGAAACTTAAGAGCGAGTTGGATTTTTAGATAGAATAAAACAAATAAAACAGGCTTATACTATTTAAATCACTTTGTCTAGAATTTTTATTAGGGTTATAATATACAAGGTGACCGAAAAAAAAATGCATATATACTTTACTACGATTTGTGACTGACATACTCCGAATGTTTGCATTTTTAAATTGCCCGTCTATCAAAGCTCTATGATTTTTACTATTTTTTAGTGTTCCGTACGGAACACTTATAAGATCACTTCGGTGTCTGTCTGTCTGTCTGTCTGTCTATCTGTCTGTATGTCTGTCACACCCGATTTTCTCCGAAACTAGTTGTCATAGAAAGTTGAAATTTGGTAATAATATAGGAATTGATGGCCTTATCAGAGCTATGTAGTTTTGAAAGTTAAATTTTGACTTAAGGGGTTAGTTTGTGGGGGTGAAATCGGAAGTGAAAAAAAATTTTTTTACTAGGTCATCGAGTGTGGTGTCAAATGTATTATTTTTTAAAAATCGCGAAAAATCGCTGTCCACCCGCTTTATCTCGAAAAGTACTTATCAAAAAAATTTTGAAAAAATTCTGAAATATTCTCCACGGGGTGTAGATTGAACGAAAATTATCACGAGTGCATTACCTTTAATAATTTATCTGGTATATAAAAAAACAAAAATTTCAAGGTCATCAATTTTCAGTAAAGATTGGCAACAAACTTTGTTGAAAACTCATTTAGGATGTGTTTTGTGAAGTCACTAATCATTTTATACCTCCGTAACAACATTTTTTATTTTAAAAGCAATCAACGTACGGAACACTAATTGCGCAAGTTCAACTTGCACTTGACCAGTTTTTTATTTTTCTATTGAAGACAGATCCTTCAGCAGAAGATTTAAACCAGTACGAAACAATTTGATTATTAAATGAACATATTAGTTAAAAGGAAAATATGTTTTTCATGATCTAGGGACATTGACACGTGAGAAGTGTAAAAATCTCGAATGATGACTTTTTCACGAATACAATACCCTTTCCCTTTAGCATGGGAAATAAAAATTAGTCAAAACCATTTTGTTGTAGTTATATTTTTTGTATATTAAGAAATTGACGTTTTAACATCATATTTGAAGCCGGTGTCAAAAATAAAACTAACAATATGGAAAACAGAAAAGTCAAAAAATTCTTAAACATGTAAAATTAGGTAATACAACAGTAATTCGAAATATAAAATTAACTTCATCCTTTTTATCTCACCCTCATATATTTAACATACTCTTAATTCCGCTGCCTCCTATCTTTATTTTTTACTGCTAGGCTCTCAAAGATGATAAAATATTACTTCATAGTATAGCCTGACCCAAAATAGAAGATCCAGATTTTTGCCGTTTTAAGTCGGCAATATAAAAATTCTGACCTTTTGTCTATAATAGGTTGCAGAGATGGACTTAAGAATTTTATTTATTAATGCAAATAAATAAAATTATAAGTATTTTTAGAGATGTTTATTTATGTAAAAACAAATTGATAAGAAGTACAAATATACAGTTTGAATGAATGGGGTTTACAAGAGGGGACATCTATAATATATATAAAATGCAACGTCTCTCTGTCTGTCTGTCTGTCTGTCCGTTAGTGCGCTTATCACTGGAGAACCACTTATCCGATTTACGTACTTTTTTTTTAAAACATACATATGTTCTCTGGCCAGGTTATAGGCTATATTTTACTACGATAGGTAGCCTAAGGAATGAGCAGTGATGATAATAGTGAATGAAGTCGGTAAAAAGTTTGCTGCTAGCGCGTTACCTTGCAATACATTGCCTAAACCATTAAATATGGAACAACATTATGTAGCAGAGAATATCTATAGCCTATAATCTATAATATATATAAAATGCAATGTCTCTCTGTCTGTCTATCTGTCCATTAGTGCGTTTATCACGCGAGAACCACTTATCCGATTTGCGTGTCTTTTTTTAAATTCATACATATATTCTTTGGCCAGGTTATATAATAATAATAATAATCTATATCTATAATATATACAAAATGCAACGTCTCTCTGTCTGTCCGTTGGTACGCTTATCCCTCGAGAACCACTTATCTGATTTACGTGATTTTTTAAATTCATACACATGTTCTCTGACCAGGTTATAGATATATATTTTATTACATCTATAATATATATAAAAGGCAACGTCTCTCTGTCTGTCTGTTTGCCAGTCTCTCGACCTGTCTGTTTGTCTGTCCATCACTGGAGAACCACTTATCCGATTTACGTGCTTTTTTTTAAAACATACATATGTTCTCTGGCCAAATTATCTATCTATAATATACATATATAAAATGCAACGTCTCTCTGTATGTCTGTCTGTCCGTTAGTGCGTTACGTGCTTTTTTTTTAAACCATACATATTTTCTCTGACCAAGTTATAGGATATATTTTATTGCGTTAGGTAACATAAAGAATAAGCAGTGACTATAATAGTGAATCAAGTCGGAAAAAAAAAAGGTTACCATTAGCGCGTTCTCTTGCAATACACTGCCTAAACCATTAAATATGGAGCAATATCATGTTGCAAAGAATATAATATATATAAAATGCAACGTCTCTCTGTCTGTGTGTCTGTCCGTTAGTGCGCTTATCACTTGAGAACCACTTATCCGATTTACGTGTTTTTATAAATTTATACATATGTTCTATATAATTCGATATAAGCCTAGATAATGGGAGATAAGTATAAATAATGAGAGATAAGGAGAAATAAAGGGAGCTAAGCAGAGATAAGTCTAGATAATGGGAGTTATGGTGAGATAACGGGAGATAAGGAGAAATAATGGGAGATAAGGAGAAATAATGGGAGATGAGAAGAGATAAGCCTAGATAATGGAAATTATGTAGAAATAATGGAAATTATGTAGAAATAATGGGAGATAAGAAGAAATAATGGGAGATAAGGGGAAATAATGGCAGATATTTTATTACGTTAGGTAATATAAGGAATAAGCAGTGACGATAGTAGTAAATCAAGTCCACGCGGGCGGAGCCGCGGGCATGGCTAGTATTGTATAAATAAAAATATATTTTAACTTAAGCCTAATTCGGTTTCACTATCACTGTCATCAGCTGAGGTAATTATCAGTAGTTTTATATTATTTACATAAATATATGAATCTTCAACTTTAACAACGTGCTGAATGGAATTCTTCCAGCTTTCACAAGGTATATCATTTATAACTTTTTTTACTAATTCAACCACTGACACACTTTTTTGTGATTTAACTTGATGCCAAATATGTTCAATTGGATTAAACACACAATAATACGGCGGAAGCCGTAAAACAGTGTGTCCCATTTTCTCAGCCATACTATCACAAACATATTTGTTTTTCAATTTATAGTTTTTCAAAACTTCCAAAAGATAACTTTTTTTATAACTAAAGTCAAAATAAATGTCATTTTCTAACATATATTCCTGTATTTCTGATTTGGTGTTGGCTGCATTAGGAACCTTATTTAGTAGGCGGTAGACATTTGGCAAAAGGGAATTTTGAAACCAATTTTCAAAAAGTTCTGCGGTCGTGTCTTTGTGATAGTCCAAACTAGAATCGTTTATGTTTTTTTGCAGATAGTAGTAGACAATTTGAAATCCAGCCCATTTCAGATCCAGCATGCAAAAATTTACCTTTATTTGAAGGTGCGTTAGTCTGACATTTTGTCCTGTTGTCAACCCACCCTTTTTGCACAGTGGCATGGGTATCGAACCATGTTTCGTCAAGGTAAATTATTGGCCGATTCTCTCATCGATACTTTTTAATTTCTTGTAAATAAATATGTTGCAAGATTCGTAATCTTTGTGAATCCATCACTACTTGCCTTTTATTGATTTTTCGGAACGTGAATCTCATTCTTAAGAGAATTCTGTGAAGGGTTGATCGGCCACAATGTATATTGGTCCCGTCCTGCACCAATCTTAATTTTATTTTGTCTAGTGTCGACACCAACTGCTCTTCATACATCACAATCGTCTACATGATGCATTTGAAAATTTTTCCGTTTTTTTCCTGTTCTTGAGTGATAGTTTTCCTACAATACCCTTAATCGTAGAAATTGGGGTTTTTGTTAGTTCACTGGTTTCTTGCAAAGCACTTTGTTTATTCAAATTTCTTTTTAGCAAACTATCGTAAACATTTTTCACTATTTGTTTAGCGTTAAGTGATAAATGTTTTCTCTTGCGATAGCCACTAGTGCAATTTTCCCACGGACGTCATATAATTAAAATAGAACCGTTACGTTGTAAGTTGTAAGTAAAACTAAAAATAAAAATAATAAAAAGTATCTTTCGAATCTTAATGGGGACCTGTGGTCATTAGGCCTATATTATCAAATACTTAAAGGGCTCCAAACCGGGTTGCCAGGTAGTAAATATATAAGTAAAAATAGATCCAATGTGACAAACCAGGTAAAATAAAAATACGTTTATCGTAATACCTGGTAACTATGCACAAAACCATAATAGGGTCGTTTATTGCCCCATTGAAAAAGCAAAAAGGCAGGATCTTATATCTTGGGATTTACTTTACTAAATCTACCTGGAAGATTGTTATACAAAGCAGTGCGACATTATTGTTTCACGGTGTCCATAAACACCAATAATATACCTTGTACATTAGTGTTCAAGCAAGTTTATCGTATTACTACACAACAGTTATCTTCATGTACCAGACACTTTATTTTTAGTCAGTCGAGTCGCGTTTCGCTGTTAGCATCATCAGTAGCAATCAATCATCGGTTCATATAAAACTAGCACAGTTTTGGTGTAGTGATGGTATATATCTGTGGTCACAGGGAATAAGTTGTTAAGTATAAAATCGTAATTTTTCAGGGCAACACATCTTTACTTTTGAACTATTCTTGTAAATCTAGTTTTGGAAAAAAAAAAGGAAACCCACCTCCCATCTTTTATAACTCGAAAGTAGTCCAGAGTTACCAATCTTCACAGTACGCAGATGGCTTGGGAGATGATCGAAGTACACTTAACTCATTTTATCCATTTTCGACTTAACAACTTATTCCCTGTGACCACAGATATGTGATTAGGACAGACGCTTCGTCCAAAGCCTACTTCACAAAATGTGCATTTAAAACTCGCGTAAAAACTGAAAACCTTTATATTTTGAAGTAGATTTAAGCAAAATATAAAGTGTGCTATATTTTTATCCCATTTAAAAAATATATTTTTGCGTTAATAACTATTAAAATATTAGTTGTAAAAAAATGTAACTTACATTGTTGAAATCCACGTGAAAAAGTGCTTTGAGAATGTTTATATAGAAATCAAAAATTTTCAATAGGAAAAGAACTACAAAGATTTTTCCAAAATGCAGATTTTCGAAAAATACCCTGTATATCTGAAACGGTACTAGATATCGATATGGGGTTTTCACCATTGAGTTTACCATAAAAATTGATCCTCAGGTACCGACATCAGTTTTCGTCTATCTCCTTTAGATAAAGCGGTTTACCTTTAAAAGTGTCCAGTTTGGACCACCCTGTACACATTGTATGTGACTTTTAAGAACTATAATAGCACATATAATGTACTATATCAGCCATATCAGTTAAAGCTTTATCTGTATACAGTAACCTTTTAGAATCATTCAACAAAAAATAGGTCTGTTATGATGAGACAATCTGTATATAAATTATAGGAGTAAAGCAGCAGTGCCTAAAGTCATATAACTAATAGTTTTACCTTGCTAAAGTAATTTTTCAAATCATACCAGTAAAAATACTGGTATATGATTATGAGACAACCGGTATAAATAGATTTAGTACTTATTTTATATCACTTGCATAATTCAACAGGCCTTGATCATGTTAAGTAGGCACTACTTCAACTACAAGTTCCCTTTTTCTGGCAATCAGAAGTTGATGCAATAAAAGAGCAGTTATAATACTGATCCTTAAATCCAATGACAAACATTTTAGGATTTGTAATAATCATTTGACAAAGCATAAAATCCCGGTAGACAAATGTTTGTTTGTAATGCTGTAGCAATAGCTGCTATACGAAAACGAACTAAATTAAAACTAAAAATAAAACCGGTCAAGTGCAAGTTGAACTTGCGCAATTAGTGTTCCGTACGTTGATTGCTTTTAAAATAAAAAATTTTGTAACGGAAGTATAAAATGATCAGTGACTTCACAAAACACACCCCAAATGAGTTTTCAACAAAGTTTGTTTACAATCTTTACTGAAAATTAATGACCTTGAAATTTTTGTTTTCTTTATATACCAGATAAATTATTAAAGGTAATGCACTTGTGATAATTTTCGTTCAATCTACACCCCTTGGAGAATATTCCAGAATTTTTTAAAAATTTTTTGATAAATACTTTTCGAGATAAGGCGGGTGGACAGCGATTTTTCACGATTTTTTAAAAATAATACAAAGAAAAGTGCACGCAAGTATTACATTATATATATATTTTTTGCTCGTGTTTTCACAAGCTTTCATTTGACACCACACTCGATTACCTAGTAAAAATTTTTTTTGTTTCACTTCCGATTTCACCCCCCAAAACTAACCCCTTAAGTCAAAATTTAACTTTCAAAACTACATCGCTCTGATGAGGCCATCAATTCCTATATTATTACCAAATTTCAACTTTCTATGACAAATAGTTTCGGAGAAAATCGGGTGTGACAGACAGACGGACAGACAGACACCGAAGTCATCTTATAAGTGTTCTGTACGGAACACTAAAAACGAATTAAAAATAATTTCAATGATGTTTCTACATAAATTATTATTTTCAACTTAAAGATGATAGTACTAATACTCATAGTAAACTATGGACAAATAAAAATAAGGTCAGTCAGTGCCTGAGGTGTTTTTGTAAAACTGAGAACAGACCATAGGCAACAAGCTCCAGTCTTTTCTAATTTCTTTCCTAACACTGTTTATTACCAATATACGAGTACTATTCCTTTCACAATGATTTCTGACAGTTCAGTTCAGTAGCCCGTGCCAGTACATAGGTCTGTGGTATTTTTTTATGTCTGCCCGACAACCGAAACGTAATTCTACAAACAGTAATATTATGATTTTTTAAAAGATATACTTATAACACGGTCACAATCACTGTGGAGATTTGGCTGTATTAGGTGCTGTACTGTATAGGTAAAAATTGGCAATTGATCCTTTTGTTAAACCGGCAAATGAAATCATTAATCAAATTTAAGGTTAATCGTTAATTTAAAGTTTAATATATATATATATATATATATATATATATATATATATATATATATATATATATATATATATATACATATATGTGTAATGGCTCAAAATTTTTGTTAAAGTGTTTACTTTCGGATACTACCTAGCCTTTTAAAAAATTCAATATGCCGGATGCAATATGGCGGCTAAACTTGTTTAACAAAAAAATGTATTTTTATATGAAAAAACGAATAACGTCAAAAAATTTTGAAAATTCATACTTGGAAGTTTCCAAGGGTACTAAATTCATTTCTACGGTTAGTTTTTGATTTTGCACCCTTACAAGGAATGAAAACAGAGGTTGGGTTGACTAATTATCAGAATTTGTAAAAATCTTGTTCTGCAGATTAGGCACAAAAAAATTAAGGTATTTTTTACGCTTCTAATTATATTTTTTAGGATAGTTTTCAAATTCGTATCCCTTATAAAGGTGAAAAAGAGGGAATAGGGGGGAAATATTGACATAATTATGTTTTATTGTGTCTAGAATTAAAAATTTGTTATCAGGGTTTTTCGAGGACGCATATTAGACTATGTAACGTAAAGTTCCTGTTTTACAAGACATGGTATCTTAGGTTAAGGTAGTTTAAGGGGCCTTTCTGTACTGTGGGCTAAGGAATGTTAAGTTAGTATAGTTAACCAAGGTTAACTATACCTTTTCTCAACATTTATAACTTCGATAGAAGATTGTTGACATAGATGACTATTAACCGCACTGATGTTATTTATTTTTTAACACATTATCGTCCAATCGACCGTTCTTGGATTTTGACTTCTTACTTCTAAAATTTTGGGCTGTTGCCTATTTTGATTCTGATGTCAGTTTTATACCCCTCCACCCTTGGAAAGGTGAAAATAAGGGTTTTGTCTGAAAATAAGGGTAGGGGTAGGGTCGAAATTTTGTTGACATCATAAGGAATTTTTGTGTTTAGATTTAAAAATTAGTTATCAAGGGTTTTTGAGGATGTCAATTTTGACTTTGATATTATATCCCTTACAGGGATGAAGATAAGGACTTTTACCTTTGTAAGGGTGCTAATTTATAAAACTAATGTCAAAGTCGAAATTGTCATCTTTAAAAAAATAATAAATAAATATAAAAATTCCTAATTATGTAAAAATCTCGTTCCATTCTACCTTTATTTTTAGCCTCAACCCTTATTTTCACCTCTCCGAGAGTGGAAAAATATAAAACTGACATCAGAGTCAACATAAGTGTCCTCGAAAACTTCTAATAATAAATTTTTAATTCCAAACACAATAAAACATAATTATGTCAATATTTCATCCCAACCCCTATTTTTCACCTTTATAAGGGGTACGAATTTGAAAACTACCCTTAAAAATATAATTAGAAGCATAAAAAAACCTTAAATTTCCATTCCCCAATCTGCAGAACAAAATTTGTACAAATTCTGATAATTAGTTTTCATCCCTTGGAACCGTAGAAATGAATTCAGTACCCTCGGAAACCTGCGAATATGAATTTTCAAAATTTTTTTTAAAGGTTATTCGTTTTTTGATATAAAAAATACATTTTTTTTTTGTTTAAACATTATGATGATCATATATATATATATATATATATATATATATATATATATATATATATATATATATATATATATATATATATATATATATGATAAACATCATCATCATCATGTAGTCCACTGTCGAACATAAGCCTCCCCTAGGTACGTTCATCTTCTTCGATCTTGGGCTTTATCCAGTTATACCCTGTTAGTCTTTTGATATCTTCAGACCATCGGGTATGTGGGCGTCCTCGTTTTCCATTCCAGTTAATTATTCTATGAGTCCATCGATTACCAGAGAGTCTAGCGATTTGGCCTAGCCAACTCCACTTCCATCTGCTTACTCTCTCAGCTACATCGTTGATCTTGGACCTTCTTTAAATTTTTTCATTAGTCAACCTAACATTCTCCTTTCCATCGCTCGTCGAGCTACTTGTAGGCGATTTAGCATTTCTCGATTCAGAATCCACCTTTCCGTTCCGTATATCAATATTGGCAATACGCAGTGATCAAATGTGTTCGCTTTTAGTGTGTTTGGAACATTGGAAAGGAAGATGTTCCGCAGTTTGCCAAACGCTATCCAAGCTATTGATATTCTCCTTGCTAGGTCCGCTCTCAAGTTTTCTTTGGATATTGCTTTTTTCGTATCCAAGATATATGTATGAATCCGTTCTTGTGATTTTCCCGTTATCAATGTTCAGTATTACTTCTTTAACGCAGTTACTGTCATTTGTCATGAACATGGTTTTGACGATGTTTATCTTCAGACCAATCTCTCTGAATTTATTGTTAAGTTCGTATATATATATATATATATATATATATATATATATATATATATATATATATATATATATATATATATATATATATATATATATATATATATATATATATATATATATATATATATATATATATATATATATATATATATATATATATATATATATATATATATATATATATATATATATATATATATATATATATATATATATATATATATATATATATATATATATATATATACGAGGCTGGTTTGAAAAGTCCGTGCAAAAATAAAAACTACTTATGGGTTTGGGGTAAACCTTTTTTATTTTTCGACATAGTCTCCTTTTAGGCTTATACACTTCGTCCAACGATGTTCTAGTTTGTTGATCCCTTCCGAATAATAGGATTTGTCCAAGTCTGCAAAATATCCATTAGTGTCTGCAATCACCTCCTCGTTTGAATAAAATCTTTGTCCCGCCAGCCATTTCTTCAAATTGGGGAACAAATAGTAGTCCGAGGGAGCCAAGTCTGGAGAATAGGGGGGATGTGAAACGAGTTGGAATCCTATTTCCATTAATTTTGCGACCATAACTGCTGAGGTGTGTGCTGGTGCGTTGTCGTGATGGAAAAGGACTTTCTTGTGAGCCAATCGCGGGCGTTTTTCTTGCAGCTCGGTTTCAAACGGTCCAATAACGATCTTGCGGATAGCTTTCTCATGTCCAAATGTTTATGCAAAATATTATGTACCCGTTCAGTCGAGATGCCCACAGCACTAGCAATCTCACGCACCTTAACTCTTCTGTCATCCATCACCATATCATGGATGTGATCAATGATTTCTGGAGTCGTAACCTCCACAGGCCGTCCAGAACGTTCAGCGTCACGTGCCCATATGACCAGTCCGAAAATTTTGAAACCACTTATAAACTGTTCTAATCGAAGGTGCAGAGTCACCATAATGTTTATCAAGCTTCTCTTTAGTCTCCTGAGGCGTTTTGCCTTTCATAAAGTAATGTTTAATCACCACACGAAATTCTTTTTCGTCCATTTCTTGAAAATCACTCGACTTCCTTGATTCACACGAATGCCAAACACAAAGAAACAGACCAATATGGCTGAAACTTGGTGTGCGTTCATTCAAGAGATGCTACTAACTAAACATGACCTCGATACACGCCGGTGGTGCCATCTCTCGGACTTTGCACGGACTTTTCAAACCAGCCTCGTATATATATATATATATATATATATATATATATATATATATATATGAAAAATATAAGAAATATTGTTTTAATTATAAACCTCCGTATTATTACAAATTATTACACCTAAAGGAATAAAAAAAAATGGGTAGAACTTTAATAAACTAGACTATTTTTTATCGCTTTAATCAAAATAATAGTACATAAATAATCAAACAGGATTGGATGTTTCAACAGATTTTTTCAGACAAAATAGGGGATGTATGTACATTTCAAAAAAAAATGTTTATATATTTTTAGCGTTCCTTACGCAAGATTTATAAGATTATTTCGGGTCTGTCCGTCTGTCTGTCTGTCACACCCGATTTGCTCCAAAACTATCTGACATAAAAGTTGAAATTTCGTACTAATATAGAAATTGATGGCCTCATTAGAGCCGTGTAGTTTTGAAAGCTAAATTTTGACTTATGGGGTTAGTTTTGGAGGGTAAAATCGGAAGTAAAAAAAAATTTTACTAGTTAAAACACCAGTTCAAAAATATATATAATGTAATACTTGGACACACTTTTCTTTGTATTATTTTTAAAAAATTGCAAAATCGCTGTTCCCCCCTTTTATCTCGAAAAGTACTAACCAGAAAAAATTCTAGAATATCTCCACGGGGTGTAGATTGAACAGAAATTATCACGAGTGTTAATAATTTACCTCGTATATAAAAAAAAACAAAAATTTCAAGGTCATCAGTTTTCAGTAAAGATCGGAAACAAACTTTGTTGAAAACATTCGGGGTGTGTTTTGTGAAGTCATTGATCATTTTATACCTCCGTAACAAAAATTTACGTACGGAACACTAATTGCGCAAGTTCAACTTGTACTTGACCGGTTATTTTGTATATAAGGATCTTGAAATATTTACACGCATACAGTGTATCCTACTTTAATGGCGTCAGTATTATGATCGTAGGAACCATAAGACACATGATTTGCCGTTTTGATTTTATTTTTGTTAATATTGTAAGTAATGAATACATTTTCAAGCTCTTTCATAGGATCTTTAAGACAGTATTAGTACTTCCATTTCGACGTCTTGTATTGTAACTACCACAAAATTATCATTCTTAAGCATGGTTAAAGATTTTTAAATAAATTTTTTAAAACTTCTTTTATTCCTGAATACAACGATGTATTACATTCGATGTTTTCGAGAAGAATTAGGAAGTTTTCCATAAGACTGTTGAGTAAGAAAGAGATGAAGATATGATTTTTGTATCTGGAGGCACGGCAGTGCCCCCGCCAAGTCGAGCAGGAAGCACAGCCGTACCATCCTTTTCTGGAAGCCACTTACGGCACTTTCGACCCCCCTGTAACTTCGTTGTGGATAAAGCTAGAAGCCTGAATTTTCAGTGACCAAGAGGACATACTATACTAGCTATATTCCTTAATTTCCTACTATTTATACCTTATAGTTTATGAACTATCGCCAGTCGAAGTTCTTTAATTTTGTCACTGACTCACTCACCGATCATTAAAATTCTAAGGTGCTTCTAGCAGACACACAAACTTCAAATTGTGAATTTAGTTAGTGTTTAGCCTATAAAGGAAGAAAAAACTGAAACATCCCGAAATTTCAGTCCCATTTTCTAAATTGTACAGTCACTTAAGCCAAAAAAGAGGGTCAACCTCGGAATGAGAGATAATAAGCTGTAAACGTCTATAAACCTTTATTTTGGCATTCTAAAAGTTGTCTCAAAAGTCTCATAAAATCTCGTCTCCGCGTCTTAAGATATTCAAGGTCACAAAAATCGGTTTTTCGCCAATATCTCGCTTCCTATGGTTTCAATGATATTTGCATTTATTATAAAAATTGTAGAGCATAAAATTCTCTACAAATTTTGTTCTAAACATTTTTTTATACGCTTAACTGTTTTTGAGATAGAGCGCGGAGAGCACGCCATACATAGCATAATGCAAGGTCAACCGTGAGTCCCGGTAAATAATACGTCGTATAAAGTTAATTAATCACTAAAAAATCCATAATTATGAAAAATTTGTATTATTTATTAATTAATATATTATATTTAATAATATTTTTCATTTATCAAATATATTCGTTTAATAATACTTACCTACTTCGTGTAATTAAAAAATTGTTAAGTGAAATACTTTAAGTATATTTTAATTATAAAAAAGTATGAAGATGATGCTTCCATGACAGCAGGGCTAGAAGAGAATATAGTTATTAAAATAGGAGCAAAAGTCATGTTAAGACGAAATACTGACGTGAGTCTTGGCTTAGTCAACGGTTCTATCAGTATAGTATAAGGAGTAAAGGTTTATCCTGAAAATACAAATAAAATAAAAAAATACATATTACATTTAATAATGAACATCTTTACGAGCTTGGTCCAGTCAAAACTAAATTTGAAATTATTAATAGAGCTTATGTTCCTCACGAACAGTTTTCGATATGTATAGAGACAGGGAGTGGGCTTTAAGAAAATCCATAGCTGACGTACATAAAATATTACCCGAGAAGAAAAAAAAAAGAGGACTACCTACAAAAAGAAATGAGATCCCGTCAAAAACATAAAATGTAAACAAATGCCAAGTCTCGCAACTCAGTCCTTCTACCACAAAAAGTTGCGAGATCTCATGTAAAACCAAGTCAGTTATTTTAGTTAGTATCTATGGAAGCACCTATTCAACAACTTTGTCATAAATTGTTATCTATATTTAGTTACCTACCAACATTTATAGTGACCATATCAATATTAGAGATCTCTATTTCTATAATAAATATAATGACTTGGCAATCGCACGGCAACATAATCACATAAGAATAATCTACTATTTAAAATACTTTATTCTTAAGTGCACTGTTTAGATTTACTTAGCAATCGAAATAGTAGATTATTCTCATGTGATTATGTTGCCGTGCGATTGCCAAGTCATTATATTTATTATAGAATAGATACGGTCACTATAAATGTTGGCAGGTAACTAAACAGATAACAATTTATGACAAAGTTGTTGAATAGGTGCTTCCATAGATACTAACTAAAATAACTGTCTTGGTTTTACATGAGATCTCGCAACTTTTTGTGGTAGAAGGACTGCGTTGCTAGACTTGGCATTTGTTTACATTTTATGTTTTTGATGGGATGGATATTAATGACTTGAAGCGCTACACTAAAAAATAATGCGTGTTTACAATTTTAGTGTTCCGTACGGAACACTTATAAGATCACTTCGGTGTCTGTCTGTCCGTCTGTGTGTCACACCGGATTTTCTCCGAAACTATTTAACTTAAAGATCTTTTAAAAGTACCATTCTTATAGGAAACAATTCTTTGACAAAATATTAAATGCAATACCGTACTGCAATATCTATAAACATTAATGACAAAATTTAGTGATAAAGCTGATTGATGTCAAAGGACCTCGTATAAATTTCGTGGTATTTTGTTTGCAAGCCAATTTGATAAACTATTGATATGATTCAGTTTATGATATACTGATTATAAATTATCATTAAAAAATTCTGTTTTATAGTATATGTTTAGTTGTATTGAGAATTAATTAAATTACGGTTAAAATTATAAACTTACGTAGTTCTTAGAACAAAAATATTATTTTTTCGAAGTAAATTATTTGAGGGAATATATGAACAACCATGTTATTGGTTTGTAGGATAAATACTAAAAAAATACCTGTCTAAAGATATTTGTCCAGTTTATCTAACCCAATCCTTAAAAATATTATTTATGGTCAAATTATAAGGTCCTAATCAATAAAAATCTGGAAAAATAAATTTTCAAAATCTGAGAAGACTATGAAAATCCCTTAACCATTTTCGGAATTACAAGCATTTATAGTGCTATAAATAACACGTAGGCTGCAAAGTTTTTGTCTAGCTAATTAAAACAATTTTTTTTTGCAAAATTCGACTTTATTCATCAATCAGACCAACGCTTTTGTAACATTTCTATACCTTTCTTATAGAAGGATTTGTCTTCCCCTTCAAAAAGGCCTCAGTTTCGGCGATAACTTCTTTAATGGAGCCAAATCTCTTTCCCAAGAGCATTTTTTTGAGGTTTCCGAATAGATAATAGTAGCTGGGGGTCAAATCTAGAAAATACGGTGAATGAGGAAGCAATTCGAACTTCCATTCATGCAATTCTGCCATCGTAACTTGTGACACGGTGTATTGTCTTAATGAAAGGTCTTTTTTTCTTGTTTATTTGGGGCCATTTCTTTGCGATTTCTGCCTTCAAACGCACCAATAACTCTATGTAATATTCGCTATTGATGGTTTTTCCCTTCTCAGCATAGTCGGTGAAAATTATTCTATGCGCATCCCAAAACACAGAGGTCAAAACCTTCCCGGCCGACTGTGTGTCTTTGGCCGCTTCGGGCGGCTTTTATCGGCTCCTGTCTACTCAGCTGACTACCGATTTGATTCCGGTGTGTAGTGGTGGAACCATGTTACATCCATTATCACATATCGCATAAAAAATCTTTTTGTATTGCGCTTAAACAGCTCCAAACAGCGCTCAGAGTCATCAACACGTTGTTGTTTTTAGTCCACTGTGAGCCAATGCGGTATTTATTTGGAACACTGTCTCTCGCAATTTCACTTTACGGTCATCCAAAACAAGTTTGTGGATTTGGGCGTCCAGAGCGTCCAGCATCATTTGTATCTTTACGACCGCGTTTAAATTCAGAATCCCAATAAATAATGAGTGATTATCCAGGGGCAAAGTCTCCATAACACTTATCGAGCCATTGCTTTGCTTAAACGGTATTTTTTCCCATCAAAAAACAGTGTTTAATCAAAACGAGCTTTCTCATGAGAAAATGTTCATGCAAAATATGACCAACACGTTCTTTTGATGTCTTTAGAGTGTCAGCTGTCTCTCGCAATTTCACTTTACGGTCATCCAAAACAAGTTTGTGGATTTGGGCGTCCAGAGCGTCCAGCATCATTTGTATCTTTACGACCGCGTTTAAATTCAGAATCCCAATAAATAATGAGTGATTATCCAGGGGCAAAGTCTCCATAACACTTATCGAGCCATTGCTTTGCTTAAACGGTATTTTTTCCCATCAAAAAACAGTGTTTAATCAAAACCGAAATTCGATTTTTTCCATTGTTTTGAAAATATCAAAAGTAGCGTCACTAAAACCACTGTAACTTGTAAACTAATAGTCGAAATGTCATGAAATTGTGACACGTATCGTTTGAAGGTTGGTACTTCCTAAAAATCATACAGATTTTTTGAAAAGGGCGACACCTATGTGCCAAACGAAAAACCTTTCAGCCTACGTGTCATACTGGATTCTTCGCGACTAGCAGTTTATTCTTAGTATTTTTCTCAATTATAAAGATATTAGAAAATAATTCGCTTGAGTTATAAATATATTTATCTTTTATCAAATTTAAATCTATGTCTCCCATCTCATTCAATGATTACTACTCCATTTTAAACAGTAAAATCATAATTCAGTAAGTCCAAAAATGTTGAATAAAATCATAAATGAAATAATTACTTTCTTTTATTTAAAAAACATAATGTGTTACAGTTTTTATTATTGCTTTCATTTTTTTTGTGTATACTTTTCAGGTTTCTGGGGAATTTTGGCGCTATGTACGCCCATGCTAATATGACGTTTATGTATGTATGTTTTGTTTTTTGAAATTATTTTTTTTATGAATAGATATAAACTGACTTATTTGATACCTATAACAATAAACCGTTGGAAAATGAATAATAGTATAAAAAAATATTTTCTGTTTTTTTTTAAACGTTAATGGAGAAGATTTTATAAATATAAATGATATTGATTACCAGGCAACAAATTAAATTATACTCTTTTGATTAATGTAAGTTATTAACATCCTGTATTATTAACATACATTTTAATTTTAATATGTGGATACATTTCTATCCATTAAATAAAGTAACCCCAGTGTATTTTGATAGTCCTACCGAAACAATCTCCCATACTTATCAGACACCTTTATCTGTCATCAAAAATAAGTATGAGCTGCGCATTTTAGGGCGTGTTTGTCTAACTTTTACTTAAGCTACTAAAATAAAGAAACGTACCTTTAATATAAAATATCCACTAGGTAGTCACAGTCACAATTAATTATTTTATACAATTTTAGTTACATATTTTCTTATGTGCAATGGTACAAACATTGCAGTTACGTCTAAGATCTATTGTTTAACAGTAAATTTATGATTGTATGATGTCGATATTATTATCAGGGAGAAATTCTTATCTCATGCTTATCAGTATGAAACTCACAATTCATTTCATTGTTGACTGTGCGACAAAACGGACGAGCACTTTTATCAACTTGGGCGTTTTTTAGTTTAATAAACGAGCCAAATTTAATAAAATGTTAACACACAATTTAGTAATTGAGCTATTTTAGTGATATTTTTAATGTTAAATGGGTGCCGCTTATTAGTACGCACGCACTGTCACGCTTACTTTTGCCAATAAACTCATACAGCAAATGATGTTTTAAAAGGAAACATTCTTGATGAGTAACTAGTAGAATTTTAATTAGAAAATATAAACAAAATAAAATATTTTACGCTTTGTTGACAAGCAGATGTTAACGTAGAATTTATAATAATATAATATTAATATTTCTAAATTAAAAAAATATTTTTATGGTAAACAGAAGAACAGCATTTTTGTCTAAAGCTGAATTATTCAGAACTACGTTGTTTATTCGGGTTTAGTAACCAAACTGTGTCCTGAGAACTTTGTTATGAAAAAATGTAAATTGTAAAAATGGTAATGTTTATAAACATCCTTTCTGTAAAAAAATTCTCGCTAAGTGTTCTAAATTGAGAATAAAAGAAATGATAATAATCGTATTTATGTTTATTTCGATGTTGGACGCATCTTGTCTTACTTCTAGTTTTAATTTTTGAAACACTATCCCTTAAAATCCACGAACTTTTTTCTTATCTAATGCGGATTTCAGACAACAGATGGTGCCCCAATGCAGTTTGTGCTATAAAGATTTGACACTGCGCCATTTGTTGTGTCATCAACAAGTGTCAGACGCGCACGAGTGATAAATTGGAAAAGTGTGAGCATAGTGTTGTGTTGTTGTGTTCAATAGGTCGAAATTTATACCGAACAAAGAGCATTCGCAGACAGCACTAATTTTTTGTTTTCATTTGAAGAAAACTGCTGTTGAATCATACCGATTACTTCAAGAAGCTTATGGTGAACATTTTCCATCGCAAGATACGTGTGAACGATGATTTCGGCGTTTCAAAAGTGGTGACTTCGATGTTGCAGACAAGGAACGTGGAAAACCGCCAAAAAAATACGAAGATGTGGAATTGCAAGCACTGTTGGACGAAGATGATTCGCAAACACAAAAACAACTCACCGAGCAATTGGGCGTTAGTCAACAAGCTGTTTCCAATCGGTTACAAGAGATGGGAAAGATTCAGAAGACCGGTAGATGGGTACCACATGAGTTGAATGACAGGCAAATGGAAAAGCGCAAAAACACGTGTGACATTTTGCTCGCTCGGTACAAAAGGAAGTCGTTTTTGCATCGTATAGTTACAGGGGATGAAAAGTGGATTTATTTTGAGAATCCCAAGAGCAAAAAATCATGGGTAGACCCGGACACCTCATCCACATCGACCGCAAGACCGAATCGCTTTGGCAGAAAGACGATGCTCTGTGTTTGGTGGGACCGGAGGGGCGTGGTCTATTATGAGCTGTTAAAACCTGGGGAAACGGTTAATACTAAACGTTACCAACAACAATTGACCGATTTGGACCGTTTGCTGCTTGAAAAAAGGCCAGAATATCGAAAGACGCAACACAAAGTCATTTTTTTCCATGACAATGCTCCATCACATACGGCAAAACCAGTTTGCGACACGTTGGAAGCACTCAGCTGGGAAGTTCTACCCCATGCGGCTTACTCACCAGACTTGGCTCCTTCCGATTACCACTTGTTTGCATCGATGGGTCACGCACTTGCTGAGCAGCGCTTTGGTTCGTACGAAGATGTGAAAAAATGGCTCCGTGAATGGTTCGCAGCAAAAGGGGAAGATTTTTACTGGCGTGGTATTCACAAATTACCCGAAAGATGGGAAAAATGTATAACAAGCGATGGAGCATACTTTGAATAATGCACTTTTTTTCATTCTTCCGAATTTAACATGTTTTTTTGGAAAAAAAATCCGCATTTCATACTTGTACACCTGGTACATACATATTTTAGGTTAACAAGCAATTTCTTATAATTACTGGGATCCAGACTACTATATTTCTAAACAGTGGCGGTCGCAGATGGGTTGTCGAGAAAAAAAATGTGTTACACTAAAACCTATTAATTATGTCTCAAAAATTGAAAATGACAAAAGTTTTAAATTTCTTTAAAAAATTTTTATACGTACTCAAAAAAACATATTTTATAACCCCATAAATAACTTAAAGTAAAGTTGTTAAATCAAAACCCACAGTAAGTAACGACTAATTTATATTTTGGCAAGTGGCCTGGAGCCGTGGCAATTATTTTTGAATAAAATAAAGAAATTTAATACAAATTCTAAAATAAACAATTAAACTAAAGTCTACTTTTGGGACTCTCAAAATCCTGCCGCGCATTACATTTAAATATATATATATATATATATATATATATATATATATATATATATATATATATATATATATATATGTATATATATATATATATATATATATATATATATATATATATATATATAAATATATATATATATATATATATATATATATATATATATATATATATATATATACATACATACACAGTGGCGTATTTACCCGAGGACCATGAGGGCCATGGCCCGGGGCGGCGCAAGCCTTTTATAATCGTTACCTACACTGAAAGAAAAAATAACTTTTATAAAAACCAATATTTTCTTGATACAAGTATCAAAATTTTTTTTGCATTAATCAACTATATATATATATATATATATATATATATATATATATATATATATATATATATATAATTTGTATATATATATATATTATATATATATATATATATATATATATATATATATATATTTGACTTTAAAAAAATATTTTCTTGACAGAAGAAAGTTGTATTTTATCATTACAATTTGAAAAAAACTGGTGCGCGTATCAGTGTGTACACGCGCAAGAAGTGAAACTTCTATGGGTAATAGACACATTTTTGTCTATTTTATTCGATTGTTAAAATAAATGAGATAGGAAAAACCTCAGCAAAAGAAAATTTATTATTATGATTATTATTATTATTGACATTATAAAATTTGAAAATTAGTTATTTATTTCAATAAATAATGTATAACTAGGTTTGTTATTTATAACATAATTTTATTTGAAATATTTTTAACGAAAATAATTATCTTAATGCATAATGCAGAACCAGTTGAACGATTTCTTTGCTTTCTGCCAAACACTGGTCACAAAGCAGAAGACATGTTGCTAGCCATTATGGAAACCTTCAAAACACTGAATATCGATATTGGCAATTGCAGAGGTCAATCTTATGACAATGCTAGCAATATGTCTGGGCAGTGTAATCGCCTACAGGCTAAGATCAAAGAAAAATGTCAGTATGCAACGTACGTACCTTGCGCCGCACATTCGTTAAATTTGCTCGGATCATCGGGAGCTGAATGTTGCCTAGAAGCTACAAAGTTTTTCGGGTTGCTGCAAAAACTATACGTATTTTTTACAGCATCAACAGAACGTACGAAATTACTGCAATTATTTTTGATAAAGCCTGAAAATGTAACTGTGAAAAATTTGTCACATACGGGATGGTCAGCCAGGGACGATGCCTGTGCCCGCCTTAATAAAGATTGGAACCAAATAATAGCGGCTTTTGAAGCTTTAAAAAGTGACTCGGCCCACCAAAAAGCTTTGGTTAAAAATGAAGCTACAGGACTATTGCCTCAACTAAATTCCCTAGAAACGGCTATATTATCGGAATTTTGGGGATCTATATTAAACAATTTAATATAGTTTCCAAAATTCTACAAGTTGTCGACACAGACGTAGAGGTAGTTTCCAGGCTCTAAGGCTCACTCATCACTGTCGTAGAAAACAAACGGAAATTTTTTGTTGCTTTTGAAGAGGCTGGTAAAAAAAAATCCTCAGAAGAATACAGAAGTGATCATAAGAGAATTATTAATAGGAAGAAATGAGACGATGAGTGTCGTGAGGGAGAAGTATTGTTACAAGGACGTGACCATTGCAGGGTAATACCTTGTTCCCAATATGCGACCAATTGTTGCACCAATTTTAAATTCTTATGCAAATTGGATACAATGTCTGAAGCGAAAGTTAGAGTTAACGCCATAAAAATCTGAAAATTATACCCGATTAATGTTGCTGATGATTTACAAGAAGACTGTTATTTTAAAACAATTCTTGACGTCACATGAATACAAAATGAGTTTAAGGCAACTTAACCTATTTATTAAGCAAAAGGGTGTGCACTGCAGTGACAAATTGCTGTGCAAAACGTTCGTTTTCCGTACTCAAAAGAATAAAAAATTATTTACGTTCCCGGATAAGTGAAGAACGTTTGAACCGTTTAGCCATCCTTAGTATAGGAGCTGACTTAACACAGTCCGATAATTATAACAGTGTTATTGACGAATTTGTCAACTAATTTGTGCATTGCAAAAAAAGTAAATATTTAATAAACAATGTTTATTCTTTTGTATGGCCTTTTTTCATTATTAAAAGATTTTTGCTTTTTTTTTTGTTAATTAATAGGGCGGCAAACCTTAAAGGCCTCCTATATATATATGTATATATATATATATATATATATATATATATATATATATATATATATATATATATATATATACAGATATATATATATATATATATATATATATATATATATATATATATATATATATATATATATATATATATCGCAAAAAAATATAGAAGAAAAATTTCAAACCCTCGTAGATGATTTTATGGAAAAATTCAGTGAATTGAAAACCGCATTGATAACAGAGGCATCAAATAAAATGTCTCAAATGGTGTCCAATGACCAGGTCAATTTTGTATCTCAAACACAAACGTACGCCCAAAACTCACGCATGGATAAATCAAGAATAATATTAAAACCTACGAATCAAAACCAGAGGAACTCTGAGACAAAGAAAGATATTTTAAGTACTATCGATCCTATTGATATTAATATTCACAAGGTTAAACACCTAAACAATGGTGGAATTCTCCTAGGGTGTGAAAATCAAACTGAATCTTCAAAAGTTAAGGAAATTGTGGAGCAGAAATTGGCGGAAAAATATGAAATTCAACAACTTAAGGAGCTCTACCCTAGAGTTACGATTGTAGGGATGACACAGGATATCGATAAGGAGCGTCTAGTTTCCTGGATTCGAAAGCAGAACCAAGAAATTTTTGGAGACAGTAATATTGAAGTTCTGCGAATATGGCCAACGAAGAGGAATAATAGTGTTTATCAGGTCACGCTGCAGTTGAATGAGGAGGTATTTCGGAAGGTAATGTCTAGGGGTTCTGTATTGGTGGGTCTGGATACATGTACTGTCTATGAAGCTTTTAAGTTAACCCGATGTTATAAATGTAATAGTTTTAACCATAGCTCTAAATCATGTCAAAGCATTTTGAAATGCCCCCTTTGTGCTGAATCTCATCTGGTAAAAGATTGCAAGGTTGATAATTCCACTCAATATAAATGTAGTAATTGTACATTAGTAAATCAAAAACAAAATAGCAAAATTGATACAAATCATGATGTTTGGAATTATAAATCCTGTCATACCTATAAGCAAGCATTGGAAAGGTTTAAATTTCATGTATTGGGTCCTCAATAGCAATTAAACGCGGCCTCTAACATCAAATCAACGACTGAGTTTTATAATAGGTCCTCAAATTCTGTTCCCCTTAGGAGCATGGCTTCTAACAAGGTAGATAATTTATCTGTCTATTATCAAAATGTCCGTGGTATGAACACAAAAATTAAGGAGATTTTCAATGCCGCTGGCTCTGGAAATTATCAAATTGTTGCCCTTACAGAAACATGGCTCAATGATAGTGTGATTGATTTTGAAATTTTTCCTCCAAATTTTATAATATTCCGAAGTGATAGAAAGTTCCCTTTGGTTGACATGCAGAGGGGTGGTGGTGTTGTTCTAGCCCTCAGATCTAAATTATCCGTATTTCCATTAGATATGTCTATGTTTGACCGTCTAGAGATTATTGATATAATTGGCGTAAAAGTCTTTTTAAATAACGTAACTCTGTATATCTTTGTTTTGTATATTCCTCCAAGAGTATTGGTCGAGATATACGAAATATTATTTGAGACTTTATTGTCTTTACCGTTTGTTGTGAATAATAAAGTGCTAATTATGGGTGACTTTAATATACCCAACTTTAATGTACCTGAGAATACATTGCGTAACAGTAGTAAAACAATAATTGAAAATTTACTAAACTTTTCCGGTCTAACGTCATAGAAAATACCTCTGATAAACTTCTTGATCTCGTGCTGACAAATAACGGTGGCAGTGTTGAGAGAGCCATGGATATTTTGACAGCGGAAGATAATCACCATCCTGCTTTAGATATTTTTTTTAAAGTACAGTGTGAATCCAAGAAACATAAGCAAAAGAATTATTCAAACTATTATAATTTCAAAAGAGGGAATTTAGTAAATCTATATCTTAACTTTTCATATATTAACTGGGACTTTCTGTCCCAATTTACAGATGTAAATAAAGCCTGCGAAAGATTTTATCAAACAATTTACACTACTTTAGATATACATGTTCCTAAGACACAAAAGACAAATAAATATTATCCGCCTTGGTTTACTAGTGAAATTATACAAAATATCAGAACTAAATACAGCTCTTGGAAAAAATTTAAAAGAACGGGACATTTATTCGAACTAGAAAAGTTTAAAAATCTGAGGCGAATCATTAAAAATGACACAAAAGCTTCCTACCAAACATACTCTTTAAATATTGAAAACAACATAAAAAATGATCCTAAAAAATTCTGGCGCTATATTAATGACAAGAAGAACTCTCATGTTATACCAACCACTATGTCTTATAATAACAACATCCTTAATAATCCTAGACATATAGCCGAAAGTTTTGCATCCTTTTTTCAAGACTCCTATGTAATGTCTTCTCAGAAACAAAGAAACGTGGAGAACAATTTATTTCCATCACAGAATCCTATTAACATGGAGAAAATAACGGAACAACTTCTTTTTAAAGTATTAAAAAAGTTAAAACCTACAGCTACTGTTGGTCCAGATGGAATTCCTGCCTTCGTGTTAAAAGACTGAGCCTCTGCTTTTGCTCATCCTCTTACAATATTATTCAATTTATCGCTTGACACATCTATGTTTCCAGACACATGGAAAACATCACGTATTACGCCTGTTTTCAAAAAAGGTGACAAGAGTTGTGTAACAAACTATAGACCATAAGCATAACTTTTCAAAAGTCTTCGAAATCATATTACATGATTATTTATATAATTCAATTGGCACGCAGATATCACTGCAACAGCACGGTTTCGTGAAGAGCCGTTCGACGGTTTCAAATTTATTTTGTTTTACGCAAGACCTTGCCGAATCACTTGATGGGGGTGAGCAGACCGATGTGATTTACACTGATTGCTCTAAGGCCTTTGATCGGCTGGATCATGGGATTCTGTTGGACAAGTTGTTCGCAATTGGCTTTTCGAGTAAGTTATTATCTTTTTTTAAAACATACTTGATAAATCGCTCGCAGTTTGTACAGTGTCTTGGTCAGAATTCTTCTAGCTTTGTTGCCACATCGGGAGTGCCGCAGGGATCACATTTGGGGCCACTCCTTTTAAATATATTTATAAATGATCTTACTCGGAGAGCGGGTGTTGAATACCTACTTTATGCTGATGACGTGAAGCTATATTGCAGAATCAGAGACCTGAATGACTGCATAAGACTACAGGATGGCTTTAATCTTGTAAACAATTGGTGTAGTAACAACAAACTCCTTTGGAATGTATCGAAGTGCAATGTAATTACCTTTACAAAAAAATTGAGTCCCATACAATTCAATTACAGTATGAACGGTCAGGTCCTAGAGCGATGTCAGTCGGTGTCTGATTTGGGTGTTTTGCTGGATACTGCCTTGTCTTTTCGTGGCCATATTGCAAAGATTACGGCGGAGAGTTTTAAACTATTGGGTTTCATCATACGTAATAGTGCCGACTTTGTTGAATATGATACTCTAAAATTGCTTTTTAATAGTTTCGTGAGATCACGGCTTGAATACTCAGTTGTTGTTTGGTGTCCCTTTTATCAAGCGCACATTCAAAATATTGAAAAAATTCAAAAGCATTTTTTAAAGTACGCTAGTTTTAAACTCGATGGAGTATATCCCGAAATAGGTTATCCCTATGAAAGTCTCTTGAACAGATTTTCGATGGAAAGTTTAGAGGCACGCCGAAACAAAGCCCAAATTATATTTTTACATAAGATAATATCAAACAAAATTGAAGCAAACAAAATCTTGCAGTGTCTGCCTTTCATGTACCTAGAACCGCGGCACGTAGTGTGCAAACTTTTAATTTACCAATCCCAAGAACAAATGTCCTAAAATTTTCTCCACTTTTTCAGATTTGCGAGAAATACAATCAAATGCAGAACCAGCTTGATATTTTTAATTGCAGCGTGACAAAAATAAAAAAAAATGTAGTTTTAAAATATGTTGTTAATAAGCTATAATATAATTTTAATATATTATATATATAATTTTAATTAGGTTTAGTACATTTCATTATGTTATTTTCCCATTCTGTAATTGGAGTACTGTAGAATGTGGTGAATAAATAAATAAATAAATAATATATATATATATATATATATATATATATATATATATATATATATATATATATATATATATAGAACGAAAATAGAGATAAATATCAAAATAGAACGAAGTAAATTAATTAAGCCCGATGCCCGATGTCAGAACTAATCCAGGAAAATTTAGAAAGATATCAAAATGAACTAAATAAAAAACTATCTAGTAAAGAAATAATGAATAAAAGGGACATTGATGCTCTAGAACCTAAAATAAAAACTGGTATAAAAACAGTTGCCAAAAAGATATGCAGTACTAACAGAAAGAAAGATTCAAAGGTAAGAAGGGAGACTAAAGAACTAATGACAAAAAGAAGAAAATTAGATAAAGGTACACCAGAATATATTGAACTAAACAAAGTTATAGAGAAGAATTTAAGAGATGACGTACGACACTATAATGCAGAAATGATAAAATCGACAGTCGAAAGCAATAAAAATATGAAAATTCTTAGAACAGTTAACAACATGGGACGTCTTCGGATACATCAATTAAAGGAGCTAAATGGCACCATCAAAAAAGGTAAAGAGAAGGGTGATAAATTAAAACTTGATAATTAGTGGCCTATAAGTCTACTCTGCCACCCATACAAACTCGTAACCAAGTTTATAACAAACAGACTTATAAACAAGTTAGATACTTACCAACCTCCAAAGCAGGCTGGATTCTGGAAACACTATAGCACAATAGAACGTATAGAGACAATTTGTACACTAATAGAAAAATACAATGAATATAACGAAACATTACATCTCGCGCAGTTTTTGAATACTATGGCAGGTATTCCGTCAGCGCCAGAAGCTTTTTTGGTGTCTAGCTTCATTAAAATACATTTTATGATACGCAATATCGGGAATCTTTGACTGGACTATCGGAATAATAAGTGGTAGTGGCAGTAGAATGTGATGCAAAGAGTTCAGCCCACAAGTTCGCTTTCTCAACAGGTATTGTTACAATAAAATTATTTGGCCATGTGAGTGGTGGTATAGTGGATTTGGTGAAATTTTAATTAACTGCCTTAGCGACTGACCAAAAAGACCTGGAATTATTGGAGCAAGCAAGAAATTTGTTTTTAATTCATTGATTATATACCTCCTTGGTTTCGTCGATAATTTCTTTGCATGTGTTCCTGGCACAAACAAAGATGTTACGATTTACGAAGTTAGGCTTTTCCCGCCATTGTCGGTAGGAAAGATGTTTAGAAGCAATAGCTTCTTTTCATTTTCGGTCAAACCAAGGCTTGCTGTTGGAAGAACATTTCTTTGAGAAAGGAATCTAAGCTTCCATGCCAGCCAAAATAACATCGGAAACCTCCTTAGTGCAGTCAAATGGGTTGTCGGATCGAAAACAAACCTCTAACCAAGGGGAAGTTTGAAGTTTTTTTTGAGTTCTTTCCATTTAGCAGATTTGTAGTCCCAAATATTCCGCGGATTAGGCGCCTCTCTGTCACTGATTGGCAGGATACTCGATGTCGAAAGCAATCTATAGTCCGAAGAACCTAACGGCGGATTTACAGTGACAGTGTAAATCTCTGGATTAGGGGTTAAAATCAGATCAAGAAGACTAGCGAACTTTCCTTCTCGATAGGGGGCCGTGTCGGCTCGTCAATAAGCTGCGTTAAGCCACAACTGATTGAGAATGATTCAGCTTCACGACCTTTGTTCGTCGGTAGTATTTAAATACCTACGCCAATTGATGTTGTGGACATTAAAGTCGCCCAGGATGACAATTTCGGCATTTGGATAGTTAATCTGTAAATGATCGATGGTATCTGCAAGAGAAGCGAAAAGTGTTCTAAAGTTAACATCACTTCGTGGTCGATAGAGGCAACAGGTAAACCTTGTGATTTGTAACTTTTAACCACATAACATCGAAGTTTCGAGGCTCCAGAGTCTCCTCTCGTTAACAAGAGAGGTCGCTTCTGACAGATTCTAAAGTTATGAAGAACTGACCTTGGTTTCATAGAGACGAGTACATGAGGTTTATTTAATTGCAGGTTTTCGTGCACTGAATTTATGTTCGAGTTTAAACCTCGTATGTGGTAAAAATCTATTTTAAAGTTGTGGTCTCTTAATGTTGACGCCCCTAAATCAACCCCCACCCGGAAATCCAAACGGGGGCTATTTTACCTCCGGAATTTTTTGCCTCACCATGCTATTTGGTCCTACAGTGCATGGACATCGGCACAGCTACGAAACGTTAAGGAAGTTCACGCAGCCTAAGCCGATGCGATGGTATCACATTGGGTGATACCTCGTGGGATCTGGGCACGTACCATCTAAGTTGTTCAATTAGTCGCCTTCTACGACTGGCAGAACGTACCGGGGGAGATATTCTATCCCACTCCCCCACGGGAACAGCGCAAACCATGAAAAACGGATGAGACATGGAAGGTTATAAATAAAAGAATAGGAATTCTGCAACACTCAACAGAATCTAAAAGTAATATTTAATACCTAACATTATCAGCCACCGTATGTGTCGTAGAGACAAAAACGCATATTATAATACGATATGTCGGGAAATTGAAGGGTATGCTCAGAACCTGCATACTAAGGATCTATATGAAAAATTGAAGTAAGCCAGAGAATTTAAACCAAGATTATGGGCCATTGAGGATGAAAGTGGTACTCTAATTTCTGAAACCGATAGGGTAACAGGAAGATAGAAATTATACTGCAGTAATCTGTACAATGATGAAACAACATGAAAAGTATTGGATTGAGGAGAAGGACAGAGAGCCAGACATCTTAGAGTCAGAAATTTCTCAGAAATATATTTGCCGAAGAACTAAAACATCTTGGAAATCAGAGAATTAAAATCATATGTGAGATATGTAACCAAATTTGGAAAACAGGGAAATGGAGTAGTGACTGGAAAGAATCTTTATTGCTCCCGTTACATAAAAAAGGCTCCAACAAAACGGGTGGAAATTATCGCACAGTTTCTCTTATCTCCCATACAAGCAAGATTCTGCTCTACGTAATCAACGACAGATTAAAATCGTATCTCCAATGATAGATATCCAATGAGCACGCTGGCTTCGTCAAAGGCCCAGGCACAAGAAAACAAATTGTTAACATAAGAGAGATGATAGAGAAAAGTCGAGAATTCAACACTCCTGTGCTCGTATTTTTTATTGACTACTACAGAGCCTTTGACTTTGTAAGATGGAGATACCTGTTGAAAATTCTCAGGAAAATGAGCGTGACTGAGCATTTTTTATCACTCATATCCAACTTATATACAGATGACGAAACTACAGTTAAAGTTAACAACCTTACATTCCAACCGTTTAAACCGCAGAAAGGAGCCAGATGTATCCTGTCGCCTATTCTGTTTAATATTTATGGGAAGCATATAATGACAGAGGTCTTGAAAGGATGGGAGGGTGGCATTATGGTAAGAAGTAAAAAGATTCGTAACTTGCCATATGCTGACGACATCACGATATTTGCGACTACTGAAAAAGAAATGTCAGAATTCCCTAACAGCATAGAAAAAGAGAGTGAATCTGTAGGTCTGTACATCAACAAAGCAAACACAAAAATCATGGTAATTGACAGAACTAAAGAATTGACTCGTATTGGAGAGCTAACCAGCCTGAAAGTGGTTCAAAAGTTTGTATGCCTAGGATTACTGCTGACCAATGAGGGCCGATGTACAAAGAAAATAAATAGAAGAGTGCAGGTGACTAAATCAGCATTGGATAGACTTACCAGAGTCTGGCAAGACCAGAACATCCCAAACCAGACAAAAATGCTACTTGTACGGAGATTAATCTTCAGCATCTTCCTCTATGGTTCCGAATCATGGACAATTCGTGCTGCAGAAAGGTAGAATATAGACGCCCTCGAAATGTGGTGTTGGCGACGTGTCCTTCGCAGCCCCTGGACAGCTAAAAGAACAATCCATCCTCGAACTAAATATTGAAACAAGATCGTCCATCATTTGTTACCAGTGAATTCTCGTCCACTTTGGTCACATAGCAAGAAGAGATCCGGACAATTTAGAGAGGCTGGTCATGACTGGGAAGGTAGAAGGAAAGAGATCACGTGGCGGACATCTAACCGCTGGGCCGATCAGAAAAAAATCACTAACAGGACTTGTGACCGATGTCCTAAGGCAAGCAGAGAACAGAGGCTGATTGCAAAAACTTGTTACTAAAGCGACTAGAGACTTTCAAGATGGAGACGAACTGACACCCTGCATTCCGTCAAAACTTTAAAAATAATAATATAATGAAATAGCTGTATTTAAATAAAATTATATTATATAAAAAATCGATAACTTTTTGCATGGCCGACATACCCGACATACATCATTTATAAAGGGAAATCTGTAAATAGTAATAAGATTTACTTTCATAAATTATATGTTTATTGTATAGTATATTTACAAAGTGAAAAATTACTATTTTTTTATGGAGCCTGTTAAGAAATAACGTAATATTTTAAAAATATTAGATTCCACCGTTTCCTTTATATCATTCCTTCCTGTCATAACACATACATAGCATATTAACATGTGACATTTTGTTGCAAGGAGGTATCTTGCAAGCAGGAATAAAACTGTTGGCAGTATCCTTTCCACTTTCCAATAGAAGGACTTATATTCCAATAAACAAAGAGGTTAAGGGTTTTCGTCAAGGTCTATGGTAAACAGGAAGTGTAAAAATTAAAAGATAAAATAGCTGTGTTTAAGGTACGATTTACGGTCATGAGGTTTAGATCACATGTTGAACTACTAGTACTACAATTACTATTAATATCGACGTTTGGGCATAAATGGTATTATTTTCATAATATAAATATATTTTATAAAATCTGCAAAGTAATGTAGCCACTACCCATCTTTTAAACAAATAGTTCTAAAATAATTAGTGAATATCAGTTTTTCACACTAAAAAATAAATTAATCCAAGCATAAAAACTGGATATTTTAAATTGTATTCATTTTATAGTGAGATAATACTAACGAAAAAAAGTTAACCAGGAAGAGAGCTTCAATTTGAATTGAAGTATAATGAAATAACAATATAATTTGTAAATTCTTCAACTTTGAAAATGACATATGACGCGATATATACGAAGTAACCCCTCCAATTTTAATCTCACTCTTTTGACTTCTTACATGTAAAACAAAAAATAAAGACGCTTAAGATTTGTCTATTATTACAACTATAAAGCTGGAAAAGTTCATATAATACAAATAAGACTATACAAAATTTATCCGCCGTCATCCCTTTCAGCTTCTTTTGTAACAATGTCGCTATATGATATAATGATAATTCTTGAAGTCGATATCTCACTTCGTTCAAGAGTTATCGACCCAAGAATCTGGAAAAATGCAAAAGTCTCGAAGAGTAATTTCTACGAATAATACAAATTTCAGATTCTAATTCTAAAAAGATATATAACATGATCTACACGAAGCAACACATTTAATACCCTCCCCACCTCATTAACCCCTATATGTTAGATCATAATTAATTAAGAATAATAAAAAAGTAACACAATTTTCAATTTCTTAATTCTAAGAACCCTAAAAAGGACGTATAATACGATTTATACTACGCAATTCCTTTAACCCTCTCCTGCACTTCGTTAACGCCTAATACAATAATCATACTATGTTGGGAATGTGAAATCTTTGGCACAGTGACCCTACTTAGTATATATCACCACTAACACCAAACACTTTATTTTTCCATTCGACGCGCTTCTTGCTAACCATGTTAGCTTAATCAGGAGCGATGATTGACTCGCGAGTCAATCATCGCTCCTGATGAAGCTAACATGTTTTGCGAAACGCGCGTCCAGCACAAGAATAAAGTGTTTGGTGTTAGCGGTGATATATACTGAGTCGAATAATAATCATAAATAATTGAAAAATAACACAATTCTCAGTACCCTCGACTCCAAGAACTCTGGAAAGGTCATATCACACGATGTATGAAAATCGACCCATTCAACTATAAATTATTATGTTTTAAATCTATTTTTATGCGTCAAAACTTTCAAGTCTATCTTCTTCCCCAGAATAAACGACCAAGATGGATATCAACTATCCAGTTTTACGTTATTTCAGTAGCAAATAAAAGACGTTTTCAACCTAACTAACAAATGACTACAATTTTTCAGTAATGGCTCGTCCCTTTGAAAATACACATCTCGACGCTTGCGGATGCACGTTATGAGTGGTTCAAAATAAGATCCGTGCTTGATATTTCAAACAACTTGTAAAATGATTGACAATCTTATTTTTTTTCATTGACAGCTAAAGAACTAGCCTAAGATTAACCGGTGAATAGCGGCTCCTCACTGGTGACAATATGAACTAATCTTTTTTCAATGTTGTGCTGGTCAGTTTCAATTCTAATCGTTAATTTGGTTAACCACTGGTTATACAAATGTGTAAAAATCGGCAGTAGTCCAAATCTCTGGCGCATACCGTGAATATTTTCTGATTGAGCGACCATGATTTACGGAATCTACTATGAAACACCCCCGCCATTGGTTGAGATCATTTCTGTTCATCATTCGAATCAAGGTTAGAATTGAAACATTTAAGTTGTCGAACGCAGCCCTTAGGCTCGACTTGGCAACATTGGAAAAATGGTTAAGGTTAAACGTCACAGCAGATCTAATAAAACAGAGGAAGTCAATATTTTTGGAAGGTAACAAGGTAAATATTCTGCATAATTATTCAAGAGAAATGTCTGGAAAGCAAACAAGTCGTCGACAAAAATGGAGTTTAGAAAGTGTAAAGTATGTATAAAATATCTTACTAATAGCCAAACATTTAATACTAAATTGATCTATTTAATATGGGCTTTATTTTTGATTGTTTTTTGTTCAAGTTAATACTTAGTTATCATTAAATTTTAAAACTATTCTATTATAGGATTAAAGATCTAGCAGATCATCTTTCGGCGCCACCTGCCTATTCTTCAGCAGTTATAAATGGTAATAGCGAAGTTTCGAAAAAAACTGATGTATCTCGATTAATTGCAAAAAAATCCTGGGACTTAGCACTGGCTCCACTTAAGCAAGTACCTATGAATTTATTTATATCATACATGGCGGGGAACTCAATATCAATTTTTCCTATAATGATGGTTGGAATGTTGTTAATGCGACCAATTCAAGCAATTTGGGCAACAAAGAGTACATTCAAAATGATGGAAACATCTAGTGCAATATTGCAAATGACTGTATATATTTTTGGAAATTTGGTCAATGTAGGATTAGCTCTTTATAAATGCCATAGTATGGGCTTATTACCTACTCATGCAAGTGATTGGTTAGCCTTTGTCGAACCTCCAGTAAGAAATGAATATTTGGGTGGAGGAGTAATACTACAATAATTTGTAATACTTGTATTTTAAATCTAATTTATATAATTTTATATTAATAAAGAAAGTAGAACTTTTATGTTTTTCTATATTTATCAGCAAAGTCTTTTAGCTTTTCATACAGTGCTGTAGGATCATCAGCTTTAGGAATCTGTAAAAAATTAACTAAATAAGTAGAGTAAAACAGAGAATAAGATAAAATATCCTATTTTTAGGAATACAAGAATACAAAATAGATGTTGATATTTTTCTAAAAGTTTCAAATATTCCTGATATTAATATTTCTCTTTCAATACCATTGTCATAGATATTGATATTAAAAGGAATATTTTGTGGTACCTAATAAACTCCAGTATACTCGATGTTCAAAATATTTTCTGTTGAAATAAAAACTATTATCTTTGTGCTTTAAGTACATTGTTATTTTTTTTCTTTCTATACATTTAACAATACATATAATTTTCAGTTGTTTCTATTTAACTCTAATACCTGTTTTTATTGTTTTGTTCTATCAATTTATGGTTATGTACAAACTAACTACTCTAATTCTTAAAATTGACCACTGAGACCTTCCATACTTAAACTAACACTATCAAGTATTAATTTTAAAGCCGAGCTCCAACTATTTTTGGAAGCTTAACATCGTTTTTGAACTTGTATTTAACTGATACTAACACTTGCAAGTACCTACACTTCTTAAGTAAGTAATAGGTGACATCGGTACTTCCTAAAAATATATTAAATGAGTACAAGTATCAATACCTTTTGTCTTGCATCCCTGTCTATTCTAGAATAAATCACTTACATTATAATTTTGGCTTATATAAATCCCTGTGTAAACACCAACTAAGAAGGATATCTACAAAAAAAAGTTGTATAAATAAATATTAATTAGTAAAAATTCAAGTCTTACAACTCCTTTAAACATTGTTAAAGATGCTTTATTTTGGTCGGTCTGGTCCAATATTTCAATTTCAGTAATATTTTACAAGGTTGTAGTCGATGTCAATCTTGTGTTAGAAACCGTTTCGATCATACATCGGTAGGCTATCGCACTAATACACCAAAAAGCTTGCGGTTTCCTAATGCACACAAGAGTGCTTCCATCCTTTGTTAACAATATGCAATGAGATGCTAATACCACAGTAAACCGAATACAGTAGCGAAAGTGAGCTCCAAGTTGGTGATGAGATTTTGATGGCACGTGCGTCGACGGGTCCCTCTTTCAAAATGTCCGATCTTAGAATGTGTCTTTTGAAACGTGTTGGGGATCGTTTCTTAATATGACCGTAGTTTAGGTGAATTTAAAGCTAGAAGAAAGAGAGAGTTTGTGTTAAAAGAGAATTAAAAACGTTTGTAAGTGAAGAGAATCAAAAAGGTTGACAAACAATTTATATAATCATGGGGAAAGGAGGTTATTGTTGTGCCGTTAACAATTGTAAATATAATTCAAAAATTATACCGGGAGTGACTTTCTTTTTCTTCTCCAAAGATGTTGAAAGGTAGGTGATGTAATGAAAGAATATCAATTGCGTAAGAAATCCTACGCGGATAAATTGAATAACTTTGAGCAGCTATTTAAAAATACCATAGGTATACCGGTCTGTTCGGTAGTCCAAACTTTCTTTCTTATGTGCCTGTGTATTTTTTTATGATTAATAAACAATCCTCCAAATTCTGGTTTTAAGAAAGATTTGTTTTTATAAAACTAGGAGTATTCAGTTACTTTTTATTTAAAACTATTTATATTTTTTTAAATTGTAAATAAAAAATACTTTTTTCTAAAATGTGTACTCGCCATAGGCTTCTAGATTAAAAAGGGTATTTAAATCGCACTGATAAAGTTACATTTCAAAACATATCTATTAGACTGGCTACAAAAAAAAAATTTGAAATTCGTCGGACTTGCTTGAAGATAATTTTACCTGTGAGAACAGAATACTCCATGTGTCATAACACGGGTAGAGATCCTTATAACAGTAGGATTTTATTGATATTACAATGAGGCACAATCAGGCCCAGAAACATTCAATTTGTATTCGAACATAAAATTCCTTGCTGAATTCAAATATGTTTTTAAAAATTTGAGTTCCAGTTTCAGTTTTTACTTTTAAGCCTTATAGAGTTCCAATAAAGCGTTGGGGCCAAAATCTGATATGCCTATTCAATTCCCTGGAGAAAATGCTAAAACTTTTGTCTACAATATTTTTTTTGAAAATGCATTCCTGTCAAGTTTTTCACTTGTATTCATCTTTTTTCTAACAAAGCGCTCCATTATTTTTATTTTTTTTTATATTACTCACGCCGCATTAACTTGTCATTTTATTAAATTAAAAATTTTTAAACGTTTGTATAATATCTATAATTCTGAATGATAAAAATTTGTACAGCAACATTTCTATTTAAAATCTCCTGCTGGTCCCCTTTTTAACATGGTAGATAGCCACGTGACCTCTTGAAAAGTGAAACTGCGGTTACTCCTGCGTTTTGCTACTGTATTGGATTTACTGTGCTAATACATTTCATGCGCAATAGTTGTTTCCATGGCAAACCCCAATACGTTGGGTAGAGTTCGGTATAGTATATTTTCACTGGACGCACTCTGTAAGCTTTATCATCTACTTTATGTACTTATGTTAATTTAATTCAGTGTAGCTCCTAATTAGGATATCAATACGGTGTTGAAATAGTAAAAACAATGGTAATTTTATAGTTATCCTATGTCTAGCCGATTTTCGCAAATTTTTTTAGGATAGACAATTTTGAGACGAAGCTTACGAATATGAAAACGAAACTTGGCAGCAAGGCTTACGTTTCGGGATATTCCCACAAACCCACGTCTTTCTTTGAAGTCGGCCTGTCACTTATTTGGAATTTTCCCTCTTACAATGATATTCTTTTACCTAATTTTTCGATTTCAGCACGAAATTTACTCTTCTTTTTTTTGACAAAAATTACGGAACTTATTTTTTTCTTAGTTTTTCAATATATTTGAAACGAAATGCAAATAATATAAATAATCTTCAACCTTGACCCTTACGTCATTTAATGCGTCGTTGCCAAAGTTACAAAAAAGCTAATAGTGTCTTATTTATATATTATGAAGAAATTTAAAAAGAAAATAATAACACGAAAATAAACTGAAATTTTGTGAAATTTTCTGAAATTTATTAACTCGTGTCATAGGTAGGTAGTATTTCGTTTAGACTTGTATTTCCATTAGGAAGGCAGAACGACATTTATTAAATGCCTAAAATATATTTAAAGATTTTAGTATTGAGGGTCGATGTTAGGCTTCTGCTTCTTGGACTGCCTATCCATCATTATTGAATGTTGGCGATTATATATTCATATGCTTGTCTATTGCTGTATGGACTAGGTCTCCGATGGTTCGTAACCCTGTCCACTCCCTTACATGTCGCAGCCAAGACGTCTGCATTTTTCCTATTCCGTGCTTTCTCTTTTATTTTTCCTTTCACAATCAGTTGTAGTAGGCGGTATTTTGGGTTTCTCAGCATGTGTTCAACATATGCTATCTTTCTTCTTTTTAAATTGATCACGATTTATCTGTCCTTGTCCATTCTTCTTGAGATATCTTCATTCGTTCCTCTGTCAGTCCATGGTACTCTCGACATTCTACGGAACATCAACATTTCGAATCCTTCCAACTTCCTCATTGATAAAGATTGGAGTGTCTAAGTTTCCTTTCCGTAATATAAAACGGACCATACGTAACACCTAGTATAGCGCATTCGTAATGTGTCAAGTATCAAGCTTGAGTCCTACTTTGGTGGGTGCAGTACATTCCGACCTAAAAACATACAAACACAAAAATATCAGTAACGTAATCACGACTCACGTAATAATATATTAATATATATTATATAATTTTAGTTAAATTTTCTAAACGAAAATATAAATAAATAAATTTGAAATGATTTCACAAATTTTAAGTAATTTTTTGGTTTGTTTTAAAATGTTATTAACTTGCTATTAATTTCTAACAAAACATGAGAATAGATTTAATGCATATTTCACTTTAAACAATGTATTTATTAATCGAATTGATTCTGCCTTTACTTGGTAGAACTCCATAACAAGTAAGTATACTGTAAATCAAACACTTGTTTATTAAATTCCACTTTAATGAACTAATCAAAAAATTTTACAAATTTTTGACATGTTTCGCTATCACTGTAGCTTTTTTCAAGAATGAATGCTCCAAAGTGGTTCTTAAAATTAACATTTAACAATGGTTAGGCGTTAACGTCTAATTGACCATTTAGTAGAACACTTGTGGTTTTCAATTTATTTTTTTCGGGGGATTTCAGCAGATTAAGTTTGGCGTCTTTATTTACGGAATACACCATAATATATTTATATATATATATATATATATATATATATATATATATATATATATATATATATATATATATATATATATATATATATATATACACACACAACACGTAGGCTGAACAGTTTTTGGTCTAGCTACTTAAAACACATTTTTTTTTGCAAAATTCGACTTTGTTCATCAACATGGTCTCCTTCAAGAGCGATAAAATCAGTCCAACGCTTTTCTAACATTTCCATATCTTCTTGTACAAGGATTTGTTATTGTCTTCAAAATAGGCCTCAGCTTCAGCGATAACTTCTTCATTGGAACCAAATCTCTTTCCCACGAGCATTTTTTTCAGGTCTGCTAATAGATAATAATCGCTGAGAGCCAAATCTGGAGAATACGGTGGATGAGGAAGCAATTCGAACTTCAATTCATGCAGTTTTGCCATGATAACCATTAACTTGTAACACGGTGCATTGTTTTGATGAAAGAGCACTTTTTTCTTGTTCATTTGGGGCCGTTTCTTTGCGATTTCTGCCTTTAAATGCACCAATAAATATAATATTCGCTATTGATGGTTTTTCTCTTCTCAGCATAGTCGATGAAAATTATTCCAAGCGCATCCCAAAATACAGAGGTCAATACCCTACCCCTTTCACCGGCTGCTGTCCACTCAGCTGACTGCCGATTTGATTTCGGTGTGTAGTGGTGGATCCATGTTTCATCCATTGTCACATATCGCATGAAAAAATAATTTTTATTGCGCTTAAACAGGTCTAAACAGCGCTCAGAATCAATACGTTGTTGTTTTTGGCCCACTGTGAGCAAACGCGGTGCCCAGTCCGAACAGAGCTTTCTCATGACCAAAAGTTCACGCAAAATATGACCAACACGTTCTTTTGATATCTTTAGGGTGTTAGCTATCTTATGCAATTTCACTTTACGGTCATCCAAAGCAATTTTGTGGATTTTTTTAATGTTTTCCGGTAAAATCACCTCATTTGGGCGTCCAGAGCGTTCAGTTTCATTTGTATTTGTACTGCTGCGTTTAAATTCAGCCTACCAGTAAATGATGAGTGATATTCCAGGGGCAGAGCCCCCGTAACATTTATCAAGCTATTGCTTTCGAAATTCGATTTTTTCAATTGTTTTTAAATATTAAAAGTAGCGTCACTAAAACCACTGTAACTTGTAAACTAATCGTCGAAATGTCATGAAATTTTGACACGTATCGTTTGAAGCTTGTTGTTGTCAGTAAGATCACAGTATCGAGTAGCAGCGGCAGCAAGAGCTCTAGAAAATACCAAATGAGATTTTGCGGAACGTCGTGCAAATTCATTGTTAGACGAACGGATTGAAACGCCGGAATATATATATATATATATATATATATATATATATATATATATATATATATATATATATATATATAGGGTGTTATAGAAATCACTGCTTATATTGAAACTGGTAAGTCGTCCGGTCATGGTAGAAACACATTCAACATATTGTTTTCAAATTTTAGAAAAATTAAAAAAAGGTCAAAACTGAATTTTACCGCCAAACCAACCCGCACCTGAAAGACCGTCATTGTACGAACTAGCTCAGGCACAGGCATAATGTGCCTGTGCTGTCCGTATAGTGCCCTTGCGTCAAATCTCACCAATACTGGGAATGGTACCTTCTTGTTAACAATCGGTCATATTGTTTAGTTGTTTTGTTTACTAGTAAAGGAGAGAATACAATATCTTCATTTTATTCATTTATTTCTTTAGGGTCGATTTAAGGTGAATTTTCTGCAATCGGAGAAGGCAGTTCCAATATATACAGTGGTTTCCGTAACACCCTATATACATACATATATATATATATATATATATATATATATATATATATATATATATATATATATATATATATATATATATATATATAGTCGACACTGTTTATAGTGAAACTCTATATAGTGAAAAACTCTTTATAGTGCAATTTTACCAATTACCAATATAAAATACATACATAGCAATATATACGGATTTTTTCTTTATATAGTAAAAAACTTTCTATAGTGAAATTTCGGTCAACATTTTGGTCTTTCACTATATAGAGTGTCGACTGTATATATATATATATATATATATATATATATATATATATATATATATATATATATATATATATATATATATATATATATATATATATATATATATATACCATATATACGTATATATATATATATATATATATATATATATATATATATATATATATATATATACATATGTATATACATATATATATATATATATATATACATATGTATATATGGTGTATATATATATATATATATATATATATATATATATATATATATATATATATATATATATATATATATATATATATATATATATACACATATTCAGTTAAACAGTTGTCATAATGAGAGACTCTCATAATGAGTTCAATATTTAAGTTTCGGTTTTTAGGGAAGTTGGCTATGTCCTAGCTTACTTGGCCTATATGTGTAATTAGACTATATTTTTGTTGGGTTTCTTTATGTATAGGGAAAACCAAATTTATTTTTGTACAGTATCCTATTTAGTATTTTTTTTTCTATTATGTGTATGTATCTATTATTTATAACAATCTGCTTAGTGATATTTAGTTCTTTTTGAAAATTAAATGTGTTTACCGGGACTGATAATAACCATACTGTGAAATGCTGCCAATTTATGTTGTACTGGGTAGCATGTATTGCTATGTTTATGCATGTTGGTTTGTAAAAAATTGTGTTTTTCATGTTCTCTTGATATTGTTACATCAAGAAAATTTATTGAGTATTCTATTTTGTTTTCTATCATAAATTTTATATCGGGGCGGGGGTTGCTCCTGTGCTGTTGCCTTCCTACAGTCCTCGGGATGGTCAGTTGCACTACCAGCTGCTCTGTCAGTTGGTTTGCATTCTCCAACAGTTTTTCAGCAATTGTTTCTACATTGTCACGATGGTTTTTTAACAAACCCACGATTCGATCAATGTGCTCCGAGGCTTTAACCAAGTCAACGGTTTTTAATTGCAAAGCATTTACGACAGGTTCTAATACTGCAGAATACTTTGAGATCACAAGCATAGCCACCAAGAATGATGATCTAATGGCTGCTGAATGAAGCTGGAAGGCACTTTTGCGACTGTTAGTATTTCCTTCTACAGAAATCGTTTCTAACGCTTCAACAATCTCTTTGAAATATTCTTTAAAAATTTTAATGCTCTTATATTGCTCCGACCATCTCGTGCTACTCAGTCGTGGAATATTTGGAATGAGTTTTCTCCTCGGAACTGATTCCCAAAAAACATAATGATGTCTTTTAAAGTCGCCATATTGTTTCGAATTTCGGATATTAAATTGAGATCATTCACTATAACATTGAGTCTATGCGATGAGCAATGCGTTTATATACTTTTCTCTTAGTATGGTATGAATCCCACCTACGTTGTCAGTCATTGTAGAACAGCCATCGAAATCTAAATGCACGCAGGTAGAAGCCTATTCAGTAATAAACTCATCTATTGCCTTTGCATTTCATTTAGAAGTTAAGTGCTTCTAACCCAATGAAACCAACCAACTCTTCTCGAGTTTTATTCAGCTTCAAGTCATAAAAGTGGAAGCCTATAGAGATCTGCTCTTTGTCTAATATATCAGCAGTTTTGTCAGCAATATACTGTACACATATGCTTCTTTGGTTCTTTTAACGATGTGCTCCCTAATCTCACTGCCACATAAATTGAAATAATCAATTTTGAATTTAAGGAGATCGATAGCTTGCATTTTTCCTAGCATTTTGACTGTGTCGTTTCAATGATATATCTCCAGCGTCAATACGAAGGCAACACAGGTCTTCAAACACTCCTTCATCTTGATGCTTTCCCCTTAGCGGTAAATCATGAGTGCCAGAAAAGGCAACACAAGATATGATCGAAGATATTACTTTCCTGTTTTCTTCCAAAACTTTATGGTTCAATTTCTGTACCTAAATATCAACAGGGACATCATAAGTAAATCTCCTAGCTGATTCAGTTGCTGAAACATGCCACCGATGAAAATACTTGTTATCACTTTTTCTGTTAAAATAACTTTCGCATCTAATCTAAATTAAAACAATATTTAATTTAATTAATAAAAAAATTTGGGCGCTTAAAATCAACTAAAAATGTTTGTCTTTTTTGACTATGAACTCTTTTCTCTTAGTCGAAGCTTATTCAAGGACGGCATAACGAGTTTTAGAAAATATCCCCCAATAAACAAAACATCACCCACAAAAGTTATATAATCAAACGCAAAGATATAATCAAATGGGTTCGTTAAGATATATATATTTTTCACTTTTTTACTTCTATTTTACTTGCTAAAGGGAAGTACTGTATTTGTGAAAAAATCATCTTCATGTTAGGGTCACGAAAAATATAATCTCGCATTACCATAGATCTGTCGGTTTCTCTGTCTGTCTCTTGGCATGGTATCTCTCGAATGAAAGGGGATATCTATTTCAAATTTACTACACACAAAGGAGGAATGAAACGTATAATTTTTAGGGAATATTGCGAAAATGGTGAAAAGAGGGTTCCATATCATTTTTCTTAGTTTTGAGTTTACATAATAAATACATTTTAATCATAATTAGTTAAGTAGGTTGCTTCGTATATACAGTCCCTGGCCAAATTATTAGACGCACTGTATTTTTTTTAGTAATTTTATGTTTCTTAAGAGTTTTTATGCAATAATGGTATATTTAAACTACAATATTATTGATTTTTATTTAAAAGAATTGTTGTAGAGTACATATTTGTATTTATTTTTAACATATGGCAACACTGTGTTGACAAAGTGATACATGAACGTAAACAACTACAAACCTGTATCAGTCGCTATCGGAATCGAGTCAGGTACGGACGCGTTTCTGTGGCTTTATGGACTGTGATTGTTTGTTTAACAGTTTTATACTACTCAGTTATTAGTTTATTTTGTATGCAGTGTTTTAAAAAAGTAATTGGACTATTTTCATTATGGGTAGAAAAGGCGATCTTTCACCACGTAAAAAAGCTGAAGTGAAGGCCCTTGTGATTGCGAAAACATTTACAAACCGAGAAATATCACGAAGATTGGAGGTTTCTGAAGCTAGTGTACGACGCATAAAAAAGAAAATTGAGTCAGGGAAGGAATTAAGCCCGAAAAGAAAGAAAAGATGCGGTAGAAAACCAATTTTCACTCCACGGTCAGAGAGATGTTTGAAGAAAATTTGTGTAGAAAACAGATTTGCTACCACAAAGGTAATAAAATCACAACTCCAGGATGCTAGCTTAAATGCTTCTGAGCGCACTGTTCGAAGAAAATTGAAAGAATTAGATTTTAAGGCCTGTAGCCCCGCCAGGAAGCCCAAGTTAACAGCTGCAATGAAAGCAAAGCGCCTGAAGTGGGCCAAACAATGGCAAGACAAAGATGTGGACTTCTGGAGATCGGTAAGATACAGCAATTTAATCAATAATTTATACATTATTATCATTTTCAGTTAAATAAAGCAAATAAACATGGAAGTTTATATATTTTTCCTATTTTTGACAGGTCTGCTTCAGTGACGAAAGCACATTCGAAATTTTGCAGAATAAAGCTCAGTATGTGCGTCGTCGTCATGGAGAAAAGTTTCATCCTGATTGTGTCGTCCCGACGGTTAAACATCCCACCAAAATGATGATTTGGTCAGTCATCAGCGGCAAGGGCACTGGACGTCTGTACGTCGTCAAAGGAATAATGAGGCAAGATCAGTACAAAGAAGTATTACAAAATCGGTTGATTCCGCAGCTCAGAGAATGGTTTCCAAATGGGGAACCATTCACTTTCATGCAAGATGGAGCTCCCTGCCACACTGCTTGGTCTGTTAAAGCTTTTTTGGCAGAAAAAAATATCCCTCTGTTGGATTGGCCGGGTAATAGCCCCATTGAAAATGTGTGGGAGCTGATGAAAAGAGAAGTGGCTAAAGATGTGATTACCAACAAAATCCAGCTCCTAGAAAAGATTATTCATGTGGGGAATCATCATCCTCAAATGCAGGAGACAGTACAATCTTGCATTGATAGCATGCCGAGCAGAATTAAAGCTTTGATAGCGGCTAAAGGTGGCTCAACTAAATATTGACTTTTACTAACATTAATTTCACTTTTCTTTAAAACTTAATAAACTTATGCTTTTCTAAATTAATGCTGTTTTATTTATGTCAAATAAATAGGTAATTGATTGGATAATATAAAAATAAAAAACAAATCAATTTAAAATAATAAAACGGTACAATATCACTCGGTAATTAATATTTTACATGAAATCTTGCAGTGCGTCTAATAATTTGGCCAGGGACTATATATATATATATATATATATATATATATATATATATATATATATATATATATATATATATATATATATATATATATATATATATATATATATATATATATCGTATTATACTCGTTTTAAAAGATTTTTGGAGTCGATGAATCTTAAAATTCTATTATTTTTTCATTAATTTCAATTATTTGTAGTTAAACATTTAGAGGGTTAATAAGGTGGTAGTGGTATAATCCGTACTTTTTGGGTGTTTTTGAATCAAGAAAATTGTTATTTTAAATTTTAGTAGAAATAGCATGTAGCATCTGTCTATGAATACCTATCTTTCAAAATATTGTGGTGTTATGATTAAGTTATTTATGAGCATGAGAAAGTCAAATTCCATTCTTATTTTAAAAATACGTCAGTCAAACGAGATAATTTAACGTAATTAACTAATATGGTCATGATTCACTCTAACACACGGCCATATATGCAAATATGTTTTCTCAAAAATCGACTTCAACTATTTTTTCAAAAAGCGGGTTGTCAAAAATTACGACCATTTATAGACACTTGTCTGCTGTTTGTATATATATATATATATATATATATATATATATATATATATATATATATATATATATATATATATATATATATATATGTAAATATATATATATATATATATATATATATATATATATATATATATATATATATATATATATATATTTATATATATATATATATATATATATATATATATATATATATATATATATATATATATATTTATGTATATATATATATATATATATATATATATATATATATATAAATATGACCTTGGCGAAAAATCGATTTCGAGAGATTAGCTAAGATACAGGAACGACACGTGTGCGGAAAAAGCGATTCACGTTGTTCTTCAATCGCTGTAAATTGTACTCGGTGGGAAACACAGTCCTGGGTAAATTATTCCAAAGGGATGATCTTCTCCATATAAAAGACTACTTGAAAAGCGTTGGATGAGGAATAACAAGCTGAACCTCATACGGATATGAAGTATTAGGGCGACGTGTATTTTTAACATGCACCGCTCTGGAAGGAATTAAGCGGGCCACATCCTTCGAACACTTTCCATGAAAATACTTGTAGAAGAGGCTCAAGTCGCCAACCATTCTTCGATGTTCCAGCGAATCAAGGCCGCCGGTCAGTTCCGGGTCTCCAATCAGACGAACAGCTCTTCTCTGAATAGAATCCAACAAATGCAACGTATGTTTGGGAGCGGAGCCCCAAACATGGGAGCATTATTCCATAGTTGGTCGAATTTGAGCTTTGTAAAGAATTAACAGTTTTGGAGTGTAAAGCTTTCTGGTTCGAAATAATATTCCCAACTCTTGAGAAGCTCTCCTTGCTATCCCTGCGACATGTGCATGCCAGGGCATATTTGCTCCCAAATTAACGCCCAACAATTTGAGTGACGATGTTAGAGGAATGGAATGCCCCGCCATAACTATGTCGAATTCAGCAACGTTAACTTTTTTAGAAAAAACTGCCACCTGGGTTTTTGTAGCGTTAAATTCCACTTTGTTACTGTCACCCCAAGATAGAATTTCTTCCAGGTCTTTGTTAAGTTGAACGACTTCCCGGTGTCTGCGGATATTCGTCTGAGTAGCCGATGTCCGAGCATTCAAAGTGAATGAAGAGATAAGCGTACTGTCATCTGCAAGTCTGTAGATTTGGTTTCCAGTCTTTTCCAGCAGATCGTTAATGTACATGAGAAAGAGAGTAGGAGATAGTATGGAGCCTTGGGGCACACCGGCCTTGATAGTGAAGGTGAAAGAAATCCGTCGACTGCCACTCGTAAAGAACGCTCTCTGAGGAAACATGAGAGCCACAAACAGAACTTTTCAGACATACCATAAGAGCTTAGCCAACAGTCCATCATGCCAAACGCGGTCGAATACCTTGGATATGTCAAGAGCAACCGCACGAGATTCTCCAAAGTTTTCAGTTGCGTTGTTCCAAATATGTGTTACATAAGTCAAAAGATCTGTTGATCCATGTTTACGAAAGGTGATCGCTAATAATGTTGAATCATTCAAGATATTTTAGAAGATTCTGATTGATAGCCTTTTCCATGACTTTTGATATTATTGAAAGCAGTGCGACTGGTTGGTAGTTATTTGGCAAAGTCTTCTTGCCTTTTTTAGGTATCTGCTGAAGTGTGGCACATTCCCAGCAGGAAGGAAAGATTCTCTTTCTGTAGGATAGGTTGACAAGTTTACAGAAAACTGGTTACTCAAAAGACTACAATACACAACTTAAAGGATGAAAATGGAGAACATGTGAAAGATCGAGAAAAAATGACACACATGATTCAAACATACTATCAGAACTTGTACGAACAAAAAAACTGCCCACCAAATGATCTCAAAAAACGTCGAAATAGAAAGATAATCAATGTCAACTTAGAAGAAATACCAAAGATAACAGATGAAGAAATATTAACAACACTAAAAACTATGAAAAACAATAAAACACCAGGACCTGACAGAGTATTAACAGAATTAATGAAAGAGGGGGGAGACTTGGTGGTACAGGTCCTAAAACTCTTATTAAATGTTTAGAGGAAGAGAAGATACCAGAAAATTGAAACAATTTTACTTTTTAAAAAAGGTGATAAGACTAAGTTAGACAATTACCGTCCAATATCATTACTTTCACAAATATACAAATTGTTTACCAAAATAATAATTAATAGATTGGAAAACAAGCTGGAATTAAACTAATCGGTAGAACAGGCTGGCTTCAGGAAGACTTTTAGTACTTGTGATCATCTCTTAACTATCACAACTTTACTAGAGAAAGCAACAGAATATAACTTAAACTTGCACCTGGTATTTATAGATTATCAAAAGGCTTTTGATAGTATCGAGAGCTGGGCCGTCGAAAAAGCCTTGTATAACAGAATAGACTATAGGTATACTCAGCTCATAAGCGCAATTTACAACAAGGCTCAAAGGATAGTGGGATAGTGGAATCGGATAGTAAAACAAATCCAGTACCTATCAAACGCGGAGTACGACAGGGAGATTTCATGAGCCCAAAACTATTTATAGCAGCATTAGAAGAAGGGAAAAAAGGGGATCAGTATCAGAAACAAAAGTTAAATCATCTGCGTTATGCTGATGATGTAGTGCTAATATCAGATAATTTTGATGACATACAGGTAATGATTACTGAACTACAAAACAAATCAGAGAAGGTAGGATTACTGCTAAATAAAAATAAGATAAAAGCTATGACAAACGAAGACAGTCTACGAGGCTTGAGTATAGAGGGCAGAACCCTTGAATACGTAGATGAATATATCTAGCTAGGGCAAGTAATAAAGTGAGGAAAAGCAAATAAAACAGCAGAAGTACCAAGAAGAATCCGACTGGCATGGACAGCATTTGGCAAACAAAGGAAAATACCAACCAACAAAAATATTCCTCTGAAACTAAGAAAGATGGTATTCGATCAATGCATTTTACCGGTTTTTACCTGCGCGACCCAGACATGGACATTGACTGGGAAGATGATGGACCAACTGAGTAAAACACAGAGAGCAATGGAATGCTATATTCAGCATTACAAGACAGCAGCAGATTACAAGACAGAATCAGAAACGACCAAAGTGATAGACGTAAAAAAAAGGGTAGCAGGTTTGAAATGGAGATGGGCCGGTCACACAATGAGACAACAAGATGAGAGATGGAATAAAACAATTTAAGAATGGAGGCCATGTTTGGGACAAAGATCCAGAGGAAGTCCCCAAATAAGATGGAAAGATTGCCTATATATATATATATATATATATATATATATATATATATATATATATATATATATATATATATACACACACACATATATATATATATATATATATATATATATATATATATATATATGTATATACATATATATATATATATATATATATATATATATATATATATGTATATATATATATATATATATATATATATATATATATATATATATATATATATATAGATATATATATATATATATATATATATATATATACACATATATATATGTATATATATATATATATATATATATATATATATATATATATATATATATATATATATATATATATATATATATATATATATATATATATATATATATATATATATATATATATATATATATATATATATATATATATATATATGTATATACATATATATATATATATATATACATATATATATATATATATATATATATATATATATATATATATATATATATAGATATATATATATATATATACACATATATATATGTATATATATATATATATATATATATATATATATATATATATATATATATATATATATATAGGGTACTTTTATAATTAAATTTTTTGATCCGTACTTTTCTAGATAGGGTGGGTAAACAAGAGGTTTTTGGCCTTTTTTTAAAAATAATACAAAGACAGTGTGCGCAACTATTACATCACATGTATTTTGAAACTCAGGTTTTTACAAGCTTTTCCTTGACCCCCATTTAATGACCTGGTAAATTTTTTTTCTCACTTCCGATTTCACCCCCCAAAACTAATCTCTTAAGTCAAAGTTTGACTTTCCAAACTAGACGGCTGATTAGGCCTCCAATTCCTAGATTTATGCCAAATTTCAACTTTCAATGTCAAATACTTTCGGAGAAAAACGGGTGTGACAGACAGACGGACAGACACCGAAGTGATCCCATAAGTGTACCGTACGGAACGCTAAAAACAGACAAAGGCCAAGGGACGATTTCAAGGAACGCCTATTAATACGAACCTAAGATAAGACGGATAGGTCTAGTTTAGGCAGATAAAAAATATTCCGATAAAATACAATTTTTAAATGGTACCCTTAAAATTTATATATATATATATATATATATATATATATATATATATATATATATATATATATATATATATATATATATTTATATATATATATATATATATATATATATATATATATATATATATATATATATATATATATATATATACGTATATATATATATATATATATATATATATATATATATATATATATATATATATATATATATATATATATATATATATATATATATACGTATATATATATATATATATATATATATATATATATATATATATATATATATATATATATATATATATATATATATAACAAATACTGTGTGATTATTTAATTAATTTTCCAAACGATGTTAACTAGAAAAGGACTATTCCAAAATTGCCTAATGCCATTAAAAAATGGAATTTCTAAGCCACGTTTTCTTAGTAGAGTTATCAACGACATACGTACTTCTAACCATGAGACAATCGGTTAAGTTTTTAATACCGGGTTACAAAGCAGAAATACGTCAATGTGATAAACAAAGATAAAAGTTAACCCTATTTAGTATTTAATTACTTGTAGAAAATTTCACTTAAGTAATTGCTCTAATTTGTTTTGTTGGTTTTTTGTTTTATTTTTTTGTACAATACTTTTTAGAAGAGGCAATAAAAATGGATAGTTCTCTTACTAGTTTCGGTAAGAGTTAAATAATTATTTACACCTAATACTTAAATGATAAAATTTTCAGAATTAAGCGAAAGTACAGTAAAAATAGGAACAGATTCTGAAAATGGGTCCGACAAAAGCGAACCTATAGAAATTGTAAGTTATGGTGATGTTGAATCAGGTCCAAGTAATAAATCTGGAGAAGATTTTGATAATAATTTACCCGAAACAGTGACATTATTAACATATAAAGAAACTGGAGCAAAAGTTTACCTTATTGGTACTGCACATTTTAGTAAGGAATCACAAGATGATGTTGAAAAAGTAAATATTTTTATGACATTTTATTATTTCTTCTCATATACATTGCTAATTTATTAACAGCTCATTAGATCTAACAAATCATAGTTTTTAATGGGGCACTCAATCTGAAAGCAGATTCAAGATCTTAATTGGTCATTATTTTGTTTTTATTAAATGTAGATATTGGAAATTTGGACTGTAAAATCTACCCTTAAATTCGGCAAATTATTTGGTCGCCCCTTTCTATTGTGATGTAGCGTCATAAAAATTGAAATATACTGTATCTATCACTGAGGTGAAGCCAAAAATTAAGTTTTTTTTTACAAATTTTAAAGCAAGCTTTTTCTTCATGAAAGTGTTTCTTTCTCCTCTAATAATGGAGACATCTACCATAAAAAATTGTTACCTATGTCTTTTTCCTGTTTTTTCTTAAGTCAGCAAATATATTTTCATATCTATACTTTATGTATGTCTCAAGATGAATTAGAAATATTTTCATTAAAATTTTTTTTATTAACACTTACTTTACATTTTTCCTTCAAATTTGATCCTAATGGTTTGTATACAAGATGATATAAGGTGAATAAGCATTTTAATTTTTACAACTTTGATTCTTCGAATTAGACCTTATCAAACCAGACTGACTTTGCATTGTCTTCAGGGATTACTGCGAGATTAGAAGTTTGACCACGTCCTGAAAAACAAGTATTTATATCTGTTAACTGAACCCTGGTCCTGTGTAATATTTGGTTTCAAAATGAAATTTTATTTTACCACCAAGAATTTAAAAAAAATGCTTAAAGGAGATGTTTCTTGTCAGCATACAAAGATATCCTGAATATGAATAAATATTATTAAATATAATTAAAACATTTTCCCTGCTCTGTAAGTATACGAGGGCTGCCTTTTAAGTTTTTACAAACGACCACTAGATGGCACTATTGAGATGTGACATTACCTTTGTCATAAAATTTGACATTTGTAATTGTTAAAATAGTGGCAGCTTAGAAATTGGCTGAGTAGTTTGTTTACAGTGAGCGTTTAAAAAAACAGTTTTGTGGACAAATGGAAATATCACGTGAAGGTTTTTATTGGATGATTTTTACGATTTTAGTAAAAGCCTAACCCAACAACAACGCCTCGAATTGACTGTTTACAATTGGTTTGCAGAATTTCGTCATGGTCGTGCTTCTGTCAGTGATGAATTTCATGACTCTACTAAAATCGGTTGTTGTTGCACAAAACATTGATGCTGTGCACAACATGATTGAAAAGGATCGGCATGTGACTTACTGTGAGGTAGAGGCATCCTTAGGCATATCGAAGACTGCAGTATATTCGATTTTGCATGAACATTTAGCTGCTCCCAATTCGGCATAATTTGACCGAAACTCAAAAATAGACTCGTGCCAATTGGTGTAAGGAAATGCTGAAAAAACTCGACCAAGGACATGCAAAATCCATGCACAACATCATAACAGGAGACGAAACTTGGATATATTCGTACGAGCCAGAAACTAAGCAACAAGAACACCAGCACTTCCAAGAAAATCATCGCTTGTTTCTTTGGTTATACTGGACATGTTGCAACCATTGCTTTAGAGGATCAAAGAACAGTTAATGCTAAATGATATTCAACAATTTGTTTGGCAGAAGTCATTGATGAGAATGATGCGAGGGTAGATCACCTCAACAATATCACGTCGACATATGGCCTTCACCAAACTGTGGGGTTTTGTACAAGACAGAATTTCTGTTCAGACAATCTTTATACAAATATCTCCTGTGAAAATTTAAAAATCTCACCCTCTGACTTCACTGATCTCCCTGATCCTCCTGCTTGTTGATGAAATGCCATATGTCATCCCTGGATCACATTCGGGGTGGTACTAGAGTGAACTACAGACCCATCACGCAAGAAGGTCCATTTTGTTTGTACAACAGAATTGAATTGGTTGATTGGAGCTTCATTATGAATACTGTGGGTGGTGTAGATGAGAAGTCTAAGATGTTTATTGACATTCTCACTGATTCGATTGAGGAATGTTTTCCTCTCAGGTCCAGGTTGGTGTCGAGCAGAAATCGGGCTATTAAAGTCCACTGGTTCAACCAGCATCTTCAAGAAATGAGGGAGAGACTCAAATTGCTGGGTTTGTTGCATAAACAGAATCCAATCTTGGTTCCCAAAAAACTACTTGGTGACTACAAAAGCCAGTATAGGAAGGAAATATCAAATACAAAAAAAAAATCATATGATAATGTAGTGCTAGTGTTCATAAATAAACAAACTACCATATGGAAAATAATTAAATCAAATTCTAATTGCAAACCATATTGTCATATAACAAATCTGAGTGCCGAAGCCCTGAATAACTTTTTCATCAATATTGCAGAGGAGCCGACAATACTGTTGACTAACCCAGAAGTATCCTATAATGAATTTCTAACTAGGAATGTTCTGGGGAACGTTGAAACTTTTAAATTCGGTCAGATCACTAACAATATAGTAAGGGATGCAATTTTTGGATTGAAAAATTCACATAGGGATTCTATCAACACAAACATAAAAATCATCAAAACTCTGAAAAACAATTCTATACCCCTTGACTCATCTCATCAATCTTGGCCTGAGGGAGAACACTTCCCCATCAATGCTTAAAGTTGCCAAAGTTGTTCCTATCTTTAAAAATAAAGGATCAGCAGATGATCGTAATAAGTACCGCCTAAAATCCATTCTACCTGTTTTTTCCAAAATATTTGAATCAGTCATGAAAAATTAAATGACTGTATACTTTGAGCGCAACAACCTTTTTATGCAGAGTCCGTTCGGTTTTAGAACTAAAAGATCTACTACCCTGGCAGTAAATCGGCTTACCGAGTATGTGACGGAGGGACTTCAGATGGGATTGGATATCTATGCTTTGTTCTTTGACCTATCAAAGGCTTTTGATTGTGTTTCTTCAGAAATCCTTCTTTCCAAACTTTCATATTATAACTTTGATCCCTGTAACATAGATCTTGTTAGGTGATATCTTTCTAATCACTCTCAATATGTGAGCTTTAACATAGAGGTCTCTAGCGGACAGATTATCAAACCTGGGTTTCCTCAGGGGTCGGTCTTGGGACCGTTACTGTTTTTAATTTATATAAATGACATGCCTAATTATACAGATAACCCAAATTTAATCCTATTTGCAGATGATACCACCAGTCTGCAGCACTATCATCCTGGGGATCCAATACAGCAGACTTTTTCCGACATGCAGCATAACATAGGGGGCTGGTTCTTGGCAAATAAGCTCACCCTAAACCGTGATAAAACCGAGTCTGAGGTTTACCCTAAGAAATTCTCCATCTGATCTACCTACAAATGACTTCGTTAAATTTCTGGGCGTGTTTCTTGACCCTGGGCTCTCATGAGAGAAGCATGTCTCTGAACTGGCGTCTAAACTTTCCAGAATGATTTTCCTTATTCGAAGTTTGGCTAGAAATGTGTCTCAAGAGGTTCTCTTAATCGCTTATCATGCATATTTTGCATCCAACATGTCTTATGCTATTATGAACTGGGGACACTCATCGCATGTACAAAGAATTTTTCACTTCAGCGACGCTGCATTCGCGTCATTGTGGGACTAGGATATCGCGACTGTTGTTGCTATTTCTCTGAATTGGGTATATTGACTTTCCCCTGTGTCTACATATTCCAGTGCTTAACATTCATTAAACAAAATGTGAGGCTGTTCACTACCCGCGAAAATCTCCACAAGTACCCCACTAGAGGTAACCAAAATCTAATACCTAGCTTCCACAGATTAGCACGAACTTGCAGAGGCACCAACTACTATGGGATCAGTTTCTTTAATGCATTACTGGTGGCTGTTAGGGAGCTGTCGGACGAGAGCTTTGTCAGGAAGGTGAAATCCTACTTGATTGCAAGATCATTTTACTCGCTTGATGAGTTTTTGAATCATAATTTTAATGACTTTTAACCATGTAATTAATATGTCTTACCTTTTTTTTTCTCCGTTCATCTTGCAATGTTATTTTATTCTTTTGAAATGTTTTAATTGTTCGTTGACATGTCTTTGATATTTTAATAATTTTAATGTTTTAACATTTTAACAATTCTTTTGACTTTGTTATGACGTGTAAAAGCACATTGTGTACTTATTACCAATAAATATTTGATTTGATTTGATAAAATCTGGAAAAACAACTGAAAACGTCGCATCATTCTTCATCATGACAATGCCAGCTCTCACACAGCATGTCAAGCAAATAATTATTTGACGGAGAAAAACCTCGAATTAATGTCTCATTGCCCATATTCACCTAATGATTTCTTTTTGTTCCCGAATGTCAAGAAAAATAAGTGGACAACAATTTTGAGGTACCAACTTCAAAGTGGAAAAAATGTTTGGAGAATTGCTTGAAACGCATGCAAAACTGTATAAATCTTACACACGAATATTTTGAGAAAGAGTAAAACGATTTGTACCAAAAAGTTTTTTTCTTTCATTGTTTTTCTAAAAACTTAAACGGTAGCCCTCATACTCTTTACAGTTAACTCAAAATTTCATTATTTTCCCAAAAAAAGTTAAATTAGAAAATTATACCGAAAATCGCGTCGCGATGGCCTAGTATACAAAGAGTCTTTTATTTTGAATTCCTCGAGATCTTTATACGACACGTTCTCATATGTAGTTAGCTCCCGTAAAGCAATATTTTAGGAATTGTTTGGGAGACGCATTGACACTATGGGTGATATTTTACCCATTGACATCTACAAGACCTCTACTACGTATTTTCATTATTTTATTGATGTGAAGAGATGAAGCAAAGTTGCAGCAACATAAAGGTTCTTATCGTTACCTTAACTGTTATTTTGAGGGTCCATTCTACTTCTTGCCTATTTTCAAAGGCAATTTTTGGATTTTTTTTTTTGAAAAAACAAAAAAGTTAGGAACTGTCCTATTTTCGTATTTTATTTATTATACTTTTATGTATATTTAGTAATTTTTGGAAGTCAATTTTATTTATTCATAGTATCAGGCGGTCTCCCGGAGAAGGTCTTAAGAAACTTCCACAAGCTCAATTTTTTTTTGTTTTTAGAAAAACTCATTTAAAATTTTAAGTTTTCACTGATATTAACCTTTATATTTTGGTACTTACAGCTAGTTATACGAGTACATACGCGCCCCCTGATGACAGAAATGAAAAAATTAAATACCCGTACTACATACACATAATTATACAGAAACCGAAAAATCAAAAAAATCAATCTGACAAGTGGACCCGTAAATGGTTTTGAAATAATCACTTCACTTTTCCTTCCTACTTTACATCATTTTCCGAGTGATAGATGCTGCAAAATTTGATTCTTTCACTCCACACAGTGTGTTTTAATTGAGTAGACTGAAGGGAAGACATATCCTCTAATTTCTATTTTCAAGGGGTGTTGAAAGTTTGTACTACTGGATCCTAAAGAGCTCAGCAAAAATTTAATTTTTTAGTGTTCCGTACGGAAAACTTATAAGATCACTTCGGTGTTCGTCTGTGTGTCTGTCTGTCTGTAACACCCGATTTTCTCTGAAACTATTTGACATAGAAAGTTGAAATTTGGCACTAATATAGAAATTGACGACCTCATCAGAGCCGTGTAGTTTTGAAAGTGAAATTTTGACTTACGGGGTTAGTTTTGGGGGATGAAATCGGAAGTGAAAAAAATTTTTTTTTACCATGTCATGGAGTGGGGTGTCAAATGAAAGCTTGTAAAAAGATGAGTTCCAAAATATATGTAATGTAATACTTGCGCACAATTATTTTTGTATTATTTTTAAAAAAGTGGGAAAAATCGCTGTCCCACCTTATCTCGAAAAGCACTGATCAAAAAATTTTGAAAAAATTCAGGAATATTCTCTACAGGGTGTAGATTGAACGAAAATTGTCACGAGTGCATTACCTTTAATAATGCATCTGCTATATAAAAAAAAAATTCAAGGTCATCAGTTTTCACTAAAGATCGAAAAAAAAACTTTGTTGAAAACTCATTTAGGGATGTGTTTTGTGAAGTCACTGATTATTTTATACTTCCGTAACGAAAATTTTTATTTTAAAAGCAATCAACGTACGGAACACTAATTGCGCAAGTCCAACTTGCACTTGACCGGTTTTTTCTCGTCGGTGATGGAATTTACTTTAAAATCATAGTACTCTTTTGAGGGTATTTAAAAACGTAGAATGCGCTGCTATAGTCGTTGATCGTCATCATTTGGTACTTTCCGCTCTTAATTTTCATTTCTTGCTACGCCTATTATATATCACTATGAGGTACCGTCAAGTTGTAAAGTGTCAGATAATATAATTCGATATTTTTTTATTCCATAAGTCCGAAATATTATAAGAATTACGATAATATTACTACGAGCCGAAGTGCTAGACTCATCTGTCTGTTTTACCTAACATTCACGCATTATCCATAGCTAAGCGCACTGAAGCACTTTTTATGGACATAGCACCCGTGCTGTAGGCGAATCCCTAAAGCGCTACAGAAGCGACATGAGTGCGGAAAAAGCGATTCATGTTGGTCTTTAATCGCTGTAAATTGTACTTGGCGGGAAACACAGTCTTGGGCAAATCATTCCAAAAAGGGATGTCACACCGGGTTTTCTCCGAAACTATTTGACATAGAAAGTTGAAATTTGGTACTAATATAGGAATTGATGGCCTCATCAGAGCAGTGTAGTTTTGAATGTTAAATTTTGACTTAGGGGGTTAGTTTTGGTGGTGAAATCGGAAGTGAAAAAAGAAATTTTTTACTAGGTCATCGAGTGGGGTATCAAATAAAAGCTTGTAAAAACACGAGTACAAAAATATAGATCATGTAATACTTGCGCACATTTTTCTTTGTATTATTTTTAAAAAAAATGCGAAAAATCGCTGTCCCCCCCTTTACCATATCTCGAAAAGTACTGATCAAAAAATTTTGAAAAAATTCTAGAATATTCTCTACGGGGTGTAGATTGAACGAAAAAAAAACAAAAATTTCAAGGTCATCAGTTTTCAGTAAAGATCGGAAACAAACTTTGATGAAAACTTATTTGGGGTGTGTTTTGTGAAGTCACTGATCATTTTATATTTCCGTAACAAAACTTTTTATTTTAAAAGCAGTCAACGTACGGAACACTAGTTGCGCAAGTTCAACTTGCACTTGACTGGTTATTTTTAGAAAAAACTGCCGTTTGGGTTTTTGTAGCGTTAAGTTCTATTTGGTTACTGTCACCCAAGATAGAATTTCTTCCATGTCTTTGTTAAGTTGATGTCGGCGGATACTAGTACGAGTAGCCGTTGTTCGAGCGTTCAAAGTGAACGAAGAAATACGCATATTGTCATCAGCACAGCTGTAGATTGGATTCCTGGTCGTTTCCAGCAGATCGTTAATGTAAATGAGAAGGAGTGTAGAAGACAGTATGGAGCCTTGGGAAACACCAGCGTTGATAGTGAAGGTTTTAAAAAGAACTCCGTCGACTGCCATTTGTAAAGAATGCTCTCTGAGGAAAAACGAGAGACATAAACAAAACTTTTCAGGCATACCATAATAGCATAGCTTAGCCAACAATTCATGGTGCCAAACACAGTCAAATGCCTTGGAGATATCCAGTGCAACCGCTCGAGGTTCTCCAAAGTGATCAATTTGCATTGTTTCAAGCATGTGTTACATAAGTTAGAAGGTCGCCCATGTTGATAATGGCTTACGAAAACTATATTGATGGTCGCTAATAATATTCAGTCCAAGATATTTCAGACACTGCACACAAGTGGGGCCACTTCTCTTAACTCACGCACAATACTGAAAATTGCACTCGGTAAAACTTGCTCAAGCGTTTTGGTTACGGATTCGACCAAAAAGAATTATCTTGAAAATAAGAGTAATTGCTATAAGCTACTTCGTCTGCGGCTGTACATAATACTTGCTTTTTATATGTTTGCTGGTGTACAGAGGTAAATAAGTTAAAAATTTCTTTGAATAGATAGAACTGCAAAAATAATCCTAATTGATACCTAAAAGGCTGGTCAGGAAATAATGAATAGTTTTTTTAACACTAGACTTTTACTCTTTTGATTTTTATAGGTACTAACCGTACGTCCGTAACGTATGACTACGGTACTTTACCTTTGTAATTATTAAAATATTTTAGGTGATACGCCACGTCAAACCACAACTAGTAGTTGTAGAACTATGTCGTTCTAGAACAAGTATTTTGGAATTGGATGAAAATACGGTACTTGAAGAAGCAAAGAAAATTGATTTAGCAAAAATTATGGCAACAATTAAGTCTAATGGAGTCGTTAATGGTCTAATGTATATACTGTTGCTTAATATGAGTGCGCACATTACTAAAGAAATCGGAATGGCTCCTGGAGGTGAATTTAGAGTTGCTTATAGAGAAGTAAGCTTTTAATATTGATTTAGTATTATAACAGTGGTTATATATATGTTACTTAAATGTAGAAACTTTGTTATATTCTCTGCCCCTCTTCCCCTCCTCTCGCCCTCCCCTCCCCTCCCCATTTTATTGTCAATGTTAGCATGTGCGCCATATAACACCCTATAATTTTTATTTAAACATTTTTTTGATACACGGATTAATAAATGCTGTGGAATCATTATTCCATATATATGGAGCACCCTGTATGTGTATATATATATATATATATATATATATATATATATATATATATATATATATATATATATATATATATATATATATATATATATATATATGTACATATATATATATATATATATATATATATATATATATATATATATATATATATATATATATATATATATATATATATGTATATATACATATATATATATATATATATATATATATATATATATATATATATATATATATATATATATATATATACAGTAATACCCCGCTTAGCGCGACCCCGTTACGCGCGGTTTCACTATAACGCGAATTTCAAATTTCGCGCTCATGTAGTCATTAACTTCTCTATGGTCGCGGGGGGATCCCCGCTTTCTCTGAATATTCTCTTTGAAGAATTGGGAATTCCCTGTCCTTCGACTTTGTTCTATGGGGATTTCCTCGTTCGTTTCGTGTGTTCATTTGTTCCGTAATGTTAGTTCGGTCGGCTGGCAGTTTTGTTTTAATATTTATTGGAGATACATACATACATAATTTAACCCTACGTTAAAAATGCCGCCTGTAAAGAAAAAAGAGCGTAAAAGCGTCACTTTGGAATTGAAGATGAAAGTGTTAAGAAGAATGGAAAATGGAGGCAAAGCAACAATTGTTGGGAGAGATTTTGGACTCTCAGAATCGACTGTGAGAACGATTTATAAAAATCGGGAAAAAATTAAAATCTCCAGCGAAGGTTCAACACCTATAAGTGCAACAAAACTTTCTCGTTCGAGATCATCTATCTTAGAAAGAATGGAGAAATTACTGTCAGTCTGGATCGAAGATTTGAATAAGAAGAACACACCACTAAGTCAAGATCTCATATGCACAAAAGCAAAATCTTTGTATGAGATGCTGAAAACAAAAGAAGGAGAAGGGAGTGCCACTCCGACTTTTGCTGCCAGCAGAGGCTGGTTCCATCGGTTCAAGCAGCGTTCTAATCTTCACAATATCCACATAACAGGCGAGGCGGCCAGCGCGGACATTCAAGCTGCAGCTGAGTTTCCAGACAAGTTTCAAGACTTCGTTAGACGAGAGAAAATTCCTGCTTGTCTCATCTTCAATGTTGATGAGACCGCACTTTACTGGAAAAAAATGCCATCTCGAACATTCATTTCTAAGGAAGAACGTCAAGCCAGTGGTTTCAAAGCTGCGAAAGATCGACTAACACTTCTGCTGGGTGGTAATGCCACTGGTGATTTCAAACTGAAACCTTTACTAGTGTACCATTCAGAAACACCCCGTGCAATGCGAGGCACAGACAAGACAAGTCTACCAGTTGTGTGGCGATCAAACAGAAAGGCGTGGGTTACACGGGAAATTTTTCAAGAATGGTATTCTAATAGTTTTTGCCCATCAGTCAAATCATACTGTGACAGAAATGGGCTTGAACCTAAAGTTATATTACTCTTAGACAATGCCCCAGGACATCCAACCTCACTTGATACGCCCAGAGACTTAAAAGTGTACGTAAAGTTCCTTCCACCAAACACTACGTCAATATTACAACCTATGGACCAGGGAGCAATAGCAAACTTCAAAGCTTATTACCATCGCCGCACTTTTAGCCAACTAATTCATGAAACTGACGGGGAAGGAAGACAGTCTATGCGAGAGTGGTGGAAGTCATACAACATTATGAAGTCTATTCACAACATAGAAGAGGCTTGGAAGGAAGTTAAAATGAGTTGTATGAATGGGGTGTGGCGTAATCTTTGGCCAGATGTAGTGGAAGCACCTAGAAGAATTGTCCAGATGCAGAGACAAGTGCTTGAAGACATTGCTGCAATGATTGAGGGGTCTGAACTTGAAGATGTCACGGTAGAAGATCTCGTAGAACTTGTAGCAACGCACGACGATCCTATTAGCAATGAAGATCTGATCGAGTTACAGAATAATCCTATCTACGATGAGGAAGAACAAGTAGAAGAGAAAGTTTTATCTTCAGGGGAAATACAAAATGCACTTTCAAAAATTTATTCAGGTTTGGACATATTGCAGAGTATAGACAATAATGATGACCGTGTCTTGACCGTGTGTCAAACAATTAAAAACAGTGTTGGGTGTTATGAACGTATTTTACAAGAACGTAAACAAAACGTTACCCAAAAGACAATAGATGTATTTTTCCGTAAAAAAAATAAGAGTATGTATTGCATAAAGTGTTCTTAGAATTAAAGTGATTGATTAAAATGATTTGTATTTTTTTGTATTAAATTTTGACTATGTTTAATCATAAACCTCGATATACGCGAATTTCAGTTAACGCGATTTTTTTCGGAACGTATCCCTCGCGTAAAGCGGGGTATTACTGTATATATATATATATATATATATATATATATATATATATATATATATATATATATATATATATATATATATATATATATTTGTCAGTTTCTTCCGACTGGTTTTGACATCGAGTATTCTATCACTCAGCAACACAGTGTCACACAAGGTGTGGTACTACAAATTTATTATATGCCATAGAAGCTTAAAGCTAAAAAAAATTCACTAAATACACGGTTGAACGGTTAGATAATACTATTGCAACAACGCCTGTTGAGAAAGCTAACTTCTAATTCATATTCTACTGTTGATTGCTGGGGCAAAACATGATCAACTATTCCCAATGTGCAGGCAAAGATGACCAACATTGTCTTCAAACAGCGTATCATAAAAGGTGTATTAATAAAGTTCAATACCAAAAAAGCTTTTGGCATTGATGGAATACCCGCCATCCTCCTCCTTCCTAGTCCTACTACTCTAGCAAGAGTAGTGGTGTTATCTTTTGATTGCAACGATCATCCCACTCACTGAATCACGGTTCTGAGCGGCACGAATAGCTTCGTGCGTGGAATATCCTAGGAGCGGCTTCACCTGCTCTGCCCATCGATTAGGAGATCTTCCTCTTGGGCGTTTTCCCTTTATTTTTCCCTCCACCATAAGTTTTTCTAGATCGTTTCTTCTAGAGATATGCCCAAAATATTGCAAGTACGATTCGTTTATTTTGGTGGATAGACGATTCTTTATATTCAGTTGGTTTAGAATGGAGACCTTAGTGCGGTGCTGTGTCTAGGATATCCTCAACATTCTTCTGTATACTCATGTTTCAAAGGTGTTAATTTTTCTTCGAGTCACAATATTTATGGTCCAAGTTTCTGGGGCGTAGGTAGCTATGGGAAATACTAGTGCATTAATAAGTTTTAATTTGTTATTTTAAGATATTGCTGAGTCCTTCCAAATCTTGGTCAGTCTGGTTAGTGCATTTCGAGCTATGTTCGTTTTATTTCTTTATTGCAACCCCCTCTATTTGTAATTAATGATTCGGGGTCCCACCATAATACTCAAAAAAATGAGCGAGCGAACTAACAACAGTTTTTTGTCGACCTTTCGACTCATCCGACAAAAAAATGCTTGATAGAAGTCGAGTTATACGTCAAGCCTTCTGAAGTCGAGAAGTTTAAAAACTATTTTAGTTTTTAGTTATCAGTTTTCACAGAAATAATATGCAGAGGAGAGAGAGATGTAATTTATAGTGCAATCTCAATAAAAAAAATAATAATTTTATATGTTATGTATGTTTTTTTTTATATTCCAAAGTAAGGTCAAATTTTTTGGATGACGGATTCCTAGCCTGTCAAGCTTATTGAAGGTCCCTAAACATTTTCTCAGTCAGTGTCATTTTATCAAAGCTATTATTTCATCAAAAACAACTTAAATTCAAAAATTATGGAAGATATTACATGCAATGAGATGATATTGTACATCTGATACAAACACACAACATAAAGAGAATTTTATCAAGCGAAATCCTACCAATTTCCCACATGATGCAAACTTTTTCGTGGATAATTTCTTATATAAAATACAAAACTGATATCTGTCAATTATCTACTATTTTTCTTGCCATGTATTTTTTAGCGTTCCGTACGTCTCTGTCCGTCCGTCCGTTTGTCACATCTGATTTTTTCCGAAACTATTTGACATAGAAAGTTGAAATTTGGCACTAATATAGAAATTGTTTGCCTGATCAGAGCCGTGTAATTTTGAAACTTAAATTTTGACTTAAGGGTTGAGTTTTGGGGGTGAAATCGGAAGTGAAAATTTTTTTTTTACCAAGTTATCGAGTCTGTAAAAACACGAGTTCAAAAATATATATGATGTAATACTTTCGCACTCTTTTCTTGAAAAAATTCTGGAATATTACAAGGTGTAGATTGGTAAGTAAAAAAACAAAAATTTCAAGGTCATCGGTTTTTAACAAAGATCGGAAACAAACTTTGTTGAAAATTCATTTGGGGTGTGTTTTGTGAAGTCCTTGAGTACCTCCGTAACAATATTTTTTATTTCAAAAGCAATCAACGGACGGAACACAAATTGCGCAAGTCCGATCAACACTTGGCCGGTTTTTTTCTTTCCTACTACTGTTTTTTTTGCCTTTCAGGCAGCAAAGATTCCGAACTGTTGTGTCCACTTAGGGGATAGACCTATTGGAATTACCATGAGAAGAGCTTTGTCGAGGCTTTCGTGGATTCAAACCATTAAACTCGCCTGGCATTTATTGACTACTAAGGATCCGATAAGGTAAGTTATTGATTTTTTAATGTAGTTTTAGAATTAAGGTTGAGGAAGTTTATAGCCAGAAGAGTAGGTTAATCGTGGATCCTTTGTGTCATCTATTTTTTTTTTTGCTAACCTGCAACATAAAAAGCAAAGATATAAATATAAAAGTTTAAACTTTAGTAGGCCTTTGGCGAAATATTAATTTTTCTAAAAATCTTCGATAAAAATATGTTCAAAAATCACCGAGAGTTTATTTTGTCGTTAGATTTTAATTATCAATTTCCGAATTTAAATTTAACATGATAAAATTTACAATAACTTGTGTAGGTCTTCCTTGCGTGTTCACACTGAAAAAATTATGTGATTACCCTGGTCAAGTTATTTGCAAACAATTACATTTAGCATATGTCGGGTAATGGGGTTGATTCCCCAGCGGCTCTTTCTTTTTTTTGAACACGAAACTTGACTTTTCTGGCCCATTTCTTAGCCTTAACTATCGATATATTGTTAGCTACCGATAGTTATTATTCAAAAATAAAAGACCAGAGCAGAGGGAAAATTCCAAAAAGGGCCTTCTCTGCAGGTAAGTGATGATTATCGATAAATCGATTCTTATCGATAATTTTTGGACTTACCTAATCTTAATCTGTATATCGATAATTATACCACTGCTAATTCAGATTAAACCAATTTTTGCATATAACATGTTTCGAGTTTGTACTTGCATCTAACATCGTGTTTAGAGCATTTTGCAGGTTTACAAAAATAAGAGCGCCTTTGCACGCTGTTATATTTTACGATTTTTTGTTATGGTATAATCGTATTTAGAAAGATATTTTGTGTATTTGTACTATTTGTCAGGGTCACATTTCTTTTAGCTATTTGATTTCGGGTATCTTGATGAATGCATGATTAAGTCGCTATTGTTGTAGCAACATGAATCTCGAGTACAGCCACGGAAACCTCATGAAATCTGTTCCAGTAATTTCTAGCATCTGGCATCATAAGTCCTCTATTTCAGTTCCCTTAAAGCAGTAGTTGTCGTCAGAGTCTTCAGTGGTGGTATAATTATGAAAATCGTAATCCTAATCAACCTCTGTTTCGGTTACTACTGTGATAAGGTGAGTTCTATTTTCCATAGAGCCTGTTCTTTTTTGTTTGTCACTATGCCATATTTCTTTACATTAATATTCCAGACTTTGTCTCGTATTTCCAGCATGGTGTCTGGTAAAATGTTCCGCCTTCTTTTCAAATTTTTGGTTATATTATTTCCAGATGGCGCAGTCAGGTGTATGGGACTGGCGGTGGCGTTTTTTTAAGGAAAAAAAGATAACATTAAAGACGCAGATGCTTATAGAGAGGGAAGTGCTAAACGACAATCGGGGGGCGATACATCTTGATGGAAAAATGACTATCTTACACTGGAACTCTAAAAGCTTAACCCCCCCCCACCCCACCCAATACTAAAAATTGATTACCGGAGGTGAAGATTTCTCACAAAAAGAATCGATCGGGATGGGGGCACATTTTTCATAATAACGGACCTACGGTGAACCTCTAAAAATGTATGCCAATTTAAAAATCTATTACCGCGGAGAATATTTTTGACAAAAAAGAACCTCTAATAAAAAGTCCTATTTCTAAAGCGTGCTATTTTCTACTTCCAGTGGCTGTACTGAGAAATGTGATATATATCTTTGTTGCTGTTAAGATAGGTTTCTTCACGTTATGAAGTCAGCTAGGATATCCTGGAAGTTAATGGCTCTAAATTGGGGTTTTCATACGGCTGCTTTGGCTGTGATTTTTTTATTCAAGCTCATATTTTACCGCAACATTTTGAGACCCTTATTGTTCTACATTGTCCACAGTCTACTGTACACCAAATACCTGATTTTGTCATGAATCTTTTGAACTTCCTAATTATTTCTCTTTTATTTATAAGCTCATGAAAAGGGCGCCAATATATCTAAAAAATCAACAGATCTAATTAGTATATAAGAGCTTTTCTTCACATAGATTCGCCGTGGATAATTAGGTATGTTTGAAGGTTTGACAAGTGATGTGCATGCCCATCCAAGCCGGTCATTTCTTCACTTTGCTGCTTATTTCTTGAGTTATTCCTGATTACCATACGGATTCCTTAGTGGAACTACAATACTTGATCTCTTGATTGGATTTTAATGCAGTTAAAAAATTTTAATCTTCCTAATACTGCGACAAGTGCTAGTTTTCGAGCCTTTCCCTAGATTTGCATTTAAATTTGGTAAAGATGTAAATATGTGTTTCTTCTATTTCAAGCGCGTCAATGTCTGGATCAGTAAACTTGAGTTTTATTCTTTCCTAGTACAGATTCTATCCCTGCATTGTAAGTGTAGAGTTCGAAATTCGGTATAAGGGTACCGAAAGAACAATAGAGCAGGTCATATCGTTGCAGCTGCCGTGGGTCGAGTGGCTGGCTCTCTTCTATATGCTGTAACTTCGTAAATATTTTGAATTTCGGTCTGAAATATTTATAGTATACTTTCAACATATTTTACTTTAGAAATATGTAGGAAAAAAATGTATTTTTTGAAGCAGTCACACCGAGAAATCCCCTTAAAGATATTTTAGTTGTTTCAAACATTGCTCATAAACCATAAGGATATGCGCCTTTTGCTGCTTTTGTTGGTGTTCCTGGCTGTTATCACATGTCTTCGAAATGTCACCTCTTTTACTTTTTTTGGAACGTTGCAGAGCCTCACATTTTTCAGTCCTTATGATGTCTTTCAAACCATCTAACGTTTTCGACACTTTTTTTGTAATATTGACAATCATTTGAATGTATATCAAATGTAGTTATGTACGTTTTAATATATTATTTTCCATTTTTTTAAGATAACTCTTAACAAAATTTCTTAAATTGACAGATACTGTTCTAGAAATAGAAATGGTAAAAGGAGGTTCTGCAAGATTACCATTTTCTCATCGTATAGTTGTGGTTTTCCAAGGTTTCTTATACCCTTAAAAGCTTAAGCATATTGTTCTATTGATACTACTAAATTAGTCCAGGGTATTTAAAACTTCAATAACATTTCCACTTAGTAGATTTGTTACCGCTGATTTATATGTCACATTGTTTGTTACACCCATCCGTATTTTCGTCGAATGTGGCTAGTAATGGTTTTTAAGCATGTTTTAACCCTATTGACTTTATATTTTTAAATGTTTCTACTTTCATAACGGTTACATCCGCTGTAGTATTAGATTAAGAAAAAAACTTTGTATGTGACTCCCTCATTGCTTATGGGCTAGATTTTCATAGATTCATTATTATATAAAAAAATAATAAATAAATAAATTCTTAATTTTTCTATTTCTTTCAAGTAACCTTTTGCTACTTTTCGGACACCTTATAATTATACCAAATTGGGTTTAGCTAAATGCAGACACTTTTATTACCCATAGTTGTTTAATCAGTACCTCATTTTTTTCCATATAATGCAGCATAGTAATATTCTTTTCTACTCCAGTTTAAAGCTTATACCATAGACTACGGAATAACTTCCTATCATTATATATAATTAAGCATGTATAGAAATTAATACTTCTTTATTTATGTACCCTTTTGTACGTGTCCTGGAAGAATGACCATGCACACAATTGATGACTTATAACGGTTATCGAGTCATTTGACCTGCCATCTGTCAGCAGTTATCATTGGATGATTTTAAGCATCTAACTTTAATGACAAATCTCGTACCCTTGGACTTTCGTGACTTCCCGTGTTGTTATCACTAACCTTGTTGCAGTGTTTAGATAAAAATTCCCATCTTTTATTTATTTTTTCTTAGATTTATAGATATATTATAATATTGAAACATATTTATAATTTTTCTGTAATTATTTTGCGCTGATACCGCCAGATTAAGCAGAAATAAAAATTTTCAAAATTTTATTTTTCTTAAGAACGTTAGGTTACTTTCGAGAAACCTTACATAATTGATCTAAAATATACACTGGTGACCAAAAAAATCGACTCAAATGATTTTGCTTCATTAACACCGATCCTTGAATTTAGTTTTTTAACAGTGGTATTCTTTTTCGTATTATTAGACTGCTAATTTTCTAGTATTTCTAATAATACCAAAAACATTTGGATTTCCAAAAGGTTTAACTGATAAAAACGGTTGTAGTCAATAGAACTGTTTTTGCTCACTCAGCAACGTACTCGTTGCGCGCTATTCATCCCTATAAAAAAGCACGTGCAACTGCATCATCATCATCATTCCTTTATCGGAGCTTGAAGCCTCAACATCTCTGTTATACCTGTTTACTAATTACGGCATCGGAAAATGGATACCACCCTCCGAAGAAACGACACAGGTCATTGCCCTATTGCAAGAAGGACATAGCCAGCGTGTAGTCGCTGCGTAACTGCACCTGAGCCAGTCAGCTGTCTCCAGAATCTACAGACGTTATCAAGAGAATGGGGCCTTTACAGAGGCCAGAATCAGGAAGAAGAAGGTGTACCTTGGAGCGAGATGACCGCTTCATTTCAACACAACTCTAAGAAATCGTCAATTGACTGGCGTCGAGGTCCAGCAGGAGCTCCGTGGTGGGGTTGTCAGTCATTGGACAGAAGAAAACTTAAAGAAGCTAATCTAGCTATGAAGAGACCAGCTAACGGACCCAAATTGACAGCAGCCCATCGAAAGGCGCGACTCAGATTTGCCCGAGAACATGTTGACTGGACCTTAGAGCAATGGTGCTCCGTTTTATTTTCCGACGAGTCCCGAATGTGCCTACATGGCAATGATGGAAGAAGACGAGTCTATAGGAGGCCTGAGAAGGGCTATGCGCAGTGCTGCGTTACTGAAACGGTCGCCTATGGAGAAGGTTCTATCATGGTGTGGGGAGGCATCTCACTGGTTGCGAAAATCGATTTGGTTTTCATGACTGATGAGAATCGTAGCGAGTCTCATCAGTCACGGTATATCGAGGAGATTCTGCAGGAATATGTCGTTCCTTACCCTAGGTTTGTTGGCGATAGCTTCGTGCTAATGCACAGCATTAACTAACGGAAGTAGGAATACCGACATTAGACTGGCATGTGCGGAGTTCTGACCTCAATCCAATCGAGCACATGTGGGATAAGCTCAAAAGAAAGGTTCGAGCCAGAAATCCAGCCCCTGCATCGCTGAGGAACTTAAAGGTTGCGGTGGCGGAAGAGTGGGGAAGAATCTCACAGACAGTGGTGAAGAAGCTCACCCGCTCCATGAAAAACCAGCTGGAAGCAATAATAAGGGCTAGGAGGTAATACAAAATATTGATTTCTTTTACCCCTATTTTCAATTCTTGTTTTCCCTTTTTATCATTTTAATCAGTAAAAAGCATGAGGTATGCTATGAAACTTGGTATCATTAGAAAGAGAATAGAATGGGCTTTCCGTAAAAATGTATGAACACTACATTCTAGGATCCATGTTAAACGAACCCAAATAGTTTGAGTCGATTTTTTTGCTCACCAGTGTATATAACTATAGGAAATTAAACATCGGTGATGCACATATTATTAATACCGAAATTTGAAAAAAATATTCCTAGTTTCGTTGTTTTTAATAAATCTGAATTAACTTATGAATGTTTCTATTTTTTCAATCATGTAAATCTCTTTGTAGTGTGGAAGAAATAGAAAAATGTAAAAATCGTGATATGTTAGAGCAGCTATTAGCAGATTTGGCTGGGGAATATCCAGCATTTAGAGAAGTCTTCCTTGATGAGAGAGATATATATTTAACTAATTCGTTACAAGCAGCTGCTAGAATAAGACCTACTCTAAAGCCAGGTAAGGTTAGCTTAATTTACTTTATTAAGAGGGATCTAAGCTATTAGTGGGTCTTTTTTTTCATCATCCCTTTTATAAGTAGATTGACCTTTAGTGCCCTCTTTTTTTCTTTAACTGAATTTTTCACCAATTTTTAAGATTTAATTTTGTATTATTTACTAGACATTTGAAAATAATATGGGCTCTACCTTGGTGCTATTTGAAGTTGCAAATCATCATATTTTTATGAATACGTTTTGTATTTATACTCTAACCAAAGGTTCTGTAAATTAGAATGGTTGTAGGTATATGCAGATAGACTGGTCTACAACCAGAATACAGACAGACAACCAATTTTTACAGTTTTCGAGGTTGAGAACCCCTATCATTTTTTAAAGATCACGAATTGTTAAAACGTTATACTTTGCCTAATTTCTGATTGAAAGTGCTTTTGGGCCCCAGGCATTAATCATTTGTGAGCTCTATGCAATTTTATTATAAGCCTGGGTCCAGGATCATATTTATCTCGTCAAAATAAGACGAGCAGTTCCTATGAATATGGTTCCAAAAGTATTAAGTTCCTGAGAAGTAGGGTCTTGAAAAATTCAGAAATTTTTATAATATTTTTAAAAATAAATAAAAATGAAAAGGTTTAAATAGAAAGGTTTACTTTCAGAACATTTCGTAAAATACAATAGAGTCAGTTGTGTGCCATTTTTTTTCCACATCTTTTGTACGTTCATGTGTATAACTACACCAGTGGAAACGAAAAATAATAGCTGTTAGATTAGATAATAGTCATACAGATGAATATTACAAAGTTCAAAATTTATTCCTGTTTTTGCTCAAAGTAATTCCGGGAATGTCTTGAATTTTCAAGGCCCCATTTTTTATAACGAAGCATGTTGATTGATGTTCATATGAACTTCCCATAGTCTGAAAGGAGATGCTGTGAAACACTATCTATGTTACTCAAAGTTTTTTCTATCAGCTAGAAATAAAATTATAAATGCAAAAGTTTTAGTCAGTACCTCTGCAAATTGTCTATAAATATGTCGTATCTTCACTGCCTATTTTTTAACACCAAACGAGCTAAAGATTTTCCAGTCGACCACACACAAAGTTGTATACTAGAGATTAGATTTATATTTAATTAACTTGGAGCACTATTGGGATAAATTTTATAAATAAATTAATATGAAATTTGTCTAAAAATTTACCGTAACTTTAAAAATTTGTATAGCGCATGTTTAATTTCTGAGCGTATGTTTCATCTATAAAATTCAGTCAGTTATTAATGAAATTCATTGAAAATAAATAAAAGCTTTTATTTCAAGACCAAGGTAAATTGTATGGAAAATGTCATCACATCCACACAACATATTCTTTCTGTGCCAGTAAAAAGCAAACAATATTATTACACTATAATAGCTAGAGTCCTGAATATTGTAGGGAACAAATTTAATTAATACATTGGGCACATGATTCATAAATAACATTCATGGTTTTAACATCTACCGGCAGCTTATTAAACAATCGTATGCCCAAGTAATATGAACTTTTCTCAATAAAGATAAGTTATGTTTACGGATAACTAAATGTTAATTATACGTAGTATCATATTTCTATATATCCCCCACGGACACAAAACTCAAATTCCTCCTGACATATACTAAAACTTCTAATACATATAAAGTAGAGTACTAGAGTACTTATTCCTTAAAACGTTCCCAGTACGAATACTAGCAATATTTCTGTTTTTTTTTTTTTTTTTACTTTAAATATTCTAATCATGGCAGGAGAGTCACCCTCAAACAGTAAGCTATATTTTAAGTGTGATACTAACGGGACATGGTAATAAGACATTTTCATATTAAAGTTACTAGCATTTTTCATGCGAAAAATGGCAAAACATAAAGATGAAACTTTATGTTTTGCCAAATAACCCCAATTTAAATTGTTTAATTTTTTTCAAAAAAGTTTGATCTGTCAGAGGGCTAATAGCATTCCACTTACATCCTCCTAATCAAATAACTTTCATTAACTTGATGTTTTTGGGGTAAAGTTTATAAAAACAGTTTTCTTCATATTAATCTATACTAATATAATAAAGAAGGAAAGCTTGTATGTTTGTTTGTCGGAGGTAATCTATGAAACTACCAATCCGATTAAAAAAAATCTTTTACTGTTATGTAGCCTGGACGTTTGGGGTGAACATAGGCTATATTTTAGGAGGGTAGGATAACAAAGACTTGACGCGGTGGGGAAAGCTAACGAATACCCGCTCTGTTTGCTGGTGACCGTGGTAGAAAATGGCGGGGCGCGCTAGGAAATAGGCTTGTTTTGTTATTCGTAGTTTTTAGATTGTAGTGTGTAGGTGCTTTGTTGTTGGTGTCAATGGTTACTAAATAACAATAAAAACATTTATTTACATTTTTTTTATTGTTATTAGTGTAGTTCAATAAGTACCTAATAATTGTGAGATCCATTTAGGCAACAAATATTATTTTAGTAATCTTTCTTAATTTAGGTAAAACCTACCTATTTGATTTCGTTTTGAGTTCTCTGCTGTTTAGTAAGGGTATTCTGAAAAATATCAAAAGTGTGTGCCATTATTGCATTTCCTTTCACAATTATTGTGTAATTTCAGTTTGGGGTGTATTATGTATATGTTTAATTTTTATTAGTGTTCCGTACGAAACACTTATGGGATCACTTCGGTGTCTGTCCGTCCGTCCGTCTGTCTGTCTGTCTGTCCGTCTGTCACATCCGATTTTCCCCGAAAATATTTAACATAGAAAGCTGAAATTTGGGTCAAATATAGGAATTGATGGCCCAATCAGAGCCGTGTAGTTTTGAAAGTTAAATTTTGACTTATGGGGTTAAATCAGAAGTGAAAAAAAATACTAGGTCATCGAGTGGAATTCAATGGAAGGTTCAAAAATATATATGACTAGCGTATATTCCGCGTATTCCTATGATCCCAACTGATCTGCCGATTCCTTTTAAGCGGTTGCGGTTAAAATATCGTTTACTTTCACAAAGAAAAAGTCCCAGGGACATATTTTCAAATTCGTGGAAATCGAGTTAAGACAGGAATGTTTTTCTTATGGCCAATTGTATGTCGGGTTATCGAGAGTCGGAGCTCCAGTAAACCAATATATTTTGCTGCCATAAAACAATAAAACATCAAATATAGTATAGAAAGAAGCTCTAACCAATTAACGTAGGTACCTAAATTTAAAGAAAACCTCTGAAAAAAATAACACTTCCACGTGAACGAAGTCACGTGCGGTTGGTAGTGGAAAACAAGGAGAGACAGACAGGAACGACGTTAACATAAGCAGTCTTTGCACCGAAGAAATGCGAGAGCAGTTACCGGAGTAAAGTACAAGACGACAACATCGAGATGTGGTTTTAGTGGGTAGGGTTCCCGCCGGATGGAGGCGCGAGTCCCACACTCTGCGTAAATGCATTTCCACATTTCCATAATAAAAAAAAATAAAATTGTTCGTCTCAAATAGTTATACAAAAAAGTCCGCGATAGCTGTCTTTCTACAAAAGTTAACCCAAATTATTAATCAGTAAAGATATTAAAAATTTAGGTCTTAAAATAAAGGGTGTAATGACCTGACATTTTAATTTATTAATAAAACGTATTATTTATTTGAAAAGTACGAATGTTTTTATTTTAATATAAGGTACAAACATGGAGGTTATGTGTCGAACACAATATCCGATAAATGGCCGCCTTGACCCTGTTTGCAAACGTTCACTCTTTTGACTAATAATTGTGGACTAATTTCATTAATGGTGCGTCTAATTTCTTCCTTGAGCTTCGGAATGGTCTATGGATCATTGGCATACACTTTCTCTTTCAGAAAACCCAAAAGAAAGAAGTCTTGGTGGCCAATTCACATCGCCGTGGCGCGAGATAACACGACCATGAAACTTCGTCTGCAATAACTGCATTGTTTCGTCCGCAGTGAAAAGTGAAAGAATATGTCTTCCAAGCTCATGACGTTCAATTTATTCCGTAAAAAGTTGGTTATCATGTCACGATAACGAACACAATTGACGGTAACCGCATTTCCAGCAGCATTCTCGAAAAAGTACAGCCCAATCACTTACGTAGCCACTAAGTTGAAAATGCGCCTCATCGCTGAAGATGATTTTCTTCGAAAAATCACTATCGATTTGTTGATGCTCCAATATCTAATTGGCGAATGTACGGCGCTGCGCATGGTCTGCTGGCTGCAGTTCTTGTGTCAATTGACAAACAGATCTTTCATCAAAATTCGCTGCACAGAGCATCTTGAAATGTTCAATGGCTGAGCACGATGGTGAATCGAGGTGGGAGGACTTTCCTCAACACTCACTGCGGCTGTGTTTTCATTTGACCGTATATAGCCTGCTGTAAATGAAAGCGTATAGTCATTAAAAAGAGAAGGAAATAATATGAGACAATTCTGTCTCTCTTACTCTGCGCTTGAGCGCCGAATTCCGGCGTCAAGAGAGACAGAATGACTCCCATATTATTTCTTTCTGTTTCTATGATCACCACGCTTTTTGCAAGAACTTACCTCCTTTATTCTAATATCTCTATGGCTTTTTGCGGTCACAATTGAACCACTAATCTCAATTTTTTTGATAAACCACAGTGTCGGGAGATGGTGCGTTATAATGACCAAAATACGCGGACTTTTCGAACCGTCTCTGCAAAATTTTCACCATTTTTGTAGTGAATTTTCACAATTTCTATGCGTTGCTCGATCGTGTAATTCTCAATACTTTCTGATGCCAGTTGTCAAAGATTAGTATTCTATGTTCGCCAAAAAAAAATGGCGCACAATTTAAAATGTCAGGTCATTTTGAGACACCCTTTACTTTAACTAAAGAGAGTAATTTAGGTAGGAAAATATAAAACCTTATCAAATTAAAAATGTTCTTTGTTTTGTGCATTTAACGAAGATAAGAACTGTCTTTAAATGGTAACATTGATGAATAGTTTAGATTTTACAAGGGTGTTTCTGAACTTGGGCCGTTGCCGCCGCATTATTCTCCCGGAACTCCACCGCGCCGCACAAACTGATTCTAAAAGTAGGGACTCCTATACTATTGCTGAGTAATTTAAATCCACGAAAATTGTGCAACGGCACTGGATTATAAATAAAGGCCCTTAAAAATGTTTTGATTGAATACATAATTCTAACAGGCTGTAGAGCTGGAGAAACTGTTTTGATTCCGAGAATCTCAATGGTACCAACTGACTTACCGTCTGAATTTAAACAACTCCAGTTTCCTATAAATCTGTATTTTGCGGTAACAATTAATAAAGCTCAGGGACAAACATTAAACATAACCGATTTAGACCTTAACGGCCAATATTTTTTTTTGCCTGGCCAGTTAAACGTGGCCCTGTCGCGTGTAACATCCAGACATAATTTGTTTGTTCTAGTACCCGGGAAGAGACACAATGCAGTATATAAAGAAATATTTTAAACTATTTAAAAAATATATTTTAGACATGCTATTTTTATCGACACTAAATTATAACGAAGAGTTAAATAGTAACTTAAGAACAACCCCCGTGCGAAGCCGGGATGGGTCGCTAGTAAAGTTTATAAAAACAGTTTTCTTCATATTTATGGGGAATCACTTCTCAAAGACACGGAACATACTCTGCAACTTATCGACAGCCCAAATAATAGAGTTATCACAGCATATGTTATGTCTACAAACATAGTTAAATAATTCTGGTCCGTAACCATCGTTGTAAATATTAGAAATAATAGGGGGCCGAGAATAGATTCTTGTGGCACCCCCATGTAGGCTTTTAATCTGTTCGACCTCACTCCAGCAATATCTTCAACCTGATCCCTATCCTCCAGATAGGAGCATATCCAATCACTAACTTTTCCTCTTAGACCATAGTGTTCAATCTTTAATATTAATAGAGTACGTTCGATCATATCCTTACTTAGGTCCATGAAAAGAAGTCCAAAATATATTTTTTGGTGCGTCCATCTGCCTGTAAAGGTGTTCAATAAATTGCAAAACTGCAAAAGCTGTACGTTTGCCTCTTATAAACCCTAGCTGACAACCAGTAATAATATGAAATGTTGAAAGAAAGTTACTTATTTGTACAAATTAGACGGAACATACAGACAAAAAGGCATAATACTATATTTTTTATTTAGCTTTTATAAAGCATTATCAGAATTGTGTATTTGATTTTTTCCTTGTTTTTTCTCAGGTGAAGTACCAGATGAACCTTTAAAAATAGTAGGAGTAGTCGGAATAGGGCATACTCCTGGCATCGTAAGATTGTGGCCACAGGAACAACGGCAATTTCTTCAGGAAATTATGATTGTACCACCCCCGTCATTAGCATCAAAAATTATACGATACTCGTTTAGAATATCCTTACTTGGTTTTAGTGGATATATAATTTACAAACTGGTACCAGTACCTCAAACAGTAAGGGAAAGCGTCCATGTCTTTCTCCAGAAAGTTATTAGTAACATTAAAATTAATCAAAATGTTAAATATTCGTTAAACTAATTGTTCTATTTTGGTGTATGAACCTTTTTTTCTACGATCTTCAAAAAAGCCTTTTTTATTCAGTAACAAACAATAGATTTTTTTGTTTCATAGTTAAAAATATTTTGTCATTGGTATTTATAATTATTTAATAATTTTTGTTTGGTTCGTAGAAAAGAGTTTAGGTCTTCCGAAATTAAACTGCTTCTTTTGAGAGTTGTGTTCCTCTCTTTTAATTATAAAAAAAATCTTTAACTTGGACTTGTACATATTTTGATCTGTTATACAGGGTTTTGAAAAGTTTTCGAATTTTGAATAAATTTTCGATATTTGGAGGATACCTTGAGATGGTCAAGAGTTTTCATTTAAGTCGATTTTTTCCACTTCGAGCATGGCGTAACTGTGGAAAAGTCGCTTGCCACTGACTTATATACATTATAACCGAAATTTAAAAAAACAGTCAATTTCAAATAAAAAAGTCTTTAGTTTGGTTTAACCCTTAATAGAATGGAAAAAAATGTATTTGGAAATACAGTTAAGTAAATATATCGCCACTTTACGGAAGAAAGTGGAAAGTTTCTGTTTTTTTAAACTAAATGCTATTTT
>CM032447.1:129557942-129567942 GCA_019049505.1 Pachyrhynchus sulphureomaculatus
AAAATTGTTGCAGGTAGACTAATAAAAGCGATGAGGTATGTTAGATAATAGGTTGCTTTAAATTATATCATGGCTCGATTCGTAGAAACCTTCTGTAAAATAACAAGTACTTAACGAACTGTCACAAAAGAGATTATTTTTTTTTAAGTGTTGTGCTGATTTATTTTTAATGGAACTTTTAGTAGTAACAGTAAGTATAATTAGCTATATTATAACATTTTTATATTCTTCAGATGTTTAAAATTGTTAACTGAAAATATATAGTTTATAACGATCTGTTATCTAAATAATCTCATTTATTGTATTAGTTTTGCAGCAGTTTGGATCTACGCACATTTTGGTTATTGTCTCGAGCTTGGAAAGGAGGTCAGCAGTTGAAATGCTCGTCTATCGGATTCTTGTCACTTACTAATGATATAAGTTATTTAAAAGATATATTCATATTTTGTTAACTTATTGTCATTAGTATGATGAGAAAAATCATTAGTACATTCCACAGAGACTTTCATAGGATCTTTAGGAAAAATTAATTTTTTTATTAGAACGTTTTGGCTTTCAAAAACTATTTTTAAATGAAAACCGGTTTCGTAGTATATTTTTTAGGTCTTAATCATTAAAAATTGATATAAATGTGTTATCGATTTATTGCCGTACAAGAGTGATATTTCTTTTTTTGCCTAAGTATATACGCTCAACTTAACCTTACAATAAAATATAAAATTAGTTGTATTCAGAAGTAAAACAGTTTATAAAAGAGTATCTCCGAAAATAAAGGGTTTTATATTTTTTTTTTTTTTAAATCAGTTTTATTAAACATCCAATTCTCTAAATCTTTGATAGAGTAAACTATTTGGAAAATGTTAGAGTTATTAAATTTGTTTTTTGTTCTTGATTTGTTGTCATATTAACCAAAAGTTACTGAGAATTCGTATTAAAGGGATTTCTGCATATAATTATTTTTGTATGTTTTTCTATAAAGTACTATATTTACACATTCAAAGGCGCAGTTTTAGAAAATGATCTAACAGAAATAATGGAATTTTGTAAGATTTATATGGTAAAATATTGATTTTTATGTTATTGTGTAAGTTTTATTCCACTTTAAATAACTTATTAATTTTAGTGTAATTATAAAATCAATATCTATTTTAATTAAAGTGTCTCACGCTTTTTGTTGATATATAATTTTTTAATTTGGCCAACGGGTCTAACTGTTTCAATATTCTATGGACTCCAAGTCTAACTTTTGCTAAAAAGATATGTTAGAAAGCTAATAACTATATTTCGGTAAATGCTGGTCGTAAGAAGGATGTATGTAGATCATTCCAATATTTAAAAATGTTAATAAAATGATATAGATATAGTGTGCGTTTTCTTTATGTGTTACGTACACAGTAACGCAAGTATGGAGAAGATTTACCCGAAACCGCTTTTTGTTGAACCACTATTATTACCATTAGATTGAGTACGTGATTCGGTGTTGTTCGAAATTATTATTGGGCTTTACCAGACCTATCTGAGGATTCTACTTCTGAGGGGACTTGGAGTGTGATGAAATGCCCATGCACTCGTTGGGCTGCAGAAAGTGAATATAACCCTGGTAAGAAAATTAGAGGGAGTTTTAAAGTAATACCGCCATTACGTCCAAAAGTTTTTTTTTTATTTTTCACCTCTCCGCCTTATTAGGGATTACCCTTTTTAGATAGATATCAGCGAGGATGTCGTAATATCCGTCAATGTTGCCCAAGTTCCGAAACTTACATTTGTATTTCACGCTCTTTAGACAACGCATTATCGCGTTACTGCAACAACTGCTAACTATGTAATGTGGCTAAGCCAAACATACTTAAATAAATTATTAAATAAGTATACTAACCTACCGGAATTGGAACCTAGGACCCTTGATACTAAATGCCGGCACGATAATCACGAAGCTACTTGTGTAACGGGTCTGGGGTATTACACCGACGGATCAAAATCTTTAAGCGGAGTAGGAGCTGGCATATAGACAGAAAAGCCCAAGCGGAGCTTTAGCATTCCATTAGGGAGAAGTGCAACAATATTGCAGGAAGTTTACGCAGTACAAGCAAGTGTTCACGAGGCTAGACGGGACTACCGCACAAAAGAAACACAAATCCTCTGACAGTCGAGCTGCTCTAAATGCCTATCAAGCCAACTCCAAAAACATGATGGAGTGTACACTTCACCTGTTAGAACTATCTTCCAGGAACAACCGGATTGAACTACTGTTTATTCCAGGACATTCTAGGATAAAAGGTACTGAAATAGCGGACGAATTAGGAACATTTGGAGCTAGAAAATCATACAGGGGTACAGATCTAGCGTTTGATATACCACACCAGGTAATCAACAGATGGTCGTATCAGCAACATCTAGATCGTTCGCTCGCAATATCTAGATCATTAGCTCGCAACATCTAGATCGGTGGCTTGCAACATCTGACTAAAGACATGTGACAACTGACGTCTTTTGTTTAACAAGGGCTCAGACCAAACTAGTGGTGGGATTGATCACAGACAGGTCATCTAAGGAAACATTTACAGAAAATGAGTCTCCGCGAGGGTCCCACGACATACAGACTATGTTCGTCTCCATGGCTCTGCGCCTCCCGCAGCTACGATAGTCCTGCGGTTCGTTTCATATATTTTTATTTGTCATTGTGTTCTTCAGTTTTCCAAATGATGACCTTGTTAATCTCTTCCTTCTAATTATCTCTTGTATCGCCAAGGATATTGTATATCCTAAGTAAACATAGTTTGATGTTTTCTATGACTTGATTTCTAATTATATTTGGGTTTTCCCTACACATTACGTGAGTTTTTCCTAAGTTCATTTGCAGACTTTTCTTTGTCCAAGTTCTTCTGCGTATCTCAGATGGCCATCTCTGATTATATATATATATATATATATATATATATATATATATATATATATATATATATATATATATATATATATATATATATACACATACAGCCTTGGCCAAAAGTATTAGACACCCTACAATTTACTTCATTTCTTGTGTTTCAGGGTAAAAAATTAAATTCGTATGTTTTGTAAAATCGTATATTGAGGTAAAATTATGAAATAAATTAATATTTGGTGTGTCCGCCCTTAGCTTTAATTACAGCAGCAATTCTTTGGAGCATGCTGCGTACAAGCCTAGTACATTCAGTTGTACTTATGGCATCCCACTCATGCATCAAAGCGCTTTTTAGCGCTGGTTTTGATGTTATGCTATGCTCCCATATTTTGCGCTTCAGAATACGCCAAAGATGCTCAATAGGGTTTAGATCTGGAGACTGCGCCGGCCAATCCAACAAGATAATGTTATTGTGTCTAAACCAGCGCATCGTAGCCGCTGATTTATGAAAAGGTGCATTATTTTGCTGGAATTTGATGTCTAAATTAGTGTCGCCAAAAATGCGCGTTAGCAAAGGCATCAGTACAGTTTTTAATACATTTATGTACTTTTGGCTGTTCATGCGGCCTTCACAAACGAATATTTCGCCGACACCTTTAGCAGCCATGCAGCCCCAGATCATAATGCTGCCTCCTCCGTGTTTTACAGTAGGTACCACGCAATCTGAATGGTATTCCTCGCCGACACGCCGCCTCACGAATGTCACACCTGACGTTCCGAATAGCTGTAAGAATAGAAAAAATACTCAATTATAAAATTAATTATTATTTTGACTAAAACGGATTAAATCAAGAGTAATTGTATGTAATTAGTTGTTAAAATAAATCATATAAAAACTTACCTCAAAGTTGGATTCGTCGGACCATACATTAGACCAAACCTCTTCGCTACAATGTTGGTGCTTCAGAGCCCACTCTAAGCGTTTCTTCCTATTACTCTCTGAAAGTCACGGCTTCTTTCTAGCTTTGCACCCTCTTAATCCAGCTTCTGTCAGTCTTCTCCTTGCCGTTCGCGAACTAATCAGCATCCCAATCTCTTCCGACAGAGTTGGAGCGAGCTCAGATGATTTTTTCGATTTTTAATAGACTCGCGGATGAGTTTTCTGTCCTGTCGCTCATTAGTCTTACGTTTTCTGCCCATTCTCATTTTGTTGGCACGGGAGCCAGTCTCCACAAACCTTTTAATAGCACATTGCACTGCGCACGAACATTTCACTAACTTGGCTATTTCTACTTGAGACTTGCCTTGTTCATGTAGGGTTTCAATTTTAATTCGTTTTTCGATATCAAGCTCACTTTTCTTAGGCATTTCTCAAAAAAAGAATGTCCAGTTCACAAATAAAACACGCACGGAACCTTCTTGACACTACAAGTAGTAAAAAGAGACTGATAAAACATTAAAAAATATCTTTCAAAAAACCTCAATATCGCAATTTTTTGAGCCAGGTGTTTTATGGACCTGTAAAAGAGATTGTCTATTGTTTAAGTTAGCTTTTGACAGCCTCTAGTATTATTAAAACAATTAGTCTTTTTTTTTAAATATTTTATGAGTTTCACGTGTTTATTAGGGGTGCCTAATACTTTCGGCCACGGCTGTGTGTGTGTGTGTGTGTTTATATATATATATATATATATATATATATATATATATATATATATATATATATATATATATATATGTATGTATGTATACACATACATACGTACATGCGTAAATACATACATTTATTTATAGGGGATCTCCTTTTAATTTGGCTAATATAATTGTTTAGTGAGAAAACAATTAGTAAATATTATAACTTGGGGTTTGCTCTCACAGTATTCACTGTTAAAATGTTAATGATAGTATGGTACTACCGTAAAACTGCCAATTTTATTACATACTACATATTTTCTTTGCCAAATGTAAACAGCTGAAATAAACTGGAAACTAAAGAAGGGTGGTAAAAGCAGGAATATATCTATTTTTTGTAAAAAAGATACGTATCGATTAAGAAAGGAATTAAAAATGATCTACAGAAAAAGAAAGTAAAAGATAAAATAATGAAGATCTCATTTTTATCTATTGTTTTTTGAAATGTACAAATTTAAATTTATCATATAAAGGAATGTCTATGTTTGATTAAAAGCCAATATTTTATGTATAAATTTGTTTTATTAATAAATATAACCAAAAATTATAAACCAAATGATAACGTTAATTTATTTCTTCTCGGCTATTCTGCGTAAGCTGCACACCTAAATCCCAAATTGGCTGCAGAACTATCCTTTGTATTAAATGATCGTGCTGCGCATCTGTAGCGCCAACAATAGGATTCGTGGCAGAGAAATGATCCGCCTTTTTTAACCTTGGAATTCTAAAAATACAACTTAATATATTATAACATATAACTCAAAGGTTATGACGATAGCCTACTTTTGAAACTATTTATCTACTACCTAACGATAAGATTGGCTGCAAGTTAATTAAATTGAAAAGAATATTTTATCAGACTAGTGCATTAAAAAACTACTTTACAAATTCAGAACAGTAGTTCTAATAATCTAAACAATAAAATGATCAAATTAAGATATTAATGTTGTCCATCTTCCAAATAAAACAACTTATTGCGTATATTTAATCTTGGCAATGCTTTCATGTCAAAAAATTTTATTATTGACATTAAAGCAATGCCAAGGTTTAATATGCGAAATATACTATACTCATCTAAAGTTTACAGTTTATACTCATTAGATTACACAATTGAGGTAGGTCAATTATTTCTCCAGTCAAGTTTTTAACAACGTGAATGACAAAAAGTTTTTTTGAGGGCCATCATTACATGGTTCCTTGGAAAAGGTCGAGTATCTATAATTATGGGATATGTTGTAGGGACCAAAAACCCCAGTTTGCGGAAACGAAACCCTTGTGCGAGGAAAGTTATATTAAGATAACTTTTAAATTTTCCAACTTTTTTCGTCTTTTGCTCAATTTCTCTGTTCCTAGACATCGAAGAGGAAAAGCTGTGATCATCAATATTGTAGAGCATAAATTTTGCTGCAACTTTTGTATTTTTTTTCTACATGTAATAGTTATCGAACTACAGAGCAATGAAAGTGTCAGAATTTTTGGAAAATTACAAAACCCGCACATAATACATAGGGAAATATAAATAAAAACAAATATCAATTGTTATTAGATAATATAACATATTATCTTCCATACATTATTTATTATTATATTTATGCAATTATTGATGCGCTTTTTAAAATCTAGCTCGCTTTGAAGGTTCTGGTTTTGAATAATCTTGTTCGTCACACATTATATTGAATTTACGTCCGCATTGTCAAAAACAAATTGCAAAAATGCACTTTTCTCAATGGTCACTGAGCTGTTTGGCTGCAGAATAGCGGAAGATTTGAGCTTTGCTACTTCACTGTAATTTGAAGCAAATCTCAATGCTGAGCAGAGGTTGATGAGAAGTTTTGATCCAAATTTTCTGTAGAAATATACGTGCTGACGCCAGTCAAAAGCGGAGATGAAAGATCGCCGAAATGACAGCCTGTGCCAACGCTACACATTTTTTTCCCACTGATTCAATGGACCGCGCTTGTATTTTAAAATAACCGTTTCCAGAAACAGAAGCAATTACTTTGTAATGACATAATTTACATCATCAGAAGAAGGATATTCAGAGTTATTGTACATTTGTGAGCGGATATCTTCCAAGATAATTTCAGTCTTTAAAACTCTCAGCCGCTGGTCCTGGGATCGTTCTGCCTGTTCTGGTGCCATGAATCATGAAGTATTTTATATGTCCAATGTTGTTCAAGCTCACAACTGATGCTTTCCTGGACACCTCTGCTATGACAATATCCCCAGCATACAAAAAAATCTTCCGCATGGCCTGCTCAACATTTGTTACTGGTCGATATCTTTTCTTTTCTGTAGTTTTGGTTAGAACCTGGTACAACTTTTTGTAGTACATGTGGTGGCTCATTCATCGCCTCGTTCTTTAGAAGCAGTTAGTGTAATGTCCTTCACATTCGGTTTCTCAATAGTATGAACATGATTTCCCCGTGAAAGCTGCAATTTTTGCTGGATTTTAATATATTCTTCAGTTATTTGATCCCCATACAAGAAATAAATGCTTTTTAAAATTTGTGGCTGTTCACTTGACGATCTGAGGGATGATGAAGTTCTGGAACGATGCAACCACGATGCATGGACATCGAAATCATTTTTCTTCAATGTATTACTTCCTACACTTATTATGAATTGACACTTGTTTCAAAGCGTTTAGGAAATGATCATTCGTGAGGGCTCCGATTTACACTAGCCGTAGTTATACCCTTGCCTTTCATCACAATCACTTCGCCTTCCTCCAAATTATTCCGACATATAAAACGTATGCCAGGTGGACCCGATATTTTGGAAGAGAAACGAAACACAGTAGGATTGAACGCGAGTCAGAATAATATAACAAACTGAGTCTGAACTGAATTCGAGGCGAGGAGTGAGGAAGAATGTACGATGGTACCTCCCCTCTCTCCAATTTCTAATCAGGGACTCCTTGCCACAAGTTGATTATGAGAATTGACATAGGTAAAAAAAAGGCGTCACCAGACCCTTTTCTCTGTCAGCCTATGGCCTATACAATACTAAAGCTAGGTCTTTTGTTATATACTACCATTACAGTCGACATAATGCGCGACGAAGAGGATTATCCAAAGCGAGCTAGATTTTAAAAATTGCATCAATAATGTATGATTGCATAAATAACTTTGCTTGCACAGAGGTTTAATTTCCGCAAACTGGGTTTTTAACTAGGGGCTTTGGTCCCTACAACATATCCAAAAATTATAGATACACAACCTTTTGCAAGGAAATCGATTTGTTGGTACATACTGACTGGATTATAGACATGGTAAGTAGTATAAAATGAAGCTTTGGGTTTTATATACTCAAACATATCTTTAAAATAAAAAAAAAAAATAAAAACAGAAGTTGGGATTTAAAGTCATTACTACTATCTTAGGGACTAACAAAAAACATTACTTGATATGACACCATGTTTTATTAATTAACACGTAGGCTGAAAAATTTGGGTCTAGGTACTTAAAACATTTTTTTTTTTACAAAATTCGACTTTATTCATCAATATCCTTCAAGACCGATACAATCAGTCCAACGCTTTTCTAACATTTCTATACTTTTCTTGTAGAGATAATAGTCACTGGGGGCCAAATCTGAAAAATATGGTGGATGAGAAAGCAATTTGAAATTCAATTCGTGCAATTTTGCCATCGTAACAATTGTCTTGATGAAAGAGTACTTTTTTCTTGTTCATTTAGGGCCGTTTCTTTTCGATTTCTGCCTTCATACGCACCAATAACTTTATATAATATTCGCTATTGATGGTTTCTCCCTTCTCAGCATAGTCAATGAAAATTATTCCATGCGCATCCCAAAATACAGAGGTCAAAACCTTCCTAGCCGACTGTTGTGTCTTTGGACGCTTCGGGCAGTTTTCACCGGCTGCTGTCCACTCGACCGGAATCACATCGGCTGACTGCCGATTTGATTCCGGTGTGTAAAGGCGACATCTATGTATCAGACCAAAAACTTTTCAGCCTACGTGTTAGTTAGTCGAAAAAACATTGGTGAAATTTTAATATAGCATTTTATATATTTATGTAATAGATAAGCACTAGTTCTTTTTAAAATATCCATATAATAGATAAAAGATCGTGATCGGTATAACCAAATGGTCTTTCAACTAGTACAAACCTGCTGTAGCAAGATATTTGTACCTGTCGGTTCTACTTTTTTGCCAATAATAGGTTTTTCTGTCAATTCTAAGTTGAATTGTTTCATGTCATGATCGTGAACATAATGATAACAAAATTGATGTTGTGTATCATTTACACCAGCATCAATATACTCACGTGGTAATATATCAAATTGATACAACTAATTATAGGTTTCTGTATTAACTAATCTACTTAATATTGGTCTTGTATGATTGTGAAGGAGAGAATATGTCCACTAGACCCCTTATTTGTAATACAGAGGGTATCTGAATAATAATAAAACCATTATTAAAAACTGATAGTATTTCATATGGAAGATTTGAAGTTTTGCAGGTCCTTTTGGTTTTTATGGAGTCGATATGTCAGAAAACAATGTGGCGCGATAATTCATAAATTTTTATTAAATGGATTTTGAGGCTCTTCTTTTACATACATACATGTTTGTGTATGTATATTATTTCTCTATTTTTGTAAGTAAATATAAGAATCAAGTCCGTTTCGATACTTTCTTGAATTCATGCCAATTTCGACATCCATTATCCTACTGATTAGTGGCAGAGAGACACCTAAACCGCACAAGATTTGGCACTGCAAATCTACTAAATGGGCAGAGCTCTTGGAAAATTTTCGAACTTTCCCTTGGTTAGACGTTTGTTTCAGATCCGATGGCTCATCAGACTGCGCTAAGATTTCCGATGTCATTTTGGCATATGGAAGCTTACATCCCTTTATCAAAAAAATGCCCTTCAAACAGCAAGCTTTGGTTCGACCAAAAAGAGAAAGAAGCTGTTGCCTCTAAACATCTTCCCTACCGACAGTGGCGTGAAAACCCTAACATCATAAATCGTAATATCTTTGTTCGTGCCCGGAACAGATGAAAAGAAATTATTGATTAAACCAAAGAGGCACACAATGAACGACAACTTCCTGCCTGCCTCATCAATTTCAGGGGGTCAGTCGCTAAGGCCATTAGTCAAAATTTCACCACATCTACTACACCCTTACTATTGCAATAACACCTGTTGACAAAGCCAACTCAGCTTGTTGGCTGAACTCTTTGCTTCACATTCTACTGTCGATTTCGAAGGAAAAACATGATCCACTATTCCCATAGTGCAGTCAAGGATACCCGTATCATAAAAACCTGGAATACCTGCCATAGTACTCAAAAAATGTGGAAGCAAACTAAATTCAGTTTTCTGTAGGCTTTTGAATCTATCCTACAGAAAGCGAATGCTTTCTTCTTGTTGGAAATGCGTTACAG
>CM032447.1:129572942-129575541 GCA_019049505.1 Pachyrhynchus sulphureomaculatus
GCTTTTGTGCATATGAGATCTTGACTTAGTGGTGTGTTCTTCTTATTCAAATCTTCGATCCAGACTGACAGTAATTTCTCCATTCTTTCTAAGATAGATGATCTCGAACGAGAAAGTTTTGTTGCACTTATAGGTGTTGAACCTTCGCTGGAGATTTTAATTTTTTCCCGATTTTTATAAATCGTTCTCACAGTCGATTCTGAGAGTCCAAAATCTCTCCCAACAATTGTTGCTTTGCCTCCATTTTCCATTCTTCTTAACACTTTCATCTTCAATTCCAAAGTGACGCTTTTACGCTCTTTTTTCTTTACAGGCGGCATTTTTAACGTAGGGTTAAATTATGTATGTATGTATCTCCAATAAATATTAAAACAAAACTGCCAGCCGACCGAACTAACATTACGGAACAAATGAACACACGAAACGAACGAGGAAATCCCCATAGAACAAAGTCGAAGGACAGGGAATTCCCAATTCTTCAAAGAGAATATTCAGAGAAAGCGGGGATCCCCCCGCGACCATAGAGAAGTTAATGACTACATGAGCGCGAAATTTGAAATTCGCGTTATAGTGAAACCGCGCGTAACGGGGTCGCGCTAAGCGGGGTATTACTGTATATATATATTATATATATATATATATATATATATATATATATATATATATATATATATATGTATATGTATATGTATATATATATATATATATATATATATATATATATATATATATATATATATATATATATATATATACATATATATATATATATATATATATATATATATATATATATATATATATATATATATATATATATATATATATATACACATATATATATATATATATATATATATATATATATATATATATATATATATATATATATATATATATATATACATATATATACATATATATATATATATATATATATATATATATATATATATATATATATATATATATATATATATATATATATATATATATATATGTATACATATATATAAGTAAAGATTATGGATTATTTTAAATAACTGAAAAGTTTCAGTACGAATGAGGTTATTAAGTGTTAGTTTTTTATCAGTTTCTAATATGTTTCTAGTAAGATTTTATTTGCCAAATTGTTTTAACAATACAGTATCTTTTTTTGCCATCATCGTTCGTATGACTTTCTACCAATTTTAAGAACAATATTTTTATAATCGACAGTGAATCCCCCCGCCATAAAGATAATACTTAGATTAGTAATCTAAAGTATTTTTACCTCTGGGTCGCTTTGCCAGTTATCTTGAACCCATTCCCAAACATTGCCGGCCATATTATAAAGTCCAAACTTATTTGCTGGAAACTCATTAACAGGACAAGTAAAAATATAGCCATCTTCAGCAGTATTCACCTTTGGAAAATCACCCTGCCAAATGTTAGCCCTAAAATATTTTAGAAAAAAAAACTTATATATATAATAATATATTATGTTTCGGAACTTTGAACAACGTTGGCAGATATTATCGACATCTTCGCCGATATCCATCCAAAAACGATAAACTATGTTGAGGCGGAGAGATGACCGATAAAAAAATAGTACTACGGTAATATTTTTTGTTTGGGCACTGTATTTCACTTAAGAGGTAAAATTATTGTAATTTCTCAGAATTGGTTAGTTATTTTATTCTAATTATTAAATTTAAAATAATAAACTCGTACTTTGTTGAATTTGAAGACGTATGCAGGCTATTTTTTTAGGTTGGAGCTTTATTTTTATAGTTACTTCGCCGTATAGACCATACATAAAAGTATAAAAAAACTATTTTCACATTAAAATCATATTTTGTTCTGGCCAAAACAATATCCCAACCAAAAACCAAGAAAAATCCTCATAACACTATTGAAACGATACAATGACCCCCACCTTTTTCACCCTCTTCCCACTTGAAAAATTAAAATAATGTAATGTTTCGATTCCTTCACTGAGAGAACTACGAAAAAAATGATTATGTTTAAAATTTGCCCATTCTCCCATCGAAAAAATCTGGAAAAATTTCCCTAATACTACTGAAAGATTGAAGATTCTTAAATCTCTTTCATCTCCTTCACCTATTAAAATTCATATTAATGAAAAAATAACTTAATTTTCGTATTCCTACAGTCCAAAAACACTAAAAAAGTAATGTAATACGATACATATGAAGCAACTCCTCTAGCCCGCTACCTCATCCTACTAACCCCTTATATTTTAGTATAAATAATATGCTTAAAATCTGTCAATTACATCAACTAAAAAACCCTGCAAAAATTCTCAAAATACTATTGAAACTACATAATATATAGCGATTCTCACTCTCAAATAGTAAAAAGTAGATAGTGTGTATTTTTTCTACATACTTGCCCTAGGTAAATGAAATGGAGTCACGGTAGAAGTACAAACCGACACATCGACAAAGATAGAAAAATATGTTTCTGTCAAAAACAAAGTAAGGAAAAGAAAGACATTCCACAATAATACTTGGTGGTTTTAAAATTTGGGCTTGGTAACCCAGATAACAAAAAATATTCTCAACTCGCGGTAATGTCTGTTTTATACATACATATT
>CM032447.1:129580641-129858141 GCA_019049505.1 Pachyrhynchus sulphureomaculatus
AAGTTTCTTTGGGAATATATTTGAGCCTCCGTATACGGACGTTCGATTGTGAGCGGACGCTGAAAAGATAGAATTTCAGCAAGGTATCGACGCCCAGAAAATAAAATTTATTCAAGGGGACTCGTCCCAAGATGATATGCTTAACTTATTTTGGTATTTTATTTCTATCAATTGGTATCACTTTAATCAGGACCTAACTGGCCATTTTAGATATTTTTAAGGGTTAAAGTACAGAAAAAAACTTTGAATTGTTTTTTTTTTATTTGTACAGCAAATAGTGGCCTACAGTACAGTATATACAGCGGTAAAAAATTCTGGTAAAAATTATTGTTCGTTAAAAAAAGTTGAAAATACTTTTAAATGTTGAACAACTTACTATAATGTAAGTAAATTTTATCAATTGTACAGGATACAGCAATAGAAAAATGAAACTAACTAAGCTAAAAATATTAAAGTTTTAATTTTTATCCCTTGCAAAATAAATTATTCTCTAAATGAAGCGAAAAATTAAGTAATATTTTTTTCTTGACCTGCATAAGTTATATTAATTTACTGATAACAAAGCAAATTTAGCAATATCCAGAAGATGTTATTACGATTTTCCTGTTCAACAAATATTTTTCAATATTTAGAATCTTGTATCGGTCATCTTCTTTTGTTTTTTTTTATAAATTAAGCAAAAAAGTAATTGCTAGGTTTGCCATTCAAGCTTTTGGCACGTCCTTTATTTTTAATATAGCCTGATCATAAGGTCATTTAGCCTGGATCTATACCATCTCAATAGCATTAAAGTAATAAAGGCACGGAGGCAGCCTCAAAACTTTATGACCCGCTTCCGTGTTCAAATTATCCACAGAATATTTTTTTCCTATTGCGGCAGTGTGTCAATATATTTCCACAGAATATGGATTGTCTCCTCATGAGTAAATTTTAACCCTTTTGTCTTAAGCCCCCTACTGAAGAAGTAGGCAGCATGTTAACTATTTTTCAAAATTCTCAACATTCACTGATGAATAATAATTGCCGGTGAAAGATTTAGATTTAAAAATGCTTCTTTTTCCCTTAATATATCCATTTTGGTTTCCGCCATGCAAAACGATATATCTGAAATTAATAAGACAAAATAATAAAGGCAGAAATTAATAGCCATCTGAGAGAATATTAAAGTTAAGGATTAAGATTTTTCTAATTTTTATAATTGTATTAGGCTATTAGCCTCTACCCTTCTCTACTTTAATTCTTCACTGATTTTATACTTTAGTTTTTCTAGGATTTTCTAGTTGATCCATTAGGAAAAGTCTAGATTTCATCAATGAAAACATAGGGTTTTTTCAAGACTTATATATTCATCTTGTATGTATGTTGAAAGAAACTTTCGTCTCTTCTGGGACTTTTACTACTTTATGGAAACTACTATTTGTTACTCTACGAACAACATAATTGGAATATATTTGGATTAATTTACGCAGATATATTTTTCAATATGTATGTATGTATACATATGTATCATTAAAAATAAAGAACATTGTCAAAATCAGTATCAACGTAAACATATCTTCAGAAGTAAAAAAAGCATAGCTGTGACTAGATACATGACTTTTGGGATTAGACTGTATCAAATCCGACCTTTCTACGTTGCGCCTACGATTGTACGATATATAAGCAATTCTTCGAAATTAGAATATTGAATGAGTCAACTTAGAGCCTTAGGTGGCGTAGCATTATATATACACAATTTTATGGACTTTGAGCAGATCCACCTTCAAACTCCCTTGGAGGCTGTAGCGATAAGAACCACATACAATTTTCCTACTACTATTTGCTCCCTCTATCTACCTCCATCTTTGTTCCTCTCGCCAAGTACTCTCGATTCCTTAATTTCCCAACTCCCACCACCAATGCTTCTATTGGGAGATTTCAATGCCCACAACCCCATTTGGGGCTCATCCCACACTTCCCCCAGAGGATCTATCATTGAAGAATTTTTCCCTAATCACCCTCTGACTCTTTTAAATCAGCCCTCTCCAACTTTTATATGCTCGTCTTCTGGATACTTTTCTTCCATTGATCTCTCTATATGCAGTCCCAACATCTCCACGTCCTTCCACTGGGATATCTCTCATGATACTTATGGAAGTGATCATTTCCACATCAATATTCGTTCCCTGATCTACATATATGCCTACTACTATAAACGCCATTGCAAAATTGAATCTAGCAAAGGCTGATTGGCCCAAATTTTCATCATTAGTTACATTCCCCACTACTCCAGTACATGACTTCAACCTATTCATCTCCCAATTTGCAAATAACATACTTATCACAGCCAATAATTCTATTCCAAAGTTTGATTCTCATCACTCAAAACCAACTGTTCCTTGGTGGTTCAGAGAATGTGTTACGACAATCCGTCAGTGGAAAACAGCCCTAAATCTTTTTAAAAGACATCCTAATCAAAGGCACTTCATCAATTTTTTAAAAAGCCAGAGCCCAGGCTAAAAAAATAATCAAAGAGGCTAAAACCAACTCTTGGTGCTCTCTCACATCCTCAATCAAGCAACCCATCTCTTCCAAACACCTCCCTTCATTCCGTCTCTTCAAGTCAGTAGATCCTTCATCACTGACCATTAAGACATCTGCAACACACTAGTCTCACATTTTCAAAGTAAATCTGGCTCCTCTTCTTCTCTCAACTCTGATACTTCCTCACTTCCTTCCTCTTTCAACACCTCTTCTCACTATTACTATAATGACCTTTTTTCTTCTCAAGGACTAAGCATTGCAATAGCTCAATCAAAAAAACTGCTCCTGGTCCTGATTCTATTCCCACGTTAATGATACAACACATTCCCCCGGACGCCATAAAAGCGTTACTAAACTACTACAATCATCTCTGGTTGAACTCCTGCTTTTCTTCTTCATGGCTGCATTCCACCATTATACCTGTCCATAAACCAGGTAAGCCCAGGTCCCTCCCTAAGAGCTATAGACCATTTTACCTAACCAACCAACTTTGCAAAATAATGGAAAGAATCGTCTTACACAGACTCACATGGTTTCTGGAAAAAACAATCATTTGTCTTCTTTCCAATATGGCTTTAGAAAGTACAGATCTGCTATGGAACACCTTTCATCTTTGGAAACCAACATAAGATCTGCATTGAATCAACATCACCATCTAGGACTACTATCTCTTGATCTTTCTAATGCTTTTGACACCATAAATAGAAATACCATACTTACCCAATTAAAGGAAATGGGCTTGGAAGGCCCCCTCTCAAACTTCATACAAGGCTTTCTCAACCCGCACACATTCAGAGTGAGGGCAAATGGCCGATCCTTTAGTATTGTCTCCGTAAAAAAGGCATAGCTTTGACTAGATACATGGCTTTTGGGATTAGACTGTATCAACTTCGGGTGACCTTTCTACGTTGCGCCTACGATTGTACGATATATAAGCAATTCTTCGAGAATAGAACACTGAATGAGTCTTCAGCATTCACTCGGTGTTTTGATCTCGAAGAATGGGGAAACGGCGTAAAGTCAATACAATTTGACACGCTCTAATTTCAACACCCATGATTTCAAACTTCCGTTTGATGCATATCTATGAGGTTTAAAAACTTCACCCTCATGTCCGTTCAAGGACTTGAATAACATGTTATACTGTTTCCCATGAGTACAGTTACTTTTAAAGCAAAATAACATATCTACTCGTAGATGCGTGTACCAAGCTATGGTAGCATCGGCAACACACCTTATTTGTTGCAAACAAATAAATACAAAAAAATTATACAAAAACAAGATATTCCAAATAAACGACGATAATCACAAAAAAGCCTAAACAACTTAGTGACATAATAAAAGATGTCTTTATGAAACTTCATTTATTCAAAAATGAGTGCATAAATAGCTAAGTCAAATCCTCAGATACTTGATAATTTCAATGTTACATTAGTAGGTTTAACTGTAGACTTTTCAACCTATCCTACAGAAAGGGAATATTTCCTTCCTGCTGGAAATGTGCCACAGTTCAGCCGATACCTAAAAAAGGCAACAAGACCTTGCCAAATAACTACCGACCAGTCGCACTGCTTTCAATAATATTAAAAGTCATGGAAAAGGTTATCAATCAGCATCTTCTAAAATATCTTGAACGATTCAACATTATTAGTGATCACCAATATGGCTTTCGTAAACATAGATCAACAGGAGATCTTCTGACTTATGTAACACATGTTTGGAACAACGCAATTGAACACTTTGGAGAATCTGGAGCGGTTGCTCTTGACATATCCAATAGTCCAGCCTGTTTGGCACGATGGACTGTTGGCTAAGCTACGCTCTTATGGTATGTCTGAAAGGTTCTGTTTGTGGCTCTCATGTTTCCTTAGAGAGCGTTCTTTACGAGTGGCGGTCGACGGATTTCTTTCTAACATCTTCACTATCAACGCCGGTGTGCCCGAAGGCCATTCTGTCTCCTACTCTCTTTCTCATTTACATTAATGATCTACTGAAAAAGACCGGGAATCCAACCTACAGCTTTGCAGATGACAGTACACTTATCTCTTCATTCACTTTGAACGCTCGGACATCGGCTGCTCAGGCGAATATCCGCAGACAGCAGGAGGTCGTCCAACTTAACAAAGACCTGGAAAAAATTCTATCTTGGGGTGACAGTAACCAAGTGGAATTTAACGCTACAAAAACCTAGGCGGCAGTTTTTTTTTTTAAAAGTTAACGTTGCTGAACCCGACATAGCTATGTCGGGGCACTCCATTCCCCTAGCATCGTCACTCAATTTGTTGGGCGTTAATTTGGGAGGAAATAAGTCCTGACATGAACATGTTGCAGACATAGCAAGGAGAGCTTCTCAAAAGTTGGGAATGTTATTCCGATCCAGAAGGCTTTATACTCCAGAACAACTGTTAATTCTCTACAAGGCTCAAATTCGACCAACTATAGAATACTGCTCCCATGTTTGGGGCTCCACTCCCAAAGATACACTGCATTTGTTGGATTCTGTTCAGAGAACAGCTGTTCGTCTGATTGGAGATCCGGAACTGACTGGCGGTCTTGATTCGTTGGAACATCGAAGAACGGTTGGCGACTTAAGTCTGTTCTACAAGTATTTTTACGGGAAGTGTTCGAAAGATGTAGCCCGCTTAATTCCTCCCAGAGCGGTGCATGTTAGAAATATACATCGCGCTAATATTTCACATCCGTATGAGGTTCAGCTTGTTACTCCGCGTACAACGCTTTTCAAGCAGTCTTATATATGGAGAACATCCTCCCTTTGTAATGATTTGCCTAGCGCCGTGTTTCCCACCGAGTACAATTTACGTCGATTCAAGAACAACGTGAATTGCTTTTTCCGCACACGTGCCGCTCCAGGAGCGCTTTAGGGACTTCCCTGCAGCACGTCTGCTAGATCCATAAAAAAAAAACTAAAACCTATTGTTAGATTCTGGCATTAAAAGCTGATTAGGACAGTTAACTAAAAACTTTTTTAAAGTGTAACGACATTGTAATTTACTTGTTACATTGTATAAAATTTACTGAGGATGATATGGAAATATTCTAATACAGAATAAATGGATAGTAACAATAATGAAGTAACATGAATATGTATGTTATGTACATATATATTTTTGTATTATTATTTAATTGAATATTTCGATGAAAATAACTTATCTTCATCATATATCTGGAAAAAAAGCTTAAAGAATTAATATTTTTGAACTAGTTTAAATTATAGAAATATTTTGTAAAATTATTCATTATCTCGTCAAAATATGAACGCGATATACATGTATTTGATAGTAAAAACTGGCAAAACGAAGAAAAATGTAATAATTTATAGAGAATTTACTCTAATTTTTTAGTGTTTCGTACGGAACACATCTAAGATCACTTAGGTGTCTGTCCGTTTGTCATATCGGAATTTCTCCGAAACTATTTGATATAGAAAGTTGAAATTGAGCACTCATATATGAATTGATGGCCTCATCAGAGTCGTGTAGTTTTGAAAGCTAAATTTCGACTTAAGGGGTTGGTTTTGGGGGGTGATATCGGAAGTGGGATGTCAAATGAAAGCTTGTAAAAACACGAGTTCAAAAATATATATAATGTAATACTTGCGCACACTTTTATTTGTATTATTTTTAAAAAATTGCAAAAAAATCGCTGCGCTGCTTATCTCGAAAGGTACTGATCAAAAAATTTTGAAAAAATTCTGGAATATTCTCCACAGGGTGTAGATTAAACGAAAATTATCACGAATGCATTACCTTTAATAATTTATCTGGTATATAAAAAACAAAAATTTCAGTGTCATCAGTTTTCAGTAAAGATTGGAAAAAAGTTTTGTTGAAAACTCATTGGGGGTGTATTTTTAAAGTCACTGATCATTTTGCTCCTCCATAACAAAATTTTTTATTTTAAAAGCAACGTACGGAATACTAATACAAGTCTGACTTGCACTTTAAGAGGATAGAGATGAAAGATAGGTAGTTGTTGATCATCTCCCCGCTTTTTTAAATCTAATTATGACCTACTTCAACAGATTAACAGTGTAGGAAACGACGTTTTAGGAAAAAGGCGAAAGTTATAGGTTAGAGCAAATTAGCGTTAAATTTATGAGGTTATTTAATCACGTTCGAAATACTTCTAATATTTTTTTTCTATTTACAAGATTATCGTTGACATAATTTTTTATCATGAATAAAAAGTTAAATTTGTTTCTTTTAAATATGCAACACAATTTTTATTGTAAATAATCTGAAGGGAATTTGGTCAGGTTAAGAAACAATTATTTCAGTGAATTATTCAAAAGGTAATTACCCAAGGATTAAATGTTTTAATAATATATGTGCACATTGGATAGAAAATACAAACCTTTGGGCACTATTGTATATACTTTTTCACATCTATATATATCAACTTTATTTTGGCTAATAAAAGTTATTTAACTTTTTTCCTTTAGTAAGTATTAGGTCAGTTCCAGCATCGAAAAATTCAAATTTTCACTATTATGATGTAAATTAAATGTAATGTAATTTTATATTTTAGCAAAATAATAATACTTTGTTCTGCATACATGTTATATCGACAACTAAATCGAGGATTATCGTAAGAGACACTTTCACGTGATTTCATGTTTTTATCGTAAGAGGCATGTTGTAACGTCACCCACATTATATGTAAAAATCGAAAGGGTCTAAAAACTGGTTCGAAAGGCATTAGCAATTTTGAACTTCATCGTAACCACACAGAATTAAAAAAAAACCGGTCAAGTGCAAGTTGAACTTGGGCAATTAGTGTTTCGTACGTTAATTGCTTTTAAAATAAAAATGTTTGTTACGGAGGTATAAAATGATCAGTGACTTCACAAAACACACCCCAAATGAGTTTTCAACAAAGTTTTTTGCGATCTTTATTGAAAACTGACCTTGAAATTTTTTGTGTTTTTTTTATATACCGGATAAATTATTAAAGGTAAAGCAGTCGAGATAATTTTCGTTCAATCTACACCCTGTGGAGAATATTTTAGAATTTTTTCAAAATTTTTTGATAAGTACTTTTCAAGATAAGGGAGGACAGCGATTTTTCGCGATTTTTTAAAAATAATACAAAGAACAGTGTGCGCCAGTATTACATTATATATATTTTTGAACTCGTGTTTTTACGAGCTTTCAGTTGACATTCCACTCGATGACCTAGTTAATTTTTTTTTCACTTCCGATTGCACCCCCAAAACTAACCCCTTAAGTCAAAATTTAACTTTGAAAACTACATGGTTTTGATGAGGCATCAATCCTATATTAGTACCAAGTTTCAACTTTCTATGTCAAATAGTTTGGGAGAAAATCTATACAAGTAATCTTATAAATGTTCCATACGGAACACTAAAAATATCGTAAATGCCAAAGGATATTTACTCGTAACCGTCAAAAACCGATACAAATGATGCACAGTTTGATATACAGAAAGTGCTAAAGATTTTCCATGGCAAGTATGAATCTATAACGAATCTGTTTACGAAAGTTGCGAAAGACCTGGATTGTGTTCCTTGTAGAGCGAATTAGATGTAGAAAGGGGAGGTAATGAAATATCCTTAATAATGTAACAATCTATAATGAAACTGTACAAGCGATAGCTGTGCAGAACAAAATCGCAACAGAACTATGCTGACAATGATATCGTTTTTAGTTTCATATTTTTTATATGGGATATATATATATATATATATATATATATATATATATATATATATATATATATATATATATATATATATATATATAAAAACCCAGGCGACAGTTTTTTCTAAAAAAGTTAACGTTGCTGAACCCGACATAGTTATGTCGGGGCACTCCATTCCTCTAGCATCATCACTCAATTTACTGAGGGTTAATTTGGCAGTAAATATGGCATGAACATGTTGCAAGCAAAGCAAGGAGCTCTCAAAAGCTAGGAATATTATTTTGAATTAGAAAGCTTTACATTCCACAACTGTTAATTCTGTACAAAGCTCAAATTCGACCAATGATGGAATATTGCACCCATGTTTGGAGCTCGACTCCCAAACATACACTGCATTTGTTGCATTCTATTCAGAAGAGAGCTGTTCGCCTGATTGGAGACTCGGCCAGTAACCTTGATTAATCGGAGCATTGAAGAACGGTTGTCGACTTGTCTATTCTATAAGATGGATGTAGCGCACGGGACATGCTAGAAATACACGTTTCGCTAATACTTCACATCCATATGAAGTTCAGCTTGTTACTCTTTGTCCAACCCTTTTCAAGCAGTTTTTTATATGGAGAACCTCATCCCTTTGAAGTAATTTGCCCAGGACTATGTTTCCGACCGAGTACAATTTATAGCGATTCAAGACCAACGTGAATAGCTTTTTCCGCACACGTGTCGCTCCTGTAGCATTTTAGGAATTTCGTTGCAGCACTTGTGCTAGGGCCATAAAAAAAAAAAAAAAACGATCCTAAAAATGCCCTGTACAAATTATACGAAAGTTTACTACTCAATCGCTTAATTCCCAATATGGACAACCAACTTATCCCAGAGCAGGCAGGATTTAGACCGGGGAAGATCTATAGTGCCCAGACATTGAACTTCAACCAATATATTGAAAATGGATCTGAAGAACGAAAAATAACGTGTGCCGTCTTCGTCGATCTATCCTCCGCTTACGACACCGTCAACCATAGGCGATTGTTGGTTAAACTCTACAATTTAACCCGAAATTATAAACTAATCCTAGCTGTTTGTTCTATAAGCTGAAAATTGTTTGGAATAGACAGGATGTAACTTTCCTCAGACAAGCTCTGGGCGTCATACTAGACAGAACCCTGTCGTTCAAGCAACATATAGAGCCAACGAGAGCTAAGGTAACCACTAGAAAAAATCTTCTACAAAAAATTGTAGAATCTACCCGGGGCACTAATCCACACACAGTCCTCTCCAGCGCCTTTACACTATGTTACTTTGCTGTTGAATATACATCTCGAGTCTGAGAGCGATCAGTCCATGTTTCTAAGCTGGATGTCGCACTCAACAACATACGCCGGCTTGTTACAGGTTGCACTTCATTCTTCTAGCATTGTCACTCAATTTGGGGGGCGTTAATTTGGGAGCAAATATCTCTTGGCATGAACATGTTGCGAACATAGCAAGACGAGTTTCTCAAAAGTTAGGAATTTAATTTCGAACTAGAAAGCTAGTAGTATATATGGCGGGGTCCGATGACTGCGGATGGCATGTGTCCATCCTGAGCCTACCATTACCCGAAGAATGACCTTGAAAGAGCCGAAGAATGACCTTGAAAGAGCTGAAGAATGACCTTGAAAGAGCTGAAGAATGACCTTGAAGACCTGAAGAATGACCTTGAAAGATCTGAAGAATGCCCTTGAAAGAGCTGAAGAATGACCTTGAAAGAGCTGAAGAATGACCTTGAAAGAGCTGAAGAAGTGTTCAATGACGTCACATTCCAGTGGCTGTTGATCAGTGCCCTTTTGTCATCATTGGATGTCGTAAAGCTTAAGAGAGAGAGAGAGAGATTAGGTGAGCCTCGATGTGTTGGATTATCTTCTGCAAGAAGAGGTCTTCACTGCTGACGTCACACCGATACATACGTCACATATCCACACATTAGGTTGTGGACTTGTATGAATTTAAATATAAATAAAAAAAGCAAATGTCTATAGCAGGATTCGAACCTTTATTTCCCATACTGCAAAACCAGCGCCTTAACCCACTGAGCCACAGAGGATTGTTACTAGATAGTGTTAGTAAAGGTATCATATTAAAAAAGATCTTACTCCTAGTAGTAGTCTTTGGATGCTGGTATAATTAAGTGACGTAAACAAATGAGATATTGATGTTTTTAAGAAGTTAAAAAAAAAAAAGTGTGTGTAATATTTGGTGGCACCTCGATGGCATGTGTCCATCCGAAGCGGCGTACCAAGAGCCGAAGAAGACGAAGAATGATGACCTTGGAAGAGCTGAAGAATGACCTTGAAAGAGGTGAATAATAGTAAAAGAAACAAAGAACTTGGGTGTGTGTTGTTAAGAAGAAGATGAGGGTGTAAATTAGGCCAAAAAGTCCTTATTTGTAAAAAAGGGTTGGTATTTAGGGGGTAGTTTTTTAGGGGTAGTTTTGGTATGTTGTAAAAAAGGCAAAAATAAAATTTTTCTGTACTCGGGTAATTTTCCCTATTTTTTTTGGGAATTATTTAAATGAAAAAAAGTCTAAAGTGATCTAGCTAGAATACGAACCGTCGACCCATGTGATGGAGTTCTGTTGTATTAGCATTTGGGCTATTGAAGCTTCGTGAAATAAGGAGTAACTAAAAGGTATATATAAAAAAAGCATTGTTTGTTGGATAAGTAAAAAATGACTTGTTTAAGTTGGGAAAAAAGTTGTAAATTGAAAAATTTAGAAATAAAATAATTTTTTTTTTAACTAGTAGAACTTATAATATTATTTTTTATTTTTTTATTTCCTTGTTATTCTAAGAGAATAGCCGATTGTCGTTTTTTTTTTTTTTGCCTAACTTAATTTAATAATAATAATAATAATAATAAAATTTGTTCTGACTTGTCCTAACTTGTCCTAACTTGTTCTAACCTGTCTGTCTGTCTGTGTTGAGAGGAGGAAGTGTGGTGATATAACTTTATTCTAACAAAAAAAAAAAAAACAAAACAAAATGAAATGAAATGAGCCTAGCCTAGCCTCACCTCACCTCATCATCTATATAAAGCAAAAATAAAATACCCAATTTAATTTTTTTTTGTATTTATTTTGTCCTTATATAAATAATTTTATACTTGCTTAAATCTCTTCTTCAATATATATCAGATTCTTCTTTATATTTTCTCTTTATTGGAAAATTATTTAGCAAAGAGTTGGTTTCTTTTCTATCGTTAGTTCTTTTGGAAAAATTAGTTGGAAAAGGGTTGGTTTCTTCTTCCCAATCGGTGTGTACCAAGGTGAATAAGTTTCGCCATTGCATATTCTACATTTGTTTTGAACCTCCTGAAAAAAAATTGTTTGGCTTGTTAAGAGGGTAATTTCCCCTATTTTTTTTTGGTAAATTATTTAAATGAAAAAAAAAAACTGGAGTGATCTAGCTAGAATACGAACGGTGGACCCTTGTGATAGAGTTCTGTTGCATTTATATAAATAGAATTGTTTGTTGGATAAGTAAAAAAAAAATCCCAAATTAAGTTGGGAAAAATGTTGTAAATTATAAAGTTTAGAAATAAAATAAAATTTTTACTAGTAGAACTTATTTTTTTTTTATTTCCTTTACTAATAAAATATAGATTAATCTATTCTAACCTAAAAAAAATTCTTTCTTATATTAATTTGCTCCTAAAAGTACAGTGTGTATGTGTGTGTGTTTTGTCTGAAAGATTTGTTTGAATAACTACTACTACTACTACTTGACATTTGTCCTAACTTGTCCTAACTTGTCCTAACCTGTTCGAGGAATAAAAAACAAGAAAAAAAATTGAAATATTTACTAGTAGAGTAAGTTGAATCTTTTTTTTCTTAATATTAATTTAGTTTTGCTTGGTTTTTTTAAAATATAAATTAGCCTAACCTGTATATATTTGTTGTTTGTTTTTTTTTTTTAGGTAAATAATAAAATACACCAAGTATGAGCAGATTTAAGAAAATATATATTAAGAATATTTATTTTGTTAAAAAAAAATTATCGGTTTCTATTTCGTTCGTTGGCTTTCGATTCCTCTTCTTTCTTTACTGGAAGAATACGAAGTGTAACTCGTTAGTTGGTAGTTCTATATTATGTAGTTTTAATTCGGTTTCTTAAAGCCTATAGGAAAAAAAAAATGAGCAAGATAAGCGAAAAGAGTAAATAACTTTTTTTTTCTTAATATTAATTTAGTTTTGCTTTGTTTTTAAAATATAAATTAGCCTAACCTGTAGATATTTGTTGTTTGTTTTTTTTTAGGTAAATAATAAAATACACCAAGTATGAGCAGATTTAAGAAAATATATATTAAGAATATTTATTTTGTTAAAAAAAAAATTGTCTGTTTCTATTTCGTTCGTTGGCTTTCGATTCCTCTTCTTTCTTTACTGGAAGAATACGAAGTGTAACACGTTAGTTGGTGGTTCTATATTATGTAGTTTTAATTTGGTTTCTTAAAGCCTATAGGAAAAAAAATGAGAAAGATAAGCGAAAAGAGTAAACAATTGGTTCCATGTAGTTCATATAAAAAAAAAATCTCCTTTATAAGAAATAAAGGTCAAAATTTGTTGAGTAAAAAAAAAATGCATTGTAGACTATGGTATATTTCTATGCGAGAGAGTTTGAACTCGTTGAATTTGCCTTATTTGAGTGTAATCGAGTTGTTGTTAAAATGGGTTTCGCCTGTTTCTCCTATATCGTAATAAAATGTAGGAATTTTCCATACGACGCTTGTCTTAACCTGTCTGAAGAAGTCACGTGACCAAATTGCCAATGACATCATCACCGAAAATAGTCTGTTTTCCAAGAAAATAATAATAATAATAGCCTAGCTTGTGTAAACAAAAAAAATAGAATGTTTTACTTTATATTTGAAATTTTTACTAGTAGAACTTTTTTTTTCCTTCCACACAAGTATGAGCAGATTTAAGAAAATACATATATTAAGAATAAAGAATAATTTTACATTATAAAAAAAAAAATTATAAAGTGTTAATATAAATAATTTTATTTTGTTAAAAAAAATATTATCTGTTTCTATTTCGTTCGTTGGCTTCCCTTTCGATTCCTCTTCTTTCTTTACGAAGAAGGTAAATGTTTTGCACCATCTTTTGTTTTAAAGAAATCCTTAACTTCACATGTCAAACATTTTTTTGATTATACAGGTCTGTTTCACCTTTACATTTGGGACATTTTACTCTTTCAACAACTGGCTTTTTTTTGTTTTTAAAGTTTTCTCAGACTCTTGTTTTTTAAAATTAAGTTTATATATTGATACATCTCACCCTTATATATAAAATCTTTTCCTACTGCTATTATTACTTACTATTCATTATTCTTATCGATCCAACTATTGTGTTTATTTTGACAACAAAAAAAATAATAACAAGGTGTTACTAAAAAATAATTTCTAGAGTTGTTGTTTTATAAAATACCAGTAAAAAACTGAAATATACCTTGAAAAAAAGTACAATTTACTCTCCTAATAAATAGCTGTAAATATAAAAAAAACTAAAATTTGCCTTTAGCAAGTGAAAATTGGTATATTTCCAGTAAAGTATATATTTTGATATATACTGCGTAATAGTTTAAAAATAGAAATGACGACATGATATAAAGATGTTGAGTGAATACATTGACAAATATACCATTTCTTATTTTTTTTTAATGGAATGCAATTAAAAAATAATTACGTTTACATAAAGTAATAGTTCTTTAAGTAAAATACTTGTTGAATGGGACTTATGACCGCTTTGTGGGTGCAAATCGTCTCTCTATACCTTCATTTCGATTTCTTTGAGGAAAATTTCTTTATTATTATCGTAATCATCTGACTACCATTTATATTCGGGAGAGCCGAAGAGGATACATTGATGTCATTCAAGACATTCTCCAGTCGTCATCGTCATACTACTGTGAGTCCATTTACAATAGATTTGAGCAGTTTGTTGTAAATGTAGTACTAATTGGAAACACCTTAAATTGTTCTTTAGATACAATATAATTTACCTTCCAAGCGTACAATTCTGTAAACCACACACTGCACACTGTAAATTTAATTTAAATCGACCAATATCACCCATACTTTGTTGTCTATTTGATAACATGGTTAGATGGACAAGTTTTGTTTATTAAACTAATTATTTTGAATTAGCTAATCAAATATATACACACAAATAATGATGCATGGAGTCGGATAAATCTCAAAAATAAGAAAACATGTAAACAAGTGTCACACAAACAACATTTAGTCTATAAAAATTCAAAAAAAAATGATAAGAGATAGACGTTTTTAATAACAAATATCTGGTGATGGGAAAATTTGGTGGTCTGACTTATTTCTCCAAAACAAACTGCAATATACCAATAAATATATTTTTAATAACAAAAATATCTGGTGATTGGAAAATTTTGGTTGATGTAATAGCATTAACAGTACCAATTTTACATTTTTGGTTGATTTATTTAAGAGTACCAATATTTTAACAAAAACAACAATTTTGTTCTCGAAATTATGGTGTTTGTACTGTGTGAAAAGCAATATTTGCAATATTTATTCGAGTTCTATAACTGTTTATTCATTTCGATAGCTTTTACCATTTATTTATCATTGTAGTATTCAAAAAATTATTTTTTAAACAGCACAATAAACTTACAACTAGTTTCGATAATTGATCAATCAACTTATTACTATGATTGCAATGAACACATATTCAACATTCATCATGACACAATCTCCGTTGACACATCGTAGTACTATACGAACGTGGAAATATTCACATGTATTGTGATCTTCTTGAACTCCAGGATGTGACCATACACATGATAATAATGTAGTTTCCCACAAATTTGTTGTTGTAACTTATTTGCGATCGAAATAAGGTGTTAAATATTCTCGATAAGAACCTTAAATTCACAAGGTTATATGATTTTGACTGGATGAATGCATGATTCAATAGAATATTGGAAATATTAACAAAATAATAGCCTATTAAATGTATTAAGAGTTTGGATTCAAGTTTTAACAAAAATTGTTGCTCCTATGTAAACACACACCTACAATCTTTTCAACCTTGAGTAGAAGAAACAACACAAGCCCTTGATTATTCTAGTCTTATTACTATTATATGTTGAGTAGGATTATATCAAAATGGTGGATGCAGGGCATGTGGTGTAAATGAAAGTCTTCTAGCGGGACAAAAAATGCATACCAAATGTGCTGAAATCTGGACATCAGGTAAAACTGATATTGTAGATAAATATGTCAGAGCTCATACTCCTCGACCCATTGATGAGGAGAATCGACAAAATCAACAACAACAACGAGAACCAAGACCTCAAATAGACCATTGTGTATGTTCCAGTAGCCGCAATGGAATGAAAATACGTGTTACTTTGTACATGTTTCGTAATAAATAATTTACTTTGTTCTACTATACTAAATATTCATTAAAAAGTTCCTACACAATATCTTTTTTTCTAACTTTATATACAGGACTTTTTTTTTAAGTAAGAATTGTGGTGTTTATGTATATATTTAGTTTTATTGTACATTTTTTTTTTCGTAATAAATTCCTAATATGTTAAGATAAAGATCCTTGTTTCAGAGATCACCGATTTCATACCATAATATCATTCTCCCACGGAGAGAAGTACTATATGACATCCTATTAACATAAAAATATATGGGCTTTATGTTTTTATTACAGAGGAACACTCTTTGTTTACTTTTAACAATTATCTTTTCAAAAACCCTGAAAATACGTTACGAAGTTTTGCTGTAAACTTAAGATTAATTAATTAATTAGGTGTTAAATTATAGAAATGATTTTTGAAGATATGCGGCCAAATTCATAGTTCTAAAAGTTAGATCTGGTGAAATTTCCATGGAATTTAAACTATGTCTAGTGGAATTTTGTTTTTGACAGTGTAATATTTTGTAGTGTAAATATTTACAAATGAATGTTCTTAGAAGAAAATTTAATAAAAAAAATTGAACTTGAACAGGTAGGGAATATACTAGTTTCTAGAATTGTAATACATTATTTTTTTTTTTTATCGTTTAATTATAAATAAAAACGATTTTCCGAGTCTTGCACCGCTCAGTGTTAGCTGGCTTACTCATGTCGTTATCAATTTAAAATACTAATTGCCAAATTAATCCAGTTTTAAAGTTGAATCTTTTGGATTGACTAGGCAGCTAGTCATTTTCCTTGTTAAGGGAAGTATTGCTTTCGTCAAAAATCACATTCCAAAATTTTGCATTTCTTCACGTTTTTACGGCTTCAGAACACAAAAAAACATAATTTCTATTGTGTATCGGATAAGTAAAAAAAATAAAAAAAATGACTTGTATAAGTTGGGAAAAATGAAATGAAAAGTTTAGAAATAAAATAAAATTTTTACTAGTAGAACTTATTTTTATTTTTTTTTATTTCCTTGTTATTCTAAAAATAGCCGATTGTCGTTTGCCTAACTTAATTTAATAATAATAATAATAATATTATTTGTTCTGACTTGTCCTAACTTGCCCTAACTTGTCTGTGAGAGGAAGTCATATGACTTTATTCTAACAAACAAAAAAAAAATGAAATGAGCCTAGCCTAGCCTCGCCTCACCTCATCTGTATAAAGCAAAAATAGAATAAGTTTCGCCATTGCATATTCTACATTTGTTTTGAACCTCCTGAAAAATAAAATTGTTTGGCTTGTTCTAGTTGAAATGAAACATAAACACAGTTTAAATTATTTTTTTATTTCCTTTTTCTCTTTAAAATTGAATAATAGTTGAATTGGATAATATTATAATTCACTTCATTTTTGATTCTTTCCCAACGTATGGAGGACATGTTTCACTTTGCTTTTGTAAGTGATGCTGTAACAGAAGAATACTGGGAAAGAATCAAAAATGAAGTGAATTATAATATTATCCAATTCAACTATTATTCAATTTCAAAGAGAAAAAGGAAATAAAAAAATAATTTAAACTGTGTTTTTGCTTTATACAGATGAGGTGAGGCGAGGCTAGGCTAGGCTCATTTCATTTTTTTTTTGTTTGTTAGAATAAAGTCATATGACTTCCTCTCACAGACAAGTTAGGGCAAGTTAGGACAAGTCAGAACAAATAATATTATTATTATTATTATTAAATTAAGTTAGGCAAACGACAATCGGCTATTTTTAGAATAACAAGGAAATAAAAAAAAATAAAAATAAGTTCTACTAGTAAAAATTTTATTTTATTTCTAAACTTTTCATTTCATTTTTCCCAACTTATACAAGTCATTTTTTTTATTTTTTTTACTTATCCGATACACAATAGAAATTATGTTTTTTTGTGTTCTGAAGCCGTAAAAACGTGAAGAAATGCAAAATTTTGGAATGTGATTTTTGACGAAAGCAATACTTCCCTTAACAAGGAAAATGACTAGCTGCCTAGTCAATCCAAAAGATTCAACTTTAAAACTGGATTAATTTGGCAATTAGTATTTTAAATTGATAACGACATGAGTAAGCCAGCTAACACTGAGCGGTGCAAGACTCGGAAAATCGTTTTTATTTATAATTAAACGATAAAAAAAAAAAATAATGTATTACAATTCTAGAAACTAGTATATTCCCTACCTGTTCAAGTTCAATTTTTTTTATTAAATTTTCTTCTAAGAACATTCATTTGTAAATATTTACACTACAAAATATTACACTGTCAAAAACAAAATTCCACTAGACATAGTTTAAATTCCATGGAAATTTCACCAGATCTAACTTTTAGAACTATGAATTTGGCCGCATATCTTCAAAAATCATTTCTATAATTTAACACCTAATTAATTAATTAATCTTAAGTTTACAGCAAAACTTCGTAACGTATTTTCAGGGTTTTTGAAAAGATAATTGTTAAAAGTAAACAAAGAGTGTTCCTCTGTAATAAAAACATAAAGCCCATATATTTTTATGTTAATAGGATGTCATATAGTACTTCTCTCCGTGGGAGAATGATATTATGGTATGAAATCGGTGATCTCTGAAACAAGGATCTTTATCTTAACATATTAGGAATTTATTACGAAAAAAAAAATGTACAATAAAACTAAATATATACATAAACACCACAATTCTTACTTAAAAAAAAAGTCCTGTATATAAAGTTAGAAAAAAAGATATTGTGTAGGAACTTTTTAATGAATATTTAGTATAGTAGAACAAAGTAAATTATTTATTACGAAACATGTACAAAGTAACACGTATTTTCATTCCATTGCGGCTACTGGAACATACACAATGGTCTATTTGAGGTCTTGGTTCTCGTTGTTGTTGTTGATTTTGTCGATTCTCCTCATCAATGGGTCGAGGAGTATGAGCTCTGACATATTTATCTACAATATCAGTTTTACCTGATGTCCAGATTTCAGCACATTTGGTATGCATTTTTTGTCCCGCTAGAAGACTTTCATTTACACCACATGCCCTGCATCCACCATTTTGATATAATCCTACTCAACATATAATAGTAATAAGACTAGAATAATCAAGGGCTTGTGTTGTTTCTTCTACTCAAGGTTGAAAAGATTGTAGGTGTGTGTTACATAGGAGCAACAATTTTTGTTAAAACTTGAATACCAAACTCTTAATACATTTAATAGGCTATTATTTTGTTAATATTTCCAATATTCTATTGAATCATGCATTCATCCAGTCAAAATCATATAACCTTGTGAATTTAAGGTTCTTATCGAGAATATTTAACACCTTATTTCGATCGCAAATAAGTTACAACAACAAATTTGTGGGAAACTACATTATTATCATGTGTATGGTCACATCCTGGAGTTCAAGAAGATCACAATACATGTGAATATTTCCACGTTCGTATAGTACTACGATGTGTCAACGGAGATTGTGTCATGATGAATGTTGAATATGTGTTCATTGCAATCATAGTAATAAGTTGATTGATCAATTATCGAAACTAGTTGTAAGTTTATTGTGCTGTTTAAAAAATAATTTTTTGAATACTACAATGATAAATAAATGGTAAAAGCTATCGAAATGAATAAACAGTTATAGAACTCGAATAAATATTGCAAATATTGCTTTTCACACAGTACAAACACCATAATTTCGAGAACAAAATTGTTGTTTTTGTTAAAATATTGGTACTCTTAAATAAATCAACCAAAAATGTAAAATTGGTACTGTTAATGCTATTACATCAACCAAAATTTTCCAATCACCAGATATTTTTGTTATTAAAAATATATTTATTGGTATATTGCAGTTTGTTTTGGAGAAATAAGTCAGACCACCAAATTTTCCCATCACCAGATATTTGTTATTAAAAACGTCTATCTCTTATCATTTTTTTTTGAATTTTTATAGACTAAATGTTGTTTGTGTGACACTTGTTTACATGTTTTCTTATTTTTGAGATTTATCCGACTCCATGCATCATTATTTGTGTGTATATATTTGATTAGCTAATTCAAAATAATTAGTTTAATAAACAAAACTTGTCCATCTAACCATGTTATCAAATAGACAACAAAGTATGGGTGATATTGGTCGATTTAAATTAAATTTACAGTGTGCAGTGTGTGGTTTACAGAATTGTACGCTTGGAAGGTAAATTATATTGTATCTAAAGAACAATTTAAGGTGTTTCCAATTAGTACTACATTTACAACAAACTGCTCAAATCTATTGTAAATGGACTCACAGTAGTATGACGATGACGACTGGAGAATGTCTTGAATGACATCAATGTATCCTCTTCGGCTCTCCCGAATATAAATGGTAGTCAGATGATTACGATAATAACAAAGAAATCGAAATGAAGGTATAGAGAGACGATTTGCACCCACAAAGCGGTCATAAGTCCCATTCAACAAGTATTTTACTTAAAGAACTATTACTTTATGTAAACGTAATTATTTTTTAATTGCATTCCATTAAAAAAAAATAAGAAATGGTATATTTGTCAATGTATTCACTCAACATCTTTATATCATGTCGTCATTTCTATTTTTAAACTATTACGCAGTATATATCAAAATATATACTTTACTGGAAATATACCAATTTTCACTTGCTAAAGGCAAATTTTAGTTTTTTTTATATTTACAGCTATTTATTAGGAGAGTAAATTGTACTTTTTTTCAAGGTATATTTCAGTTTTTTACTGGTATTTTATAAAACAACAACTCTAGAAATTATTTTTTAGTAACACCTTGTTATTATTTTTTTTTGTTGTCAAAATAAACACAATAGTTGGATCGATAAGAATAATGAATAGTAAGTAATAATAGCAGTAGGAAAAGATTTTATATATAAGGGTGAGATGTATCAATATATAAACTTAATTTTAAAAAACAAGAGTCTGAGAAAACTTTAAAAACAAAAAAAAGCCAGTTGTTGAAAGAGTAAAATGTCCCAAATGTAAAGGTGAAACAGACCTGTATAATCAAAAAAATGTTTGACATGTGAAGTTAAGGATTTCTTTAAAACAAAAGATGGGCAAAACATTTACCTTCTTCGTAAAGAAAGAAGAGGAATCGAAAGGGAAGCCAACGAACGAAATAGAAACAGATAATATTTTTTTTAACAAAATAAAATTATTTATATTAACACTTTATAATTTTTTTTTTTTATAATGTAAAATTATTCTTTATTCTTAATATATGTATTTTCTTAAATCTGCTCATACTTGTGTGGAAGGAAAAAAAAAGTTCTACTAGTAAAAATTTCAAATATAAAGTAAAACATTCTATTTTTTTTGTTTACACAAGCTAGGCTATTATTATTATTATTTTCTTGGAAAACAGACTATTTTCGGTGATGATGTCATTGGCAATTTGGTCACGTGACTTCTTCAGACAGGTTAAGACAAGCGTCGTATGGAAAATTCCTACATTTTATTACGATATAGGAGAAACAGGCGAAACCCATTTTAACAACAACTCGATTACACTCAAATAAGGCAAATTCAACGAGTTCAAACTCTCTCGCATAGAAATATACCATAGTCTACAATGCATTTTTTTTTACTCAACAAATTTTGACCTTTATTTCTTATAAAGGAGATTTTTTTTTTTATATGAACTACATGGAACCAATTGTTTACTCTTTTCGCTTATCTTTCTCATTTTTTTTCCTATAGGCTTTAAGAAACCAAATTAAAACTACATAATATAGAACCACCAACTAACGTGTTACACTTCGTATTCTTCCAGTAAAGAAAGAAGAGGAATCGAAAGCCAACGAACGAAATAGAAACAGACAATTTTTTTTTTAACAAAATAAATATTCTTAATATATATTTTCTTAAATCTGCTCATACTTGGTGTATTTTATTATTTACCTAAAAAAAAACAAACAACAAATATCTACAGGTTAGGCTAATTTATATTTTAAAAACAAAGCAAAACTAAATTAATATTAAGAAAAAAAAAGTTATTTACTCTTTTCGCTTATCTTGCTCATTTTTTTTTTTTTTCCTATAGGCTTTAAGAAACCGAATTAAAACTACATAATATAGAACTACCAACTAACGAGTTACACTTCGTATTCTTCCAGTAAAGAAAGAAGAGGAATCGAAAGCCAACGAACGAAATAGAAACCGATAATTTTTTTTTTTAACAAAATAAATATTCTTAATATATATTTTCTTAAATCTGCTCATACTTGGTGTATTTTATTATTTACCTAAAAAAAAAAAACAAACAACAAATATATACAGGTTAGGCTAATTTATATTTTAAAAAAACCAAGCAAAACTAAATTAATATTAAGAAAAAAAAGATTCAACTTACTCTACTAGTAAATATTTCAATTTTTTTTCTTGTTTTTTATTCCTCGAACAGGTTAGGACAAGTTAGGACAAGTTAGGACAAATGTCAAGTAGTAGTAGTAGTAGTAGTTATTCAAACAAATCTTTCAGACAAAACACACACACATACACACTGTACTTTTAGGAGCAAATTAATATAAGAAAGAATTTTTTTTAGGTTAGAATAGATTAATCTATATTTTATTAGTAAAGGAAATAAAAAAAAAATAAGTTCTACTAGTAAAAATTTTATTTCATTTCTAAACTTTATAATTTACAACATTTTTCCCAACTTAATTTGGGATTTTTTTTTTACTTATCCAACAAACTATTCTATTTATATAAATGCAACAGAACTCTATCACAAGGGTCCACCGTTCGTATTCTAGCTAGATCACTCCAGTTTTTTTTTTCATTTAAATAATTTACCAAAAAAAAATAGGGGAAATTACCCTCTTAACAAGCCAAACAATTTTTTTTTCAGGAGGTTCAAAACAAATGTAGAATATGCAATGGCGAAACTTATTCACCTTGGTACACACCGATTGGGAAGAAGAAACCAACCCTTTTCCAACTAATTTTTCCAAAAGAACTAACGATAGAAAAGAAACCAACTCTTTGCTAAATAATTTTCCAATAAAGAGAAAATATAAAGAAGAATCTGATATATATTGAAGAAGAGATTTAAGCAAGTATAAAATTATTTATATAAGGACAAAATAAATACAAAAAAAAATTAAATTGGGTATTTTATTTTTGCTTTATATAGATGATGAGGTGAGGTGAGGCTAGGCTAGGCTCATTTCATTTCATTTTGTTTTGTTTTTTTTTTTTTGTTTGTTAGAATAAAGTTATATCACCACACTTCCTCCTCTCAACACAGACAGACAGACAGGTTAGAACAAGTTAGGACAAGTTAGGACAAGTCAGAACAAATTTTATTATTATTATTATTATTATTAAATTAAGTTAGGCAAAAAAAAAAAACGACAATCGGCTATTCTCTTAGAATAACAAGGAAATAAAAAAAATAAAAAATAATATTATAAGTTCTACTAGTTAAAAAAAAAATTATTTTATTTCTAAATTTTTCAATTTACAACTTTTTTCCCAACTTAAACAAGTCATTTTTTACTTATCCAACAAACAATGCTTTTTTTATATATACCTTTTAGTTACTCCTTATTTCACGAAGCTTCAATAGCCCAAATGCTAATACAACAGAACTCCATCACATGGGTCGACGGTTCGTATTCTAGCTAGATCACTTTAGACTTTTTTTCATTTAAATAATTCCCAAAAAAAATAGGGAAAATTACCCGAGTACAGAAAAATTTTATTTTTGCCTTTTTTACAACATACCAAAACTACCCCTAAAAAACTACCCCCTAAATACCAACCCTTTTTTACAAATAAGGACTTTTTGGCCTAATTTACACCCTCATCTTCTTCTTAACAACACACACCCAAGTTCTTTGTTTCTTTTACTATTATTCACCTCTTTCAAGGTCATTCTTCAGCTCTTCCAAGGTCATCATTCTTCGTCTTCTTCGGCTCTTGGTACGCCGCTTCGGATGGACACATGCCATCGAGGTGCCACCAAATATTACACACACTTTTTTTTTTTAACTTCTTAAAACATCAATATCTCATTTGTTTACGTCACTTAATTATACCAGCATCCAAAGACTACTACTAGGAGTAAGATCTTTTTTAATATGATACCTTTACTAACACTATCTAGTAACAATCCTCTGTGGCTCAGTGGGTTAAGGCGCTGGTTTTGCAGTATGGGAAATAAAGGTTCGAATCCTGCTATAGACATTTGCTTTTTTTATTTATATTTAAATTCATACAAGTCCACAACCTAATGTGTGGATATGTGACGTATGTATCGGTGTGACGTCAGCAGTGAAGACCTCTTCTTGCAGAAGATAATCCAACACATCGAGGCTCACCTAATCTCTCTCTCTCTCTCTTAAGCTTTACGACATCCAATGATGACAAAAGGGCACTGATCAACAGCCACTGGAATGTGACGTCATTGAACACTTCTTCAGCTCTTTCAAGGTCATTCTTCAGCTCTTTCAAGGTCATTCTTCAGCTCTTTCAAGGGCATTCTTCAGATCTTTCAAGGTCATTCTTCAGGTCTTCAAGGTCATTCTTCAGCTCTTTCAAGGTCATTCTTCAGCTCTTTCAAGGTCATTCTTCGGCTCTTTCAAGGTCATTCTTCGGGTAATGGTAGGCTCAGGATGGACACATGCCATCCGCAGTCATCGGACCCCGCCATATATACTACTAAAGCTTTACACTCCACAACAACTTTTAATTTTGCACAAAGCTCAAATTCGACCAACGATGGAATACTGCTCCCATGTTTGGAGCTCGACTCCCAAACATACACTGCATTTGTTGGATTCTATTCAGAAGAGAGCTGTTCGCCTGATTGGAGACCTGGAACTGGCCGGTAATCTTGATTCATTGGAACATGGAAGAACGGTAGGCGACTTAAGTCTATTCTACAAATATTTTCATGGGAAATGTTCGACGGATGTAGTCCGTTTAATTCCTTCCAAAGCGGTGCATGCTAGAAATGGACGTCGCGCTAATACTTCACATTCGAATAAAGTTCAGTTTGTTACTCCTAGTACAACCCTTTTCGAGCAGTCTTTTATGTGGAGAACCTCATCCCTTTGGAATAATTTGCTCAGGACTGTGTTTCCGACCGAGTGCAATTTACAGTGATTCAAGACCAAGGTGAATCGCTTTTTTCCGCTTTAAGGTTTCCCTGCAGCACGTGTGTTAGGCCCATAATAATATATATATATATATATATATATATATATATATATATATATATATATATATATATATATATATATATATATATATATATATATATATATATATATATATACATATATATATATATATATATATATATATATATATATATATATATATATATATATATATATATATATATATATATATATATATATATATATATATATATATATATATATATATATATATATGTTTGTGTATATAATATACTACATATATACTAAATGGACACAAATACACTAAAAACGCCCCAACCAACTGCCCTGCACAAACACATGACAGAACAAAACCACAACTTCAGTTTTAACCAGACCAAAATCATAAACAAAGACCCCCATTACGAAAAGTTAACCATCAAAGAAATAATCAAAATTAATAAAAACGAACAGCCCGCTGTGAATGATAAAACAGACACATTTTAGCCATATTTACAGTAAGTTATTAAATTAATTATGGGCTACCATGTCTCTAAAATAAAGGAAAAGAATATATATATATATATATATATATATATATATATATATATATATATATATATATATATATATATATATGTATATATATATATATATATATATATGTATATATATATATATATATATATATATATATATATATATATATATATATATATATATATGTATATATATATATATATATATATATATATATATATACATAGAGAAAGCAGGTGATGTATGGAGACTTTTTAGACAGACTGTATATATATATATATATATATATATATATATATATATATATATATATATATATATGTATATATATATATATATATATATATATATATATATATATATATATATATATATATATATATATATATATATATATATACAGTCTGTCTAAAAAGTCTCCATACATCACCTGCTTTCTCTACTATTTTTGTATTATGTTTAACTAATTAATTGGAACTAGGAGAAAACATGTTTAAATTAATATTTGAAACTTAACCAACCAGGATTAGTATTAAAAATAACTACGGAACATTTTATTTAGAAGTTACATCATTGTTATAAAAATGTAAACAAAATTAATGTCAAAAAAGTCTCCGCAGACTCAAGAACTGCACTGAAAAAAACACGTTATAATCAGCTGCATTTTATCAAACTATCTATTGCTCGTTAAACTGGAAACAAATGAATACTTTTCGGCCATACTTAATAATCTGTCACTTATTGCTATATTTTGCAGTAGGTTTTCAAAGTAGTACTAAAAATGAGCGAGAGAAATTGTGAAATTTCATTTCAAGTTCGAAAGATCATAACTGATTTGTGGAAAGATGGAAAATCGCACAGAAATATAGGAAAAATTGTTAAAAAGTTGCATGCTACTGTTCAGTACATTGTAAACCAGTATAAATCAACGGATTCCTATAAAATTCGACCACGCTCCGGTCGTCCGAAGAAACTGTGACCTCTGTGACAAGAAAAGTGACCAAAAGATGAATTAAAAAATGTAATGTGTACTTTTTTAGTTTGGTCACTTTTCCTCTGAATAGAGTACTCGTAAACTTCAATAATGAAAGGAATCGTATTAGAAATATAACTAGAGTTAATGGTTATGACGATGACTTAGTAAATAAGATAATAAATAGACCTAAGTTCAGGTTAAATATTCAGAATTCCACCTTTTTTACACGCGAAGAAAATAAGACCAAGTATGTCCCCATACCATATAATCCGAAATATAGCAGGCTACTCAATAAGGTATTTAATAAGGTAGGCCTCACCTTAGTCTACAAGTCATCAGACAATCTGAGAAATATCTTAGGAAATCCCAAAGATAAGATTCCTAATTGCGAGAAAAGTGGAATTTATGAAATTAGTTGTAATGATTGCGATAAAAAGTATGTTGGGCAAACTAAAAGGTCAATTAAAACACGATTTAAAGAACATTTAGCATATTTAAAACATAGTAGAACAGAAAAGTCTAGTATTGCCTTGAAGCTGATCATTCTGTAACATTAGATAATCTAAGATTACTTAAAAATGTATCTGATAGGAGATTGTTGAACGCATACGAAAGTATGGAAATTATAAAATGTAAAAGTAGTTTAAATAAAGACAGAGGGCCTATTCCTTATAGTCCCCGCAATTGGTTACTTGACTGGAACTGATGGCCTCGCCTATGCCATTAGTTCCGCCTGAGTAATTCAAGGGTTAGGCTAAGTATAAATAGGGTAGATTTGTAGTTTAGCTTTAGACAATCATCGCTCCTGATGAAGCTAACATGGTTAGCAAAATGTAGTAGTAATAATGACGGTGTTGGAGAGAAATCTATCAACTGCCTCTTGCAGAGATGAAAACAAATCTTACAAATATACCATAAGAGCGTAGCTTAACCAAAAATACGTCATATGCAGCCAGTCAAGACTCTATATAATGTTCAGTTTGCCTCAAAGATGTGTAACGAGTTCCTGTTGATTTTTGTTTGCGAAACCACTTTGATGATCGCGGATGTTATTAAATACTTTCAGATATTCTAAACTAATTTATAACTCTTTCCATGACCTCTAATATTATTGCAGGCAATGCGATTAGTCAATAGTTGTTTGACATTACCTTCTTTTCTTTTTTGGGTGACGGGCGCATTTCCAGAAGAAGAGATTCCTTTTCTAACTGATAAGGTGAAAAACTGACAAAAAAAAGTTCGTTCATTTAGGTACTGCGTCGATAATACAAACTTTTTCGGTATTTAGTGTCATTAAGATATGTTTTATGACACGTTGTTTTAGAACTCACTCGCACTTACTTTTGACGACACATTGTAGAGTATGAACCAAGGAGTTCAGCTAATGCATTGGCTTTGGGACAGATGTTGTTTTAATATATCTGATCGTATAGCCACTATATGTAGGCAAGATGTCTAGAAGCAACTGCAATCCAACGAAGGGTTTGTGGCGATAGTGTTAAGCTGTGTATATATGATTAAAAAGAAATCAACAAGATTTATGAACTCTACAATCAGAAATCCATGTTGGTTCCAGTCATCCACAAGATTAATAAACTATACATTATGAATAGAAATCTATTTTGATTCCAGTCCGGGAACACCAGCCTAAAAATGAAACGTTAGTTCCTAGGACTAAGTTTACACAGCCTAAGCCCATGTAATAGATATTACATATATCTGATGAGATCTGAGCATTATAGGAAAATAATTTAAGATGTTCAACATTAAGATTATAATTTAGCTTTTAAAAGTAGGATAAATAAAATATTAAACTATACCCTTTCCAAGTTGTGGAGTGCCAGAAGAAGGCAGGGGGCATATCCTCCCTTCCCCCTAGATACAGAAAATATGCCATTTAGGATCGGAACTTTTTTCATTGCGATTTTTTTTGTGAAAAATGTTCACCTCCCCCCCCCCCCCCCCCCGGCCATCGATTTTTAAATTGAATGGATGTTTAGTGTTCCACTGTAGATATGGATTATTTTTCATTTATAAAGGGTTCGCTTCCCAATTGCCCTTTAATGCTCCCTTTTTGTCGATCCACGCACCCCTCTATTAGTAACTTGGCTTTTAGTGTCCTCTTTTTTCTTTAAAGAAAGGCCTCTAGTTCATATCCATATGCACGCCCCTTAAACCTGGCTATGCCACTGCTTTCATGGTTTAATTTTTAGTGTTCCGTACGGAACACTTATAAGATTACTTCGGTGTCTGTCTGTCACACCCGATTTTCTCCGAAACTATTTGACATAGAAAGTTGAAATTTGGCACTAATATAGGAATTGATGGCCTCATTAAATTTTAACTTAAGGAGTTAGTTTTGAGGGGGTTATCTAGAGGGGTGTCAAATGAAAGCTTGTAAAAAGACTAGTTCAAAAATATATATAATGTAATACTTGCGCACAATTCTCTTTGTATTATTTTTAAAAAAGTACGAAAAATCGCTGTCCCCCCCTTATCTCGAAAAGTATTTATCAAAAAATTTTGAAAAAATTCTGGAATATTCTCTACAGGGTGTAGATTGAATGAAAATTATCACGAGTGCATTAACTTTAATAATTTATCTGGTATATAAAAAAAAAAAATTCCAAAGTTTTCACTAAAGATCGGAAAAAAACTTTGTTGAAAACTCAATTGGGATGTTTTTTTTGAAGTCACTGATCATTTTATACTTATACTATTTTTATCTTAAAAGCAATCAACGTATGGAACACTAATTGCGCAACTTCAACTTGCACTTGACCGGTTATTTAATTTAAACTTACACACACATATTGCTATCACGTTAGTGATCACTGAAAATCAACGACTCTGCCTATTATGAAGGCAGACATAATTAATGACTGAAATTCTAAATATCTTTATTAACTCTTTTAGAAAATTCCTCGGAGAATTACAAGAAAATGGGGAGTCGCGCTGGAATATTTTTTAGAAAATATATTTTAAAAACTCTTTATTTAATCATGAACCGCCCCTTTTTTCTTAATACGCTTTTATTATTTTTTTAACTAATAAATAAAAAATGTTTGAAATTTTCGCAGTTTTTATAAAAAGTTTTAACACTTAGTTAAGAAAGTATCAATAAAAAAATTATATTTTGATCTGTACACATTATTTTAAACAACGGTTAAGGCTAGTTTATCAGACTATCATTGTTCTTACTGTTAATAACTTGTAAACGATATCTCTGAAGTTATAGTTGTCAGTTATCAAGTATTTGCCGATGACTTGAGGATTGGAAAAATTGCTAAACGCCCTTAACAGAGTTTATAATTGATATGCTGTCGATAAATTGATGCTCAACGCTAGCAAGTGCTCAGTGAGGTCGTTTACTAAAACATTGTCTTTTGCTGTATGATTATTATGTTGATGAATCGATGTTAGTTAAAGTAGAAAATCCGTGATTTGGGAAATCTATTTGACTCTAAGTTATAGACAAAATAATAGCGGAAGCAACACAAATGTTGGGATTTATCTTGAGAAATTGTAAGTCCTTTAAGAAGTACTTAAAACTTTGTTTACCTTGGTAAGAAGCAAGTTGGAATATAGTTCTTTGATATGGTCACTAATTTACAGTAAATATATATTAGCATTGGAGCAAGCGTAAAAAAAAAATTTTAAATATCTTTCTTTAAAAGAGACTGGAGAGTACCCACAGGCACAATGCAATTTTATTGCAGCAGTTTAATTTTGATGCCTTCAGAAACGCAGAGAATTTGATTCAATAACATTTTTATTTAAAATCGTTAAAGGTAGTGTTATTTGTCCTTCTTTGTTGGAAGAACTTAAGTTAATTATTTTCAGAGATCCTGGTATATCAAGAAACTATTTTTAACTTTCGAGAGCCACCACAAATGTTATGTTAGGATCACCAGTGTACAAAATATGTATATGAGTATTTCGGGTCATTGGAGTCAATTGCTGAACAAAATTTTTGAAAGTAAAATTTCCACATAATAAAATTGTTGAAAAATAAAAGTTTCTAACATATAAAATTTTAAAAAGTTATATTCTTAACGGCAAACTTTTGAAAAATATTCTTGAACCAGATTTGTTATTTTAACAGTGTTCCGTACGGAACACTTATAAGATCACTTTGTTGTCTCCGTCCATCTGTCTTTTTCACCCGATTTTCTCCGAAACTATTTGACATAGAAAGTTGAAATTTGGTACTGATTTGATAGCCTCATCAGAACCGTGTAGTTTTGAAAGTTAGATTTTGACTTGAAGAGTTAGTTTTGGGGTGTGAAATCGAAAGTGAAAAAAAAAAATTACCAGGTCATCGACTGGGGTGTCAAATGAAAGCTTGTAAAAACACGAGTTCAAAAATATATATAATGTAATACCTGACCACACTTTTCTTTGTATTATTTTTAAAAAATCGCGAAAAATTGCTGTCCCCCCCTTATCTCGAAAAGTACTGATCAAAAAATTTTGAAAAAATTCTGGAATATTCTCTACAGGGTGTAAATTCGAAGAAAAGTATCACATTATTACCTTTAATAATTTATCTGGTATATAAAAAAAAACAAAAATTTTAAGGTCATCAGTTTTCAGTAAAGATTGGAAAAAAACTTTGTTGAAAACTCATTTGGGGTGTGTTTTGTGAAATCACTGATCATTTTATATCTCCGTAACAAAATTTTTTATTTTCAAAGCAACCAACGTACGGAACACTAATTGCGCAAGTCCAACTTGCACTTGACCGGTTATTTTAAATAACGGAACGTACAAATTGAACTATTAGTTCAGAGGAGATTTAATTTAAACGTATCCGTATATTGACCAAACTTTCTCATCCGTATACTGTTTGGTTAGATAATTCTTGGCTAGTCAGTTAAAAAGGTTAGTGTACTTTAATTCACTTAAATTTAAACTGAACAATAATTTTTAGTGTTCCGTACGGAACACTTATAAGATGACTTCGGTGTCTGTCCGTCTGTCTGTCACAGCCGATTTTCTCCGAAACTATTTGTCATAGAAAATTGAAATTTGGTAATAATATAGGAATTGATGGCATCATCAGAGCCATGTAGTTTTGAAAGTTAAATTTGGACTTAAGGGGTTAGTTTTGGGGTTTGAAATCGGAAGTGAAAAAAAAAAAATTTACTAGGTCATCGAGTGTGGTGTCAAATGAAAGCTTGTGAAAACACGAGTAATATATATATATATATATATATATATATATATATATATATATATATATATATATATATATACATATAACGTAATACTTGCGCGCACTTTTCTTTGTAGTATTTTTAAAAAATCGCTGTCCACCCGCCTTACCTCGAAAAGTACTTATCAAAAAATGTTGAAAAAATTCTGGAATATTCACTTTTCACGAGTGTATTACCTTTAATAATTTATCTGGTATATAAAAAAAAAATTTCGAGGTCATTAGTTTTCAGTAAAGATTGGAAACTAACTTTGTTGAAAACTTATTTGGGGTGTATTTTGTGAAGTCACTGATCATTTTATACCTCCGTAACAAAATTTTTTATTTTAAAAGCAATCAACGTACGGAACACTAATTGCGCAAGTTCAACTTGCACTTGACCGGTTATTTATTTATATAGTTAACCAATCAATTTATTTGATACCTATCTTAAACTTACCCAAATTAAAAATAAACTAGTTTAGTTTATTTTAAGTAAGTGTGTATTAAACTAATTAATTCTATTTGAGTTTAATTTAACTTACTTAAACTAACTTGGATCATAGGCGAAAGAATTATTCCTATGAGGCTATTTAACACCCTGTAAATTTTAGACAACCAACAAAGGACACGAGGTGAGACTCGTATTTTACTAATATATATAATTCATCACAAGATGTGCTAATAAAATAGGCACGTTTAAAACTCCTTCTGTGGATTTTCACTTGACTTGGCTTGTCAGGGATAGAGGATAAAGTTCAAAAGTGACATAGCTTCTCTCGATATAATGCAGTAACTGATAAACGTTAAAATTCTCAAAGTTACTAGGAAACATCGTATCAGGTCAGTGACTTTAAAGGTGATATTGAACTTGAAATAAAAAAAAAAACAAATTCGAGCCAATATCTTTAAATCAAAATATGCCAGGAAAAAAATGTATTCAGTTACTTACTAAAAAGCACATTCAGTCGTTAGAACTGACAGAACATAATAAAGTTGCTGCTACCAGTATGCTAGCCATACCGGTACTTCTCTATTTCTTTGTAGTAGTGACGTGGACGAAAGAAGAACTGCGAGATTTGGATCCGAAAAATTATGCACTTGAATAGAAGTCTTCATCCTTGATCCTCTGTTCCTCGAATATACCTTTCACACCACCAAAGTGGAAGAGGACTTTTGAGCTTAGAGTGTCTGCATAATCGAACCGTCGTGGGACTAGCGTGGAAGATTCTCTCCTGGAATAGGTTTGCGGCAACGAACGGAAAGGAGTAGAACCCTTTCTGTTTAGGGCTGCGGAAGATGCAGCGGAAAAACTTGGTCTGGCAGTAAACTCAATCGAACATCGAACAACAAAATGATAAGGTTAATATTCTAGATTTAGAACTGCTTAGAGTTAAAACAATTTTATAGGCAGCACACAGAAAAACCCCAATATTGAGTGCTTTATAGGAACATCGATTCGCTACAACTAGCGAAACATCTAGGTTTTTACAGTCAGCAAGTCTTAAGTTAGAGACCTAGGGATTTTTGCTAGCTTGTCAGAATGGTGTGATTAATATCCAATTGTATCGTAGTCGATTTACCAAACTAGCCGACATTAAGTGTAGGGCATCCAACAAACAACCAGAATCACTGATGCATTTACTTTCAGCGTGTCCTGTTCATGTTATATCACCTTACATCCATCGTCATAATGTAGTGTTGCGTGTCCTATATTACCATCTTAGACATTCGTACGGTATTGATGATGTTCTCGGACTGCCGTATCTTCCGAGAGAAATCGAGTCGGTTGTAAAAAATGAGAGATGCCGCTTTTACTAGAATTTTGCCTTTTCGACCATAAGGCGCTTGCAAGTCAACAAACCCAATATAGTACTTCTCGAAAAAGAGTAAAGAGAATTTATGTAATTAAATTTTCGGCACCTGCAGAAACAAATACACCAATCAAAGAGGAGAAAAACATTCCAAGTACAAAGATTTAAACTACAAACTTCGCGTTTTGTTCCCTCGACAATCAGTAGCAATGGTCGTCCTAGTCATCGGAGTTTTAGGAGGAATTAAGGACATATTCCTAAAGAACCTCAAGAACCGACTTGCTGTGCCGCGGCTGATTCATTAACAATGAAGCGTTTCGCTATCCATGTTAGCTTCATCAGGAGCGATGATTGAACGAAATTGCGAACACAGGACAATTACCATTTCTAGATATTTTAATTATTAAAAATAATAAGTGTGGAGTTTGCTAGTCCTCCATCGGGCGCCTCCCCAGGTGGCGGATAGGGGGATGCCTCCCAGATATGGGTGGTACCGAGGAAATGAAATACTCGGCGTGGACCAAAACTAGGAAAACGAAAACTCATGATGCAACTGTCCTAAAGTAGGCGGCAACATGGTCAACGTCTGTACCTCAGGTTAGAGGCGGCTGTATAGAAAGCAGTGGAAGCAACGGGAAACCACACTGCTAAACTTAATTCTCGAAGAAAAATATCATGGCTGTAAGAAGAGATAATGAAACCACTACTGATCATGGACCTCGGAATCCAAGATCCGGCAGGGGAGGATACACAAACTCAGACTGCAAGGCCTCCTCGGTCGCCACCCTGCGAAATCCTTGCAGCACTAATAATATAGTTAAGAAAGACGTGGCAGCTCCGATGTGTTTACGAATCGCCACGTGGAATGTGCAGAATATGTACGAAACCGGCAAAACACATAATATCGTGAAAAATGAAATGACTAAAAATAGATATAATGGGCATCAGCGAAACCCTTTGGCCCAGTTCGAGACAGTGTGGGATTCTTGGCTACACAGTATATTATCCCGGCCATGATACCTCCAAACACAACAATGGAGTTGGAATAATTGTCGCACCTCATATAAGAACAACAATAAAAGCCTATATATCATTCTCGGAACGAAACTTACAACTAAATGCATCCCCATTTGACCTGAATATAGTACAAGCACACGCACCTACCGCCGATAAAGAAGAGAAGATAATAGAAGACTTCTACGAACAGCTTAAGACCCTGATCAAAGCAACAAAGAGGAGAGGGATAATATTTATAACAGGAGACTTCAACGCCAAAGTAGGCAAAAGAAAAGTGGAAAAGACTGTGGGAAGTTTCGGACTTGGTGGAAGAAACGAACATGGAGACCGTCTTATTCGGTTGTGCCAGGAAAATGACTTAGCACTGACTAACACTTTTTGTAAGCTTCCGGACCGCAGACTTTAAACTTGGAAATCACCGGCAGATACACCAGAAAAGGTAATAAGAAATCAAATAGATTACATGGCTGCGCCTATCAGATTGAGGGACTCGATTAAATCAGCAAAAACTTACCCAAGTGCGGACGTCGCATCAGATCACAACTCAGTGGTATGCAATTTGCAAAGTAAAAAGGGTAAATAAGAAGAACACATCAGAAAAGTTAGATATAAAAAGCTTTCTGACAATAATATTAAACAGCAGACACAGGACAATCTGAACAAAGAAGTAACAAAACTCCTTAAAGGTGATACTGCAATAAAAGCAAAATGGAATGATATTAAGGAAGTGATTAAAACAACAAACACTAAACCAGTGATTCTCAAAGTGGTTCAGGTGGACCCCCAGGGGTCCACGGGAGACTCGACGGGGGTCTACATTGGCGTGAAAAAAAAATGGGGGTTCACAAGTTGTAAGTGGGGGTCCACGAAAATTTATCTGGTTTCGATAGTAAAGAACAAAAATGTTGGCTTGGCTTTACCTATCAATGTAGGCAGATAATACACTACTCAAAAAAATTAAGGGAGCAAAAAAAAATTCCAAATTTTTCGGTGATTTTTGACAGGCTGTATTTCGGTGAAAAATGGTCGTATTGAGACTTTAAAAAAAAGCATTTTGAAGCTTTAAGATTCTAATTTTCAGATTTTGTAGCTAAAATTTTTTAGGAGCTACGGTTCTCATGCAATCCTAACAGATAGCGCGAAAAAATAATATTGCAAATATTTTGCTTTTTGGTCCACGGGCTTGAAAAAAATTTTTTCAGTTAGGCCGGCATATGGATCAGATAGCCTGTTTATTTAGCATTAATTTACTTGTTTTAAAACCTCCGTTAATTTTTTTGAGTAGTGTATTTTCAGAAGGTCAGCGACTGGTACTTGTAAAAACTTAGTACAACGCGCGTCGAGACTTGCGAAGCGCCGCCCGCCCGCCCGCAACGCAACCCGTTCAGACATGCAAAGGGACGAAATACGACTTGTGCTGTGCTTGCAATCTTGCATGAACTTATTTGATTCTTCACCAATATAAATACGAATGCCAAGGACAAACGTTACTAATTTGTTTCCGGAATTTTGAAAAGAAAAGTGTGAGTGAATCGATGTCAGTGTTTGCCAGTGCCGGAAAAAGTAAGTACCTGCCTATTTGTTATTCATACTTTTATTTTATATTGTAATAATATTATATTTGTTATGTTTGCGTGTAGTAGGTACTTAATAAAAACTAAATACTGAACAGGGCCATTATTCGATACTTCTAGAAAAGAACAGAAAGCCGAGAAAGATTGAATTTTTAATACTTTTTATTATAAAATTATTTATTTACCCGACTGTGGTGATTCACTAAAGGAGAGATATATGATTGAGCTGCATGTTTGTACATATTTCAGTGCCCTCGTAGTTGCTAATGCTAAATGATTAAAAATATTTTCATAAATTGTACGTGTCTTTATGTACCACTCGTAATGTACATCAAAGTAATAAATAAATCATTAAAATCGCGGAGTTTTGAAGTCAAAATATTCTTTAAAAGTATTTTCTCTCGAATTTACAGAAATGTATCAAAATATAATTAATCAAAAAATATTTTATATTACATTAAAATAGGTTCAGCCGTTTTGTGAAAACCTCTATATCGGTCTTAGCAGTTTATTTCTTTTAATAATTAAAATCAGTTTTGCCCCCGGCATTTTGGTTTTTTCATTGCAATAATTAATTAGTCCTATTTTATTCTGTTAAAATAGCCATATCCTGTTAAAGTCGCCTTATGATTACTAAAACAAACATTTTTTTCTTTACAGATAGGTAACTGATACGAAACATGGCTAAATCTAAGAAGAAATGTCGACAGTACAGTGTTAATTATTTGAAATTTGGTTTCCTTCCATCAAAGGCAGACAAACGATTGCCCATATGCCTTTTATGCAACAAAGTTTTGAGCAATGACTCTATAAAACCATCGAAGCTCGAAGATCATCTAAGAAGGTGTCATCCTGATAAAATAGGTAAAGATTTAAAATATTTTCAAACATTGAAGGAAAAATATGAAAAGAGACCCACCGTGCATAGTATGTTCGCTTCAACGTCTCAAAGTAACGATGATGGCTTGCGGGCATTTTACAATATCTCATTGCTTATAGCGAAATCTGGAGAACCGCACACCATCGGAGAACAGTTAATTTTACCCGCTGTTGAAGAGGTTTTAAAAACTGTTCTGCACAAACCTCCACTTGACGTACTCAAAAGAATTCCTTTGAGTAACAACACTATACAAAGACGTATTGATGAAATGAGCTCTGATATTGAAAGCTTCTTGTGTAATTATCTGCAAACAACTCATTTTTCTATTCAACTGGACGAGTCAACTTTACCTGATAATGAAGCATTATTATTGGCATATGTTCGATTTGTTATGGACGAAGAAATCCATGATGAGCTGCTATTCGCGAAAACTTTGGAGACGGACACTAAAGGCGAATCAATATTTAATGTCCTGAGTGATTTTTTTAAGGAAAAATCGATTCCATTTACAAACATTATTTCGGTGGCAGCAGATGGAGCCCCTGCCATCGTCGGGCGATATCGTGGGTTTATAAGCCATCTTCAAAGATTTATACCAGGAGTAACTGCAATTCACTGTGTCATCCACCGACAACACCTGGTAGCGAAAAATTTGAGTGCACCAATCGCTTCAATTTGTGATTAAAGCAGTTAACAAAATAAGAAGCAATGCGTTGAATACCCGTTTATTTGCACAATTGTGCGATCAAAATGATGAAGACTTCCAACGATTGCTCTTACATACTGAAGTACGCTGGTTGTCGAAAGGTGCATGTTTAACAAGATTTTACTCACTTTTCGAATCAGTTTTAGAGTTTCTGGAAAGTAAAGATCCAGATTTAAAAGAAAATCTGATCAAATTGAAAGCAGACATCGTATATTTGACAGATTTGTTCAAAAAATTTTATGACATTAACTTGCAGTTACAAGGGACGGCCTAAATTTAATAAAAACAAAGGGTGTAATTTCGGCTTTTCTTGGAAAATTGAAATTTATGAAGTAAAATATTAGTCGGCGCGAATTCTCCCAGTTTCCAAACTTGTCACAGGCAAAATGTCTCGATGAGGATATTCAGACATACGTTCAACATTTAAATGCCCTGCATGATGACTTCAAAAATAGATTTGAAGATATTCTGACGATGGAAATACCACCATGGATCATAAATTCATTTGATGAAATGGAAGTGGCGAATGTGGTTTTGCAAGAGGAGCTACTCGAGCTTAGCACCAATGAGGAGCTGAAGGTGAAATTTAAAAAAGGCTATCAAACATTTTGGCTGCAGGCAGAAATACCGGAAAAATATCCTGGGCTGTGGGAAATTGCGAGAAAACTTTTGATAGCGTTGCCCTCGTCATATCTTTTAATGTCGTTACAAACCTATTAACAAAAAAAAGGAGCAGATTAAACATCACAGAACGGGGAGATTTGCGGTTATTTCTTACAAAACTGAAGCCAAATATTGATAATTTGCTGTTAATCCATCAAGTACATCCCTCCCATTAAAATTATGACTATTTTTTTTTTAATTGTTGATTTGCATTGTTAAAGTTACGGTACGTTATTAATGTTTAATTTTAATTCTATTAAGTCTGTAATAATATTATTTTAATGAATAGAACACAAGAAAATATATTATTTTTCTTTTTATTTTTACCACTCCGAATTTAGGGTTCGAACTCAGCCACGACGCAAATTTCCATCGTTAGATCTAATCTTCACATTTTTTGACAAGTTTTGGGAATATGGTAGAAATGTAGCAGCAGAGGTCCACCGAAACCAGTAAAATTTTGAAAGTGGTCTACGAGAAAAAAAGTTTGGGAACCTCTGCACTAAACTCTTGAAACAGAATAGAAAAAAGTAAAAGAGCTGGATGATTGAAGAAATCCTTAAAATGATGGAAGAAAGACGGACCCACAAGAACACAGATAGAACAAAATACCGAGAAATTCACAGTAAGATAAGAACAAAAATTAGAGAAAGTAAAGAGAGTTGGCTTTCAGAGAGGTGTGAAGAAATCGAACAGTGCGAAAAGAAATATGACTACCACAACATACATAAAAAGATAAGAGAACTGACAAACAAGAAGAAATACAATGGAGAATCGAAGACCCTAGACGACGCTAATGAAAATATTGAAACAGATTTGAGAGACTTATGTAGAGCAACTATTTGACGCTGACCGTCCTAGTGGGTGTTCACTGAAGATTAATAATGATGCAGGTCCTTCCATTCTAAGAGCGGAAGTGGAGAAGGCTATCTTAACTCTTAAAAACAACAAAACACCAGGCAACGATAGCAATTCTAAAAATCTTGTGCGAAATGAACAGCCAGTTTCTCGACACCCTCACCACGCTTTTCAATAATATATACAACAGCGGGGAATTTCCTGAGGACTGGCCATACCGAAGAAACCAAACGTAAAATCTTGTGATGAACACCGAATGATAAGTCTGATTAACCACATCACCAAGGCATTCACCAAGATTATATACAATAGAATTTGCAAAAAATGTGAAGAAAACATAGGAGAAACACAGTTCCGATTTTGAAATGCCCTTGGCCCAAGAGAAGCGCTCTTCAGCTTGCAGGTTCTTATTCAGTGCTGTAGAGACATGAATAAAGATGTATATCTGTGTTTCATAGATTACACTAAAGCTTTTGATAATGTTAAGCACGATCAACTGCTAGAAAAACTCCATCAGATCGGAATTCATTCCAGAGATATCCGCACTATAGCGAATCTCTACTGGGGGCAGTCGGCTAGAGTGAAAGTAAGGTCTGCGTTAACCAAGAATATTGATATTAAGAAAGGCGTGCGCCAGGGTTGCATTTTATCTGCCCTCCTCTTTAACATATACTCCGAAGAAATATTTAAGACAGCGCTAGAAGAAAGTACTGAAGGCATAAAGATAAATGGAGAAACACTTAATAACATAAGATATGCTGACGATACAATAGTACTCGCTAGCAGTATAGATGAGCTAAATAGCCTGATGGAAAGGTTACAAAGAACAAGTGGAGAGTATGGGCTAAGCCTAAACCTCGCGAAAACCAGATGGATGCTTATAAGTAAAAACCAACAACCAGCAAGACAATTAATGCTAAACAACCAGAGAATTGAACACGTAGAATCTTACACCTATTTGGGAACAATAGTTAACTCAGGATGGGACCAAGCAACAGAAATACGTGTGAGAATAGAAAGAACGAGAGCATCGTTTAATAATATACAGAGCATATTTATCTCCAACAGTATAACCCAACCTGTTAAAATCAGACTGCTCCAATGTTATATATTTCCGGTACTGTTGTACGGAGTAGAAGCGTGGACGATGACCGAAACGCTCTTGAAAAAGGTTGAGGCCTTTGAAATGTGGACGTACAGACGTATCCTGCGAATAGCTTGGACGGACCACATCACTAACGAGGAGGTACTGCGTTGTATCGGTAAGGAAAGAGAGGTGGGAATAACTATTAAGAGAAGAAAGCTGGAATACCTTATGAGGCACAGTAAATATTGGATACTTCAGTTAATAATCTAAGGAAAGATAGACAGCAGGGGGGACCCGGGAGAAGAAGACACTCTTGGCTCCAGAACTTGGGCCATTGGTTCGGGCTGTCATCTGCCCAACTGTTCAGATCCGCCGCAAATAAAATCAGAATAGCCATGTTAATAGCCAACGTTCGCAACGGACAAGGCACATGAAGAAGAAAAAGAATAAGTTAGAATTTGATATCTATAGAAAAGATACAGTAACAGATAGATATATTCCTAGTGATTGATTTCATTGCAAATAACATAAATTAGCCGCATTACATTTTTTAGTTCATCGTTTGATCACTTTTCCTCTTAATGGAGTAAACTTCAATAATGAAAGGAATCGTACTAGAGTTAATTGTTATGACGATGACTTAATAAACAAGTTAATAAATAGACATAAGTTCAGGTTAAATATTCAGAATTCCACCTTTTTTACACGTAAAACAAATAAGATCAAGTATGCAGCAGTAGTAGGAGACTCAATAATGTATTTAATAAGGTAGGCCTCACCTTACTCTATAAGTCATCAGACAATTTGAGGAATATCTTAAGAAGACAAGATTCCTAATTGTGAGAAACGTGGCATTTATGACAGTTGTAATGATTCCGACAAAAAGTATGTTAAACAAACTAGAAGGTCAATTAAAACACGATTTAAAAAACATTTAGTTTAAAACACGGTAGAACAGAAAAGTCTAGCATTGCCGAACATGCCCTTGAAGCTGATCATACTGTAACATTAGATAATCTAAGATTAATTAAAGATGTATGTGATAGGAAATTGTTGAACGCATACGAAAGTATGGAAATTATAAAATGTAAAAGTAGTTTAAATAAAGACAGAGGGCCTATTCTTTACAGTCCCCTCAACTGATTACTGGACCAGAACTGCTGGCCTCGTCCATGTAATTAGTTCCGCTTGAGTAATTCAGAGGTTAGGATAAGTATAAATAAGGCAGATTTGTAGTTAGTCAGGCATCACTCCTGATGGTTAGTTTGGTGTAGTGGTGATATATACTGAGTAGTAAACTTTTACTTGTAAAAAAAGAAAACACTAAAGCCGGAGATGCTTATAGCCAGCCAGGGGAGATTAAACTTCTTGAAAAAAAAAATCATCTTGCTTTAGAACTCTTAAAGTCCTTCCCAACAGAGTAAACTAAAATTGACGACCACAAAGTAGAAATTTTTTATAAAAAGGACTCGTTCATAAAGTAGAATTTTAAAAACTTACATCTAAATTAAAAATTAATGACAGGAAGATTTTTCGCAAAACAAACTCTTCCATACCGAATCTCAAAATGGATGACCGTGTGGTCAATATTTTTTCCGAATAATTACTTTCAGTACATTCATGGGGACAAAAGGGAGCATAGTTGGCAGTGATATATATTATTTCGTTTTTTTTAATAATCTGTTGCGTAGCAATGGCGGGGCTAGGGGAGCATATACCCACTCGCCACTACGGACGTAGAAAATAGCGCGTCTTTTTTTCTTGGAGATGTTTTTCATAAAAAATATTCACTCACCCCCCCCTTACCGATTTTTAAAGGTGGTATAAATTTTTATAGAATCCCCCACCGGTTGTCTATTTTTCGATGGAGTTTTAAAGTTTCACTGTATGATGATAGGGTTCTTTTTCGTAAAAAAATCTCCACAGCCATTTATCTTTAGTTTACTCTATTGGCAGTTTCAGGTCAAGAGGGTCTTTTTAGTGTTCCGTACGGAACACTTATGGGATCACTTCGGTGTCGGTCTGTCTGCCACACCCGATTTTTTCCGAAACTATTTGATATAGAAATTTGAAATGTGGCACAAATATAGGAACTGATGGTCCAATCAGGGCCGTGCAGTTTTGAAAGTTAAATTTTGACTTAAGGGGTGTTAAGTTTAAAGTTAACTTAAGTTTTGGGGGGTGTAATCGGAAGTGAAATTATTTTTTACTAGATCATCGAGTGGGGTGTCAAATGAAAGTTGTAAAAACACAAGTTCAAAAATATATATGATATATGATGTAATACTTGCGCACACTACACTTTGTGTTATTTTTAAAAGAATGGCCAAAGACCACTGTCCACCGATTCTACCTCGAAAAGTACTGATCAAAAAATTTTGAAACAGTTCTGGAATAATCTCCATATAGTATAAATTGAGTAAAGATTGTCACGAATACATTACTTTGATAAATTATAAAAAACTAGTTGCCCACCAAAATGGTGAAGGTTCATTTAGTCGAAAGTTGTGAATTGAATCGGAAGTGATAGCTACTGCTTTAAGCATTAGGTACCGAGTGAAAATAATTTTTTTTTATTTGTTTACAATTAAACAAATATTTAGGTAGTAAATATTTGTTTTAAACTTTTACCACTAAATTCGAGATTGAGTTAGATTGATTTATTAGCTATTAGGTAAATGCTACAACTATTATATAGTGACTAAGAGAAAACGTGAAAATACATATTGTATCTTAACATATATACATGTCAGGAACTCTTTGTCTTATTCTTATTGGCCGGTTTAGCCTGCTCAGTCAGTATTGTCGATAAAGTGTTTCGCCTTCTGGTTACATTCGCTTTTTTTCCTTAAATAAAAGCTCCTTTTATAAATATTTCAGTATTTTTCCTCCCCTACCCCTAAACCTGGCTACGCCACTGATATTAATGTGTCACAAATAATTGCTGTTAGTGACATAAGTTCGAGGTAAATAAGGCATAAAAAATATACTGATACTATAAACTTTCATTGCTAATTATATACGAGCCAGACCGATTAACGCAGTGGGTTAAAGTGCCTGCTGTGAATCCGGAGGTTAGCGGTTCGATTCCGTATATCGGCTGGCTGTTTGTGATTTGTCCCATATATATACAGCCTTGGCCAAAAGTATTAGGCACCCGACAATTTACTTCATTTCTTGTGTTTCAGGGTAAGAAATTAAATTCGTATACAGTAATACCCCGCTTTACGCGAGGGATACGTTCCGAAAAAAATCGCGTTAACTGAAATTCGCGTATATCGAGGTTTATGATTAAACATAGTCAAAATTTAATACAAAAAAATACAAATCATTTTAATCAATCACTTTAATTCTAAGAACACTTTATGCAATACATACTCTTATTTTTTACGGAAAAATACATCTATTGTCTTTTGGGTAACGTTTTGTTTACGTTCTTGTAAAATACGTTCATAACACCCAACACTGTTTTTAATTGTTTGACACACGGTCAAGACACGGTCATCATTATTGTCTATACTCTGCAATATGTCCAAACCTGAATAAATTTTTGAAAGTGCATTTTGTATTTCCCCTGAAGATAAAACTTTCTCTTCTACTTGTTCTTCCTCATCGTAGATAGGATTATTCTGTAACTCGATCAGATCTTCATTGCTAATAGGATCGTCGTGCGTTGCTACAAGTTCTACGAGATCTTCTACCGTGACATCTTCAAGTTCAGACCCCTCAATCATTGCAGCAATGTCTTCAAGCACTTGTCTCTGCATCTGGACAATTCTTCTAGGTGCTTCCACTACATCTGGCCAAAGATTACGCCGCACCCATTCATACAACTCATTTTAACTTCCTTCCAAGCCTCTTCTATGTTGTGAATAGACTTCATAATGTTGTATGACTTCCACCACTCTCGCATAGACTGTCTTCCTTCCCCGTCAGTTTCATGAATTAGTTGGCTAAAAGTGCGGCGATGGTAATAAGCTTTGAAGTTTGCTATTGCTCCCTGGTCCATAGGTTGTAATATTGACGTAGTGTTTGGTGGAAGGAACTTTACGTACACTTTTAAGTCTCTGGGCGTATCAAGTGAGGTTGGATGTCCTGGGGCATTGTCTAAGAGAGTAATATAACTTTAGGTTCAAGCCCATTTCTGTCACAGTATGATTTGACTGATGGGCAAAAACTATTAGAATACCATTCTTGAAAAATTTCCCGTGTAACCCACGCCTTTCTGTTTGATCGCCACACAACTGGTAGACTTGTCTTGTCTGTGCCTCGCATTGCACGGGGTGTTTCTGAATGGTACACTAGTAAAGGTTTCAGTTTGAAATCACCAGTGGCATTACCACCCAGCAGAAGTGTTAGTCGATCTTTCGCAGCTTTGAAACCACTGGCTTGACGTTCTTCCTTAGAAATGGATGTTCGAGATGGCATTTTTTTCCAGTAAAGTGCTGTCTCATCAACATTGAAGATGAGACAAGCAGGAATTTTCTCTCGTCTAACGAAGTCTTGAAACTTGTCTGGAAACTCAGCTGCAGCTTGAATGTCCGCGCTGGCCGCCTCGCCTGTTATGTGGATATTGTGAAGATTAGAACGCTGCTTGAACCGATGGAACCAGCCTCTGCTGGCAGCAAAAGTCGGAGTGGCACTCCCTTCTCCTTCTTTTGTTTTCAGCATCTCATACAAAGATTTTGCTTTTGTGCATATGAGATCTTGACTTAGTGGTGTGTTCTTCTTATTCAAATCTTCGATCCAGACTGACAGTAATTTCTCCATTCTTTCTAAGATAGATGATCTCGAACGAGAAAGTTTTGTTGCACTTATAGGTGTTGAACCTTCGCTGGAGATTTTAATTTTTTCCCGATTTTTATAAATCGTTCTCACAGTCGATTCTGAGAGTCCAAAATCTCTCCCAACAATTGTTGCTTTGCCTCCATTTTCCATTCTTCTTAACACTTTCATCTTCAATTCCAAAGTGACGCTTTTACGCTCTTTTTTCTTTACAGGCGGCATTTTTAACGTAGGGTTAAATTATGTATGTATGTATCTCCAATAAATATTAAAACAAAACTGCCAGCCGACCGAACTAACATTACGGAACAAATGAACACACGAAACGAACGAGGAAATCCCCATAGAACAAAGTCGAAGGACAGGGAATTCCCAATTCTTCAAAGAGAATATTCAGAGAAAGCGGGGATCCCCCCGCGACCATAGAGAAGTTAATGACTACATGAGCGCGAAATTTGAAATTCGCGTTATAGTGAAACCGCGCGTAACGGGGTCGTGCTAAGCGGGGTATTACTGTATTTTGTAAAATCGTATATTGAGGTAAAATTATGAAATAAATTAATATTTGGTGTGTCCGCCCTTACCTTTAATTACAGCAGCAATTCTTTCGGACATGCTGCATACAAGCCTAGTACATTCACTTGTAGTTATAGCATCCCACTTATCCATCAAGGCGCTTTTTAGCGCTGCTTCAGAATACCCCAAAGATGCTCGATAGAGTTTAGATCTGGAGACTGCGCCGGCCAATCCAACAGAACAATGTTATTGTCTCTAAACCAGCGCATCGTAGCCGCAGATTTATGACAAGGTGCATTATCTTGCTGGAATTTGATGTCGTCTAAATTAGTGTCGCTAAAAATGTGCGTTAGCGAAAGCATCAGTACAGTTTCTAGTACATTTATGTACTTTTGGCTGTTTATGCGGCCTTTAGAAACGAACATTTCGCCGACACCTTTAGCAGCCATGCAGCCCCAGATCATAATGCTGCCTCCTCCATGTTTTACAGTAGGTACCATGCAATCTGGATGGTATTCTCCGCCGACACGCCGCCTCACAAATGTCATACCTGACGTTCCGCATAGCTGTAAAAATAGAAAAAACACTCAATTAAAAAATTAGTTATTATTTTGACTAAAACAGATTAAATCAAGAGCAATTGTATGTAGTTATTTGTTAAAATAAATCATATAAAAACTTACCTCCAAGTTGGATTCATCGGACCATACATTAGACCAATCCTCTTCGCTAAAATATTGGTGCTTCAGAGCCCACTCTAAGCGTTTCTTCCTGTTGGTCTCTGAAAGCTAAGGCTTCTTTCTAGCTTTGCACCCTCTTAATCCAACTTCTGTCAGTCTTCTCCTTGCCGTTCGAGAACTAATCGGCATCCCAATCTCTTCCGACAGAGTTGCAGCGAGCTCAAATGATGTTTTTTTTTCGATTTTTAATAGACTAGCGGATGAGTTTTCTGTCCTGTCGCTCATTAGTCTTACGGTTTCTGCCTGTTCTCATTTTGTTGGCATGGGAGCCAGTCTCCACAAAACTTTTAATAGCACATTGCACTGCGCACCGAGAACATTGGAACACTAACTTGGCTATTTCTACTTGGGACTTGCCTTGGTCATGTAGGGTTTGAATTTTAATTCGTTTTTCGATATCAAGCTCACTTTTCTTAGGCATTTCTCAAATATAAGAATGTCCAGTTCACAAATAAAACACTCACGGAACCTACTTGACACTACAAGTAGTAAAAAGAGACTAATAAAACCTTAAAAATGTTTTTCAAAAAACCTCATTATAGCAATTTTGTGAGCCAGGTGTTTTATGGACCTGAAAAAGAGATTGTCTATTGTTTAAGTTAGCTTTTGACAGCGTCGCCTATAGTACTGTTAAAACAATTAGCCTTTTTTTTTTTAGTATTTTATGAATTTATGAATATATATATATATATATATATATATATATATATATATATATATATATATATAGATTTATATATTAAAAAAAATGAAGTAAGAAGCTGGCTATTTGGTATCCACCAACGCCATAGAACACAAAAAAAAATTATATACAAGGTATATATCATTGTAGATGAAGTCGCTGATGTAGACTAGTCTATACATATAATAGAACTGTAACAAAGGTGACGAAAAAGTGACTGGTAAGTATTTAATGCGTATAGAGAATAACACAATAGTTTGTAAATATTGGCTCTGTCCATTTTAACATCACCTGAACGGACCTGGACTATATTTTGCCTGAAAATAAAATAGATTACAAGTCAGGTATATCCTAAATTTTGTCGCCATAAATCATATACAAGGTGTGTCACAACAATAGAAAATTATTTTTACTGATCAAGATGTGTCACAGAAATAGGAAATTAGTTTTATCGAACAAATTTCAAAGCTCAACCAAATCTAGTACTTATATCAGTGATATAGATTAATATAGATGCTAAAACTATTACTCATGTAACTCACATGAAAAGATATATTATAATAACGCAGCTTCATTTGAAGATTTGAGAAATTCTCCTTCACTAACAGAAAACTTTTACTAATATAAATTATATACCAGGTGTACGAGTATGAAATGCGCGATTTTTTTCTAAAAAACATGTTAATAATAATAAAAAGTGTTTTATTCAAAGTATGCTCCATCGCTTGTTACACATTTTTCCCATGTTTCAGGCAATTTGTGAATACCACGCCAGTAAAAATCTTCCCCTTTTGCTGCGAACCATTCATCGAGTCATTTTTTCACATCTTCGTACGAACCAAAGCGCTGCTCAGCAAGTGCGTGACCCATCGATGCAAACAAGTGGTAATCGGAAGGAGCCAAGTCTGGTGAGTAAGCCGCATGGGGTAGAACTTCCCAGCTGAGTGCTTCCAACGTGTCGCGAACTGGTTTTGCCGTATGTGATGGAGCAGTGTCATGAAGAAAAATGACTTTGTGTTGCCTCTTTCGGTATTCTGGCCTTTCTTCAAGCAGCGAACAGTTCAAATCGGTCAATTGTTGTTGGTAACGTTTAGTATTAACCGTTTCCCCAGGTTTTAACAGCTCGTAATAGACCACTCCCTTCCGGTCCCACCAAACACCGAGCATCGTCTTTCTGCCAAAGCGATTCGGTCTTGGGGTCGATGTGGATGGTGCGCCTGGGTCTACCCATGATTTTTTGCTCTCGGGATTCTCAAAATAAATCCACGTTTCATCCCCTGTAACTATACGATGTAAAAACGACTTCCTTTTGTACCGAGCGAGCAAAATGTCACACGTGTTTTTGCGCTTTTCAATTTGCCTGTCGTTCAACTCATGTTGTACCCATCTACCGGTCTTCTGAATCTTTCTCATCTCTCGTAGCCGATTGGAAACAACTTGTTGACTAACGCCCAATTGCTCGGCCAGCTGTTTTTGTGTTTGCGAATCATCTTCGTCCAACAATGCTTGCAATTCCACATCTTCGTATTTTTTTGGCGGTTTTCCACGTTCCTTGTCTGCAACATCGAAGTCACCACTTTTGAAAGGCCGAAACCATCGTTCACACGTATCTTGCGATGAAGCATGTTCACCATAAGCTTGTCGAAGTAATCGGTATGATTCAACAGCAGTTTTCTTCAAATGAAAACAAAAAATTAATGCTGTCCGCGAATGCTCTTTGTTCGGCATAAATTTCGACATATTGAACACAACAGTACAACACTATGCACACACTTTTCCAATTTATCACTCGTGCGCGTCTGACACTGGTTGATGACACAACAAAATAGCACAGTGTCAAATCTTTATAGCACAAACTGCATTGGTGCACCACCTGTTGTCTGAAATCCGCATTTCATACTTGTACACCTGGTAAAACCCATATAATACCTGTTAGTAAATATATGTATACCATATACTGTTGGTCTATCCAGTGGTGTCATATGAACTAACCGTCATGTCGCTGCAGCAAAATTACCGAATAGATTGACAACTTCACATATAGACAGTACACAAAAGTTCATAACTACATTCACAAAGGAATTGCAGGGTTTGTGGCATTACCGTTAAATGAAGTCAGATTCAGAAATGAAAAGAATCGTATTAAGAATATAGCTGGCATTAATTGTTAACACGAAAACTTAATAAACAAGTTAATAAATAAACGTAAGTCGATGTTAAATATTCATAATTCCACCTTTTTAGTGTAAGCGGAATTTTACCATATAATCCAAAATATACCAGAGGACTTAATAAAGTATTTAATGATGTAGGCGTTACGTTAGTCTATAAGTCACCAGAAAACTTAAAAAATGCCTTAGGAATCCAAAGGATAAAACTCACGAACGTGAATAAATTTTAATGATGATGTAACAAGTATGTTGGTTAAACTAGAAGGTCGATTCAAACAAGATTTAAAGAACATTTAGCTCATTTAAGGTACGGTAGATCTGAAAAATCAAATATTGCTGAACATGTTCTTGAACAGAACCCTACTACAATTTTGTATAATTTAAGATTTAAAAAATGTATGTGATAGGAAATTATTAGCCCCATATGAAAACACTGGAATAATAAAATGTAATAGGGGAGAGCGGGGCTAGAAGTTCCAATTTTCAGAAAATACCACATTACCCTAAAAAAATAAAGCCTTGGGTCTGTAACTCATACTGACATAGAAAGAGCGTTTATTTGTATTTTAGGACATCCTTTTATTATTTACTTATTATAAATGATTTTAATACCAGAAGCATTTATATAAGAAAAATCGGAAAGGAACAATCAACCCCCTGGGGTTCAACAAAATTGATAAATAGTCTTTCAACAAAAACATAGTGTTTTACTTAGTAACACCTTAGTAAAAATATTTTTTAGGTAGGTACATAATATAATATTATAAATTGGGATCTTTGACAAAACTTATTTTAAACATGAACTTATCTAAGTAGATTCTTCATCATCAAATGCACAGTTGGGACATATGTATGTAACTATATCTTCTCTGTGTAAACATTTAGAATGTGCCTAATTCTTGCACATTACATATTGAATCCATTGTTCCTTTGGCCGCGAACTAGAATAAGAATCGCAGCAAATTATGTCGTACCATTCCAGATCATCAGCATCACTCTCACTGTCTTGTAGCACTAGTTTTTTACTTTTTCTTGTGATTTACTCTTTCCTTTACTTGCTCTCTTATTGTTATTAACTTGAACCTTATTAGTTTTCTTTTTCTTTTTAGCTTGTTCTTCAGCCAAGTCATTTTTTTCCGGCGTATCCGTTAAAATGGCCGTCTTTCTTATGCGTCGTTTGGTTGTTGTCTGCAAACTTGGCAGTGCTTTTGGCAAAGATTTCACAAGTTCAGGAAAGAATATCACAGAATCTGGTATTGCAATTTTGGATGGCCCTGGTTGTTCATCATAATTTGCTGACACTGGCATGTTGAAGGGCTCTGAGGATGACTCTCCTTGTTCATAGGTTGGCGTTGTGTCTGAGATGTACGAAGGCCCTGGAAGCACTGAAGCTGAGATGTTGAAAGGCCCTGGCTGACTCTCTTCTTCACGTTGAATAACATGTTGTGATGGAGTGTCTGTAAACGGGAGATCGGTAACGGAAGAAGGCGCAAAATTGTCCTCTGTAAACACATCAGGATCGAAAGGGCAAATTCCAGGTTTCTAGAAGGCGTTCATGATGTTTACAGGGTTGCTGCTCGAGGCTAAGCTGTTTTTACGATTCTGGATATTTCATAAATCGACATTGTTTTCCCTGGATTGTTACGGAGCCATGCTTCTTGGGCTTTAGCACAATATGATTTAAATGGTCCATTTACGCAAACATCAAGAGGCTGTAAACAATGTGTGCAATGAGGGGAGAATGATAACATAATAATTGAGTTGGTTTTAGCTTTTTCAACTACTTCGATGTCGATGTGCGACGAGTGATTGTCAAGTAGCAGTAGCACCGGTTCTTCTGAAGTAGGTTTCGTAAACTTAATGAAATGATCCACATAAAGTATAAATTCAGTGACGGCCATCCATCCAGAGCTATTCCCAGCCCCAATAGACTTAGGAGGGCCATTTTGCAGAAATAAATCTTTATACTTTAAACGCGGAAACATAAACACCGGTGGTATCGAATTTCCTGCTGCACTAGCTGCTAGTTCCATAGCCACCAAAGTTCCGCGTTCGGCAGAAACTATAGCACCAACCTCTTTAACTCTTTTTTGAGCTACTATTTTCTTCGGCTTTAACACAGTTGTTACGCCAGTCTCCTCTAAATCCCAGATTCTGGATGGTAGCAATTTAAATTTTATCATAATGTCACCGAGTTTTGTAAAAAACTCTTTAACAATGTGTCTGTTGAATTCAGATGCACGGTCTGGGCTTGTTGCTTCTGGAGATCGTATTGATAGAGACGGATTTCTCCTCAAAAAACCAGTGAACCAGTCGACTTCAGCTTGTTGATATTTGTGCCACAAAAGTGGAATATTTGGAATATCAAATCTGACCGTACAGTTTTAAGCTAACTTTCTAACCTCTTCTGGCAAAAGACCGAAGTAAATGGTGGAACATTTTAAAACATATTTGGCCATCTCTTGTTCTTTTTCTAGGCTAAATACTAATCTAGATTTGTAACCTACTATAGGAACCTCACCAGCAGCACCAGTTTTTTGATAAACCGATGTAATGTCATATGGCAAATTTCATATTCTCTGGCAATTGTTTTTATTTTTTTGCCTTCTTTGATAACGGTATCGGCAGCTAAACGTAATAGTTCTTGCGAGGTTTTACCTTCCTCTGTTTTGCGCTTGTAGTTTCGCATTCTGCAACAATAGAACCGTGTTTAAAAATATCAAGACACGAATGAAAATCTGTTGGGGTAAGTTGTTCCAGGGACCAACTAGCCCCGAGACAATGGAACATTCAACCCCATTTTCCAATTTACGACAAGACCGTTCGAGTTGGAATAAGTACTGGAATGAATTTAAAAGTACTATCACGATATGATACCAGACGATTTTTACTAACAGCATAAAGCACATTTAAATACGTTTGTAATTAACCAAGTTAGACAAGAAAGTTCAAACACAAAAATATTTACTTACATAATAGTTTTTACCTCCATATACACAGAAGAAGATGTATACAAATGCTTAACTCGCTGCTTTGGTCACCGAAGATTAGATTAAAAACAAAAACAATGATGTATAAAGTAAACGTTGAACCCATACTGATATACGGTTCAGAATGCTGGCAAATGAGTACTCGAGATAGAGATAAGCTAAAAGCAGTTGAAATGGACTACTTACGACGATCCTGTGGAGCCTCAAGATTAGATCACATACGGAATGAAGAAATTAGACAAAGTGCAAAGATGATAGAGACAGTGATAGACCGAATAGAAACACGTCAGTTAATATGATACGGGCACGTAATGCGCATGGGAGAAAAATGTTGACCGAAGAAGGCTTTACAATATGTACCGTGGAACAAAAGAAAAAAGGGGAGAACAAGAACGACATAGAGAAAAAATATTAAAAGAGCAATGAGTTCCAAAGAATTAGAAGAAAACTATTGGTGGGAAAAAGAGAGATGGCATATGAAGTGCGAGAAGTGGCCAAGGCTGTAGGACCCCCCGCTTAATATTATATATATATATATATATATATATATATATATATATATATATATATATATATATATATATATATATATATATATATATATATAGGCACTTAACGTTCGTCGCAAGAGCAACTAACATGGCTGCCGCGACTGCTCAGTGTTCAAACATTTCGCAGCGCACTTCACACGAATCGCTATCTCTTTTATTCGCGTACCTATTTCCATCGGAACAACTTACTCCCGGAACTTCCAGCCCCGCTCTCCCCTAGTCTTAATAAGGTTCGAAGACCGACACAGTTCTCTATACGGCTTACTTGACAGGAACTAATGCTTCGAGTGTATCTGTTCCATTCGACTAATTCCAAATTTAGTATAGATAGACTAGTTTATACTCCTAGATTTAGTAAATCTTCGCTTCTGAACGCTGGATAGTGTAATTGTGCCAAAAATTTCAAAGTCACAACGTAGTACACAGACCTTAAAAAAAAACTGTTGATTAAAAAAAATCTGTTTTATGGATGGCTTTGTTTATTTACGTTTATAAGAATGAAGGTGGGATTTTTAATGTTCTGTACGGAACACTTATGGGATCATTTCGGTGTCCATCCGTCTGTATATCTGTCACACCCGATTTTCTCCGAAACTATTTGATATATAAAGTTGAAATTTGGCACAAATATAAGAATTGATGGCCTAATTAGAGCCGTGTACTTCTGAATATTAAATTTTGACTTAAGGGGTTCGTTTTGGTGGGTGAAATCGGAAGTGAAAAAAAATAAATTTTTACCAGATCATCGAGTCGGGTGTCACATGAAAGCTTGTGAAAATACGAGTTCAAATATATATATGATGTAATACTAATAAAAAATTTTAAAAAATTCTGGAATAGTTTTCATAAAGCGATGATAACGATAAAGATTGAGCGAAAATTATTACGAGTGCATTCCTTTTGATAATTTATCTGATATAAAAATCATTATGCCTTGACAATATGGTGGAGGATTTTTCAATATACTTTTCACTGCATTATTGATACCGAGTAGCGCGTCGTTCCTGTACTGAGACAAAATAATTTTATTTTATTCGTTTATAGTTAAACAAATATTTAGGTAGTAAATATTTGTTTTACACTTTTAATACTAGATTATAGACTGAACTAGACTGATTTATTGGCTATTAGGTAGGTAAGATGCTATAACTATTATATATTACTGACTAAGAAAAAACGTGAAAATACATTGCGTCTTAAGATATATACATGTTATTGACGTAACTAACTTAGCCTAGGTGAGGAGTATATATAAATGTTTGGGAGAACTTAAGATGTTTGAATTTAAGATATTTTATGAACAGAAAACAAGATATTTGAGCTTAAGATATTTCATGATCATAGACTTAAGTTTAAACTTAAAATTAATTAAGGCTAATTTAAGCTAAACCGGGGGCATGGGGTCCGAGTGGAAGAGGCCGATAGGCGTTCCTGACTGTGGGGTTGGGATGGTTCGTGGCTTTGTCCAGGAATATTAGTCGAACGATTCCCGGATTGTTGGCATCTGAAGGTTTCGGTGAAGCTGGGTGTTGCGAACAAACCATGGGGCTTTGGCGATGATACGGAGAGCCTTGTTTTGGACTGGTCTGGAGGGTGGATCTCCGGGAGCGTGACATCTGGCACCATGCTGGGCTGGAGTAGGTCAAACCTGCTCGGATGATCATCTTGTAGATTGTCAACTTTTTGGCTCGGATGATTTCCAGGATAACTTTCTTGGCCACTTTGTCTAGGCAAGAAAGCAGGCTAATTGGCCGATTATTGCTAGCCTCGTGAGAGAGGGTACCAGGTTTCTTGATTAGGGATAGCAAAGGCTGAATATTTCATACAAATATATTTTTCACATTATCCAACCAAATTTGGGTATGAGAAAATTATCAGCTGAATTGATCTCTAAATTACTGAACGCCGACCAAAAACGAGTGAGAGTCCATCCAAGTTTTGAAGGGGATTCATATAACTTTTTGGATCGAATGGTAAATATGAATGAAATGTGGGTCCTTCATTAAGATTCAAAAACAAGGGAACAGTCGAAGGAATGGAAACATACTGGCTCATCTCGCCTCAGGACGCTTCGCTTAAAGAAACCAGCTGCTTTCTTCTTACAAATTGTGGAAACTTGCTGAGGGAAAGTGTCCAAAAGGTTGCTGTTTGCAAGATAATGCGCCTGCTCACCAAACGCTGTTAGTTTTGCAAAAAATAAACGATCTGGCTTTGAACTGATTGATCATACCCCATATTGTCCTGATTCAGCTCCTTTGGATTATTACTTATTCCCAAAACTGGAAAATACTTGATAGGACAAAAATTTCATTCAAATGAAAAAGTAATATACTTAGGTTGTCGAAGATTGATTTGCAAACCAAGAAGGTTTGAAAGGTCTAGAGTTAATTGATAATCGTTGTTCTAATGTAAAAATTGAATAGAGATTATGTTAAGTGAACATTTTTTGTTTTGGCGATTTGTGTGTTTTGGTTGTTGTATAAGGTACATAAAGATTGCGAGTGAAGCTGGGTATAATCTATGTTATTATTAAAACTTTATTATTTACCTTAATTTCCTTCGACTGACGTATTTCTGCCGAGGCTATATATAACATAATCAACATCAATAAACAAATCTAAATGTTTATATAACATATTTGTCGATTTCTATTTTTTTTTGTGTAATTGCGCTTAAACGGTTTGAAAATCTGAAAGGAATTTGATACACAAAGGATAACCTTATAGTTGCTAAACTTTAAATGCTTGTCTCTTTTTATTTACGATCCTGTTTTGACTAAATCATTATATAATTATATGTATATATGTTAAAAACAATCATTTGTAGACCTTTTATTTGTTCCAGTATTACACAAAATTAGCTAAACTATATTTGGCATAAAGATGAAATATTTCCTGGATTTAGTTATAAGCTACATATACAGGTGTTTATATTTTTAATAAATTCGTTCACCAACAGAAAACGGTTGCTAATATGAATGCTATAGAATAGTATAGGGTGTTTTTTATAGAGGTATAGAACTTTGAAATCGAATAAAACAAAGAAGAATTTTTTAAATTGACATGAAATTTACTTTATTCGAAAGATAATATTCTGGCATTATAATTTAAATATGACTTCTGGCATATGACGCCACGGCTGGCTCGGACGTAGTCTAATCAACATTTGTGGCCGTATATCGGCAATAACGCGGCGAATGTTGTCCTCCAAGTGGTCAATCGTTTCGGGCTTATAGGCGTAGACTAGCGACTTCACATATCCCCACAGAAAATAGTCTAGCGGCGTTAAATCGCACGATCTTGGAGGCCAATTCACGGGTCCGAAACGTGAAACTATGCGGTTACCAAACGTTTCCTTCAATAAATCAATTGTGGCACGAGCTGTGTGACATGTTGCGCCATCTTGTTGAAACCACAGCTCCTGCACATCATGGTTGTTCAATTGATGAACGAAAAAGTCAGTAATCATGGCTCTATAGCGGTCACCATTGACTGTAACCTTCTGACCAGTATCGTGTTTAAAGAAGTACGGACCAATGATTCCACCAGCCCATAAAGCACACCAAACAGTCAGTTTTTCTGGATGTAACGGTGTCTCAACATACACTTGAGGATTATCATCACTCCAAATACGGCAGTTTTGTTTATTGACGTATCCATTCAAACAAAAGTGAGCTTCATCGCTAACAAAATTCGCTTATGAAAATCGGGATCAACGGCAATCTTGTTTTGGGCCCATTCACCGAATCTACGCCTTGCTAGGTGATCGTGTGGCTTCAATTGTTGCACGAGTTGGATTTTGTACGCACGCAAACCAAGATCTTTCCGCAAAATCTTCCATAAAGTGGATGGACACATATCCAATTCCTGTGCACGATGGCGGATAGACCGATTCGGGTCTTCCTCTACGCTACGCTCTACAGCAGCAATGATTTCTTCTGTACGCACTGTACGACATCTCCGTGGATGCGTATTATCATTTAGAGTAAACGTGGTGCGAAAACGTTCCATAGTTAATCGAATTAATTGCTCTGATGGACGATTATGTTGACCGTAAAATGGACATAGTGCGCGATACGTATTTCGAACAGAACCATGATTTTCAAAATAAATTTGCACAATTTGAAAGCGTTGTTCAGGCGTCAGTCTATTCATATTGAAATGCCAAACCAAACTAAACATAAATCACTTGACAGCTGACAAAATGGCCGCCAGTTAAAAAAGTGTTGCCAACTTAAAGTTTTATACCTCTATAAAAAACACCCTTTATAAAGGTGTTGCTCATATAGCTCGTATCTATACCGGGTGTGTTACAATAAAGGATCAAGAAGAAGGATTTGAGAAACTCCGTCAACACCAAAGAACTAAAGGTTATGCTGTTAGTGCTGTCCTGTTAACCTTCTTTATTTAGTCACGACAATGTTGATTATGTAGAATCGAAAACAAGAAAAATTCTCACAATAATATAAAAAATTAACAAAATTTATCAGCCCGCACTCCTTCCAACCTCATTACCTTTAGCATTATTGCCTAAAAAAAAGTGTTATATTTGTACCAAATTTAAAACCGATATTTCATTTCGTTCAAGAGTTATTGCGCCAAGACACAGAGAGATCAACGATAATGCAGAACTATGTTTTTCGTAGTCTAAAACATGTAGAAATGCAAAAATCTCGTAGGGTGATTTTTTGACGAATATGAAAATGAATATTTTCACCTAATTATCGAACCTTGCATTTATTTACATATGGGCGATTTTTTCTGTACGATATATTTTTCTAAAACAAAAAAACAACTTTCACACTTCACGTGATTAATGTCTTTCTAATTGCACAGATAAAATGTTAACATTTTATATCATATTTTACAGCCTACTGCAATATATGAATTTCTAGCGATCCAGTCCTTTTAGACAAGAATTGTCTTATTTGCGCCAATATTACACTAAATTTAACTAACCTAAGAGTACTTCAATAATATTTGTTAAAATTTTCTCGTTATGAAGTCCCTGAACACGGTTCTACCGAAAGAATGGAGCTGACAGTAAGGAAAAAAATTTTTAATCAATTTTAAACACCAAAATTATTCGAAAACATGGTCATCTTTTCAAGTAAACCCTAATCGTATTTGTTAGTTAAATTAAATGATTTTTTAATTTATATTCTATATGAGTGCGAAAATTATTTTTAATCGAAAAAGTGATAACCAATATTTTAATGGAGGATCAAACTTGGCTCTTTTTTATGAGATTTTGGCGGCCAGTATTTTCTCTATGAGATTTTTTTCAAATAAAAATAACTTTCTCACACTCTCGTAGTCGCCAACTTTCAAACTGCCTTCAGAGCTCACTTCGCTTCGAAAAATTGTCTAAAAACAACCAGATTATCTGCTCGGCGTACCCTACACCAGTAAATTTTTATTATCTTTCCACCTTTGACGGTCTTGTGCCTGTCTCATCCACACAAACCCGGCCGTTCGTTTGATGTTAGGGAGGGCATCCTCTCGATCGCTTACCCATGTATGGTCTCCATTTCAATATAGATTGGGATCATCTGTCATCTACAATCTAACAACATGATCAGTTTAGCTCTATTTGAGTTCAGCCACCGTCTCTGCTACATCTTTGACCTTAGTGTTTGACCTAATATAAGTGTTGCTTTTACGATATCTTCAGTTGATTCATAGAGTGCTTGGTAAGTGTCCATGTTTGGGCCCCGTAAGTTAGGACTGGCAAGATGCACTGGTCGAAGAGCCGAGTCCGCAGGTATATCGGGATATTTTTGTTTGTCAACGTTTTACTCGTTTTACCAAATGTTACCCAACCCAATCTTTTTCTTCTATAAATCTCGGTTGCTTGATTTTCGTAGCCCAATTTTATTGTGTTGCCAAGGTATACATATTCATCAAAGTTCTCCAGAGTAGTGTTTTCAACTGTGATGTTCGGGTCTTCTTTACACATTACCTTGGTTTTTCCAAATTTATCTTCAATCCGACACACGATAATTCTCTTTCCAAATCCGCAAATATTGCTTGCAATTCAGCGGGATTCTCTGCAGTTAAGACGGTATCATCAGCGTACCGAAGATGATTCAGTCTTTTCCCATTAATCAAGATGCCTCGATTGTCCCAGTGCAAGTTCTTGAGTACGCTTCTAAAGTTGATGTAAAGAACTTTGGCGAGAGAGTATCACCCTGCCCTAAGCTTCTTTTTATAGGAATAGGCTTCGTAGATTTTTCAGATTGAACAGTGGAAGGTGCATTGTCGTATATATACTTAAGTATCTGGGAATACCTATAATCGATTCTGGCATGATTAAGTACATTCCTCATAGCCAGCCCAATGTTCCACAGTATCAACTCCTTTGTGGAAATCTACAAAACCTATGCAGATGTCTAAATAATATTCCACTGACTTTTCCAGCAACACTCCCATGGTCAGTAGGTGTTTGCATGTACCATAATCTTTCCTGAACCCAGCCTGCTCAGGAAGTTGGTAGCTATCCTGTTTGAGAGTTTGTGTATTTGTTAAGATCTTTGTAAACAATTTATAGATATGCGATAACAGACTGATCGGTAGGTAATTTTCTAAATTAGCTTTATCTTCTTTTTTGTGTAGCAATATAACGATTGCATTGTTCCAGTTATTTCCAAATTGTTAGTATTTTATATTAATCTAGATTTCTACTTTTTCTTGGATAAAAGAAAGTACTGTGTTTCTGAAAAAAATCACCGTTGCTTTTCTTACGTGTTAGGATTCCTAGATTATGAAAAACATAGTCACTTATTTCTGTTCGTCTATCTGCCTGTCGTTTTGTTGGTCTGTAAGCACGATAACTCTCGAACGAAATAAAATATTAATTTCGGACTTGGTACATGTATAATACCTAACGAGGGGATGAAACCTAAAGTTCATGACTGATATCGCTTCATGTAAAGGAGGTTAAAGAATTAGGTGTCGATCAATTTTGTATAGTTTTAATAGCAATATGTTTTTCCTCATTTTTGTTGAGATAATGAACCAATTTTGTACATAAATATTTATATTAAAATATATAAGGGGTAGGGTGAAGATTAAAGGAAATTGCTTGATATCGTTCGAATATATCATATTCACGATTCTTGGAATTGAGAAATTCAAAAATTAGGTTATTTTTTAATTACTTCCAGTTTTAAACTCAGAAAAGATTAAAGAAAAAGTTACAAGACTGTATAGTTCAATAGTATTTTAAGAATTTTTCCAGGTTTTTTTGGTGAATATAATGAATAAATATTTATAGTTAAACCTATGAGGGGCGAAGGAGAGGAGGTTAGTGGGATTATTTCTAGAGATGTAAAGAGTACCCAGTCTACCCGGCCAAAGCCGGGTACCTGACTGATTTTACCGGGTACACGGTTTGGCCAGATACTTTATTACCTGACCGGGTACCCTGCCAAATTTTTTGAGCAAAATGAAACCAAATTAAAAGTAGCATTTATTTCAAAATAGGCATTTCAAACATAACAACAAACCTAAATTTTTTACATTAGATAGAATATTTGAATATTTAATATCGAGCAAAAGTAAATTGTGGTATAGGTATGTTAGTATTTTACCATTTTCAGACGAAAATTTGTTCCTTTCCTCTTCATATATATTGCCAGCTCCAGCACATAGCCTTTCGCTGAATAATGAAGAATCCGGTGCCAAAAGAGACTTAAGAGAAGGTTCTCCTAGCCTAAGAAAATTCTTGAAATTAATCTGTCACCATAACGGACTCGCTTTCCGATCTATCAAAACTAAATAAGAATTGAATTCTGTTTCCACGTTTTCTATTCCATGGGAGACCGTTTTATTTTGTCTTTGGTTTGACCAATATTAGAAAGTACCTACATTCGAAAATGTCTGCTTCTGTTTCTTATGTTGTTTTGGTACTGCTTTTTAAAATACCAAGTGAATCATCGTCCAAGGAGTCTGGTTCTCATACTGATACCACATCCTCATCGGGTTCAATATTTACAACGGTATTGCTTTTTTGACGTATTCTAAAATGTCTTTCTAACCTGCTCTTTGTTAGAGAACTAAGCATCTCAAAATATTGGATTCAGGAACGTGAACATATAATTGTTATTGGTTTCAATATTTACGGATCTTTGGCTCAAACCTTCAAGTAAATTAACCTGCATAGATTTCAAACCAGAAACCTTCATTCGTGTAAACTACTAAAATGTTTGATAGCTTGAACAAGCTTGTTGTAAAACCTCCAGTAACGTTTTAATTAAGTCCCACTGATTTGATGTCAAAAAAAAAGTAAACCATGTTCAGCAGCAAGCAAGCTGATAGCTCTTCTTTGTTCAAAAAGCCTTTCCAGTAGATAATATGTGAAATTTTAGCATGTAGGTATATCTTGTACCATTTTCATTACTCCAATGTTAAAATCTCTCCCGATTTCTCCTACTTTCATTCTGGAAGGAGATGAGTGGTTTAAATGAGTTACGATCCTCCTTTCGTCACTTTACTTTAAGAGAGCCGATTACTACCAGTTGTTGGGAATGTAGAAAACATGGTTCACTATTTACCCCTAAGTCTCTTGTAGGTTGTTGTTTTAATGTTAGCTTCACTGGAACTAATAATTTGTGTTCTTTATACTGTTTTCTTCAAGTACCTGGTTTAAGACTTTTTGTTGTTTTTGCTGGTGTGATTACCCTTTAGGCCTCTGATATTAAGCACGAAATGTTTTGGTTCAAAATCTTTAGTTAGCTAATGTGCTGTCAAACTTATAAAGCTTTTATAATTTATGTCAGATGTCCATATATCAGTTGTAAAAGAAAATTATTTCCGAAATAATTTATTTTTATCTTTATCCTTTAAGTTATAGGTCAATTTTAATGTACAAATAACAACAGTTACTTTAATACAACAACATTTCATTTTTGCGCTTAGCTATATTTTCTACAAACGAAAAAAGCTGGTTGTCCAAGATTATCATATCTCCTATTTCTATGTGCATAAGTTTTTCTTTAGGATCATTTATATTCCACTGTTTCTTCTTCCAGTGCCTTATTCCTTTCGGACGTTGGCTATTAACATGGCAATACTGACCTTATTGACGGCGTTTCGAAAGAGCTGAACAGATGTTAGTCCGAACCATTGTCTTAAGTTATATAGCCAAGAATGTCTCCTTCTCCCTGGACCTCGTTTGCTATCTATCTTTCCCTGTATTAACAGCTGCAAGAGACGGTATTTATTGTCTCATGACGTGGCCATTGCCTATTCGGCTTCTAAGTTGGTGATATGTTCGGTCCACGAAATCTAGTGTTTTCATCATCATCCACGATTCTACATCGTACAGCAAAACAGGGAATACGTAGCATTTGGCTAATCTAACTTTTAGTCTACTGTTTGGTTCTCTATATTATTAACTTGTTCTAAATTCCCAGAGGTGGTTGATTGTTCTGCTTCGTCCTTATCTTCAGTGACCAAACTAGTGGGATGTTTAAATTTTAAATGTTTCCATAAAGGTATTCCATTCTTGGTCGAATTTGAGCTTTATACAGAATTAACAGTTGTGGAGTGTACAGCTGTCTAGTTCGATATAATAGTCCCAGCTTTTGAGGAGCTCTCTTTGCTATGCTTGTAACATGTTGATACCAAGACTTATTTGCTCCCAAATTAACGTCCAGCAAACTGAATGACGATGCTAGAGGAATGGAGTGCCGCAACATAACTGACCCGACAACGTTAACTTTTTTAGAAAAAACTGTCGCCTGGATTTTCCATGAAAATACTTACAGAACAGACTCAAGTTCTACGTTCTTCGATGTTCCAGCGAATCAAGGCCGCCGGTCAATTCCGGGTCTCCAATCAGACGAACAGCTCTTCTCTGAACAGAATCCAACAAATGCAGTGTGTGTTTGGGAGCGGAGCCCCAAACGGGGGAGCAGTATTCCACAGTTGATCGAATTTGGGCTTTGTAAAGAATTAACAGTTGTTGTGGAGTGTAAAGCTTTCTGTCTCGAAATAATATTCCCAACTTTTGAGATGCTCTCCTTGCTATGCCTGCAATATGTTCATGGCAGAACATATTTGCTCCCAAATTAACGCCCAACAAATTGAGTGACGATACTAGGGGAATGGAGTGCCCTGACATGACTATGCAACGTTAATTTTTTTAGAAAAACTGCCGCCTGGGTTTTTGTAGCGTTAAATTCGACTTGGTTACTGTCACCCCAAGATAGAATTTCTTCCAGTTCTTTGTTAAGTTGAACGACCTCCTGCTGTCCGCGGATATTCGCCTGAGTAGCCGATGTCCGAGCGTTAAAAGTGAATGAAAAGATAAGCGTACTGTCATCTGCAAAACTATAGATTGGATTCCTGGTCTTTTCCAGCTGATCGTTAATGTAAATGAGAAAGAGCGTAGCTTAGCCAAACGCGGTCGAATGCCTTGGATATGTCAAGAGCAACCGTTCGAGATTCTCCAAAGAGATCTCCTGTTGATCTATGTTTACGAAAGCCATATTGGTGATCGCTAATAATCTTGAATCCTTCAAGATATTTTAGAAGATGCTGATTGATAACCTTTTCCATGACTTTCAGTATTATTGAAAGCAGTGCGACTGGTCGGTAGTTATTTGTCAAGGTCTTCTTGCCTTTTTTAGGTATCGGCTAAACTGTGACACATTTCCAGCAGGAAGGAAATATTCCCTTTCTGTAGGATAGGTTGAAAAGTCTACAGAAAACTGTGTTAGATCTCTCGCACAGTTTTTGAGAACTATGGGAGGTATTCCGTCAGCTCCAGAAGCCCTTTTGGTGTCTAACATGACAACCATTGCTCCTGTATGTCTGCCTCTTATTCCGTTTCTGCTTTGTTGTTAGTAGGTTATTTTTCCATCTCTTCTTTAATCTTCTTCTCGATCTTTTACTGTACGCATATGTTAGCCAGTCTGTCAGGCGCCATTTTGTTCACGTGATCAGTTTCTTCTCTTAGCCTCTATCCATTTAATAATACCCTGGATGTTACATTGTTCTCGTACCCTCTTATTTGATAGTCTGTTTCTGAGTGTTATGCCCTGTATTGTTCTTAAAGTTTTCTTTTCTACATTGCTTATTATCTAAGATGCATAGTTGCTGAGCGGATTGAGTAATTCAGCAGCTATGTTGCAGGTTCCAAGCCCTGATAAAGGAGGAGGGTTCAAAGGCAAGGTTAACGACCTACCTGAGGTAAAAAAGTAAAAAGCTTACAGAACTGAAGGAAAGCATATTTACCATTAGAATGGCTGATACCTCTTTTGGAAACTGTCATCGGACGGCTCCTACGAAAACAAAACAAATTCACCACATATGTTACAAACCACATAAAATAATAGGATCATCATTCAGAAACCTAAAAAAATAAAATAAAGCTAGAATACCAGGGCGTACACAGTATCCTCTGCGACAATTGCAATGGAGCTTACATGGGATAAACTAACAGAACGATAACTGCAAGGCAGCAGTTTTGCAGCACAATAAAGTGCAAACGATCAATCGGAAGACGACAGAATTCTTGGCTGAAGGACATGAGAAGGTGGTGTGGATGTGCTTCGAGTGATATTTTTCGAACAGCAGTTTCTACAGTTCGTTTAGCTATATGGATCGTCAATCTTCGTGAGGAGACGGCATTGTAAGAAGAAGAATAAACAAATATTTTGCATAAAAATTCAGGTATTTTTCCATTATTGTAAATTTTAACCCAAGAAGGGACTGAGAGTGGTGGGAGTCGTTAAATATTGTATAGTTTCAACAGTATTTTGAGACTGTTTGTAGGATTTTTGGTTGATGTAATTGAGAAATTTTAACCATATTATTTATAGTAAAATATATAAGGGCTAATAGGGTGGGATAAGGAGTTAGAAGGGTTGCTTTATATATAACGTGCTCTATGTCCTTTTCAGGGTTCTTGGATTGCAGGAATAGGAAAATTAAGACATTTTCTCTTTACTATCAACTTTAATATAGCTGGGCGGTGAAAGAGATGCTGGAATCTTGTATAGTTTCAATAGAATTATACGAATTTTTCCAGGTCTATTAAATGGGATAACTGCAAGGCAGCAGTTTTGCCGCACCACGTAGCGACATGTAATAAAATCGATTGCAATAACTGCAAAGAAATAGCCACTGTGTAACTGTACAAAACAAAAATTATCCGAGAAGCAATTGAATTTAAGAAAACTGATATCTTTAACAAAAAAAGTGATACTGCTACAGAACACACCACTGCACCAAACACTTGATTTTTACCCTTGACACGCGTTTCCCTGACCATGCTAACGTAATCAAAGGCAATGGTTAACTATATTCGAAATTAAAAACTAGGCTATTTATACTAAAATTGTGATTTATTCGAGCGAAACCGACTAAACACAATTATTTACTTCCGGTTAAGTAACCACTACAGAGAACTATGAGCAATAGGACCTCCGTTCTTATTTAGATTATTCTTACAGTTTGTAATAAACCTTAAATTATCTAATGTTACCGTAATACTATGTTCAACGGTATGTTGGGCAATCTTAATTTTTCTAATCTAGCGTACCTCAAATGAGCTAAATGTTCTTCAAGCATTGTTTAAATTAACCATCTTCTTTGTCCGACATAGTTCTTGTTACAATCATTACAACATACCTCATAAATTCCACTTCTATCATCGTGAGTTTTTTAATGATTTATAGACTAACGTGGAGCCTAGCTCTTCTTTTCAGTCTGCTCTCATCTACTCCTAGATGTAGGCCTCTTCCAAATCTTTCCATCTTTTCCTGTCCAGGGTCGTTCTGTTCCAATTTTTTCCTGCGATATTCTGAATGTTGTCTCGCCACAGGTCTTCCCACACTCCTCTTATTCTCTGTTGGGCGCCATACTGTAAACTTGTAGACCCATCTGTCGTTGATTCTCTCACTACGTGGCTAGTTCATCTCTACTTTAGTTGAGCCGCTCTTTCCGGAGCATCGGTAAGCCGTAATCTTCACCTGATTTCCTCATTTGGGATTCTACCTCTCAAACTCACTCCAAGCATAGCTCTCTCCATTGGTAGTCTACGAAAGTAAGGGTATATTATATTCCGTAGCTTTCTCAATGAGCGTATGTAGTGTCTGTAGATGGTCTATTGTGAATCGCTTTCGAAATCCAGCCTGTTCCGGAGGTTGATATAAATCCATCTTGTGCGTCAATCTATTAGTTATTATTTTTGTAAGTAACTTAGGTAAATGGGATAGTAGACTAATTAGACGACAATTTTCTATTTTGTCTTTATCGCCTTTTTTCCATATAATAACAACCTCAGCATTTTCCCATTTTTTCGGTATTTTACCCAGTAATATGCACTTGTTTAGTAATATCCTTACACTTTCTCTTAAGTTCTTTCCTTCTGTTTTTAACATTTCTATAGTAATACGATCTTCACCAGGGCTTCTATTGATTTTTATGTGCTGGAGGGCTACTGTTAGTTCGTGATTATCTATTTCAGGGATTTCCTCTGTCTTTTTGTCAGAAGCGACCTCTCTTGTCAACGAGAAGAAGCTCTGGAGCCCCCAAACTTTGATGTTATGTGGTTAAAAATAACGACTCAACAAACCCCAAGGTTCATCTGTATCCTGTATCGACCACCAAGTGATACCAATTTTCGAACACTTTTCGCTTCTCTTGCAGACACCATCGATCATTTACAAAGTAACTATCCAACGGCCGAGATTGCCATCCTGGGCGACTTTAATGTCCACAATATCAACTGACTCAAATATTCAAATACTACCGACGAAGAAGGTCGTGAAGCTGAATCATTCTCAATGAGTTATGGCTTAACTCAGCTTATTGACGAACCAACACGGATCCCTGATCGAGACGGGGAGTTCGCCAGTCTTCTTGATCTGTTTTTAACCACCAATCCGGAGATTTACACGGTCACCGTAAATCCGCCGTTAGGTTCTTCCGACCATAAACTGCTTTCGACATCGAGTATCCTGCCAATCAGTGACAGAGAGGCGCCTAGGCCGCGCCAGATTTGGCACTACAAATCTGCTAAATGGGAAGATCTCATGGAATACTTTCGAACTTTCCCTTGGATGGACGCTTGTTTTCGATCCGATAACCCATCTGACTGCGCCAGGGAGGTCTCCGATGTTATTTTGGCTGGTATGGAAGCTTACATCCCTTTTTCGAAGAAATGCTCCTCCAACGGCAAGCCTTGGTTCGACCGAAAATGCAAAGAAGCTGTTGCTTCTAAACATATTGCCTACCGACAATGGCGTGAAAAGCCTAACACCTTAAATCGAAACATCTTTGTTCATGCCCGGAACAGATGCAAGGGAATTATCGACGAAACCAAGGAGGCACACAATCAACGAATTAGAAACAAACTTCTCGCTTGTCCCAACAATTCCAGGTCCTTTTGGGCAGCCGCTAAGGCAGTTAGTCAAAATTTTACCAAATCCACCATACCACCACTCACACGGACAGATAATTTCATTGCAACCACACCTGTTGAGAGAGCGAACTTGTTGGCTGAACTCTTTGCTTCACATTCTACTGTCGATTTCCAAGGAAAAACACCACCTACTATTCCCATATTGCAGTCAAGGATGCCCGATGTTGTCTTCAGACGGCGCATCATAAAGCGTATTTTAATGAAGCTAGACACCAAGAAGGCTTCTGGCGCCTGCCATAGTTCTCAAAAACTGTGCAACGGAACTAACACCAGTTTTCTGTAGACTTTTTAATCTATCCTACAGAAAGGGAATATTTCCGTCTTGCTGGAAATGTGCCACGGTTCAGCCGATACCTAAAAAAGGTAAGAAGACCTTGCCAAATAACTACCGACCAGTTGCACTGCTTTCAATAATATCGAAAGTCATGGAAAAGGTTATCAATGAGCATCTTCTAAAATATCTTGAACGATTCAATATTATTAGCGATCACCAATATGGTTTTCGTAAACATAGATCAACAGGAGATCTTCTGACTTATGTAACACATGTTTGGAACAACGCAATTGAACACTTTGGAGAATCTCGAGCGGTTGCTCTTGACATATCCAAGGCATTCGACCGTGTTTGGCACGATGGACTGTTGGCTAAGTTGCGCTCTTATGGTATGTCTGAAAGGTTCTGTTTGTGGCTCTCATGTTTCCTCAGAGAGCGTTCTTTACGAGTGGCGGTCGACGGATTTCTTTCTAACACCCTCACTATCAACGCCGGTGTGCCCCAGGGCTCCATACTGTCTCCTACTCTCTTTCTCATTTACATTAACGATCTGCTGGAAAAGACCGGGAATCCAATCTATAGCTTTGCAGATGACAGTACGCTTGTCTCTTTATTCACCTTGAACGCTCGGACATCGGCCGCTCAGGCGAATATCCGCAGATAGCAGGAGGTCGTTCAACTTAACAAAGACCTGAAAGAAATTCTATCTTGGGGTGACAGTAACCAAGTGGAATTTAACGCTACAAAAACCCAAGCGGCAGTTTTTTCAAAAAAAGTTAACGTTGCTGAACCCGACATAGTTATGTTGGGGCACTCCATTCCCCTAGCATCGTCGCTCAATTTGTTGGGCGTTAGTTTGGGAGCAAATATGTCTTGGCATGAACATGTTGCAGGCATAGCAAGGAGAGCTTCTCAAAAGTTGGGAATATTATTTAGAACCAGAAAGCTTTACACCCCACAGCAACTGTTAATCCTTTACAAAACCCAAATTCGACCAACTATGGAATACTGCTCCCACGTTTGGGGCTCCGCTCCCAAACATACACTGCATTTGTTGGATTCTGTTCAGAGAAGAGCGGTCCGTCTGATTGGGGACCCGGAATTGACCGGCGGCCTTGATTCGCTGGAACATCGAAGAACGGTTGGCGACTTGAGTCTGTTCTACCAGTATTTTCATGGAAAGTGTTCGAAGGATGTAGCCCGCTTAATTCCTCCCAAAGCGGTGCATGTTAGAAATACACGTCGCGCTGGTGCTTCGCATCCGTATGAGGTTCAGCTTGTTACTCCGCATACGACGCTTTTCAAGCAATCTTTTATATGGAGAACGTCATCCCTTTGGAATAGTTTACCCAGCGCTGTGTTTCCCACCGAGTACAATTTGCAGCGATTCAAGAACAGCGTGAATCGCTTTTTCCGCACTCGTGCCGCTCCTGGAGCGCTTTAGGGACTTCCCTGCAGCACGTGTGCTAGACCAATAAAAAAAAAAAAAAAACTTACATTTTTAGTGTTCCGTACGGAACACTTATAAGATCACTTCGGTGTCTGTCTGTCTGTCTGTCTGTCTGTCTGTCGGTCTGTCTGTTTGTCTGTCTATCTGTCACACCCGATTTTCTCCGAAACTATTTGACATAGAAAGGTGAAATTTGGTAGTAATATAGGAATTGATGGCCTCATCAGAGCCATGTAGTTTTGAGAATTAAATTTTGACTTAAGGGGTTAGTTTTGCGGGGTGAAGTCGGAAGTGAAAAAATTTTTTTTTTACTGGGTCACCGAGTGTGGTGTCAAATGAAAGCTTGTGAAAACACGAGTAAAAAATATATATATATATAATATTATACTTGCGCGCACTTTTCTTTGTATTATTTTTAAAAATTCGCGAAAAAATCGCTGTCCCTGGCCTTATCTCGAAAAGTACTTATCAAAAAATTTCGAAAAAATTCTGGAATATTCTCCACGGGGTGTAGATTGAACGAAAATTATCACGAGTGCATTACCTTTAATAATTTATATGGTATATAAAAATACAAAAATTTCAAGGTCATCAGATTTCAGTAAAGATTGGAAACAAACTTTGTTGAAAACTCATTTGGGGTGTGTTTTGTGAAGTCACTGATCATTTTATACCACCGTAACATAAATTTTGACTTAAGGGGTTCGTTTTGAGGGGTGAAATCGGAAGTGAAAAAAAAATTTTTTTACTAGGTCATCGAGTGTGGTGTCAAATGAAAGCTTGTGAAAACACGAGTAAAAAATATATATATAATGTAATACTTGCGCACACTTTTCTTCGTATTACTTTCAAAAAATTGCTGTCCCCTACCTTATCTCGAAAAGTACTGATCAAAAAATTTTGAAAAAATTCTGGAATATTCTCCACGGGGTATAGATTGAACGAAAATTATCACGAGTGCATTACCTTTAATAATTTATTTGGTATATAAAAAAAAAAAAAAAAAAATTCAAGGTCACCAGTTTTCAGTAAAGACTGGAAACAAACTTTGTTGAAAACTTATTTGGGGTGTGTTTTGTGAAGTCACTGATCATTTTATAACATCCTAACAAAAATTTTTTATTTTAAAAACAATCAACGTACGGAACACTAATTGTGCAAGTTCAACTTGCACTTGACCGGTTTTTTATTTTAGATCTGGTGTAATAATTATCTTGGAATTTTGAGCTATATAGTTATTCATAAAACTCTTGCACTACAGTTACTATTTTGTATTTCGTTAAGTTTGCTATTTTTGTCCTTCCTCTCGATAATTTTGTTTTTAAAATCCTCATCTTGTTATTTTCAATGGTGTTCTTAACAAGGTCTGTATCTAATCTCGTAGATCTTTTCTGATATTCCTGTTTATTTCTTTATTAGATGCTTTGGAGTTTTCAGAATCTCGGTGTAATTCTCTTCTTATTTTTATTAGCTTTTTTGTGTTGTTACTAATTTTGCTACCCTTTTCTTTATGTTTTGTGTAAATTTCTTTCGTTACTGTTTATAAGCTATTGTTTATATGTTCTGTGATCTCGTCTATTTCCATATTTTCCAGTTCTTCCCTGTTTTTCAGTTTCCTTTCAATTTTACTGTGAAATAATTCTTTGTTCTGTTTTAAGATCTCGGATATTGGAAAAGGCTGCTTTTTAGTAGCTTCATTCGCTCATATTTAGCGTCGATTACTATGGCTGTTCTTACTAATCGATGGCCGATGTTGCTGTCAAATCTGTTTAAGACAGTAAGATCTTGGCAGATTGTCTTGTCGTTGGTAATAATATAGTCCATTTCATTCATTACAGTGCCATTTGGTTTTCTCTATGTCCATCTTCTCTTCAGAGGTTTTTTAAAGAAGGAGTTCAAACAGTAGAGATTTTCACTTCTGCAATCGTCAATCAACATTTCTCCTCTAGTGTCTCTGTTACCTAGTCCATATTTGCCTATATTTCGGATATTATTATTTTCATCTAGACCCATTTTTGCATTGAAGTATCTATCTCATTAGTACCATGTATTTGGCTTTTTCATTCATTCTCGCTGTTGTTATGTCTTCATATAGTTGTTCTATTTCTGAGTCTTCAAAATTAGTGGTTGGGGCATATATTTGTATTATTTGTAAACTATATCTTCTGTTGATCTTCAGCATTATATAAATTACTCGTTCTGATATATGTAGCTTGCATTTTAGTTACTTGATATTTTAAGCGTTTGTTTATCAATAGTGCAAGGTGGAGCCCACCTTATTAAATATCGTATTAAGTTTTTAACCTTTGCAGACATTTTAAGCAATGAATTTTTTTAATACCCTTTCCAAAGTATCCGTTTGATTTAGTTGGTCTACACGTTCAAAGTATTCTTTGTTGTTCAATGTAACAATCTTATTCCTTTTATTCGCTTCTAATTTTATAAATTTAAATTTGTATTATTAATTATGTTTTTTGATATTTGGTTATAGCATGCTTTCGCTTTTTACTTTCCTTATTAAAGGAAAGTATTATATTCGTGGAAAAATCACAATCCAAGGTTTTTGCTTCTCTGACCCTGGCGCAGAGAAACTACTGGAATCTTTTGAAATGTACATTTATAGACGCCATCTTCCCATCTCCTGGGTACAGAAAATAAAAAACACAGAGGTACTGGAAAGAATGAACAAAATGAAGGAATTACTAGCAACCAAAACTCAATTCTTCAGACATATAATGAGGGGCCCAAAGTACGAATTACTACGTCTAATTATTGAAGGTAAAATAAAGGGCAAACGATCGATGATAGAATTCTTAGCTGAATGACATGAGAAGGTGGTGTGGATGTGCTTTGAGTGATATTTTTTCAAACGGCAGTTTCTAAACTTCTTTTAGCTATATGGATCGCCAACCTTCGTGAGGAGACGGCATCGTAAGAAGAAGAATACAGAAATATTTTGCATAAACATTTATATTAAAGTATAAAAGAGGTAGTTTATAAACATAGCGTTATATTTCATTTTCGGAATCGAAAAATTCAGGTATTTTTTCATTATTTTAAATTTTAATCCAAGAAGGGAATAAAAGCGGTGGGGGTCGTTAAATATTGTATAGTTTCAACAGTATTGTGAGACTGTTTGTAGAATTTTTGGTTGATGTAATTGAGAAATTTTAACCATATTATTTATAGTAAAATATATAAGGGCTAATAGGGTGGGCTAAGGAGTTAGAAGGGTTGCTTTATATATAACGTGCTATATGCCCTTTTCAGGGTTCTTGGATTGCAGGAATAGGAAAATTAAGACATTTTCTCTTTACTATCAACTTTAATATAGATAGGCGGTGAAAGAGATGCTACAATCTTGTATAGTTTCAATAGAATTATACAAACTTTTCCAGGTATATTGAATGAGAAAATCAGCAAATTTTAAGCATACTTTTTCAGTGAAAATCTTTTTGGGATTCATTAACAAAACGAAAGATCTGGTTCTCAACGAATGCGAAATTTTCATGTCTGTAATGCAATACCTCCAAGAATTGCTTAGAATCAATGACCGCGAGGACGAAATTATTCATGAGTACTTAATTTTGGCCAGACTTTGCAGGGAAAAAATAATTTTTAACATAACAAACAATTTTTTATTCTTGTAATAGGCACACAGATGGGTGGCGAATTTATTTATAAGTAAGTAGGAACCTGAGACCAAGAATGTAAATACTTTTCAAGAGTGTGGTATGTGGTTGATGTATTTGCAATTTTCAATACAAAAAAATCGACGATACTCCATGAGATTTACTTAAATGAGAACAACCCACAATTGCCATTCCTGGATATTTTAGTTGTTAAAAATAATAAAGAATTCGGAATTTACATTTATAGGAAAGACACCATAACAAATAAATATATACCTAACGATTTATTTCATTATAAATATAAACTTTTTGATTTACCTTTGAATTAAATATTACATAAATCGTGTTAAGAATATAATCAGGACCAGTGGCTTTGGAGAAATTTTAATGAACAAATTAAAAAATAGACATAAGTTTAGGTTAAATATTCATAATTGCACTTTTTACAAGTAAGTAAAATAGGAAATCTATTTCAATACCATATAATCCAAAATACAGCAGGGTACGTAATAATATATATATATATATATATATATATATATATATATATATATATATATAGATATATACGAGGCTGGTTTGAAAAGTCCGTGCAAAATAAAAACTACTTATGTGTTTGGGGTAAACCTTTTTTTATTTTTCGACATAGTCTCCTTTTAGGCTTATACACTTCGTCCAACGATGTTCTAGTTTGTTGATCCCTTCCGAATAATAGGATTTGTCCAAGTCTGCAAAATATCCATTAGTGTCTGCAATCACCTCCTCGTTTGAATAAAATCTTTGTCCCGCCAGCCATTTCTTCAAATTGGGGAACAAATAGTAGTCCGAGTGAGCCAAGTCTGGAGAGAATAGGGGGAATGTGAAACGAGTTGGAATCCTATTTCCATTAATTTTGCGACCACAACTGCTGAGGTGTGTGCTGGTGCGTTGTCGTGATGGAAAAGGACTTTCTTGTGGGCCAATCGCGGACGTTTTTCTTGCAGCTCGGTTTTCAAACGGTCCAATAACGATGAATAATATTCACCTGTACTAGTTTTACCCTTTTCCAGATAGTCGATGAGGATTATCCCTTGCGAATCCCAAAAGACAGTCGCCATAACCTTTCCGGCCGAAGGAACGGTCTTCGCCTTTTTTGGTGCAGATTCCCCCTTGGTAACCCATTGTTTAGATTGTTATTTGGTCTCAGGAGTATAGTAATGTATCCATGTTTCATCCACAGTGACGAAACGACGCTTAAAGTCCTCCGGATTCTTCTGGAACAGCTGCAAACCATCCTTGCAACACTTAATACGATTCCGTTTTTGGTCAAGCGTGAGCAATCGCGGCACCTATCTTGCGGATAGCTTTCTCATGTCGAAATGTTTATGCAAAATATTATGTACCCGTTCAGTCGAGATGCCCACAGCACTAGCAATGTCACGCACCTTAACTCTTCTGTCATCCATCACCATATCATGGATTTGATCAATGATTTCTGGAGTCGTAACCTCCACAGGCCGTCCAGAACGTTCAGCGTCACTTGTGCCCATATGGCCAGTCCGAAAATTTTGAAACCACTTATAAACTGTTCTAATCGAAGGTGCAGAGTCACCATAATGTTTATCAAGCTTCTCTTTAGTCTCCTGAGGCGTTTTGCCTTTCATAAAGTAATGTTTAATCACCACACGAAATTCTTTTTCGTCCATTTCTTGAAAATCACTCGACTTCCTTGATTCACACGAATGCCAAACACAAAGAAATAGACCAATATGGCTGAAACTTGGTGTGCGTTCATTCAAGAGATGCTACTAACTAAACATGACCTCGATACGCGCCGGTGGTGCCATCTCTCGGACTTTGCACGGACTTTTCAAACCAGCCTCGTATATATATATATATATATATATATATATATATATATATATATATATATATATATATATATATGTGTGTGTGTGGATGAAGTTGTCACTTCTCTTAGACCAAATACAGTCTGTCAAGTAAGAACGTGTCCGCGATAATTCATTATGCGATTCTAGTGATTATATATATATATATATATATATATATATATATATATATATATATATATATATATATATATATATATATATTGTAACATTCATTTTTTCCTAGATTTTAAGACCATGTAATGTTACTGATTTTTCCATTTCAAATTGTACTTATTTTCATTTTTGTATCGAACGGTATATTAAACAGAAGTTCCAAGACGTTCGGTATATACGGTGTTGTGCGGGTTCCTGACCGAACCTCTCGCTACGCCGCGATTGGTGAAATGTTTGATCGGCCGTTTTGATTGGAGCGTCGTGATATTACAGGCAAAAGTCGCACGATTATTTAAGGCTCCGCAGAGCTTGAATCGAGGTTGTTTTTCATCTAGCCGTAGCCAGGCTATTTACCATCTAGCCGACAGGCTAAATTGTCATGAGGGTCGCCAAGTAGGCTTCCTTCGACTGAGCTAAAGAAAATCAAAGCTCAGAACAACCACCATGTGAGCTAAGTACCAGTTTCTTAAATAAAAGCCGTAAGTGTTTGCTAAGAGAAAGTGTGAAATCGGGCATAGTCCATCAAAACAGGAATAAGAACAGTAAGTCAACAAAACTTCCCTCAATAGACTTATCCCGGGGTAGTGTTTTAACTACAATTTAAAACAGACTAAAAAGTGAAGTGTAAAACACGACTTTTCGTCTTCGGGGGTTATAATAGTTTAATATTTTAAATGTAACAACAACTAGTTAGGCTAGAATTTTTTTTTTGGTAAAACGGCAAAGGTTAGAACTTTTTATTTTTAAAAACATGAATAAATTTTCTTTTAGTTGATTAAAGCTAGTGTCTCACTGAATACCTATTTTTCTTTTCAGGATAAGTTGTACTAGACTGATTCTTTTTAGTAGTAATAACCATAAAACCCTTCAGTATTTTTTCATTTTTTTAGCTGAAGTTAGATCCTTTCTATTTTAAAATGAATGGTGCCCAAAAATTTGGTACAGCTAAAGCCTTTTAAAAAAAAATAGAAATTAATTCCAAAAAGACGTAAGAAAATTATCTCTTACCCATATCTCTCTACCAAGGAAAACTGAGCTAGTGTGTGTTTAATTTCTTTAGTTCTTTTAAAATCGGGGTTCACTCAATTCAGTATCAGAAATTAAAGCGGGTAAGTTTAACACGTTACAAAATAGCGCTGTCAACGCGGGGCTTTTGGAATTTTATTTTTAAAAAAAGGGTTCAGTGTACTAGCTTTCGAACAAAATAAAAGCTCTAACTTTGCAGATATTTTTATTTCATAATATTTAATAAGCGATTCCTACTTTTTTCTTAACAGCTAGCTTTATAGTTCAGATAAGCAGATGTGCTGGTTTACTTTAATTTTTACAGTGTTAAATTTATTTTGCGGTGAACCGAGTACAAAAAACAGTACGTTTTTTCTCACCTATATTTTGCATGAATATTAAAAATACTTTGCTGATACGAAACGGTATTTGGAGATTTTTTTGTTGAAAATTCTTAAGATATCTTAGTAAAGGAATTTTAATAGAAGATAATACTTAGAAATTTTTTTTGAAATTGTCGAAGATTTTTTTTTAATGTTTGGTAAAGAAGTTTACATATTTTAAGTGCCTTTACATATTTTTTATTTTGACTATTGGGAGCACAGGAGAAATATTATTACGACTTTTTAAACAATTCTTTTAAATTTTATAATCTAAATTATCATGGAAGCCTTCAATTTTAAAGTCAATCACCTACTGGAATATGAATTAGACTATGAACTGAAAATCCGTCGTACTTTCTCAGAACGTCCGGTCGCGGATAAAAGAAAGATTCTAACGAGGATCTTAAGTAAAGAAATTAATGAGCCGGGAAAAATGATAAAAATAGGGGATGACACTCTGGATAATACAGAAGAAACGGCTGGTATCGAAAAGAGTTTAAATTCTATCCAAAACTTAATCGATAGTTATGACGGCGATCCAAATGATTCACTTGTACACCGGGTTAAATCACGTTTATCGCATGTAGCGGGTCGCGTACAAAGAATTCCCATGCCGGATGACGAAGAGGAAGTGTCGAAGCTTTCCAAATATGTTCAAGAAACAATATCTACGTGTGTACTCATGGAAGCCAATCTTGCCGAAAAGATAGCTCCTGGCCATGAGTTACCACAGTTGCCTATTACAACCCCAGTCATAAACGTACCAGCTCCAATCGTGAATTGCGCAGCCAGAAATATTCCTGTCAGCGAATGGCAATTGAAATTTAATGGAGACTCAAAGAGACTCTATCCTTTTTTGGAGAGGCTGACTGAAATAGCACAAGCTAGGAAAGTATCGGAAGATGAACTTTTCAGCTCTGCTGTTGAATTTTTCACTGGCGATGCTTTCATTTGGTTTAGAAGCATAAAATCAAGTGTCAACGACTGGCATTCCTTGGTAGATAGGCTAAAGAAGGACTTCTTGCACTGTGATGATGATGAAGAATTGTGGTCGGAAATAAAGAGGAGGCGACAAAAGAAGAATGAGTCCACTGTGATTTTTATTGCCCACATGGAATCTTTATTTGGTAGGTTATCCACCAAGCCTCCGGAAAGTACCAAGGTTAAATTTATACGGAGGAATATTTTGCCTGGTTTCGTCAATCGGTTAGCTCTACTAGATATTAATTCGGTAGCCGAACTCGCCGGGCTATGTAGAAAACTTGAAGAGTCCGATTATTTGTTGGAAAAGAGCAGACCAAAAAGCGAAACTAATGTGCATCAAGTAAAGTATAATCCAAATGGCCGAAGTGGAGTCTCGACAAATGAAGTTGGGAATTTAAATCGGAACCCTAGGAGTAACCAGAAAACGGGCAAAGGAAAAGGTAATGACTCTAAAATAAGCGACACTGCAGCTAAAGTGAACGACAAGCCGGTTTCACCTAAGGCAATTTTCACGTGTTGGAATTGCACAGGCCCGAATCACACTTACCAAAATTGTACAGCACCAAAGAGGGTATTTTGTTTCAAATGCGGAACAACAGGTGTGAGACTAACATCATGCCCCAAATGTACAAAAAACGAGTAAGGACGGTATATTACCGAGGCGGATATCCTAAGTCCAACAAAAAAGCCTCTAATCATACGGCTAAGTCACAAGCTCATGTTCGCAGTAAAGACCCTAACCCAAAACGTTCTCGCAACACAGACGAACAAAAATATTCCAGTAGATCAGATTGGACTAAATGGTTACAAAAAGTTTCTGATTTTTTTAAGTCTAATAAAAATTCTCCTTCTCAAGTTAAAACTCCTGCTTCTCCAAATGGTCACATGTCTCCTCTATTCGTGCATAAATATTTAGATAACAGACCGCATATCAAGATAAATCTATTAGGTGCCCATTTCTCGGCTTTATTTGACTCTGGTGCAAATGCCTCCGTTATAGGTCAGAATGGTATTAAAATTTTAAGTCGTTTAAGTATAAAAATATGCCACGTCAAAAATAGAAGTGTTACCACTGCAGATGGCAGCCGTCTAAAAGTTTTAGGTACGGTTGAGTTGCCGCTAGTCTGCAATGGTCATTGTTTAGTAATTTCTGCTCCTTCTCTATCACATACTTTGGTTTTAGGATGTGATTTGGCACAAAAATTCGGAATTTTAGTAAATTTTTAAAGATAATTCGTGGTATCCACAGTCCCTAGAAGTCAACTCTCAAACAAGTTTTAAAGATTGTTATTCAGAAAATTCTTTAGAAAACCTTTTCTCGCGTCTATGTACCCTAGATGATCTCTCGCGGACGGAACGCGTAAAAGCAGAAAAAGTAATAAGCTCTTTCAATGAAATAAGTAGTAAAGATAGGTTAGGCCGAACGAATAAAATCACCATGTCTATAGATACGGCTGAAGCCAGTCCGGTAAAGACAAGGCCCTTCGCCATGTCTCCTTATATGTCAAAAGTACTAAATAAAGAGTTAGACGAAATGTTGAAACTCGGAGTGATTGAAGAATCAAACAGTCCCTGGTGTTCTCCAATCTTATTGGTGAAAAAGGCCGATGGACAGTATCGTCTGTGCTTTGACGGAAGAAAGCTCAACGAGGTCAGCAAATTTGATAACTACCCATTACCGAACATCGACAGAATTTTGACATCACTCAGGAATGCTAAGTATGTATCCTCGATAGATCTTAGAAAGGCATTCTGGCAAATTCCTTTGGACAAATCCTCTAAGGAAAAGACCGCTTTTGCAGTAGTAGGCCGAGGTCTATTTCAGTTCGTCACTATGCCGTTTGGTCTAAAGAACGCTACTCAAACTCAGCAACGTTTAGTGGACGCTATATTTGGTCCGAAATATGAGCCACATATTTTTACCTATCTAGATGATATTTTAGTAACATCGGAAGACTTCGAATCGCATATACGCTTACTTAAAGAAGTAAAAGATAAATTGAAAGAGGCCGGACTGACGATAAATTTGAGCAAATGTGACTTTTTCAAAACTTCTCTAAAGTTTTTAGGCTATATCGTAGGCTCAAATTCCATACGTACCGATCCGGATAAAGTAGCAAGCATGGTTAATTATGCGAGACCTACTAATACTACGGAAGTTAAGCGCTTCGTAGGAATGTGTTCATGGTACAGACGTTTTATCGAGAATTTTTCTACCCTGTTGTCGCCTATTAATGATCTTTTGAAAGGACGAAAAAAAGGACAATCGATAGATTGGACAAAGGCAGCCGAAGAATCTTTTATAAAGATTAAAGAGCTATTGGTTTCAGCTCCAATTTGATCCCAACCAGATTTTTCCCAACAGTTTTATATTTCTAGCGATGCTTCTAATACCGGTTTAGGGGGCGTCCTAACACAGAAAATCAATGGTGAGGAAAGAGTGATAGCGTATGCCAGTAGAACTTTATCAAAGGCTGAACGTAACTATTCGGTTGTTGAAAAAGAATGTTTAGCAGTACTCTTTAACATCGAAAAGTTTCGACCTTACATAGAAGGTGTTCCTTTCACAGTCATAACAGATCATTATAGTTTATTGTGGCTTAATTCTATTAAAAACCCTAGTGACAAACTAGCGCGTTGGGCGATTAGGCTGAGACAACATACATTTAATTTAATTCATAGAAAAGGAGTCCACAATGTTATTCCTGACGCTTTGTCAAGAATCCCAGATCATACAGCGGACAAAAACAGTTTTAATGCAGAGATTGGCGTAAGAATTGATACTGTAGACATAGATCGCATTGACCCATGGTACGACAATTTACGGCAGCAAATTAAAGAATTTCCTGAAAATTTTCCGCAGTGGAAAGTGGAAAATGATTTCGTGTACAAGTTTATCCCAAACCAGTTGCCTTTAAAAGTTAATGTACCTGAGTGGAAAATACTAGTTCCTAAACCACAGAGAGAGGAAATTATAGACATGTGTCACACTCCTCCTACTTCTGGTCATTTTGGCTTTTATAAAACTCTTCACAGGGTTCAGGAACAGTATTATTGGCCAAAAATGCGTTTTGACATCGTAAAGTTTGTGAGGACTTGTGAAGTATGTGGAGCGCAGAAATCTCCGAATGCACTACCTATGGGACTGATGGGGAAAAGAGAAAACGGTTAATTACCCTTTTCAAGTCATAGCAGCTGATCTAGTAGGCCCATTTCCACGTTCAAAAAAGGGAAATAAATGGCTTCTCGTGGTTTCTTGCTGGTTTACAAAGTATACCATGCTATTTCCTTTGAAAAGCTCTAAAGCTGGGTATATAGAGAGAATTTTGGAAAATAATGTCTTTCTAATCCACGGCGTTCCATCGCTCTTAATATGCGATAACGGTACTCAGTTTACCTCTAAAAGCTTTAAGAGCTTAAGTGAAACTTATGGTTTTAACATCCGTTTTAATCCCGTGTACTCTCCCCAATGTAATTTTGTGGAACGTAATAACCGAACAGTCGGGACCGCTTTAAGAAGTTACGTGGATTCACATGACACTTGGGATGACAATATTTCCAAAATCCAACAAGCGATAAATACCGCAAGACACGAAGTAACCGGGTTCACACCGTCTTTCTTAGTTTACGGCAGACATATACCTCTATCCGGATCGTATTATAAAAATTTAGATTTGGATGTCAATGTTGACAGCGAAATAATTCCGGGTAACAGGGGTGCGTATGCCGAAAATTTAAAGGGTTTAAAAGATATTTTCACCGACGTGCGTAGTAGGATACATAAGGCTTATGAACGGAACAGTAAGTCTTACAACCTTAGAAAAAGGGATTTTGCCTTTAATATAGGTGATCACGTTTGGCGAAAAAATAAAATTCTTTCCAGTGCAGCAGATAAATTCACATCTAAGTTGGTACCTAAGTATGTGCATTGCGTGATTAGAGAAAAGATTTCAGATTTAGTTTATGGTTTAGTTAATTTAGATGGGACTAAAATAGGACGATGGCATATTAAAGACTTAAAACCATTCAACGGACCTAACCCTAATGAAAGTTTGTCAGAAGAAGAATAATTTATATTTACATTATCTTAATTGCTTTACTTTATTTTTTTGATGTTGCTCTGTAGAGGTGACGACCTCGTTTCTTTGACTGTTATAAAAGTTGAGCAGAGTAGAGCTCACTTTTATAATTTTTTTGCTAAGGTTTTGGGTACTGATCATATCCAAACTTAGGTTGATTGTAGTTGATGTTTAGCATCGACTCAGCTGTTGCGAGCTTGCGAAAGAGCCACACTCAGCATATATCATAAGACTGGTATGTCGGTGGTCGCGGGATTTGATTTGCTTATGACCCCAAATAATATCCAGTTCTTGACACTTGGAAGCGAAATTTTGATTAGAGGCAATCCAAGGTGATCTTGAGTTAGGACAAGCGCAAGATGTAGCTCGTGTAGTGTGATGTAGAGTCAAAATTTTTAAGAGCAATTTCAAAGTTCGTTACCCGAGTGGGTGTATTTTTATTACCTTAATGGTATATGTTGGGTGCAATTAAGAGTAAATTGATTTTGGTTTATCCAGTAAGTCTAAGACTTGGATTATTTTGATTTAGATCTTCTTCTGAATTGACAAACTGAGGGTATTTTCGATTTTTTTTCAGAGCCGTTTTTAAAACGTTACCGTTGAGTCACCAATTTTTTTAAACATTTTTTTTGCATGGACTCATAGGCGTATGTTGAGTTTTTTCGGTCTACTATCAGATTGATAGGAAATTGAAGTCCTGCAGGAGAACTAAAGGCTGATCATTTACAAGAGATGAGAGTAGAGTAAGACAGTCGTTTCACAAAGAAATGATCAAAATCTGATACCGAGATGAGAACCTTGTCAAGAGAGGCTAAGCGCAGTGAAGGAAGATTCCTAACCGAATTTTTAGATTTTCACCAGATAATCTGGAAGTTTGGGCTGACAGAAAACGGTTATGCCTGATACCTGTAGCAGTTTCTTCTAGAGGCTATTGTCTAGGAAGACGATTAACACCATGATCGAATATTTTAGCTGTCGACGATGTTTTCTTCTTGTTTCTGATTAAGCTGGAAAAGCTCTTGTCGTCTTCAAAAGTTTTGTTGCGTCGCCACCAAAAATTTGAGAAATTTTTGCTTCATGTAGCTTTTTAAGCTCATTTTCGTTTTTTTAAAATTTCGTTAGAAGCTTGGTTAAGTCAACCTTGTAAACCTTTTAGGTTGTATCCCATGAGTTATCTGTTTTTACAGGCTGTGATGCACCGGGTGCTAACAGATGCCGTTACGACGTTTGGCAGGGAGTTAGTCTTCCTGAGGAACAGACTGATTGGAAGGGTAGTCTATGGGGGGCGAACGTTTGACCTTTGGGACCTTTAGAGGTTTTGTTACCAAATGGTTATTTCTATTTGAACCAAAGGAGAGCCTAGCTACTGTAGTCGACCTCAGCTCCAATTAGCCTATTAGTGGTGACAGGCTGTTGGCAGTAGTGTGTTTCGGAACACCCTATTGATTAAATTCTTTTTTGACTTATGGTGGTGTGGTAGACACCGTTTTAGTTTAGTGGATGCTATAATCTACTCCCTTTTGTTGGTGGACACCAGGGTCACCAATTCTGTATTTTATTGTCTCCACCATTCAGTATATCGTGGTGAGGTGTTTGTCTCCTGTTATGTGGGATGGATTGAATGTTTTTCGTTGTTGTTCTAGGGCGAGACCAGTACACGAGGGTTCTTCATGCAACTTGGAGAAGCGCAATGCTGGTTAAATTTTATATCTCGGTGTAGCCACCCTGAAGAATGACGGAGGGCGTTTTTTCTGGCTCATGTTTCTAGGCAGATTTGTCACTTTGGTGCGATGTGCTGAAGATTTGATTAGCTTTTGCTAAGAGCTTTCACCAAGCTCAGTATGGAGTTATCATAACCAAGAGTTTGGGATTTGAACTCCTGTATATATTTCTGTACATATTTCTGTATATATTTCGGTGTATGTTGGTTGCCTGAGGGCATGTGCTCAAAATGCGAGATTTTGAGTCGTTTTGCTTATGGACTCCTATATTTAGGATTATGACTTTAGGGAGGTCCTATTTCGAGACTTGCTGTCTCATATAGTTATGTTAGGAATGTTTCCTTGAATGTTAGTTGTGCGCAGACTAATCATTCTGTTCTTAGTGAACATTGCTCTTTGAAGCAGGATCATTCAGTTTGGTGAATTTTAGCTTTTATAGCTATTCACTGTGTTTAGAGTGAATTTTAGCTTTTATAGCTATTCACTGCGCTTATAGTGATATTGTTAGCTTTTATAGCTGCTCACTATGTTAATGGCGAGGAGCCAAGGCTTTTTCTGGCGATATTCCAGAGTGTTTTCTTGGCGAGGAGCCGAGGCTTTTTTCTGGCGATGTACCAGAATGTTTTCTTGGCGAGGAGCCGAGGTTTTTTCTGGCGATATACCAGAGTGTTTTCTTGGCGAGGAGCCGAGGTTTTTTTCTGGCGATATACCAGAGTGTTTTCTTGGCGAGGAGCCGAGTTTTTTTTGGCGATATACCAGAGTGTTTAGTTGGCGATGAGCTGACGTGTTTTCTGGCGATCAACCAGAGCGTTTTTCCCTGGCGATCTTAGCATGTCTGGATGTCTCAGGACGTCGACATTGCGCGATGTAGAGTTTTCCCTAGCGATTTTAGCATGTCTAGATGTCTTAGGACGTCGACATTGCGCGATAGAGTGCGATTATTTTCCGAGTGCGACTAGTAGTGATACTAGATTTAGAATGTTCTCTTAGCGATGAGCTAGAGCATGGATAGCGATTTTTCCCGAGCGTTTGTCTGGATATTTATCCAGATAATTTTTTTTTGGCCTAGTGCTAAATGGTCTGACAAGACTTTTTCTTTTTAGTGTAAGTGTTTGCACTAGAATCATTTTTTTATTTTTTTTTCTTTATTTAAGAATTTTTATAAATTTCTTTTGCTGAAATAGAAAATTTTCAGACAATCCTTAAAAGATTTTAAGGGGGGTGTTCATATTTTATTTCAGTTCACTTTTTTGATTTAGACAAGAGTCTAGACATAGTTATATTTTTTGTTTTGGTAACGATAACAGGGCTGATTCTTTTATATAGGAAGACCGCGATTGTTATTTTGGAAAGGTATTTCCTATGTTCATGCAAGGATTTTTATTTACTTTTTGATGTACTTAACCTTAGTGTTTAATTAAGTTAAGTCTAGTTATAAGATTTTTGTGTACATGCAAAGATTTTCATTTGGTTTTCATTGTACTTAATATTAGTGCTTAATTGAATTAAGTCTAGTAGTAAGGTCCGAGTTTGTAATTTTGTTTTAAGTTCTGACCTTAGTATTAAGTGATAGTGTACCACTTTGTACCTTTTCATAAGTAGCCTTAGTTTAATAGACTAGTGTAGTATATTTCTTTTTGGAAGGGGGTAAATGTAACATTCATTTTTTCCTAGATTTTAAGACCATGTAATGTTACTGATTTTTCCATTTCAAATTGTACTTATTTTCATTTTTGTATCGAACGGTATATTAAACAGAAGTTCCAAGACGTTCGGTATATACGGTGTTGTGCGGGTTCCTGACCGAACCTCTCGCTACGCCGCGATTGGTGAAATGTTTGATCGGCCGTTTTGATTGGAGCGTCGTGATATTACAGGCAAAAGTCGCACGATTATTTAAGGCTCCGCAGAGCTTGAATCGAGGTTGTTTTTCATCTAGCCGCAGCCAGGCTATTTACCATCTAGCCGACAGGCTAAATTGTCATGAGGGTCGCCAAGTAGGCTTCCTTCGACTGAGCTAAAGAAAATCAAAGCTCAGAACAACCACCATGTGAGCTAAGTACCAGTTTCTTAAATAAAAGCCGTAAGTGTTTGCTAAGAGAAAGTGTGAAATCGGGCATAGTCCATCAAAACAGGAATAAGAACAGTAAGTCAACAAAACTTCCCTCAATAGACTTATCCCGGGGTAGTGTTTTAACTACAATTTAAAACAGACTAAAGAGTGAAGTGTAAAACACGACTTTTCGTCTTCGGGGGTTATAATAGTTTAATATTTTAAATGTAACAACAACTAGTTAGGCTAGAATTTTTTTTGGTAAAACGGCAAAGGTTAGAACTTTTTATTTTTAAAAACATGAATAAATTTTCTTTTAGTTGATTAAAGCTAGTGTCTCACTGAATACCTATTTTTCTTTTCAGGATAAGTTGTACTAGACTGATTCTTTTTAGTAATAACCATAAAACCCTTCAGTATTTTTTCATTTTTTTTAGCTGAAGTTAGATCCTTTCTATTTTAAAATGAATGGTGCCCAAAAATTTGGTACAGCTAAAGCCTTTTAAAAAAAATAGAAATTAATTCCAAAAAGACGTAAGAAAATTATCTCTTACCCATATCTCTCTACCAAGGAAAACTGAGCTAGTGTGTGTTTAATTTCTTTAGTTCTTTTAAAATCGGAGTTCACTCAATTCAGTATCAGAAATTAAAGCGGGTAAGTTTAACACGTTACAATATATATATATATATATATATATATATATATATATATATATATATATATATATATATATATATATATATAGACAATAAAATATTTTGAAAAACCTGATGTCAATAAAAAGCGATTATCAGTAACGATAGGTGACAGTGATGACACTATCCATCCCACTACTGTTAATGATATGAATAAGGCTAATGATCCAAGTCATACTACTCTTGGAAAAAGATAATGTAAGAATCAAGGATTTGATTTCTACAATTTTACATCTATATAGGCTGGTCCTAGATCAACAAAGTATTATAAAAGAATTATTAAAACAAATCCACAATCTTCATAATGAGAAAAACAACAAAATTGTCCAACTAATAAGCTTGAAATCCTGAGCTCTATAATGGAAATGAATGAACTGAGAACCGGTGATGCCTTAGATGTGCGTGAGAGGCATTCCATGAACCATCAAGAGTTGCATTTTAAAATGAGCGAAAGGACTAGTATGAAAAATAATATCGTAGTATTTAATGCGAAAGATAGTAGTGTTGAGAACCTTAGTGATAGAATTGAACATGATAAGAATCTACTTCAAATTATGTTGAACAGGATGCATGTGGAGTTCGATAATGGTGTTAGAATTTCTAGAATCGATCATAGGGGAGTCAGGCCTAGACCAATGAAGGGGTCATTCTCTAACCCTGATAAGGCCATTGAATGCCTCAGGAAAAAGAAGAAATTGGAAGGAACTGAATTCAAGATGAGTGCAGTCTTGACAAAGCTTCAGAGAGACGAACAAAATAGAATCTTTGAAAAACTAAATAGAAGAAGGAATGGTGGTGAGGATAATTTGAGTATAAAGCTCATAAATAACTTTCCTCGTATTGTCAACAAATTTGCTAAGCCTTAAAAAAAACAGAGCTCAACCCCTATAAGAATTTATTGTCAAAATGTTGGTGGGTTGAGTACTAAGCTCAGAGACTTGAGAAATTCTGTTTTGTGTGCTCGTTACGATGTTATTGTAATTACTGGGAGCTGGCTGAGTGATAAGATTTTGGATGGTGAGGTTTCATTAAAGGATTTCAGGGTGTATCGATGTGATCGAACCCAGAAGACAAGTGTCAAGAAACGCGGAGATGGTGTTCTAATGCTTATAAAAAAAATAATATTCTCGCGTTTGATTAAAACCGAAAACACTACAGAACAACTTTTTATCTTTCTTAAACATGGTTATTCCAGGTTTGTTATCGGTGGGGTTTATATTCCGCCAAACTCCAATTTGGAGCAATACCAGCAACACTGTGAGGCTGTAGAGATGGTCTGTCATGAATATTCTTCAGCCAACCTACTCTTATTTGGGGACTATAACCTTCCCTCTGCTGTGTGGAGTGACCAAGGGACAGGTCTAGGGGTTAACTGTACACCTGATTCTCATGCAAACTTTCTTGCAGAGATCTTTACTTTCCTGGGCCTGTCTCAGGTTATATCGATACCTAATAACCGTAATGTATTTCTAGATTTTTCTTGTGAGATCAAGGTGGACGATGTTAAAATGCTTAAGCAAGAAGTGTATTTCCATGATTTTAAAAACAAAGATTTTACAAACTTCAATCGTCATCTTTTTGCGGTGAAGTTGGTTGTGATGCTCGCCAACATGAATATACATGAAGCTACAAGAATGTTTTATGAAACACTTAATAATGCTATCTTATCTTATGTACCTATTAAGCTGTTTAAGGCCTCAAACTTTCCACATTATTTTAGTGCGGAAGTCCGAAGTACTATTATAAATAAAAAAATAGCGCACAAAACTATATCTCCAGTGGGTTGCGGACAGACTATCTCCAGTTTAGTAATTTGAGATCCCTTTGTAAAGAACTAGTCAAACGTGATTATGACATTTATGTCAGAAATGTTGAGGATGGTATCTCCCAGAACCCTAGAAATTTTTGAAAATTTGTCAATCACCACAGAAAATCATCTGATTTACCCGGCTGTATATTTTATAACAATAAAGTGGCTGAAAGCAGTCAAGACATTGCTGATTTATTTTCGGAGTTTTTTAGTACTGTATACTGTAAGGCTCATGTATTTTGTGTAGAATATAGATTAGATAACAAAGCGGATATTATAATTAAACCTTTTACCATTTCTGAGATTTTTCATAAGATTACTAGGCTGTCTAAAAAAATGGAATGTGGTCCTGACAATGTACCTGAATATTTGTTAAGCAATCTTGTCTATAATATTACCAGGCCACTGTTTATTTTGTTTAATAGGTCGCTGGCGGAGGGCGAGCTTCCTGATTTATGGAAGGAGAGTTTCATTATACCGATCTTCAAGACGGGTGAAAGAGAGGCTGTTCAGAATTATAGGGGCATTTCAAAACAGTCTGCAATTCCTAAGTTGCTTGATGGTTTGGTCTATGATCAACTAAGCTGGATTTGTAAAGGTATAGTGGTAAAAGAACAGCATGGCTTCATGGGAGGTAGGTCGACTGTCACCAACTTGATTACCTATGAGAATGCCCTGGTAGATGCATTGGAGAGGGGATGCCAAGTGGATTCGATCTACACTGACTTCTCCAAGGCAATTTGACAGGGTTAGCCATCAAAAACTGTTAGCAAAACTTAGAGCGATGGGGTTTCATGAGCGCTCTGTAAAGTGGCTTGAGAGTATGTTGGTGGGACGCTCGCAGAGAGTGAAGATGGGAGGTTTTATATCCAATAGTACCGAGGTGACCTTAGGAGTTCCTCAAGGTGGGCACTGTGCTCCACTATTATTTAACATCTTTATTAACGACATTCGTCAGGCTGTTCCTGACTGTAGCTTTCTTTTGTTTGCCAATGACTTGAAATTGTATCGTGAAATTGTGACTGAGGTGGACTGCATGAAGCTGCAGGAGAGCTTGAATCTGTTTGTGCATTGGTGCAATGATAATGGATTGCCTTTAAAGGGGTAAAAGTACGATTAGTTTTTGTAGGAAAAAGAATAAAATAGCCTTTCAGTACAAGGTTGATAATGAGGACTTGTTACCGGTCAGTTCTTTGAAGGATTTGGGAGTCATAATAAATGCTCAGTTGTCGTTTAGGGAACACTATTCTTGCATGACAAGAAAGACATTCCAAATGTTGAGACGTCTTTTTAGAATCGGAAGAGATCTATCTATTGACTCAATGAAGAAGTTATACTGTTCTCTGGTAAGATCTCACCTTGAATATGCATCAATGGCATGGTCACCTTACTACAATGTTCATAGCGCAGGGATTGTACGTGTTCAGAATAAATTTATTAGATATTGCTCTTATAAATTGGGGTTGGTTGGTGACGGAGGAGCCGTTGCTAGTATGCTTGGTCTGCGGACATTAGAGGACAGGAGAAGGGTGTCAGATCTTTCCACGATATTTAAATTGTTGAATGGACGTTGCTTAAGAAGAAATAAGATATTTGTTATCGTCATCATGGTACTAACTATGGAGTCCACTCTCCATTGACGAGATCCTTGCTCTTCCTAAATAATAATCCTTCCATCAATCCATTCGGAGGCTCGCTCTCTGGCTTTAAAGGGCAGGTCATTAAAGTGGTGCGTGAACACTGATATGTTTTCTGTTTATTAGATTGGGTGTTTTGAATTGTGATCTAAAATACTCATTACTGTAATGTTGTTATTACTTTATATATTGAATATTATAACTTTTATAATGGGTTTTCCCGTTTATTGATAATAAATAAATAAATAAAACTATCAGTACGAAGAAATTGCGCCATCTTTATCTTTCTAAATGGTTTATTTTTAAGGTAACAATTGCTCAAAATACCTATTGTTAACAGAGGCAATGACCCAATCTGTCATAAACAGCCTCGACAGAGTTTTGCAGAGAATCCAGGGTGATCTGTGCTACTTCATATTGAATCTTTGTTGTAAATCCTCTACAATTTCAAGTCGACTTCGGTAAACTTTGGTTTTCAAATGACCCCATAAAAAAAATCGAGGGGCGTAAGGTCGGGACTCCTTGCAGGCCATTCTACAGCACCTCTTCTGCTTATCCATCGAATAGGAAAAACCGCATCCAAATATCTACGAACATTGATTTCATAGTGAGGAGGTGCTCCGTCCTGTTGATACCACCAAATTATTTTCATCGGGAAAAAGACCTGCACAAGTTGAAATAACTTGCTCTCGGAGTAACTGTAAATACCGCTGTCCTGTAAAATTTCCATGGATAAAAAAGGGACCAATGATATGACGTCCACAAATCCCTGCCTACACGTTTATTTTTTTGTGGTTTTTGAGAATAACTGTCAATTAACCAATGAGGATTCTCAGGAGACCAGTACCGGCAGTTATACCTGTTAACTCTTCCGTTAAGACAAAATGTGGCCTCGCCAGAAAAAAAAAAACAATATTATAAATTAGATTAGGATCATTATTGATTCGTTCCATCATGACCTCGCAAAATTCAACGCGTCTGTGGTAGTCAGCTTCAGATAATTCTTGCAATAGAATGTGCTTGTATGGATGCAATTTTTCTTTATTCAGTATACGACTTAAGGTACCTTTACTTATGTTGTGGCCTAGGCAAAGCTGACGAGTGGCTGTATGAGGATTTTCTGTAATTTCCAATAAAACATATAACTTTTTATCATCGCTTTTTTGGACGTCCAGATTTAGAACGATCCTTAACATGACCAGATTGTCTAAATCGTTTTAATGTTTTGCTAACTACGGATTGGGTAATAGGTTCTCGATTCGGATATTCTGCGTTAAAAAGATCATACACCTCCTGTTATGTTCTCGTACGGTCTCCGTAACCAACCATCATTAACAAAGTGATTCTTTCCGTTTTTGTTGTTTTTATTAAATGTACCATTATAATATTACGTTCAAACTGCAGTTTCATAAAATGCAGCAATAAACGTTTTCGTCAATAAATCATTTTTTGACTCATTAAATCGTTACCTGACAGTAAATGTTTGACACAAGCCAGCTTAAAAAAATTTAATTTGATCTTAATTTTAAATATCAATAACTCCAAAACAGTTCAATTTAGAAATGTGGTATGTTAGACAAATAATATCTAGAATTTTTAGTAGGGCTTAAAAATAAAATAACATACAGGAATTCCCATTAAAAAAAATTTAAGATGGCATAATTTTTTTAATTTAACATTTTACGAGGCTGGTTTAAAAAGTCCGTACAAAAATAAAAACTACTTATGTGTTTGGGGTAAACCTTTTTTATTTTTCGACATAGTCTCCTTTTAGGCTTATACACTTCCTCCAACGATGTTCTAGTTTGTTGATCCCTTCCGAATAATAGGTTGTCCAAGTCTGCAAAATATCCATTAGTGTCTGCAATCACCTCCTTGTTTGAATAAAATCTTTGTCCCGCCAGCCATTTCTTCAAATTGGGGAACAAATAGTAGTCCGAGGGAGCCAAGTCTGGAGAATAGGGGGCATGTGAAACGAGTTGGAATCCTATTTCCATTAATTTTGCGACCTCAACTGCTGAGGTGTGTGCTGGTGCGTTGTCGTGATGGAAAAGGACTTTCTCGTGGGCCAATCGCGGGCGTTTTTCTTACAGCTCGGTTTTCAAACGGTCCAATAACGATGAATAATATTCACCTGTAATAGTTTTACCCTTTTCCAGATAGTCGATGAGAATTATCCCTTGCGAATCCCAAAAGACAGTCGCCATAACCTTTCCGGCCGAAGGAACGGTCGTCGCTTTTTTTGGTGCAGATTCCCCCTTGGTAACCCATTGTTTAGATTGTTGTTTGATCTCAGGAGTACAGTAATGTATTCATGTTTCATCCACAGTGACGAAACGACGCTTAAAGTCCTCCGGATTCTTCTGGAACAGCTGCAAACCATCCTTGCAACACTTCACACGATTCCGTTTTTGGTCAAGCATGAGCAATCGCGGCACCCATCTTGCGGATAGCTCTCTCATGTCCAAATGTTTATGCAAAATATTATGTACCCGTTCAGTCGAGCTGCCCACAGCACTAGCAATCTCACGCACCTTAACTCTTCTGCCATCCATCACCATATCATGGATTTGATCAATGATTTCTGGAGTCGTAACCTCCACAGGCCGTCCAGAACGTTCAGCGTCACTTGTGCCCATATGGCCAGTCCGAAAATTTTGAAACCACTTATAAACTGTTCTAATCGAAGGTGCAGAGTCACCATAATGTTTATCAAGCTTCTCTTTAGTCTCCTGAGGCGTTTTGCCTTTCATAAAGTAATGTTTAATCACCACACGAAATTCTTTTTCGTCCATTTCTTGAAAATCACTCGACTTCCTTGATTCACACGAATGCCAAACACAAAGAAATAGACCAATAGGGCAGAAACTTAGTGCGCGTTCATTCAAGAGATGCTACTAACTAAACATGACCTCGATACGCGCCGGTGGTGCCATCTCTCGGACTTTGCACGGACTTTTCGAACCAGCCTCGTATTGTCAACATCAGCATGTGCGCCGTATAACACCCTATAACTTTTATTTAAACATTTTTTTGATATACTGAGTAATAAATGCTGTGGAATCATTATTCCATACATATGGGGCACTTAACCACACTTTTTCAGTGAAAAACTTTTTGGGATTCATTAACAAAACGAAAAATCTGGTTCTCAACGAATGCGAAATTTTCATGTCTTTTGATGTCAGTTCTTTGTTCCTAGTATACCAATACCTTGCATACCTCCAAGAATTGCTTAGAATCAATGACCGCGAGGACGCAATTATCCATGAGTACTTAATTTTGGCCAGACTTTGAAAGGAAAAAATAATTTTTAACATAACAAACAATTTTTTTATTCTAGTAATAGGTACACAGATGGGTGGCGAATTTATTTATAAGTAAGCAGGAACCTGAGACCATCCAAAAATGTAAATACTTTCCAAGAGTGTGGTATGTGGTTGATGTATTTGCAATTTTCAATACAAAAAATCGACGATACTCCATGAGATTTACTTGTGAAATTAAGAACAACCCACAATTGCGATTCCTGGATATTTTAGTTGTTAAAAATAATAAAGAATTCGAAATTTACATTTATAAGAAAGGCACCATAACGAGTAAATATATACCTAACGATTCATTTAATTATAAATATAAACTTTTTGATTTACCTTTGAATTAAACATTAAATAAATCGTATTAAGAATATAACCTGGGCCAATGGCTATGGAGAAATTTTAATGAACAAATTAATAAATAGACATAAGTTTAGATTAAATATTCATAACTGCACTTTTTACAAGTAAGTAAAATAGGAAATCTGTTTTAATACCACATAATCCAAAATACAGCAGGGTACGTAGTAAGATATATATATATATATATATATATATATATATATATATATATATATATATATATATATATATATATATATATATATATATATACATATATATATACATGTATATATGTATATATATATATATATATATATATATATATATATATATATATATATATATATATATATCTTCTTCCTTTAGCCGTTTTCTACCCACTGTCGGGTATAGGCCTCTCCCAAATCTTTCCATTTTTCTCTATGTTGTGCTTGTTGATACCAGTTAAGCCCTCCTGTTCTCTTCCGATCGTCGCTTCATCTCTGCTGGGATCTTCCGTTTTTCACCCCATGGTCTCCACCTAGCGATCTTACCACTCCACTTATACGTCGCTCTCGCCACATGGCCGGTCCAGCTCCATTTCAGAGATGTTATCCGTTTAGTGATATCATCCACCTTTGTTTGTTGTCTAATCCATTTATTAGTTTTCTTATCCTTCAAAGTAATATTTAACATCTTCCTTTCTATTGCTCGTTGGTGAACTTTTTCTATTGTTCTTTTAGTTAAAACCCATGTCTCGGCTCCATACGTTGAGGCTGGTAAGATACATTGATTATAAATTTCGGTTTTTGATCTTTGAGGAATGTTCGTATTCAGTACATATTCCAATTTTCCATATGCTGCCCATCCCATACGTATCCTCCTTTCTATTTCAAGCTGCTGATTTTCCTTTCCTATCGTTATTATTTGTCCCAGATAGATGTACGTGTTTACTTTCTTTATTGTTGAATGTTCAATCACTATATTTTCATCATTGGTGTCTTCGTTACTCATGTAATTTGTCTTGGAGAAGTTTACGTCAAGTCTCACTAGATATATATATATATATATATATATATATATATATATATATATATATATATATATATATATATATATATATATTTATATATATATATATATCAATATACAGGGTGCCCCATAAGTATGGAATAATGATATAATGACAGCATTTATCAATCAGGGTATCAAAAAAAATGTTTAAATAAAAATTATAGGGTGTTATACGGCGCACATACTGACGTTGACAATAAAATGTTTTGAAGTCAGTTCGAAGAAATTACGGCATCTTAAATTTTTTAAAATGGAAAGCCCTGTATATTATTTTATTTTTAAGCTCTACTAAAAGTTCTAGATATTATTTGTTTAGCATACCATTGAACTGTTGTGGAATTATTGATATTTGAAATTAAGGAGATCAAATTAAATTTTTTTAAGCAGGCTTAAGTCCAACATTTACTTTAAGGTAACGATTTTATGCGCCAAAAATTTATTGACGAAAACATTTATTGCTGCATTTTGTGAAACTGCAATTTGAGCGTAATATCATAATGGTACATTTAACAAATAATATCCAGAATTTTTTGTAGGGCTTAAAAATAAAATAATATACAGGACTTTCCATTTAAAAAAATTTAAGATGGCGTAATTTCTTCAAATTGACAATTCAAAACATTGTATTGTCAACGTCAGCATGTGCGCCAAATAACACCCTATAACTTTTATTTAAACATTTTTTTAATACACTAATTAATAAATGCTGTCTAAATATATATATATATATATATATATATATATATATATATATATTTATTTATTTATTTATTTATTTATTTATTTATTTATTTATATAATTTTTTTTACAGTTAGCCGAAGTATGGAAAAGTCATAAAATGACAGTGTGATCACCATTTCGTTATAATGATAATTTAGGTTGTCTGAGAAAACCAGAAGAAAAGGCAGATAGGTATATATTTATGCATATGGCAATCAGAGTGCGAGATAAACAAGCGGTCCTTGTAGGATTAAATTAGTAACATGACTAAAATTGAAACTGAACTGAAAGTACAGTCACATAATTGTAGATAACTACTCGAAAAAGCATAGTCTTTAAACAAACGCTTGTTAAGTTTATGAAATAATTCCTTTGCTGTTCATTTATTGATAAATAAATCACGCATATTATAAATTTCATAAAAATAAACTAGTAGTAGACTACTACCAAATAGGGCGAAACTATAAAATTTCAAAAATTTTAAAAACATATTAATACTCTTATATTCATGGGCACGGCAGAGTGCTATAGGGATATCGCTACAGAAGCGCGTACCAAATAGTGATTCAAGTCAATTGCAGCGATCTAAGGATCGCTGCAAGCTACAGAGCCGAGAGGGTGGAGGAAAGGATATGCCTCTTTTGTCCCTTTGGATGTAGAGAATAGAACCTATTTAAAAACAAGAATTCTTTTAAATTGGTGGTTCCTTTTTGTAAAAAAACTCATCAGTTTTAAATTTGGCTGTACGTTGTCACAGTTCCATTGTGAAAAATCCCCCCTCCCCCACTCATCGTTATTTAAATCTCGTGTAAGTTTTTAAAGTTCTTTTGCGTGCAAGGGTTTTTTTTTGTGAAAAATGTCCACTCCCCGGTCATTCATTTTTAGTGTTCCCTACGAAACACTTATAAGATCACTTCGGTGTCTGTCCGTCTGTCCGTCTGTCTGTCCGTCTGTCACACCCGTTTTTCTCCGAAACTATTTGTCACAGAAAGTTGAAATTTGGTACTAATATAGGAATTGATGGTCTCATCAGAGCCATGTAGTTTTAAAAGCTAAATTTTGATTTAAGGGGTTAGTTTTGAAGGGTGAAATCGGAAGTAAAAAAAAAATTACTGGGTCATCGAGTGTGGTGTCAAATGAAAGCTGGTGAGTAAAAAATATAATAATAGTTGCGCACACTTTTCTTTGTATTATTTTTAAAAACTCATGAAAAATCGCTGCCCCCCCCCTCTTATCTGGAAAAGTACTGATCAAAAAATTTTGAAAAAACTCAGGAATTCTTCACGGGGTGTAGATTGAACGAAAATTATCACAAGTGCTTTACCTTTAATAATTGATCTGGTATATAAAAACACAAATTTCAAGGTCATCAGTTTTCAGTAAAGATTAGAAACAAACTTTGTTGAAAACTCATTTGGGGAGAAGTCACTGATCATTTTATACCTCCGTAACAAAATTTTTTATTTTAAAGACAATCAACGTACGGAACACTTATTGCGTAAGTTCAACTTCCACTTGACCGGTTATTAAATAACTAATGTGAACAAGAAGCTAAGTTTTCATAGTTTCCGCCCCCCGATTGTCGTCCGCTCGCCTTGAACCTGATGACGTAGACTAACCTTGCTTAGTGTAAGAGCCCTTGACTGTTTCATATTACTTAAAAACATTTACGTTTTCCCTTCACCATTTTCCTGAAAATCCAACTATTATTCAGACGCATGTCTTATATCTCACATTGAAATGCTAATTTATACGTACACGCACTTTAAATATATGTTTTCGAAACACGCGGCTAGTTTGCCGAGCAAAAAATATACAAATCATTTATAAAGTCGGCCTAACTAGAATACAAAAGCCCCAACCCGCACCGAATTTTCGATAGACATAAAAAACAAATATTATCGTAAAATACCTACCTACCACAAACACGTCACACAAGCTATCTCGGCAGATCGTCATCGATCAGCTGATGAGGCCATTGACCTAGTAAAAGCGTTCGGAAAGAACCGAGACTATTCGGATATTCCAAGTTTACGCTTGTTGCACGTACCGTCGGTGTTGCCGACCACCGAATAATTATCCGAATTTTGGGTAATTTTTCGACAATTAGATTATGAATGTTTTATACAAACTTGTGAAATAGTTTTGAAACAAGGAAAAATTCTTACCACATATATAAAAATTATATATAAAACCAATGTTCATGAAACTAGCTGGCGTAGAGTAAATGCCTGTTGTGCACAAAAAATGTGCCAGCGAACACCAGTTTTTTTGTAGCCTTTTTAAATTATTCTAGATAAGAGAAATTTTTCCTTCCTGTTGAAAATAGACTTGAGTTCAACTGATACCTAAAAAAAGGCAAAGAGACCATGCTAGAAAACTACTGATCGGCTAATCAGTCGCATCGTTTTCAGAAATGTCGAAAGTTATAGAAACCGACATCTTTTAAAATATGTGGAAAAATCTATTATTATTAGCTATCACATAATAAAAATCACTTGATAGGCAACAAAAAAATTGAGTGAGTAGTTTCGCACTTAACTGTACTAAACAGACTATGGCCGTTTTTATGTGGTTCCTGTTTTTTTTTCTGCATTGTTATCACTTTTAAATAAAATATTAATTATTTAAAGTGACGTAACTAAAACATTTGCCAGGGAAGGGGCACTAATCACATCAAACTTGTTTTTCATAAACCAATAACACTTCATCATTGTTCTGTAATTATCAACGTTATGCCTAATAGTCTTAGTGTTATTTTTTAAAGCTTTTCATTTAAATATTTTGTTTAGAAAACTATTAATTTATTCTAGTGGAAAGGTATAGCCCTACGACTTATTGTTTTATCAATATGTCGAGAAACTACATACATTATTTTCGCTCAAATTGTAATGAACATCCAAGCAATTTCAAGTATTTATATTATTTTAGGGCTGAAGAGATCATTATACATATTTAACAAATGTATACTTTTGGAATTTGAAATAAAGAGGTAAGCAAAGTAATTTTTTAGCAATTTTTTGACATATAAATCGTAACATTTTTGTGCGTGCCTGGAACAGATGTAACGAAATTATCGACGAAACAAAGGAGGCACACAATCAACGAATTAGAAATAAGCTTCTCGCTTGCCCAACCAATTCTAGGTCAGTCACTAAGGCAGTTAGTCAAAACTTCACGAAATCCACTATACCATCACTCACACGGCCAGATAATTTTATTGCAACACCTGTTGAGAAAGCGAACTTGTTGGCTGAACTCTTTGCTCCTCATTCTACTGTTGATTTCCAAGGAAAAACATCACCTACTATTTCCATAGTGCAGTCAAGGATGCCCACTATTGTCTTCAAACAGTGTATAATAAAACTTGTTTAAATGAAGCTAGACACCAAAAAAACTTCTGGCACTGACGGAATACCTGCTATAGTACCCAAAAATTACGCGAGAGAACTCACACCAGTTTTCTGTAAACTTTTCAACCTATCCTACAGAAAGGGAATATTTCCTTCCTGCTGGAAATGAGCCACAAATCAGCCGATATCCAAAAAAGGCAAGAAGACCTTGCCAAACAGCTACCGACCAGTCGCACTGCTTTCAATAATATCGAAGGTCATGGAAAACGCTATCAATCAGCATCTTCTAAAATATCTTGAAGGATTTAATATTATTAACGACCATCAATATGGCTTTCGTAAACATAGATCAACAGGAGATCTTCTAACTCATGTAACACATGTTCTGAACAACGCTATTGAACACTGTGGAGAATCTCGAGCAGTTGCTCTTGATGTATCCAAGGCAATTTGGCAAGATCGATTGTTGGTTAAGCTATGCTCTTCTGGTATGTCTGAAAAATTCTATTTATGGCTCTTAAATTTCCACAAAGAGCGTTCTTTACGAGTGTCAATCGACGGATTTCTTTCTAACAACTTCACTATCTACGCCGGTGTGCTCCAGGGCTCCATACTGTCTCCTACTCTCTTTCTCATTTACATTATCGATCTGCTGGAAAAGACCAAGAATCCAATCTACAGCTTTGCAGATGACAGTACGCTTATCTCATCATTCACTTTGAACGCTCGAACATCAGCTACTCACGCAAATATCCGCAGACAACAGGAGGTCGATCAACTTAACAAAGACCTGGAAGAAATTCTATCTTAGGGTGACAGTAACCAAGTTGAATTTAACGCTACAAAAACCCAGGCGGCAGTTCTTTCTAAGAAAGTTAACGTTGCTGAAGTCGACATAGCCGGGACACTCTATTCCTCCAGCATCTTCACTCAATTTGCTGAGCATTAATTTGGGAGCAAATATATCTTGGCATGAACATGTTGCAAGCATAGCAGAGAGAGCTTCTCAAAAGCTGGGAATATTATTTCAAACTAGAAAGCTTTACACTCAACAACAACTGTTAATTCTGTACAAAGCTCAAATTCGACCAACGATGGAATACTGCCCCCATTTTTGGGGCTCTGCTCGCAAACATACACTGCATTTGTTGGATTCTATTCAGAACAGAGCTGTTCGCCTGATTGGAGACCGGGAACTGGCCAGCAACTTTGATTCGTTGGAACATCGAAGAACGGTTGGTGACTTGAGTCTATTCTACAAGTATTTTTATGGAAAGTGTTCGAAGGATGTAGCCCGCTTAATTCCTCCCAGGGCGGTGCATGTTAGAAATACACGTCGCGCTAATACTTCACATCCGTATGAAGTTCAGCTTGTTACTCCGCGTACAACGCTTTTCAAGCAGTCTTTTATATGGAGAACCTCATCCCTTTGCAACAATTTGCCCAGGCCTGTGTTTTCGACAGAGTACCATTTACAGCGATTCAAGAACAACGTGAATCGCTTTCTCTGTACACGTGTCGCTCCTCTAGGCCCATAAAAAAATACAAAGTTTTTAGTTTTTACTTTTATTAACAGTGAACTTAATGTTAATTTAAAAATTTATTTGTTATTAGGGTGCATCTGAAAAATGCGTTATTTTATACTGAATTAAAAAAAAAACAATTTTGATGCCAGCGATGGTTCTAACAATAGAGTAAAACACCGTCAGTTTTTTTTCACCCTGACTTAAAACTTTTGAAAGAATTGCAACTTCAAATAAAGAAACTCATCTTAATCACAATTGAGAGAAATTATAAATATTCCTATAAAAAAAGAGAAGAAATATAAAATTTGTAATGTAGCAGAAGCTGCCGATGGGTAATTTTTTATGTCCGGAGGCGGCAACACTGTATGTCGTGTAGATACTAATGAAGGATAAAAAGAAATATCTGTTAAGAGAAATAAATGATATTTATAAAAATGCTGCGGTTGTTTAGTAGGAGGTGTTTCGTAGGAGACGTTTAGATTGTGATAATAATTTAAAATTTAGTGAAGATTTAGAGGTTGAAACGATAAGATATGGTTCCATAACAAAAAGTTGAAACTAAAACTGACATATTTTTTTTTCTTCTTCGGGCTTGATTGGAAGATTTCTATTATTTTATGTTCACCATTTTTAGGAATAACTTTTGTCCTTCTCCGTTACGTATTTGTCATGCCAGAGTATGAGAAAGTGTAAAAAAACAATTCAACTTTTTTTCTTGATTGGTTTTACCAATCAGATAATTTAAAAAAAAAACAAGTTGTCCAGGCACATTAGAGGTTTCACCTCAGAATGAGACATAATAAGCTGTAAACTTGTATAAACCTTTATTTTGGCATTCTGAAAGTTGTCTCAAAAGTCTCATAAAATCTCGTATCCGGATCTTAAGATAATCAAAGTCAAAGATCACAAAAATCGCTTTTTCGCAAATATCTCGCTTCCTATGGTTTCAATGATATTTGCATTTATTATAAAAATTGTAGAGCATAAAATTCTCTACAAATTTTGTTCTAAACATTTTTTTATACGCTTAACCGTTTTTGAGATAGAGCGCGGTGGACGCGCAGCGCTCAGACATACATAACATAATGCAAGGTCAACCGTGAGTCCCGGTAAATAATACGTCGTATAAAGTTAATTAATCACTAAAAAATCCATAATTATGAATAATTTGCATTATTTATTAATTAGCACATTATATTTATTAATATTTTTCATTTATCAAATATATTCGTTTAATAATACTTACCTAAGCTAACATTTTGAAATAAATAATTTATTAACTAAATATTTTAGAAAACGACAATGTAATAGAATTAAAAATATGCTGACCGTGCTAGAGCTACAATATCTTTCTTGTATTTATTGCGTCGTAATTAAGCCTGGAGATATCAGTTACATAATATAAGAAAATACCCCCATAAAAATAATAAAAGTAATACAAAATCAATAATTAAACAAGTACAACTTTTAACTGAAATAAATATTACAAAAACACACACAGATATATATATATATATATATATATATATATATATATATATATATATATATATATATATATATATATATATATATATATATATATATATATATATATATATATATATATATATATATATATATATATATATATATATATATATATATATATATATATATATACATATATATATATATATATATATATATATATATATATATATATATATATATATATATATATATATATATATATATATATATATATATATATATATATATATATATATATATATATATATATATATATATATATATATATATATATATATATATATATATATATATATATATATATATATATATATATATATATATATATATATATATATATATATATATATATATATATATATATATATATATATATATATATATATATATATATATATATATATATATATATATATATATATATATATATATATATATATATATATATATATATATATATATATATATTTTTTTTTTTTTTTTTTTTTTTTTTTATGGGTCTAGCACACGTGCTACAGGGAAGTCCCTAAAGCGCTACAGGAGCGACACGTGTGCGGAGAAAGCGATTCACGTTGTTCTTGAATCGCTGTAGATTGTACTCGGTGGGAAACACAGTCCTGGGTAAACTATTCCAAAGGTATGATGTTCTCCATATAAAAGACTGCTTGAAAAGCGTTGTACGAGGAGTAACAAGCTGAACCTCATACGGATGTGAAGCATTAGCGCGACGTGTACTTCTAATATGCACCGCTCTGGGAGGAATTAGACGGGCCACATCTTTCGAACACTTTCCATGAAAGTACTTGTAGAATAGGCTCAAGTCGCCAACCGTTCTTCGATGTTCCAGCGAATCAAGGCCGTCGGTCAGTTCCGGGTGTCCAATCAGACGAACAGCTCTTCTCTGGATAGAATCCAACAAATGCAGTGTATGTTTGGGAGCGGAGCTCCAAACATGGGAGCAGTATTCCATAGTTGGTCGAATTTGCGCTTTGTAAAGAATTAACAGTTGTTGTGGAGTGTAAAGCTTTCTGGTTCGAAACAATATTCCCAACTTTTGAGAAGCTCTTCTTGCTATGCCTGCAACATGTTCATACCAGGACATATTTGCTCCCAAATTAACGCCTAACAGATTGAGTGACGATGTTAGAGGGATGGAGTGCCCCGACATAACTATGTCGGGTTCTGCAACGTTAACTTTTTTAGAAAAAACTGCCGCCTGGGTTTTTGTAGCGTTAAATTCCACTTGGTTACTGTCACCCCAAGATAGAATTTCTTCCAGGTCTTTGTTAAGTTGAATGACTTCCTGCTGTCTGCGGATATTCGTCTGAGTAGTCGATGTCCGAGCGTTCAAAGTGAATGAAGAGATAAGTGTACTGTCATCTGCAAAGCTGTAGATTGGATTCTCGGTCTTTTCCAGCAGATCGTTAATATAAATGAGGAAGAGAGTAGGAGACAGTATGGAACCTTGGGGCACACCGCATAGTGAAGGTGCTAGAAAGAAATCCGTCAACTGCCACTCGTAAAGAACGCTCTCTGAGGAAACATCAGAGCCACAAACAGAACTTTTCAGACATACCATAAGAACGTAGCTTAGCCAACAGCCCATCGTGCCAAACACGGTCAAATGCCTTGGATATGTCAAGAGCAACCGCTCGAGATTCTCCAAAGTGTTCAATTGCGTTGTTCCAAACATGTGTTACATAAGTCAGAAGATCTCCTGTTGATCTATTTTTACGAAAGCCATATTGCTGATCACTAATAATGTTGAATCCTTCAAGATATTTTAGAAGATGCTGATTGATAGCCTTTTCCATTACTTTCGATATTATTGAGAGTAGTGCGATTGGTCGGTAGTTATTTGGCAAGGTCTTCTTGCCTTTTTTAGGTATCGGCTGAACTGTGGCACATTTCCAGCAGGAAGGAAATATTCCCTTTCTGTAGGATAGGTTGAAAAGTCTACAGAAAACTGGTGTTAGTTCCCTCGCACAGTTCTTGAGAACTATGGCAGGTATTCCGTCAGCGCCTGAAGCCTTTTTGGTGTCTAGCTTCATCAAAATACGTTTTATGATACGCTGTCTGAAGACAATATCGGGCATCCTTGACTGCACTATGGGAATAGTAGGTGGTGTTTTTCCTTGGAAATCGACAGTAGAATGTGAAGCAAAGAGTTCAGCCAACAAGTTCGCTTTCTCAACAGGTGTCGTTGCAATAGAATTATCTGGCCGTGTGAGTGGCGGTATGGTGGATTTGGTGAAATTCTGACCAACTGCCTTAGCGACTGACCAAAAGGACCTGGAATTGCCGGGACAAGCGAGAAGTTTGTTTCTAATCCGTTGATTGTGTACCTCCTTGGTTTCGTCGATAATTTCTTTGCATCTGTTCCTGGCACGAACAAAGATGTTACGATTTATGGTGTTAGGATCTTCACGCCACTGTCGGTATGCAAGATGTTTAGAAGCAACAGCTTCTTTGCATTTTAGGTCAAACCAAGGCTTGCCGTTGGAAGGGCATTTCTTCGAAAAAGGGATGTAAGCATCCATACCGGCCAAAATAACATCGGAAACCTGCCTGGCGCAGTCAGATGGGTCGTCGAATCGAAAACAAACGTCCAACCACCCAAGGGAAAGTTCGAAAATATTCCTTGAGATCTTCCCATTTAGCAGATTTGTAGTGCCAAATCTTGCGCGGTTTGGGCGCCTCTCTGTCACTGATTGGTAGAATACTCGATGTCGAAAGTAGTTTATGGTCGGAAGAACCTAACGGTGGATTTACGCTGACCGTGTAAATCTCCGGATTGGTGGTTAAAAACAGATCAAGAAGACTGGCGAACTCTCCGTCTCGATCAGGGATCCGTGTTGGTTCATCAATAAGCTGAGTCAAGCCACAACTGATTGAAAATGATTCGGCTTCACGACCTTGTTCGTCGGTAGTATTTGAATATTTAAGCCAGTTGATGTTATGGACATTAAAGTCGCCCAGGATGGCAATTTCGGCATTTGGATAGTTAATTTGTAAATGATCTATGGTGTCTGCAAGAGAAGCGAAAAGTGTTCTAAAGTTTGTATCACTTGGTGGTCGATAGAGGATACAGACGAACCTTGTGGTTGGTTGAGTCGTTATTTTTAACCACATAACATCAAAGTTTGTGGCCTCCAGGGCCTCTTCTCGTTGGCAAGAGAGGTCGCTTCTGACATAAAGACAGATTCCAAAGTTACGCCTAAATCGGGAATAGAAATCGTACCCAGGATAAAGATAGTTTACTGTGCTGGTCGATGAACTGACCTTAGTTTCGCAGAGAGCGAGTACATGAGGTTTATTTGATTGCAGGTGTTGGTGCACTGAATTTATGTTCGAATTTAAACCTCGTATGTTGCAAAAATCCATTTTGAAATTCTGTTCTCTGCATGTCGACGCCCCTGAACCAGCCCCCACCCGGAGATCCGAACGGGGGGCTATTTTACCTCCGGAATTTTTTGTATCCAGGTGCCTCATCATGCTATTTGGTCCCACAGACCGGGACATCGGCACAGCCACGAAACGTTAAGCAACTTCACGCAGCTTACGCCGATGCGATGGTATCACACCGGGCGATGCTGGTGGGATCTGGGCATCTACCATCTAGAGTGTTCTTTAAGTCGCCTCCTACGACAGGCAGAACATACCGGGGGAGATATTCTATCCCCCCCACGGGCTAACATACATATATACATATATACATATATATGTATATATGTATATATGTATATATGTATATATGTATATATGTATATATGTATATATAATGTAACATTCATTTTTTTCCTAGATTTTAAGACCATATAATGTTACTGATTTTTCTCTTAGTAATGTACTTCTTTTCATTTTTGTATCGAGCGGTATATTGATCAGAAATTCCTAGCCGCTCGTTATATAGTGTGCTGTGCGGGTTTGCGACCGAATCTATCGATACGCCGGGATTGGTCAAATGTTTGTATCCGGAGTTTTGGTTCCGGCGTCGCCATATTACAGAGAGAGTGCCCACGGCTTATTTAAGGGTCCGGAGGACGCGAATCTCGGCTTAGAACACCGAGCCGCCGCCAGGCTTAGACCATCGAGCCGCCGCCAGGCTGGGTACCATTGAGCCGCCGCCAGGCTTAGTAACATCAAGCCGCAGGGGCTAATTTCCACCGAGCCGCAGTAGAGGCTTACGACAATATCTACGAGAGCCAAGTTAAGCACGAGTTTTTATCATAAAGCCGTAGTGGGCTCTGTGTGTTTTCTAAATGGAGTAGCCAAAGTAGGCTCTTCTCAAAAGTGTGAAATCGGTTTTGTGTTCCATTGAAGGCCTAGAAGCCTGTAGGAAAACCGTAAGTTACCAGAACATACATCAATAGATCTATTCCCGCAAATAAGTGTTTTAACAGCAATTTGAACTGATAAATCGCGAAGTGAATATCACGACTCTTCGATTTCGGGTGTAGTCAAGTTTTAGAAGTAAAACCTCTGATTTAGGGACTCTAATTTATAAAAACTACTTTTAGGCTAGAATTTTTTTTGTATTTCTTAAAACTGCAAAGGTTGGAACTTTTATTTTAAATCAGGAATAAATTTTCTTTTTTGTTGATTAAAGCTAGTGTCTCACTGAATACCTATTTTTCTTTTCAGGATAAGAAAAGTTGTACTAGACTAATTCTTTGTAGTAACAACCGTGAAACACTTCAGTATTTTTTCATTTTTTTAACTGAAGTTAGATCCTTTCTATTTTAAAATGAATGGTGCCCAAAATTTGTACAACTGAAGCTTTTTAAAAATAGAAAATAATTCCAAAAAGACGTATAACAATTATCTCTTACCCATATTTCTCTACCAAGGAAAACTGAGCTAGTGTTTGTTTAATTTCTTTAGTTCTTTTAAAATCATTATTCACTCAATTCATTCTCAGAAATTAAAAAGAGGGCAAGTTCTCAGGTTACAAATATATATATATATATATATATATATATATATATATATATATATATATATATATATATATATACGTTAATTATAATAATATATAGTATACACCGCCATACGCAACTGCAGTTTGCGCAGACAAAATAAAACCTTATAGGCTCCTGCTATAAAACATAGCGTCTGGAAATGGAAGTACCGGGACACCAAAACCAGATTAGAATATCGGGACTTATCACCTTACTCTAGCTTCCCTAGCTCTGACTGCTATTTTTACATACGTCTATAGTTGTTCCTCGCCATTTCTAGCTAACACAACCTTACTTCCAGCTTTAAAAACCCTACTAAAATACCGGGACTACCGTCCAATTCTAACTTCCCCAGCTAATATTTTTGTCCATTAACACAACCAAAAACTAGAAACATTTCATGTAATGCTACTAAAACTATACAATAATTAACGAAACCCAACCCTTTCAACGACTTTCTGATAAAATTGAAAAAATAATATAAAATTTGCTACAGTTATCTTTTTGTTAGACCAAGAAACACACAGACATACCTTAGAGCGAGAAACAGACAGACATCCCGACAAAAATGGGAAACTATACATTTCATATCCTAAAATGTGAAGAAAAGTAAAAATCTTGGAGATATATCACGAATACAATTAAATTAATAATTTGAATTGAAGTCACATCGAATTTATCATATTTTTCTTAGACATGATTAATGAACTGAACTTTTTAGTGTTCTGTATGGAACACTTATAAGATCATTTAGGTGTCTGTCCGTCTGTCACACTCGATTTTTTCCGAAACTATTTGACATAGAAAGTTGAAATTTAGCACTAATATAGAAATTGATGGCCTCATCGGACCCGTGTAGTTTTGAAAGATAAATTTGGCCTTAAGGGGTTAGTTTGTGGGGTGTCAAATGAAAGCTTGTAAAAACAGAGTTCAAAAATATATATAATATAATACTTGCACACACTTTTCTTCGTATTATTTTTAAAAAATTGCGAAAAATCGCTGTCCCCCCCTTTATATCGAAAACTAATGATCAGAAAATTTTGAAAACGAGATGTAGATTGAACGAAAATTATCACAAGTACATTACCTTTAATAATTTATCTGGTATATAAAAAAAAACAAAAATTTCAAGGTCATCAGATTTCAGTGAAGATCGGAAACCAGCTTTGTTGAAAACTTATTTGGGGGTGTGTTTTGTGAAGTTACCGATCATTTTATACCTCCATAACAAAATTTTTTATTCTAGTAACAATCAACGTACGGAACACTAATTGCGCAAGTTCAACTTGCACTTGACCGGTTATTTGTTCATCTGGGATTGGAACGTTTTTTTTAAAGTACTTCTACAAATTGTGAAGTATTCTGTAGTGTTTTATTAAATTTATACAAGGCAATTTCTATAAGCCATTCCTGTGGGCTAGGCAAGGAATAGTCAACATTTATTTGACAGAGTTATTTTTTTTTACTCTGCTAATTATAAAACGAAACTTAGTAATATTATCGGTACATTATATTTTCTTAATTATCTATAAGCTTACAAATCATAATTTTATGAACTATGATTAAATTTCGCAAATATAAACTAAAATCTGTTATCATTGCTAATAGAAACTTAAAAACAAATCCATTTCAAGAAATGTTCTAAAAGATATAAATTATTTCGTTTAGTTCTATTATAAAATTTTATGATTTGAAGAAGGCAAAGTTCTGTATCTTTACTATAATTATGTAAATAACTTTTACCTTAAAGTTTTCAAGATTATTTTTGCTTTTATGCCTCCGACTTCCAAGAGGTAAATTTTATAATACCCTCAAACGTAATTTTGCAAAGGCTTTTGAAATGTCGGTCTATAACAGTATTCTGTTACAATTCAACCCTTTAATTTCACTACCAACATGGTTCCTTGGAAAAAAGATCCACAATCTTGAACTCGGCAGTAATCAAGCAATTCATTTGTGATTCAATTGATCCAAGAAAGCAGACTGACGTAATGTGTACTTCTCGAAGACCTTTGACAGAATTGACCATATATCTTGTTAAATAAGCTTACTAAGGCCGCTCCCATATTTGTCGGTGCGGTATCGTTTTTCTTGGTGTACTCGGTACCGACTCGGTAACGAACACATGCCGAATGCCTATATTTCAAGGAAACCCACCTCACTTGCTCCGCGCCTGCGCATCCCGCGCAAATCAGGCACATCGAGAAAAACGATACCGCACCGACAAATCAGGGAGCGGTTGCATATTTATTATAACGTTAAACCCGTTATAATAAATAAAATAAATTCATTTCAATGTCGTATGTGCCCCAGGATTCTAACCTAGGGCTCCGTTTTAACCATCCTAATCATAAACGATCTCACTTTGAACCTTTATTGCAGTAGCTTATTGTTTGTAGACGATCTTAAATATACACCATCACTTGCTCTCTAGATCAAGTGAACAGTATTATTATATAACAAACTAGATCTAAATATTTCCAACTCTAAAGCACAATTTTTTTTTTTTTAAATTAGAGGAAGAACATTGCAGCATGTTAGTACTATGCGCGATCTAGGTGTTTGTTCGATTCCAGGCTTAGATTTTGGGGAACATGTAACCAATATGACAGTGTAAGCGTTAAAGATGTTCGGATTCCTAATAATGTTCTGCATACAATAAGGAAGGTCTTATATTTCTTTTTTGTTAGGTCAAGGCTTGAGTATTGTTCTCTGATTTGGTATCCTGCTTATGATATCTATAGGGGTACTTTCGAAAAATCTTAAAGGCTTTTTTAAAATTCTTTGCTAGAAGGGTGGATGGTGTATCTGCACCAAAACACAAGGTTTTCCATAACACCTCTAAAAAACGCAGAATTTTAGCCAGTTTGGTTTTTCTTTACAAATTATTAAATATTCAAATTCACTCTTTCCAGCTACTAGGCTTAAATAACTTAAATGTAACTCAAGTACTTAGCCGGTGTTTTCAAATATTTCATTTAACCAGTGCCAGACCAAATATTTTGTTTAGTTTTCCTCCATCAAAATGTGAAAAAACTTTAATACATTTGGCGAACATTGCAATATATTTCATGTATCATTAACATCCTGTGCTCGTTTGTTAAATGGTACCATAAATTTATAAATAGTATTTTATAAGTTTGCTTTGAAGCTATATTATTTTAAAAGTATACATAATTGTGTTTATTTTTTTTTATTTCTTTTTCTTCCATTCTCATTGTTATTGAAATTATCATGTATTGTGTGTATCATTTGTGCGGCGATAAAGTTAGAAAAAAGTATATTAAAGTAAATCCCAAGATATAAGATCCAGCCTTTTCGCTTTTTTAATGGGGCAATAAACGACCCTATTAAGATTTGGTGCATAGCTGCCAGGTATTACGATAAATGTATTTTTATTTTACCTGCTTTGTTTACCGCCCTTACTTGCACCTGCAATCATATTGGATCTATTTTTACCTACATATTTACTACCTGGCAACCCGATTTGGAGCACTTTAAGTATTTGATAATATAGGCCTAATGACCACAGGTCCCCATTAAGATTCGAAAGATACTTTTTATTATTAGTGTTCCGTACGGAACACTTATAAGATCACTTCGGTGTCTGTCTGTCTGTCTGTCTGTCTGTCTGTCTGTCTGTCTGTCTGTCTGTCTGTCACACCCAATTTTCTCGGAAACTATTTGACATAGAAAGGTGAAATTTGGTAATAATATAGGAATTGATGGCCTCATCAGAGCCATGTAGTTTTGAGAACTAAATTTTGACTTAAGGGGTTAGTTTTGGGGGGTGAAGTCGGAAGTGAAAAAAAAATTTTTTTACTAGGTCATCGAATGTGGTGTCAAATGAAAGCTTGTGAAAACACGAGTAAAAAATATATATATATAATATTATACTTGCGCGCACTTTTCTTTGTATTATTTTTAAAAATTCGCGAAAAATCGCTGTCCCGGGCCTTATCTCGAAAAGTACTTATCAAAAAATTTCGAAAAAATTCTGGAATATTCTCCACGAGGTGTAGATTGAACGAAAATTATCACGAGTGCATTACCTTTAATAATTTATATGGTATATAAAAAAAACAAAAATTTCAAGGTCATCAGATTTCAGTAAAGATTGGGAACAAACTTTGTTGAAAACTCATTTGGAGTGTGTTTTGTGAAGTCACTGATCATTTTATACCACCGTAACATAAATTTTGACTTAAGAGGTTCGTTTTGAGGGGTGAAATCGGAAGTGAAAAAAAATTTTTTTTACTAGGTCATCGAGTGTGGTGTCAAATGAAAGCTTGTGAAAACACGAGTAAATATATATATATATATATATATATATATATATATATATATATATAATGTAATACTTGCGCACACTTTTCTTCGTATTACTTTTAAAAAATCGCTGTCAGCTACCTTATCTCGAAAAATACGGATCAAAAAATTTTGAAAAAATTCTGGAATATTCTCCACGGGGTATAGATTGAACGAAAACTATCACGAGTGCATTACCTTTAATAATTTATTTGGTATAAAAAAAAAAAAAAAAAAAATCAAGGTCACCAGTTTTCAGTAAAGATTGGAAACAAACTTTGTTGAAAATTCATTTGGGGTGTGTTTTGTGAAGTCACTGATCATTTTATACCACCCTAACAAAAATTTTTATTTTAAAAACAATCAACGTACGGAACACTAATTGTGCAAGTTCAACTTGCACTTGACCGGTTTTTTTTATTTTTAGTTTTACTTACAACTTACAACGTAACGGTTCTATTTTAATTATGTGGCGTCTGTGGGAAAATTGCAATAGTGGCTATCACTTGACGCTAAACAAATAGTGAAAAATGTTTACGACAGTTTGGTAAAAAGAAATTTGAATAAACAAAGTGCTTTGCAAGAAACCAGTGAACTAACAAAAACCCCAATTTCTACGATTAAGGGTATTGTAGGAAAACCATTACTCAGGAACAGGAAAGATTTTCAAATGCATCATGTAGACGATTGTGAAAAAGACGTCATCAGGAGAAAAATATATTCTATGTATGAAGAGCAGTTGGTGCCGACACTAGACAAAATAAAATTAAGACTGGTGCAGGACGGGAACAATATACATTGTGGCCGATCAACCCTTCACAGAATTCTCTTAAGAATGGGATTCACGTTCCAAAAAGTCAACAAAAGTGATGGAGTCACAAAGATTACGAATTTTGCGAGATACTTATTTACAAGAAATTAAAAAGTATCGATCAGAAAATTGGTCAATAATTTACCTTGACGAAACATGATTCGATACCCATGACACTATGCAAAAAGGGTGGGTCGACAGCAGTACAAAATGTCAGAATAACGTACCTTCAAATAAAGGTAAACGAATAACCATTTTGCATGCTAGATCTGAAGTGGGCTGGGTTTCAAATTGTCTACTATTATCTGCAAAAAACAGAAAAGATTGTAGTGTGAACTATCACGAAGACACGACCGTAGAACTTTTTGAAAATTGGTTTCAAAATTCACTTTTGCCAAATGTTTCCGAACAGAGTGTTATAGTTATGGACAATGCAAGTTACCATAGTCGCCTACTAAATAAGGTTCCTAATGCAGCCAACACCAAATCGGAAATACAGGAATATATGTTAGAAAATGACATTTATTTTGACTTTAGTTATAAAAAAAGTGATCTTTTGGAAGTTTTAAAAGAGTATAAATTGAAAAAAAATATGTTTGTGATAGTATGGCTGAGAAAATGGGCTTCCTGAGTATTATTGTGTGTTTAATTCAATTGGACGTATGACATCAAAAATAAGGGCACAAAATGTTTCTCGTACTTTAAGCGTGTCAGTGGTTGAATTAGTAAAAAAAGTTATAAATGATATACCTTATGAAAGCTGGAAGAATTCCATTCAGCACGTTGTTAAAGTTGAAGATTCATATATTTATGTAAATAATATAAAGCCACTGATAATTACCTCAGCTGATAACAGTGATAGTGAAACCGAATTTCAAAATTTTTGATAGCATTTTTTGGCAATACTATATAAGTTTTCAAAATTGCACAAATAGTCACATTATTCAGTTTGATAATGTTTTTATTTATTATTATCGTATATTTAGTATCGAAAAAGTAAATTTAATGTATTTAATATAGTGAACTTTTGACATTGCATCGAATCTAACAGAATTTGACGCTGTTATTTTTGTTATTATTGAAAAAGGGTCACTCTAAGCAACATTTGCATTGTAAAAAGTAATAGTCTGATGAAGTTACTGATAATATCATCGTAAATTTTGTATACTTATGTAAAATTTTTAAAAGAACACTTTTATTATAAAAATTTTTGAAATTTTAACCAATACGTCCGATTTCGTCTTTTATATGGCAAGCAACATGCATTTTTTACAGTTGATTTGAAAAATTGAAATTATAGATAAGAATAACCGCTCAAGTGCAAGTTGGACTTGTACAATTAATGTTCCGTACATTGGCTATATTTAAAATAAAAATTTTCGTTACGGAAGTATAAAATGATCAGTGACTTCACAAAACACATCCCAAATGAGTTTTCAACAAAGTTTTTTCCGATCTTTAGTGAAAACTGATGACCTTGAAATTTTTCTTTTTTTTATATACCAAATAAATTATTAAAAGTAATGCACTCGTGATAATTTTGGTTCAATCTACACTTTTTCAAATTTTTTGATCAGTAATTTTCGAGATAAGGTGGGGCGACAGCGATTTTTCACACTTGCTTAAAAATAATACACAGAGAATTGTGTGCAAGTATTACATTATATATATTTTTGAACTCGTCTTTTTACAAGCTTTCATTTGACACCCCACTCGATGATCTGGTAATTTTTTTTTACTACTGATTTAATCCCCTAAAACTAACCCCTTAAGTTAAAATTTAACTTTCAAAACTGCACGGATCTGATGAGGCCATCAATTCCTATACTAGTGACAAATTTCAACTTTCTATGCCAAATAGTTTCGGAGAAAATCAGGTGTGACAGACAGACAGACACCACTGGAACACTAAAAACAAATGAATTGAGAAAATGTCAGCTTTTGTAAAAAACATAAAATTTTGATGTATGAAATCGATTTTTGCAGAATAGTTATCACAGCGTATCACCTGGTTTGAAAATATTGTCTAAGATGCATATGATGCCAATGCTTCATTTAAATTAACTGCTGTGGAGGAAGAGAATCGTACTGAGTTGTCTTGAGTTGGAAATAAAATTTAGCAGCGCGAAATTAACTGAATTTTGGATACCAGTAAAAGATGGTAAAGTGTAGAGAATTTCATTTTCATTTGCGACTTCTTGTTTGTGCAAAGCTGTGTTTTGGCGGTCGCTGTGATAAAAACTAAGTATCGCGCGAAAATCAGTGTGGAGAAGAAAATAAGGGCAACAGGCTCAACTATCCTACTAATTATAATTAGTTCAATTATGTTTTGTTGTGGTCCGAAATACACATTTTCTTTATTTAATAAAAAAATATTCACAAAACGCACTTGGTAAAATTTGACTTAGGGCACCTGGAAACAGCAAGGGCGCTGGGAATCGGGTCAGTTCGAGAACCGTTGTTCTAACCATAAAAAATTAATTACTTTCCTTGCAAAAGTGTTGAATTCGTGGAAAATCACTTTCTAAGATTCTTGCTTTTTATTTCACGTTTTAGAGTTCCTAGATCACGTAAAACATAGTCACTAATTTCTCAAATTCTCGAACAGAATGAGATATTAAATTTAAACTTAGTTTATTATACCTAACGATGAGATGACTTATATTTTTAGGCAATATCTATTCAAGAAAAGGGAATAAAAAATTGAGTGTGGATAAATTTTGTGGAGTTTTAACAGTAATATGGTAATTTTTTCTGGTTCTTTACCCACATAATAAACAAATTTTGTGCATAACTATTTGTAGTAAAACATAAAAATATATCATATTGTATGTCCTTGAAGTCGAAGAATTCAAAATTTAGGATTTTTCATTATTTTCAGTTTTAAATCGGGAAAGGGGTGAAATTGGTGGGAGTCGTTAAATATTGTATAGTTTCTATGGTATTATGAGAATTTTTCCAGGCTTTTTAGTTGATGTAACAAGAAACAACTTTTAAGGATATAATTTATGGTAAAATAAATTAGGGGTAAAGGAGTTGCTTCGTATATATAGTGCTATATATCCTTTTTAGGATAATCGAAGTAGAGGTATTTAAAAAGTAAGTAATTTTTTGCGTTACTTTCAATTTTAACATGGAAAAGGGGCGAGTGAGGTTGGGGTTGTAACATATTGTATGGTTTCAATAGTATTTGTAGAAGTTTTTGGTATAGTATAATAAAATATGAAATATGTATTTTTAGGGATTTTGGAGTCGAGGAATCTAAAAATAAATTTCATTACTTTCAATTTAAGCAGGGGAAAGGGTTGAAGAAAGATAGTCGTTAATTATTGTATAATCTACATAATATTATGAGAATTTTTGGTTGCGATGATGGACAATTTTTTAAAATTAATGTCTCACTATAAAATAGATTCAGTTGTAGTAGGATTAAGTTATTATTTAGTGTGAGAAAGTCAGATTCAGTCTTTATTTTAGAACTGCGTATTTGCAAGAGAACTAATGGGTAAATAACTTTACCATTTTTCTTTTGAATCTAGCCAAGTACATTACTTTGTATATATAACGTAGTCGTAGATGTCTGACACTTATATTTGTAATTGCTCCCGTACTGTTAGCAGCTGTGCCAGAGGGTGCAACAATATAGGAGATAAACAAACTTTTAAAAATGCAAAAGACATCAACTAAAGAATCAGCTTCATTACTTTATTGGTTTGTATTAAATTAGTAACACCAATAAAATAAGAAAAAAAAGGTACCCGTGGAAATAGGTTTGGAAATACGTATTGAGAGAGCTACAGTCTTTTTCATTTAATTTATATATGTAGGTGCACATCGTTTTATTAAAATTCGACTCATCAGTCATTTTTCACGTAGAAATTAGTTAACTAAAAAATTTTAGAAACAAGTACAAAAACAGTTAAATCAGAAAGTTTTAGAGAATTAAGCGTTAAATAAAACCGAATTTGAAAAAACACATTTTATTTTCCACGATGTTAATGATTTTTTTTTTTTTTTTTCATAAATGCATGAAACTATTTAGTGTATTCTAAAGTCCCTTTTACATAATATTTAAGTTAGTTTTTGTATTACCTCTTTATGACGATTCGTCACCAAATAAAAATTTGTTAATATAGGCTTGATTTGTAAACCCCCTGATATTCTAAATACAAACATGGACATACTAATTTGTCTTTAGGATACTATTAGGATACCTATAAAATGTACTAAATAATATCCAGTACTATCCATAGGAAGCTTATGACTTTAAAACTAAATCTATAAATTTCTCACGAAATAAAGCGCATTTCTTATTATTTTTTTAAATTAGTTTTACTAGCAAGCAATTCTCTAAAATTTTTACTATTTAAACATGTATTTAGTTCATAGTTTTCAAGATCGTAATACATATACAGAACCATGTATGCTAGTATCCATCCATCTCATTTCCGTGATTTTTCATACCATGTCCTAAAATTCAAGAAAATAAAGTTTGCTTGCTTAATGCAACATTAACTCAGTATATTTGTATATTGATTTCAAATCAAAATAATATTTTCTTGCTTTAAAATACTACTTGAAAACTAACAATAAAAACATTTCATAAATTATAAACTAAAATAACTACATATATTGCTGTGAGAAAAGATTAAGATTATTCGTTATTTAACAAAATATTTTCTTAGTGATACATGCAACAGTCTGTTTTTATTCAAAACTTTAATCTAAAACTAAACCAGACCAGACTAAGGTTCTATCAAGAATCCTAGTTATATCGATGGTATCGATTACGCCCTAGTCAAATAAGTACTAACGAATGCTAAATAAAATAAAACCTAAAGAAATTAGAGTAATTATGCTATGAAAAAGAAGTAGCAAAGTTTTGTTTATTTAAAAGTTATGTATACTTATTTCTTGCTATCCTGACTCATCAGTAGTTGGGGTCCATTCTGGCATAAAATAAGGAATTTTAGTAGGCTGTTGACAATGAAGTAAAAATTTACGTGATTTATAAGTAAGCATAATTAATACCTGATTTCTCCTTTTCCAAAGTCAACTTCTAGTTTTCCTTTTTTTACTATAATTTGTATTTTTATTCACTTTAACATTTTACGGTGGAAGCAGCGTAATTACTTAAATATTGAGTAACGTATTGGCATATGGCAACATTGTTTAGAAAGGTTCACTTGTCTCCCCTACAGAAGAGTAACAGCTGCACGTCTGCTTTTATCCGCTCCGTGAGGCGACCCATGGGATTCGACCCTTTTGTCGTTTCCGTACCTGAAAATGTCGATTTGGTCTACGCTGCTGGATTACTCTTTACCAGTGGCGTATCATATACTATATATTTATAGTCTATGGTGTATTTATACCTATAAGATTTATAATATATATAAAAAATCAGTAAAATTATTTATCACTGTAAATTTACTCTTGGCTGTTATAACAAAGTAAAATATCCAAAAGTGAGTTTCAACACTAGGAAAAATTACAAAAAGGGACCCCGCACGGATCCTGGAGTCCAGAAAAGGGCCAAAAGTTTGCCAAAAATAATCGCTATTGGAAAGTAGGCTCCAATTGGTTCAAAATAATTATTATATTCGTAATTATTAATTTAAAAACAGAATTTTTGGCAAAAATATGTTCTAGATGAATTAAATCAAAAGAAGACTTTAGAAATAGTCAAAATGGTCAATATTGGAAAGTAAGAGCGAAATGGGTTAAAATAATTATTATATTCATAATTAGCAACCCAAAAAACATATAATCCCGTTGAAATTTTTCGTAAAATCATGTTCTAACCAAAATAAGTCCTTAAAAAATGCAAAAATAGCGTTTTCTCAGCGGTTTTTTACTAATTCTACGCTCGATAAGTCCTATTCTATCCATTTTTGAACTTTGTGTCCATGGAGACTTTTGATCAGAATGGCTTAAAGCATAACATACTACATTTTCAGTCGATTTGACCGGGATCTAGTTTCCATAAGATTAGTACGGGGTTATTTCTAAGTAAAAAGGCTAGAAACAAGCAACTTACTTATGTAAGAATAAAAACATTAAAATCCATAGAAAAATCTTTATAACACCACAAGACCTTAAGTACCTAGCAACTGGTCTACGTCTTACAAAGGTTAACAATATGGCTAAGAAGTTTCGACATACTCATTACGCTTATTTAATACTCTCAAACTGCACTACTTAGAATAAATATGAGCCGCAGTAGAAAATAGAAAATGTAAATTTGTTACAGCAATCTCACTTACTCGAAAAACATACACCAAAAGTTGAAATATCCGTAAAACAAGTAATTATATTTTAAACGAACGGACATTTATGAGACTGAAAAGACAGTTCCAACAGCATCTATATTTACTAGACTACTTCGTTCTGCTGTTGGAATTATCGGTAATGTGTCTAAGCAGTCCAATTTTTGGATATTTCACTTACGTTGTTTTCTAAGTGAGCTTCTCCGCACAACCATCTCAGGCCGTGCCGCCAGAGCAACAAAATCAAAACAATACATTTCTAAGAGACACGGGTCCAACGTGGTGCTAGCGATTTTTAAGGCGTCCACTGCGACAACATTTTTTGACACCATCACACGACTTGAGTAAGCTTTTAGTTGGATATGGCAAAATTTACAACTGTGATAAAAAAATTGAGTGTAATTATTGAGTCATTACAACTATCAGAAAAGCTTAGAAGGTGATAGAGGCTGGAGCTATATTGCGACGGATCTCAGAGAAATAAGTAAAATTTGAGATTATTACAAAAGTTTTCAAAATTAATATTATCTGTATGCTTATGTCAAAGTTTCTGATTGTAACTTCACCCATCTTTTTGTTAAGCCATAGCGTTGTATTTGGCCCAGACTTCTAATCATAATACACTCTCACACTGTTTCAATTTTGATCAACAAATTCTAAAACATATTTGTTATTTATACATATTTCAACTATAATATCCCATCCCAGATACAAGGGTATTTATGATTTATTTATATAATCCATTGGTTACGTTCAACAACAATAAAAAAAATATAATTATTTTTGGTTTATTTAAAACATCTACTATCAAGAGTCGAAAAATCAAAGTTATTTTATTTATTGTTTGTTGTCACTAAGTTCTTAATTTTTCTCTATGCATGTGTGGCTTGTCGCGATGGTTGGCGGACCATTAGTATTTAGACATATAAAATCCCCACTTTCTCATAACGGGGTGAGCCAAAATATTTAGTGAAGAGTAGACGGTAGAACGGAAAAAGAAGTGGAGGGTAAAATAAGTAAAGGGAAGGCGGTCATAAGACACCTAAACTCTGTTCTCTGGTCGAAGAACATAACATCACAGAGAAAGCACCTCATTTATAATGCAGTATTTAAGAGCATCGTGTTATCCGGTTGTGATACTTGGTAACTGACGAAACGATTAGAACGGAAACTAATGGCATTCGAAATGTGTCAAGAATGAATAGAGTTAGAAATGAAAGAATATGAGATGAAATGAAAGTAGAAACCACGATTATAGAGGAAATTCAACAATGGTAACTTATATGGTACGGACACGTGGAAAGAATGGAAGAACAACCAATACCAAAGATAGTTCTAAAGTGGGTACAAGAGAAGGGGGAAACCAAGAGTGACATGGTTTGGAGGTGTTCAGCGGACAATGTTAAAGAGAAATCTAAGTCCTGGAGATTGGGAAGATCGAAGAAGATGGAAACTGGGAAGCGGAAGGTGAAGAACGCTATAGAAAAAAAAACCAGATTGATGGTGATGGCTAAAGGGTAAATTTTTTTTAATGGTGTGAACTATATATTATTATATTTTTGGATAATATGTAAAATTTTAATTCTAAAACTTGTTCTATATCATACATATATGTATATAAAAAAATTCCGATATATCTACAAGAAGTAAAATTCTTCATAATATCTAAGCAGTGCATCTTAAAGTATTTTTCGCTTAAAGAAGATTTACCAAAATTTTTACTCTTTTGATTTAAATATCTTTAAATCAAAAACTGGCAAATATCATTAAAAAAAGTATTTTCTTTTGTGTTCAAACCAGATTTTTTTTAATAAAAATAATGTTTTTACATACGTGAATTCTGGACCAAAATACACTTTCATATGTTACAATTTTCGTAACTTTGTACTGATAAAAGAATGTTTAATCTCTACGTACTAGAACTAGCTATTGGCAAATTTTTAACATTTTGTTCGATGTAAATTTTTATCACAAAATAAACAAAGCTATTCCTGAGGACTTTAAAAATTTAATAATACAATTTTTTGACCAAGAATGTTCCAAATTTGTAAGTTTTGCAGCTACGTAGGACACTCATGTCCCAATCTTACGCATATATAATTTAATTTTGTTTCTTCGTAAAATTCGTTTAATCGTTGGCTATGAGTCTGGGAATAGCTTGACTCAATCAGTTTTTAAATTAAAGGCTATTGTTAGCAGGCTAATGGACTTCTTTAAACATGTGGAGCAAAAACCAAATGGGTGTTAAATTTGAATTTCAGATTAAAAAAGCATATTTTCATGAGAAAACTTTTATTACCATATATAACAAAACACAGAAAACAGCGTAATTATTATCCTTTTGCTAGTACGCCATTGACCTAACCCAGTCAGATCGACCACGGAATTGTTTGCCAAGCCGAAGACCATATGTAGATGGCAGGAGAAGGGGAACAGCAACAGAAGGGCAAATAAAAAGTCTGGGGATCACGTTTCCAATCGAAGGACGAATAGTTTCATTCATCAGCAGAGGTAAACTGACAACACTACTACTGAGTTGGAAATAAGTGAATTGTGAATTCGTGAACGAATCGAATCAGTTTGAGCTTGATGTTATTTTGTGCGTATCAAAAATTAGCTTCTATTGGATTAGTCACTGACAAGGAATTTTAACGAAATTTTGTAGTTGCTTCTAACAATTAAATTTATTTCTAGTTACTATATATATATATATATATATATATATATATATATATATATATATATATATATATATATATATATATACATATACCATTATATATGTTATGGAGCTAAAAAAATCACAGACAAAGGGAGGAAAAAAAAATGTTTTAAAAGAATTATCTACAGTTGTGTTACATAACACCATTTTCAGAAATGGACATAATTTGAAGAGTAGAATGTGAGAATAAAATTTATTTATTTAATACATATATATATATATATATATATATATATATATATATATATATATATATATATATATATATATATATATTATTATATATATATATATATATATATATATATATATATATATATATATATATATATATATATATATATATATATATATATATATATATATATATATATATATATATATATATAATATTAAAATCTTTTCAACACGATGCATGTAAGAAATAACAATTACGCAAGTGTGCGAAAGTTATTGTCATTTGAAAAAAAAATCTTATAGAGGAAATTCGTAAGTACGTTCGTTTAGATGCTTTTTTTACATTGGAGGTACGTTTCACACACTATGTAAACTTAATAACAAAAGATCATTTAATTTAATTAATAAACATGATTAGGGTTCACTTTAAAAGATGACCCTGTTTTCGACTACTTTTTGCGCTTAAAATCGACTACAAATATTTTGTCTCGTTTCACGGTCAGCTCTGGTGTTCTGGGAACGGCTTAATGTGACCAGGTAAAATTAATTGCTCGAGTTTTTTGTGAAAGTTATAATAATACGAATCTATAGTAAGTGCCCTTATGTTTGGTGTATTCCAAATATTAATTAATAATAATTAAATTACTTATGATAGGGTTTAAATACATTTGCGAGCATGTTAACGCAAACAGTTCTTAAATAATACTCTTCCATTCTCTAAAAAGGTTTAATTTCAAAACTAGTCTAATATGATCGTTAGGTTGACACAATTCTAGTAAGTTAACTAAAGTTGTGATAGGGTCCAGTACAAAACCAGGACAATCGTTTTTATTGAGAAAAGTGAAAAGTTTTATTAAAATTCTAAAAACTAATAAAGAGTAACTGCAAAAAAGTGTGAATTTTTAGCCCCTTTTTGCAACCTTCATAACTTGGAGACAAAAAAGCAAAAATCATGTTTTTGTCAATTTTTTTATTTAGGGGTAACTACCCCCTATTTTGGGAGTTGTGAAAATAAGTGTTTTTAACAGAAAATAAAAAAAAAATATTTATGATGTGTATTTCATGAAAATAGGTCAATAATTTCGAGTATTTACGTATTTTCAACCCAATACCGTATAATAAATTAAAAACCTTCCTGTAAAAGGGGTTGCAATAAGAAGGATATTTTGGTTATTTCTTTGTATATTTTCCTAGTCTTGGGAGCCATGTTTATGAGTATGGTAGGATCCCCTAATAATTGCGAGGGTGGTTTTTGATTGGCAATACGGTATTAGGTAGAGAATATGTAAATAATTAAAGTGATCTGTTTTCATGAATTACACATCATAAATATTTTTTTTTATTTTTTGTTAACAACTTATTTATTTTTGCTCCTTTAACCCTCAAAATATGAGGTAGTTACGTTAAGTTTGCTTTTTTCTCTCAAAGTTATGGAAGTTGCGAAAAAGGGCCAATTTTGCGATCACTCTTTCTACTACAAAACGTTTATTTGGTGTTATTTACAATAAAAAAAAGCCAACTGAATAACCAAAAATTACACAAGAACTTAGCTAAAACATATTTTGATGATTGAAAAAATACACTTCTTCCTTAAGTGAAAAGTTTTATCCTAAAGCGTATAAAATGTGAGTTGTCTTGTACAAAAATATTTAAGAAAAGCATAATGTAAAAATTAATATAAACCACTAAAATTAACATTCCATCCAAAGTCCATTTTTCAGCAGGTTTTGACTATTCGCTGATCCGTCAATCGATCTCAGGATGCGTTTCGTCGTATCACAGCTCTTCAGCCGAACTAGGATCGACGGAGAAAGAGCACAAAACTTAAAGTACTTAGCTTAGTACTAACGTAAATAATAAGTAAGATAAAAAAATTTACACTTCTGGCTGATGTAACTCTGTGGTTGAAAACGTACCTGTCCTCTTTCGAGGGCTGTTTAAGGCCACAGACCGATAGAGGAATCAAGAAATTCAGCCACTTGCTAGCAATTACCGCTTGATAGCGCTTTTAAGGGTTCTACCCCAAGTATATAAAAATCAATATAATGGTTAGCAATTTTCTTCAGTCTCTACCAATCAGTTGCTTCTGACAAAGGTTAGGTACGCTTTTAAAGCTAGGCTCATATCAGCCAGGGGTGCAAATTGTTCTATCTTACTTATTCTTTGCTCTAGCAGTGTGATAAGTACTTTAAGTTTTGTTCTCTGAGAACAGTAAAAAATGCTGCAAAATGGACGTTGTCCAATTTTAGTGGTTTATGTCGATTATTATATACTTGGAGTAGACCCTTATAAAGCGGTGCCAAGTAGTAATTGCTATCAACTCGCTGAACAATTTCTCTATCGGCCTGTGGCCTTCACCGCCCCCGACAGAGAGCAGCTAGACTTCCATCAGACAGAGGTGCAAATTCTTGTTTCTTCATCATCATCATTAACTTATTCCATCCATAGTCAGATGTAAGCCTCTCCAAGTTGCCTCCACTGAATTCGCTAATATTTTTATGTCGTTTGTCCTTCTTGTCTGTGGTCTACCTCTGTATCTTTTATGTTATCTAGGCCTCCATTCAACCATACGGCGTGTCAATGTGTTATCATTCATTCTTGCGATATGACCAGGCCAATTCCACCTTAACATACATATTCATTGTATTACATCACTTTTGATTTTCTTCGTATCTCGATGTTAGGAATACGAACTTGGAGTCTAATATTTAACGTTCTCCTCTGGAGTTTATATATTATACTTTAATTTAAAGCCCACGTTTCAATGTTATATGTTAATACCGACAGTACATATTGATCGAACACTCTGGCATTTATTGCATTTGAGATGTCCAATTTAAATGGTGATTGTAACCTTCCGAACCCAAACCAAGCTAACAAGACTCTTCTATCCAAGTCAGCTCTTAAATAATTTTTTGATATTTCGATTTTTTGTCCTAAATATATGAATGTTTATACCTTCTCTATTCTCTCACCTTCTATCAACAGTTCCTGGCTATTATATCTTACTTATATATAATGAAACCTGCACACACTCATAGTTTATTAAAATTTTTTTATGAAATAATTCAAATCATAAAACTTTTACTGCCTGTTATGTTTTGATTAGCATATTTAAAAGTAAATATGTTTAAAGATATCTGATATACTTCATATAATCATTATTATTATTTGTAGATTAAGTACTTGATTTGAAATGAAAAATCACACTTGAAAATCCGACCGCTTGCGCTGTGGTATGAGCGGATTTTACATCAAATTGGAAAGCAATAAAGTACAGTCATATAAATTATATTTTTCGTATTTCGTAAATAAATACTTTACCGATATCTTTAAGCATCACTAATTGACTAACTATATAAATTCGACACCAAATCACCTATATTTTGGATTCCAGTAAATGGTAACAATACGGAAAAAAAGACAACTTGCTTGTTTTAGACATGTTCACTGCGTGGCCTATAAAAATATTAGAATTAACACCATTTGGCAGGCGAATAGATGCTCAGATATTTTTTCGGAGGTTCAATCAATCGTTCAAGTTCAGAGGTTTACTTTTGGTGGTAAATATTCTTTTCCGCTTATTTATTCAAAAATTTACTAGAATTAAACATTTTTCAAAAATTAAATGAGCCCTTAGTAGCAAAATTTAAATGATGTGTACCATTTCTTAAGCATCTACATTATTTTATCAGCCAATTTTATGTTTCAGAGACTTTTTTGTTTAAAGACATTCTCACAGTTTTAAAAGAGAGAGTTTTAAAAGAATAGGCCAACTAAGAAAAATGGGTAAAATTTTCTATTGTTGCCACTTAAACAAAAATATATTTTCTCAAATCACCAAACCCCTTTTCTGACATAGTTAGAACTTATAATTGTGGTATGTCTGAAAAGTTCTGTTTGTGGGTTTCATGTTTCCTCAGAGAGCGTTCTTTACGAGTGGAGGTCGACGGATTTCTTTCTAACACCTTCACTATCAACGCCGATGTGCCCCAAGGCTCCCCTACTATCTTTCTCATTTACATCAACGATCTGCTGGAAAAAACTGGGAATCCAATCTACAGCTTTGCAGATGATAGTACACTTATCTCTTCATTCACTTTGAACTCTCGGACATCGGCTACTTAGGCGAATATCCGCAGACAGCAGAAGGTCGTTCAACTTAACAAAGACCTGGAAAAAATTCTATCTTGGGGTGACAGTAACCAAGTGGAATTTAACGCTACAAAAACCCAGGCGGCAGTTTTTTCTGAACCCGTCATAGTCATGTCGGGGCACTCCACTCCCCTAGCATTGTCACTCAATTTGTTGGGCGTTAATTTGGGAGCAAATTTGTCCTGGCATGAACATGTTGCAGGCATAGCAAGGAGAGCTTCTCAAAAAACTAATCAGAAAGTTTTACACTTCACAACAACTCTTAATTCTTTACAAAGCTCAAATTCGACCAACTATGGAATACTGCTCCCATGTTTGGGGCTCCGCTCCCAAACACACACTGCATTTGTTGGAGCTGTTCGTCTGATTGGAGACCCGGAACTGACTGGCAGCCTTGTTTCGCTGGAACATCGAAGAACGGTTGACAACTTGAGTTTGTTCTGCAAGTATTTTCATGGAAAATGTTCGAAGGATGTAGCCCGCTTAATTCCTCCCAGAGCGGTGCATGTTAGGAATACACGTCGCACTAATACATCACATCCGTATGAGGTTCAGCTTGTAACTCCGCGTACAACGCTTTTCAAGCAGTCTTTTATATGAAGAACATCATCCCTTTGGAATAATTTGCTCAGGGCTGTGTTTCCCACCGAGTACAGAGATTCAAGAACAACGTGAACAACGGCACACATGCCGCTCCTGGAGCGCTTTAGTGACTTCCCTATAGCACGTGGGCTAGACCCATAAAAAAAATTCTAAATGAAAAATTTTGCAAGCCATTTTCTGGAAAGAAACTATAGCTTCCCAGATATGTAAAGCCTAACAATTATTCATTTTGCTCCGAATAGAAAGAACTTGCTTGAAACCATAGGAATATGTAAACAAAAAAAAAGATAGTAATATAACATCTTAGTTAAAAAATTATTACGTTTAAAAATGTGTTAAATCCACGAAACTGCAGTCACCTATAAAGTAAAGAATTGATAAGTTGACAAAGTAAATTGTTTATATTGGATATTTATGTTATAACACGAAATAACGGACAAATTTATCAATAACCTTTCGAATATTTTAAAAATACCCTTAGGCTATCCTTTACTAACATATTCAATACCATCTGACCTATGTTTTATTTAAAACACATAGATTCGTCACTACAACACTATGCCAGTTTAATTCAAGAACTTCATTAAAAAAAATGATTATGATTTACAGTAGTGGTCCTTATATACTAACTTTATTATTAACTAAATATTATAACAGGAAGAGAAAATGCTATATATTAATGAATTAACTTTCTGCGGTTTGCAGATGCGATATTCCATGCCGACAGTTGTTTTGCCGTAGAAGGAGTATATAGGCTAGTAGTTTGAAACTATTGACCCCGGTGCCTTTTGTCAGTAATGAGCAGTGGCGTAACCAGTGACGGAGGGCATCTAGTTACAAAGGGCGTTCCTGTACAAAAAAAAAGGCGGAGCTACTTATAGAGATGATTTCAATCAACGAACAGGGCCGCCAAACGACAACCGGAAGCAGAACCCCTTGATGAAAGACCCTTCTGTTCTAAAAGCTTAAACTCCTCCCAATACAGTAAAGTAAAAAATGTATGGAACTTACATTCAATTTAATAATCGATGACTGCGGGTGGTGTATATTTTTTACAACAAGAACATTCCCATTAAAAAAGCCCCGATTTTAAGGGCAGTATTGACTACCTCCATAAGCGCGGGGGTGGTGTGAGTACCTGGTTAGTCTTGGTTACCGCACAAGTAACTAGAGAATATTCTATTCAAAAGACACTCAGTGGGATTCTGGTTTGATTATTATTAGTTTTCTTGACTGAAAAATAAGGCGAAAAAGCAGTTTTACATATACAACACTATGTTAATTTTTTTATTTTCAGAAGTACTTTATTTATTAAATTTAATACGTTTTCTTCCCACAGTCTAACTTATTACTAAATAATAACTTATGTCCATCAAGTATCATGCAGCAACGAATGTATCACCATACCTTTGTTGCTAAACACCGAGCTCACTGCTCCGTGCCGACAGTTGTTATGTCGACGGTTAGACTAATAAGGATTAAAATTAGGGATTAATTATGCTGGCTCCGTGACGGTGACGAGCTATTGGAAATCTGAGCTCTTAAAGGGACATTGTGGAGGGATAAATTTGTCTGATACACAAGTTAAGAAATAGGCTTTTGCTGGAAAAAGCTAAGATGAAAAACCAGCTTGAAACAACACTATGTGTTTGCATACTACGAGGCTGGTTTGAAAAGTCCGAGAGATGGCACCACCGGCGCGTATCGAGGTCATGTTTAGTTAGTAGCATCTCTTGAATGAACGCACACCAAGTTTCAGCCATATTGGTATATTTCTTTGTGTTTGGCATTCGTGTGAATCAAGGAAGTCGAGTGATTTTCAAGAAATGGACGAAAAAGAATTTCGTGTGGTGATTAAACATTACTCTATGAAAGGCAAAACGCCTCAGGAGACTAAAGAGAAGCTTGATAAACATTATGGCGACTCTGCACCTTCGATTAGAACAGTTTATAAGTGGTTTCAAAATTTTTGGACTGGCCATATGGGCACAAGTGATGCTGAACGTTCTGGACGGCCTGTGGAGGTTACGACTCCAGAAATCATTGATCAAATCCATGATATGGTGATGGATGACAGAAGAGTTAAGGTGCGTGAGATTGCTAGTGCTGTGGGCATCTCAACTGAACGGGTACATAATATTTTGCATAAACATTTGGACATGAGAAAGCTATCCGCAAGAAGGGTGCCGCGATTGCTCACGCTTGACCAAAACCGAATCGTGTGAAGTGTTGCAAGGATGGTTTGCAGCTGTTCCAGAAGAATCCGGAGGACTTTAAGCATCGTTTCGTTACTGTGGATGAAACATGGATACATTACTATACTCCTGAGACCAAACAACAATCTAAACAATTGGTTACCAAGGGGGAATCTGCACCAAAAAAGGCGAAGACCGTTCCTTCGGCCGGAAAGGTTATGGCGACTGTCTTTTGGGATTCGCAAGGGATAATCCTCATCGACTATCTGGAAAAGGGTAAAACTATTACAGGTGAATATTATTCATCGTTATTGGACCGTTTGAAAACCGAGCTGCAAGAAAAACGCCCGCGATTGGCCCACAAGAAAGTCCTTTTCCATCACGACAACGCACCAGCACACACCTCAGCAGTTGTGGTCGCAAAATTAATGGAAATAGGATTCCAACTCGTTTCACATCCCCCCTATTCTCCAGACTTGGCTCCCTCGGACTACTATTTGTTCCCCAATTTGAAGAAATGGCTGGCGGGACAAAGATTTTATTCAAACAAGGAGGTGATTGCAGACACTAATGGATATTTTGCAGACTTGGACAAATCCTATTATTCGGAAGGGATCAACAAACTAGTACATCGTTGGACGAAGTGTATAAGCCTAAAAGGAGACTATGTCGAAAAATAAAAAAGGTTTACCCCAAACACATAAGTAGATTTTATTTTTGCACGGACTTTTAAAACCAGCCTCGTACCTTTCCTAATATATACCTACTATAACGTATTTTCAAAACTCTATTTAACCTAATAAACAATCGAGAAAAAATAAGCCTAAATATTCGATAAACAAATTAAAAATCAAATAATGTAGATTTTATATTTAATTGTAAAATAATCCTGTGTCCCTAATATATATATATATATATATATATATATATATATATATATATATATATATATATATATATATATATATATATATATATATATATATATATATATATATATATATATATATATATATATATATATATATATATATATATATATATATATATAATTTCTTCTTAAAGTGCCATATCCGATCAGACGTAGGCGACCCTCTCGCCTTTGCCTGTGGTTGGTGCCTTTTTTAAGTATTTCCACCGACTAAGGGAACTTTGTTTTTTATGGGTCGAGCACACGTGCTGCAAGGAAGTCTCTAAAGCGGTACAAGAGCGACACGTGTGCGAAAAAAGCGATTCACATTGTTCTTAAATCGCTGTAAATTGTACTCGGTGGGAAACACAGTCCTACAGTTTAATGTCGGTTCCGATTGGCCAATATAAGAGGGCTTTACTAGGCATGGTGGTTTGTCATTACCTTCCCGAGAGATGCGATCTCGTTATAAATTTTATTTTTGTTTTATTATTTATTTAATCTTTTTTTTATTGTTATCACCCGAGCTGAGATACGAACTCGGATCGATGGCGTAGAAGGCAGACACCTTAACCGCTACGCTATAGCCGCCTCTAACATATATATATATATATATATATATATATATATATATATATATATATATATATATATATATATATATATATATATATATATATATATATATATATATATATATATACATATATATATATATATATATATATATATATATATATATATATATATATATATATATATAAATATCTATATATATAAAATAAATTTATTGATAAAAACCAAAATTAATATTTTGTATTACCCCCCTAGCCCTTATTACCGCTTTTCATTGAGCGGGTAAGCTTTTTCACCATTGTCTTTGGGATTCTTCCCCACCCTTCCGCCATTGCAGCCTTTAAGTCCCTCAGCGATGCAGGGGCTCGATTTCTGGCTCGAACCCTTCTTTTGAATTCATCCCACATATGCTCGATTGGATTGAGGTCAGGACTCCGCGCAGGCCAGTCTAATGTAGGTATTCCCACTTCCGCCAGGTATTGCCGCATCGATGCAGCAGCATGTGACCTCGCATTGTCGCTAACAAACCCAGCGTAAGGAACCACGTTTCCTGCAGGATGTCCTCGATGTACCGGTGAACCGTTCATCCACTACTACGAGTCTCATCAGTCATGAAAACCAAATCGGTTTTCGTACCCAGTGAAATGCCTCCCTACACCATGATAGAACCTCCTCCGTAGACGACCGTTTCAGTAATGCAGCACTGCGCATAGCGCTCCTCAGGCCTCCTATAGACTCATATTCTTCCATCATTGCCATGTAGGCACATTCGGGACTCGTCGGAGAATAAAACAGAGCGCCATTGCTCTAAGGTCCAGTCAACATGTTCTTGGGCAAATCTGCGTCGCGTTTATCGATGGGCTGCTGTCAGTTTGGATACGTTAGCTGGTCTCTTCGAAGTTAGGTTAGCTTCCTAAAGTCTTTTTCTGACTATCCAATGACTGACAGCCCGACCACGAACTTGTCAGAGTTCCTGGTGGACCTCAAGGCCAGTCAAGTGACAATTTCTTAGAGCTGTGTTGACAATGAAGCAGTCGTCTCGCCCCGAGGTACACCTTCTTTTTCCTGATCCTAGTCTCGGTGTAAAGGCGCCAGTCTCTTGGTAACGTCTGTAGCCTCCGGAAACAGCTAACTGGCTCAGGTGCAGTTGCGCAGCGACTACATGTAGGCTATGTCCTTCTTGCAATAGGGCAATGACTTACGTCATTTCTTCCGGGGTAGTATCCATTTTTCCAATGATGTAATTAATGAGCAGGTATAGTAGAGATGTTGACGGTTCAAGTTCCGATAAAGGAAAGATAGGAAAATGCAGTTGCATGTGTTTTTATAGGGATGAATAGCGCGCAACGAGTACGTTGCTAAGCGAGAAAAAACGGTTTTATTGAGTAAAGCTGTTTTAATCAGTAAAACTTTTTGGAAATCCAAATGTTCCCCTTCAGCATTCTAATGATACCAAAATAATATGAAAATTAAATTCAAAGATCGGTGTTAAATGAAGCCTCATGCGTGTATATATATATATATATATATATATATATATATATATATATATATATATATATATATATATATATATTCTAGGAACGGTAGATGCTTTGATATAAAGTACAGTACAAAAATATGTTCCAGAAAGTTATCTCCAAATCAGCATTTACCAAAATACGATCGAATTCCAAGCTGATTGTGGTCTACCTATACCCTGTCTCGACTCAGAGTAGATTCGTTACTTTTGGCTTTCTCACATAAGCGTCATTACATAGCTGTAATTTTATTTAAAATCGAGGGGGTTCCATCAAAATTATTTTAATTTAACGGGCCCAAAGAAAAAAGACATCACTATAAGTGAAATCTGAATAAAAATTAAGCACTCTGTGTCTACTACTCTAATAATTTACAAAGGAAACTCCAATAAGTGGAAGCCAATACATTTATTTTAAACATCACCCCCAAATACGATACCCACAGGTGAGGTAGAGAAAAAAATGTAAGCTCTCTCGATCAGTAACCTAATTCACTATTATTCATACTTCAAGTATACCTCCCTTTAAAATTGCAAAATTTCAAGAATTGGTAGAAGGTAATTAATTTAAGTTTTAATTTGATAATAAAATGTGTTAATGGCACGAAATTACAGTGCAATGTGAGAAGGCTCTTAAAGAATTTTATGCTTTTATGCTCAATTTAATGATATGAAATTTCAATTATAACGAGAAAATGTAAAAAAATACTTTAGAGCCAAAAATACAATATCTTCGCATCATAAACAGCTTTCTTTTCTACACGCAAATAAATTCAGTTATGGTTCAACAAAGAGAAGCACCACATAAATAATGTTTATAAAAACGAAAGAACATTTGCAAATATCGTTCCAATTTCCATTAAGCCAATAGTGCCTAAATATAAAAAAAAGAATTCTGAGAAAAACCTAGAATTAAATTTAAATTATAAACTGGGACATAGAAAATAATAGGAGATATTTTACGTCACTATTTATACAGTTGCTTATGATAAAATACTACATTTTATCTAATAATTTGATATATTCAATGATAGAGATATAATCTGGCCAGAGAACATATGTATGAATTAAAAAAAAAACACGTAAATCGGATAAGTGGTTCTCGAGTGATAAGCGCAATAACAGACAGACAGACAGACGTTGCATTTTATATATATTGTATTCTTTGGCATATGATATTGTTCCATATTTAACGGTTTAGGCAGTATATTGCAAGAAAGTGCGCTAGCGGCAAACTTTTTTTCCGATTTGATTCACTATTATCTTCACTGCTTATTTCTTATATTACCTAACGCAATAAAATATATTCTCTAATCTGGCCAGAGAACACATATATAAATCTAAAAACAAAACACGTAAATAGGATAAGTGGTTCTCGAGCGATAAGCGCACTAAGGGACAGACAGACAGAGAGACATTGAATTTTATAGATATTATTATTCTTTGCATGATATTGTTCCTTATTTAATGGTTTAGGCAGTGTATTGCAAGAGAACGCGCTAGCGGTAAACTTTTTTTTTTCGACTTAATTCACTATTATCGTCACTGCTTATTTCTTATGTTACCTAACGAAATAAAATTTAGCTTATAACCTGGAAAGAGAACATATATATGAATAAAAAAAGTGGTTTTCGATTGATAAGCGCACTAACAAACAGACAGACAGACAGATACGTTGCGTTATATATATATTATATTCTTTGCTACATTTAATGGTTTAGGCAGTGTATTGCAAGACAACGCGCTAGCGGCAAACTTTTTCCGACTTTATTCACTATTATCGTCACTGCTTATTCCTTATGTTACCTAACGTAATAAAATATAATCTGGCCAGGGAACATATGTATGTTTTAAAAAAAGCACATAAATCGGACAAGTGGTTCTCCACTGATAAACGCATTAATGGACAGACAGACAGAGAGACTTTGCATTTTATATATATTATAGAAGATTATAGATAGCCTGGCCAGAGAACAAATGTATGAATTAAAAAGAAAACACGTAAATCAGATAAGTAGTTCTCGAGTGATAGCGCACTAACGGACACACAGACAGAAATTTTATATATATTATAGAAGAAATCGAGTTCGTGATTAGGTTTGATTTCTCATCTAACGAAAACCGATTAAAGCTTCCGATCCATGTTAACCTTATATAGTGCTACGTAATCTAGATGCTGCTTTACAAACTATATCTATAAAATATAATTTATTTATTATATAACTCAGTGTGTTAAAATAAATATTATCTTCAAACACTGTAGACCACTCGCATATTAAATCCTGGGATTAGGCTTCTCCAATTTTATTTTTCCTGTCTGTAGTTAGGCAATAATTATAATACTCGTATCATAAGAGGTGATCTTCTCACTTTTTTGTGTACCAACTAGAAGCTTGAATTTTCTATCTACAACAAAAAAATAAGGACAATTTTTAATTATTATAATTTAATCCTAAATGAAAATTAATAAAAAATATAAATATGTAAATTTGATGGTGCTTAAAAGAAAAAGTTAATTTTCACTGATTAAATTTTTTTGGTTTTTGCCAAAAAAAAAATAGTTAACATTATTTGAAATAAATTTTATAGGTTCATAGATCTTGGTTAGGTAATACAAATCTAAACAAACAACAAGCGTTGTTTGTTTAGTTTGTTCAAAAAATGTTTGGTTATCAATAACTTACTTAGTTTAATTGTTGATCGGCTATATAAGCACGTAATATCACAAATAGAACTGGGGTAAGGCTTAGTGATGTTTGATTTTCTGAAAATTGTTGATTAAAAAAAAAATACAGTTGTAAGAGATTATTAAGGCCAGTAATTGTTTTATTTTTTTAATAACTGTAATATTTATAGAGTAAAAAATATTTGAATTTTTAATATCCTAATTGTGAAATTAAATTGCTACGAGTTATGCATCGTTCTATCTATCTACGGTAAAAAACAACTTTTACAAGGGAACTTTAAAATGCGCCACAGGAAAGCATATGAAAATTTACCTAAAAATATTTTTTTTTTATTTTTTGTATATTCTGTGTTATAAATCATATTTATATATATATATATATATATATATATATATATATATATATATAGATATGTATATATATATATATATATATATATATATATATATATATATATATATAGATATGTATATATATATATATATATATATATATATATATATATATATATATATATATATATATATACTGGTAAGGAATAAGCAATACGAGTATTAATAACTAGTTAACCCTATTGTCAAAAACAAATGCGGTTGTTATGGATAGTAGTTTGTATGTACACAAAGTTTGGTGGTCCAAACTTCATTGTGCTATTTATAATGAATTTCTAAGAAGATATGGCCGAAAAACTGTAAATTTAGTAAAATCGAATATCGGTGATAAAGTAGCTTTTTTTTGAAAGGACTGCCCGCTACAGAAATGCATGGCGACAAGCTTAATACGTTGAAAGAACAATGTTCTTTCTACACCACTATCAAAAATTAGATTGCGGATTTCAAGAAAGGAAGAACCGACATCAGTGATGAACACCTGGAAGATTCGTTTCTGTGTTTACCCGAGATAAAGATGAGTATAGCCGAGAATATTTTCTACGCATGGATTTTTCACATTTTCCATTCTGATTTGGGTATGAGAAATTTATCAGCTAATTGGATCCCTAAATGTCTAAATGTCCACCAAAGACATAAAGTCACTACATCTAAGTTGATTTGTAGTCGTTTTGAAGAGGATTTATTTAATTTTTTAGATCGAATGGTAACTGTGCATGAAACGTGAGGTCATTATTGTGATTCAAAGTCAAAGAAACAGTCGAAACAGTTGAGTCATGAGGGTTTACCTCGTTCAAGAAATTTCACTTATAGACATCAGCAGGAAGAGTTCTGATTTCTAATTTTTAAGACAAACGTGGTATATTTCTTACAAGTGACTTGGAACACGGTAAAACAGTAACTGAAGAATATTATCCTTCATTATTAACTAAACTTTGCCAAAAAATTATGGAAAGACGCCCAGAAAAAGTGTCTAAACGGGTACTCTTTTGGCAAGTCAATGCTCCTGCTCAAAAATTGCTGTTAGTTTACCAAAAAAAATAAACAAATTAGGCTTTGAACTGATTGATCATCCCTCACGTTCTTCAGATTTAACTCTCTCGGACTATTACTTCTTCTTTAAACTGAAAAAACATTTGAAAGGACACAAATTTCAATCAAATGAAGATGTAATAAATTCCGAAAACTGGTTTGTAAATTAAGATAAAGAATATTTTTGAAGGGTCTATGTAAGTGTACAGGGTGAGTCAACGACAGAGTAAAGTTCATTATCTCATTTGTTTCGGGAATGACGAAAAAATGTTAAATATAATAGTTTTAGGGAATGTTAAGGTGCACAGTTTAAAATTATTTTTGAGTATACAAGGTACTTCAAAAAAGTATGGCCGATATAACATATGTTTTTTTAAATGGAACATCCTATTTTCTAATTTATTTTTAAATTCTGCGTAAAATTTTATAACTTTTTTATTAATAATGTTATATACCTAAACTTAGTAGTTTTTCTAATATTTCAATTATTTTTTTTTTTAAATACTAATTCTCAATTTTGTGCGAGTAGCGCCATTGTTTCTGAAGGTGGAATACTCATAATTGGTACGAGCGTTCTATAGAGATGAAAAAAAGATATATGTAAAGAAATTTGAGTTAGATGCTACAGGGTGTTCAAAATAAATTTATGTATTTCGACTATTTTAAATTGAAAAATCTCAAATTTTATAAATGGCGCACCCTGTATATTATTATTTTTTCTGATAGATTTTATAAAACCTTCCAACTTTTATTAAGTATGTCAGATACCTATTTTTAGTAGTTTTCGATTTATTTTGAATTTTTCAATTTTTATCCTGGTTTTTAAAACATAAACAAACAATTAATAATAATTTCCATATAGTTTAACTTATCAAATGATTAATTATTATGACGTAATAAATGTTCAGAAATATGCCCGTCTACTTGAATACACATGTTTAGTTCGTTTTACTATATTTTTCTTCAGTTTTCTTAGCATAAAGGGCGTTATTGTCCTGCACGCATCCCGTATCCTATTTTCCATATCTACTGGTATTGTAGGAGGATTCACATAAACACGATCTTTAATGTGGCCTCACAAAAAGAAGTCTAAAGGTGTTAAGTCACATGATCGAGGGGGCCACTGAATGAATCCATCCCTACCGATCCATTTTTGTGGGTAACGATCGTTTAAAAATTCCCGTACTTCCCGGTGGTAATGAGCAGGAGCTCTGTCTTTTTGAATCCACATTTGTTCCCTTTTAAAGGTATTAACTTCTTCAAGAAGCTGGGGTAATTCGTTTTGCAAAAAATTTAGATATCTAGGCCTGTTAAGCGGTTCGCGGAAAAAATATAGACCAATAATTCGAAAATTTAATATTCCACACCACGCATTAAGCGACCAATGGTTTTGGTTTTGAACTTCCCGGACCCAAAATGGATTAACTGTTGAATAATAATGCATGTTATGGCTGTTAACTGCTCTATTACTGCGAAAAGTAGCTTCATTAGAAAACATTATTTTGGATAAAAAATTGGTATCGGTCATGGTGGTACAAAAGTTTACTCATCGTTCAAAATCCCGGTCTTGAAGTTCTTGGTGTAGTTCCATATGAAAGGGGTGATACTTGTATTTTCTCGTGGTGCGATTGGCCGTAGATTGGGATGTGTCAGAGAAGTCAGCTAGTTGACGGCTGCTGACCTGGGGATTATTTACAACATGAAGTAAAATCTCCATTTCTTTTTCCTCATTGGTAGCATTTTTGCTACTTTCCGCTTCGTATACTCAACGCTACCACTACCATCAAACCGTTCCATTAAGCACTGAAAAGATTTTCTAGATGGTATACGTCTATTAGGGTACTTCGCTACGTAAAGCCTTACTGCCAAAAGACAATTTTTTCCCGCCTCGCCCAGTATATAAATCATATCAATTAATTCATTTTTAGGATAATCCATAACTATTACCGCTATACGTCACTTACTACAACAAGTTAAACTATTTTTACTTGCTTAATAGACATGTCAAAATTTGACAATGGCTACATTTTTTTTTGTCTTGGCAACTATGATATTATAGTGTAAGTGTATTAAAAACAAGGGTGAAATCGAAAACTATTAGAAATAGGTATATGACATACTTAATAAAAATTGGAGGGTTTTGTAAAATCTATCAGAAAAAATAATAATATACAGGGTGTGCTATTTAAAAAATTTGAGATTTTTCAATTTAAAATAGTCGAAATGCATAAATTTATTTTGAACACCCTGTAGCATCTGCAATTATGAGTATTCCACCTTCAGAAACAATGGCGCCAATGGCAATTTTTTACAAAACTGTATACCCTGTATACTCAAAAATAATTTTAACATTCTCTAAAACTATTGTATTTAACATTTTTTCGTCATTCCCGAAACAAATAAGATAATGAACTTTACTCAATCGTTGACTCACCCTTTACATTACATGGACATTTTATTAAGTGTCTCACCTAATTTTCTATTTTCTTATTTATCATACCAAGAAAACTCTTGCAGAACTAAAATTATTTTTTTTACGAGGAAACCAAATGTAATGACAAAAAATTTGTCACTTGTCAAATTGGACAGATTACAAAGCCAACTATAATTTTTTTTAAATGGCATCCTCTACAGATGGGCACTCCACTAAATAGCATTTTTCAGCCCTTATACAAAAATATATAACACTTGATATGTATTTTCACTCGTTACCGATATACAAAGCATTCAGTTTTAATTTTTAAGTGGTTTACCCGATTTGCTATTTTCCTCTTTGTGTTATCAAAAAAATTCATTTAACAATAAACTTCGTTGTTTATGAAGAAGCCATATGTGATAACATAAAATTTGTCACTTATCAAATTTGACAGTTTACTTCATCTAGAATTTTTGTAAATGACACCCTTTACATATGAGCACACCATAAAATAGTATTTTTCAGTATGGTTGTGAAAATATATAATACTTGATATTTATTTTCAGTGGTGACCGACCTATTCAAGGTATTAAGCCAAAAGTTAATTTTTAAGAGGCTCACCCGTTTTAAAAATTTCCTATTTCGCATATCAAAAGATTTCTTTCACTACTAAAGTTATTTTTTTCTGAGAAAGCTGAATATAACTAGATTGTTTAAAATGGCATCATCCACATATGATTTGAAAAGTGACCAATTTTTTGCTATCATGTTTGGCTTTCTCATAAAAAGTTTATTGGTAAACGAATTTTTTCTTGTGCGAAATAAGAAGATAGTAAATCGAGCAATCCTCTAAATGATTAAATTTCAGTTCAAGAATGCCCTATATATCAGTAATAGCTGAAAATAAATATTAACAGTTATATATTTTTGTAAATGGACTGACAAATGCTACTTAATAGTGTACTCAGACGTAGAAAGTGCCATTTCAAAAAAACGCAGTTAGCTTTAGAATCTGTCATATTTTCCAAATTTTTTGTTATCATATTTCGCTTCCCCATAAAAACTTCACTATTAAATGAATTTTTATGTTATGCGAAATAGGAGGATAGTAAATCAAGCTAGTCGTTAAAATTTCGTTCAATCACTTGGGTATATGTACCAAAATTCATATATTTTTATAAACTGGCTGAAAACTGCTATTTAATGGTGTCCTCATATCCTCAGATTGCTTTGTAATGTAAAATTTGGCATGTTACAAGTATGAAAGAAATTTTTGGATATGCTAAATAGGAAAATAGTAAGTCGGGCGAGCAACCTAAAATTTAAAATTCGGTAAATATCAAGTGTTTACATTGCACGCTTGGTCAGATGTTATTCAATGGTGTCCTTACATTTAAAAAAAATCTAGTTGGCTTTGTCAACTGTCAAATTTGACAAGGGACAAATTTTGTGTTATCATATTTACCTTCTTCACAAAGACTAAGTTTATAAATAAATGAACTTTTTTGATACCCCAAATTGGAAAAGAGTAAATCTGGTGAGCCACTTAAAGTCCGTTTGTTTGGAGTTGTTAGCACACAACATGGGTTATAAACACTAAAATGTCATAAACCATAAGCGACCGAAATTTTTCTACCAATTATTTGCATTTTTAGTTCTAATCACCTTTATTTTCTATCTCTATACAATAGCACTTTTTCTAAAAAATATTTTATTACATGCCTTCTAAACTTTACAATAAGCTAAAGGGTCTTCCATTTGGGACTTGACAACTTTGAAGAAATTTCACTGTGAACGCACCCTTAAGCCAATCACCGAACTGTCAACGTCAAAACATTCAGTAAAGTCAACATTTTCATCATGGTGAAGTAACAAACGAACAACGTTTACAAATAATTAAAATTTACTACCAAAATTTGGAGTCGGTGACTGCAACTTTAAGAGCGTTAACACCAATTTTTGGTCGTAATTCTCGTCCCAGTAGACAAGCAATTCATAGTCTAGTGAAAAAATTTGAGTTAACAGCTGCTGGATGTTCCCGTGCCAGTGAGACAACGGTTGGTCGAAGTGGCCAGAATATTGCTGCCGTTCAAGCGTCCATCTCAAACGAACCAAAACAGTCGATTTCACGGCGTTCTCAAGAATTGGGCATCGCTCAGACCACACTATGGCGAATTTTGCGAAAGGATCTTGGCCTGCACCCTTATAAGTTAAAGTTAACTCAAGAACTAAAGCCACTCGATCATATGAAGCGACGTACGTTCTCGAATTGGGCTCTAGAAATGTTGAAAGAAGATGACCAATTTCATCGCAAAATCATCTTTAGTGATGAAGCGCATTTTTGGATAAACGGCTTCGTCAACAAACAGAATATGCGTTATTGGTCAGGTGAAAACCCTCATGTGCTTGGAGAAACATCACTTCATCCACAAAAAATTACTGTTTGGTGCGGTTTTCATGCCGGTGGTGTCATTGGGCCATTCTTTTTAGTTGATGAAAATAACCGTCACGTTACAGTCAATGGAGATCGCTACAGAGGCATGTTGCAATGTTATTTCTTTGATCAATTGCATGAGCTAGTAATTAATGATATGTGGTTTCAACAAGACGGCGCCACAAGCCACACAGCGGGTGTAACAATCGACTTACTGCAATCTAAATTCGGTGAACGTGTTATATCGTGAAATGGTCCCGTCGAATGGCCGCCTAGATCGTGTGATTTAACACCTCTAGACTTCTTTTTATGGGGGTACGTTAAATCATTGGTCTATGCTAACAAGCTTGCGTCGTTAGAGTTGCTCAGAGCCAATATTGAAAGAGATATAGCGGCCGTTTCCGTCGAAATGTGTGGCAGAGTCATCGAAAATTGGGTTCAACGAATCGACAGCTGCAAACGTGCCTGTGGTGGACATATGAATGAAGTCGAATTCCATACATAAATGTTTTGATTGTACTTCAAGCCGATAGTAAAATTTTCGAAATGTCTCAAATGGGTTGCGTTTTATTTAAAAAAAAAGTCAAGTCCTTAATGGAAGACCCGATATATAGATCAACACATTTTTATTTTAATGAGTAAATGATGAAACTAAAAATCTTATTTGTATAATAAAGGCCTAGATGAGTACAATTAACAATTCTTACGAACTAGAAATCTACAGTGTTATAAAGCTTAATGATAATAGGTACAATAAAATTATTTGGGATTTTAGCGGTTATTGGAACATAATTAACCAAACTACTTATCGGTAGGTAGGTGCCTAAGTACCTAAGTATGTAATAAAAATATTCTGTGTAAGTATAAAAATAAAGCAAAAACCTTTAATATGCTTAGTTCAAATCAGAACACCGATAACTTCACCATTCAGTTTTGCCCTGGTGAAACTTCGCGGAGTCTGTAAATCTGCATTTTCCTGTGAGAAAAAAATGATACTTAACGTCCACGATGCCCTAGTGCATCAATAGCCAACAAGCCAAGTCCGTGAAATTGTGGAAAGCTGTGCCAACATGACGGGAGTTGGATCATAGATATAGATTTCTAGAAGAAAGAAAACGCGGTCCTTGCAACGAACCTCAGAATTACAAAGGAAAGAAACCCTTAGAGGTCGATGAAGATTTTAAAAACGCAATAAAAAGAAAAGTACACAATTTTTTTTATTAAGAAACAACTACATAAAATTTTGCAAGAAATCAGAGAAGACCAGGACCAGATTTAAAAAAATGGAAATTATGGAAAATCTTTCATAACCTGAATTTTGGTTCGGAAAAACAGAATAGAAAATCTGTTCTTATCGATAAAACGGAAATAATTTGTTGGAGAAGAGCAATCAGAAAATTTCGAGCGGAAGAAAGATATATTTTTTATTTAGATGAAAAGTGAAAAAATTCTGTATTGACAAAAACATTAGAGTCGCAGGCTGATTATAGCACATATTGGTAGTGAAAACGGATTTCTCGACGGTGGTTTGTTGGAATTCGAATCAAAGTTAACTAAAGATTACCCTGAGGAGATGACGACCGATGTTTTTGAGGTGTACTTCCAATAAATGATTGAATGTATACCATCAGAATCCGTTATAGTATTAGACAATGCCCCATACCATTCTCGATTATTAGAACGACTCCCGACAAATTTATGGAAGAAAGCGGATATTCTTCTATGGATAAGAGACAAAAATCTCAAACATAAAGATGGTATATTAAAAGCGAAAATTCACAAAATTGCGAAACAAAATAAGGCAAAGTTCAAGAAATACGCAGTCGATGAGATGGCAAAGGAACGGAATATCACAGTGCTTAGACTACCTTCATATCATTGCGAATTGAATCCCATAGAGCTAATTTGGGCACAAATGAAAGGTTTCGTTGCAAGGGAAAACACTACGTTTAAACTTCAAGACGTAAGGCAATTATTACTCGCCGAAAGAGAGAGGATCAAAGAGGATAATTGGAAAAATGCCATTCGACATGTTATAGAAGAAGAAAATAAAATGTGGAAACTTGGCGAATACATCGAAGAAACTGTGGAAATAGAACCCTTAGTTATCAATTGAAGAGAAGTTTAGTTTTCAGATTTTGAAGATCATGATTGTTTTTGAATGTAATTAAAGTACTTATATATCGTGAATTGTGAATTTGTATATATACATAGATCTATAGATTAAAAAATTTTTGGTAATAAATCTTATATTTCTATAACTTTATTTTTAAGATAACCTCTTTTACATTTTATGACTCTATTCTATAGCAGAGGTTTTCTGTCTAAAATAGGGGGAACTTTTAAAAATAATTCAAAACTGGTAGCAAAATCCAGTTATATGCATAAGAAATCTCTTTTTTTTTTGACGCACCCCAACATGTATTTGCATCTACAATGAGAGAACTCCAAACAAATATACTTTAAGATTTAAAATCAGTTCAATAACTTGAATACCCTCTATATCGGTAACAACTAAAAATAAATATTAAGTGTTATATATTTTTATAAACAGACTAAAAAATGCTATGTAATGGTGTGCTCATATGTAGAGGGTGCCTTTCAAAAAAATCCTAGTTGGCTTTGTAAACTGTCAAATTTAACAAATGACAAATTCTTTATTATCATATTGAACTTCTACATAAAAAACTTAATTTAGCACTGAATATTGACGGTCGAAATCGAGAACTGACCATGACATAATCTATCTGATTGCTGGTATAATCGCTCGGTGATTTCCAGGTGTAAAGTCGTCTTATGTGGTATTTAAAGCATGTGTTGACAAAATTGTAGCAGTCGTTCGCCACATTCATTTCTAATGCCTATTTCGGATTTTCCGACTATATTTCTCAGATGATCGGCGTCTTTAGTATTTCCAATTTTTGCATTCATATCACCGGTCATTATCAATACTTCTGTATTCTGTAATACAATGGGAGCGAGAGAGACTGGGTCCCTGTAGTAGTCCCTGCAGGGATCACAGAGAGTGACTACCCGCTATCATATATATATATATATATATATATATATATATATATATATATATATATATATATATATATATATATATATATATATATATATATATATATAAATATAAATATGTATATTTAGTGGCAACTTCTTTTTACAGAAGCTTACCTGTGCTAAACGGTTGCTCTTATGTCATAGGGAATGGGTCTAGCTAGAAAGACGTTACTAAATATACTTTTTTTTTATTTATTTTGGGCACCATCTATTTTTATTCAGCAACTGTGTTTGCCAAACATAAAAATAGGAATTGCTAGGTCCTATAGACGTTGATAAAATAAATATAATTGAGGTGTCGCTATACTGGACAATAAAACAAAGAAATAGGACATACATTTATTTCTACGTACCTATTTACGTATCAGACTTGTAACTCAGTATAGTACTAAAAATATTCAAATATAAAACTGTGATAGAATTAAATGATATATACAGAATTCAACTAGTGCTTATATCTTTAAAAAAAACGGTTCTCTAATTTTTACAATATTACTGGCCTTAAAAACTTTCTTCTTCACTCTTGATGAAAGAACTCTTCTGCTTAGGCCGGTGGGCTGAAGTTATGGTAATAGGACTTCAAAAAGGGCTGGCAGAGAAATCAGAAAAACAGTAGCAGAAAGAAAACTGGTGATAAGAATTATAGAAGACAAAAATAGCCTTAAAAGTAATGAAACCATAAACGTCGTAAAACCGGCAGTAAGTCATAAAATCCATAGAATCTGCAATAAAAGTCATAAAACCATAAAAATGGCAGTAAACACTTGAAAGAAAAAAAATACTGCACCACCTATTAAAAGGTTTCCAGCTTTTCAAATGATTTTACCTTATCGGCCCTGCAGCATGTGGCCAAAGGTATTAGCTAATAATTTTGAAACATTTTGGATTTAATAACTATGTTTATTACTCGTCCTTTCGGAAGTCGAAAATCATTTAGTCACAATCGAGATATAACGAAATCTAAAAAAAAAAACAAAATCGGTGAAGGTTTGCCCAAAATTACGTGCTTTATACTCTAAAGTAAAGAATAAGTTCAACGTTAAAGCTGAATACATAAGCATTAATATGAACAAAGCATATTTATGTCTAAAATATATACATATACCAAAAATGAAAAAATGAGATTGTCATGAATAAAAATATATTAAAAAGATGACCTTATCTGTTGTACTAACTGACATACTATTATAACAAATCCAATAATAGAGGTAGACTTATGTCGATCTGCACATCTACTTTACTAAACTAAAAGAAGAAGGTATACAATTCTTGATGAAACATTTCAAAGTGAAAAGTCCACTAGCAATTAAGAATATAATGTTCATGTTTCCACATAAAACAAAAAAATTAATTGTATCTTTTCTGTAACATTATCCAGAAGTAATTCTATTCTAACCTATACTTATATCACAGGAATAATAAACTTAAAAGTTGCGCATAAAATGAGAGAGAAGACAATCAAGTCACTTATTATTCTCCCCAGTAATAGAAAAACTCCAAAAAAAAAATCGATTTAATTTTGACATTCGGATGAAATTCTGGCAAATACAAATGAGATAGTAAGAAATTAGAGGTAGGTATGCTTCTTTGGTTCAGGAGGGAAAAATAACACTGGTCAACAAAAAAAAGAAAATTGCTTGTTTCCTGTGATTTTTTTTTTGTTTCTATCTCAAATTGACGCGTATTTTTTAAATATGGCAACAATTTTTCTTTAACAGCTTTTGTTTTTGAGTTATAGCTAACTACCCTCATTTACTATTTTTACTTAGATTTTCGTTTTTTATTGGACACTAAAATATATTTTGTTGTTGTTTTAGATATGGCTTCGTCAAGAAGATGTTGTGTGCTTAATCCCGATTGTTTTTGCTATATTTGTGGTGAATATATATTTGCAAAATATCGAAAACCTATATCGGACTTTGTGAAAACTGCGTGTCATCAATACTTTAAAATAAAATTGTGTAATCAGGACAAGCCATAGGTTCCTCATATTGTATGCCAGAAATGTGTGGTATGTCTACGGTTATGGTCCAGTGGAAAAAGAGATGCAATAATGTTCGTAACACCCATGATTTGGCGAGAACCTCGAAACCTTCATGACGATTGTTACTTCTGCGTTGTGAAAATAAACGGAATTAACCTGGAAATCGAAGTAAGTGGTCATATCCTAACTTATCTTCTGCTCAACGACCTCAATTAAAATCATAAGAGGTACAACCCAGCACATCTAAATCTTCTGATGATCCAAATCTCTGTGAACCCGAACGAAATACATCAAGTGAAGACTCTGATTCAGATTACAAATGTAGCCTTTCAGAACCTCAACTATTTAATCAGAAAGAACTAAATGACTTAGTAAGAGATCTGAACTTACCAAAAGAAGCTTCTGAAATTTTAGCATCTCGTTTAAAAGAAAAAAATTTGCTTACTCCGGAAACCAACTTTACATTTTATCGTACCCGAGAAAAAAATCTGTTACCGTATTTTTCTCAAGAGAAGGATTTAGTTTTTTGTAACGATGTTGGTGGTATTTTGCAGCAGATGGGATTAAAACAGTACCAACCTAGTGATTGGCGTCTTTTCATAGACAGCAGCAAAAGAAGTTTAAAGTGTGTTTTGCTTCATAACGGTAACAACTACGGATCTATACCTATTGCACATTCGACGACTTTAAAAGAAGAATACGTAAATGTTTCTAAGGTTATGGAAAAAATTAAGTATCAAGACCACAAATGGGTCATTTGTGTTGATCTGAAAATGGTTAACTTTCTTTTAGGTCAACAAGGGGGGTACACAAAGTTCCCTTGTTTCATGTGTCTCTGGGATAGTCGTGACAAACAACACCATTGGTCACAAAAAGTTTGGCCAGTGCGGGAAGAGCTAAAAGTTGGTACAAAAAATGTTATAAACGTGCCTTTAGTTAGCCGAGACCGCATCATACTTCCACCACTTCATATTAAACTCGGCATAATGAAACAGTTTGTGAAGGCGTTTGACAAAAGTGGCGAATGTTTTAATTTTCTTTCACGCAAGTTTCCAGGATTAAGTTCAGAAAAATTGAAAGCTGGTATTTTTGATGGGCCACAGATTAGGCAACTCGTGAAAGATCCTAATTTTGTCAAATCAATGACTGAAGTCGAATCCAAAGTTTGGAATTCATTTGTTTTGGTTATGAGTAGCTTCCTAGGCAAAAAGAAATCTGACGACCATGTCGAGCTTGTTGAGTGCATGCTATCGAACTTGCAAGAGCTAGGGTGCAACATGAGCATAAAAATCCACTTCCTGCACTCGCATTTAGACCGATTTCCACAAAATCTGGGTGATTTTAGTGAGGAGTAGGGTGAAAGATTTCATCAGGATCTTCGGACAATGGAAGAGCGTTATCAGGGGCGGTGGGACTCACATATGATGGCAGACTACTGCTAGAGTTTGCAACGAGATCTACCTAAAGTCGTTCATTCAAGGAAATCTTATAAAAGATCATTTGCTAGTGTTCAATAGAAATTTTGTTAACATAATGTATTATTTTTTTGTATTTTTTTGGCAAAATAATAAAACTGTATATTTCAAAAGGTAAAGCTGTTAGCAATCTCCCAGTATTTTTTTCATAGTCAGGGCCATAGAAATACCCAATAACAGAAAAAAAAATAAAGGAAACAAGACTTGTAATAAATCTAAAACCAATGAAATTTTAAAACTTGCTTTAAAATTAGGTTTTTAGTCGCTTATATAATTACTCTCCATATACACACCAAAATTGCTTAGGGTTTACTCTCAACACAGGTAAACTTCACTTTTGCCTCATAAATAGGCAAACTATATTTTGTTCAATCAAAAGAAAAATATATAAAAATGACGATTATTCTGGATTTAGCAATTATACTAATCCGCCACCATGAATAAACAAAACTCATTATATCATCATAATTCTGGATATGACCAGTATCCCAGTATCGAAAACTGCAATTGTAATAAATTATGTACAATTTGAGCTATCTGTAAGGTCGTTAATCTAACAAAACCAATCCTAAATGTATATATAGACAAAAAAAATAGAATAATTATATAATAGACCGAAGTGTTAAAAGTCTTTGATATGCTACTTTCCAGCTTTATCTCCATCGCTAGTTTCTTAACCATAGACAAGATTAGAAAATTTTTCATATATTACACAACGAACATATTTGGGAACTAACTTTGACGTAAACTTACGAACAGCGCTAGAAAGAATTTTATTCCTACGTCATACAAGTATCTTTTTCTAAGATTATAAGCTCTAGAATTATGCTCGTAAGCTTTATGAATCTTACCCAGGATATCTATGAAAATGTCTTTTCAACGTGTTAAATTGAAAGTAGAGGCTTTCTTATCACCTAGAATTATTTTTTCATCAACACCGATGTCTAATTTGAAATTTTTTATATTACTCGTACATTTCTGATGATGAAATATACCTGCCATAAACTAAGAAAACTGGAGTAAAACCTGTGACATCGTATCTAGACGTACAATTGCGTGCAAAAGTTTTGTGCCAAAAAATCTTTTTGTGATTAATTATATAAAGGGAGAAGAGAAAAATACACCATCACCTACTTTAATTATACTAACAACATATACAACTCAAAAATCTTCTACTATAAATAACAATCATTTATAACAAAAATAATATTTTTCGGCTGTTCATAAGTATTGGACCAAGTTCAAATTTCACAATCAAAAGGTATATACCATAGCAAAAATCACTGTAACTGTAGTAGCAGTAAAAGATACATTCTTATCAATACTTTGTAGCCCTACCCTTCGGAGCTAATACGGCGGCACATCAATGAGGCATCGATTCGATTAATTTGAGAATTCTGTCTCTGGTGATATTGGCCCACTCTTCTTGAAGTTTTTTCCAGAAAGCACCTTTATTGGAATAATTCTAAGTTCCTACTTTCATTTGCAACTCTTCCCACGAATGTTTTATAGAGTTCAAATCCGGCGATTGACTTGGAGATTCTAAAACTCGAGAAATTCTTGCAAAAGTTTGTATCGATGTTTTGGATCCTTATCTTGTTGAAAAATACATCCACGTGGCATATTTCCACGTGGATGTCCATAAAGAAGCATTGTTTTGATAGAATATTTCTGTACATAACAGAGTCCAAAGTACGTCTTGCCACGAAAATGCCCCCAAAGCATAATACTACCACCACTATGCTTAACACTCGTTATTTGATATTGACAATCATGTCTAGTACCATCCAAATGCCGAAATTGCCATCCCGAGCGACTTTAATGTCCACAACATCAACTGGCTTCAATATTCAAATACTACTGACGAAGAAGGTCGTGAAGCTGAATCATTCTCAATCAGTATTGACGAACAAACACGGATCCCTGATCGAGACGGGGAGTTCGCCAGTCTTCTTGATCTGTTTTTAACCACCAATTCGGAGATTTCCAAGGTCACCGTAAATCCACCGTTGGGTTCTTCCGACCATAAACTGCTTTCGACATCGAGTGTCCTACCAGTCAGTTACAGAGAGGCGTCTAAACCGCGCAAGATTTGGCATCACAAATCTGCTAAATATTTTCGAACTTTCCCTTGGTTAGACGTTTGGTTTCGATCCGACGACCCATCTGACTGCGCCAGGGAGGTCTCCGATGTTATCTTAGCTGGTATGGAAGCTTAAATTTCATTTTCGAAGAAATGTCCTTCTAACGTCAAGCCTTGGTGTGACCGAAAATGCTAAGAAGCTGTTGCTTCTAAACATCTTGCATACCGACAATGGCGTAAAAATCCTAACACCATAAATCGTAACACCTTTGTTCGTGCCCGGAACAGAAGCAAAGAAATTATCGACGAAACCAAGGAGGCACACAATCAGCGAATTAGAAACAAAGTTCTCGCTTGTCCCAACCATTCCAGGTCCTTTTGGTCAGTCGGTAAGGCAGTTGGTCAAAATTTCACCAAATCCACCATACCACCACTTACACTGCCAGATAGTTCTATTGCAACGACACCTGTTGAGAAAGCAAACTTGTTGGTCGAACTGTTTGCTTCACATTCTACTACCGATTTCCAAAGAAAAACACCACCTACTATTCCCATAGTGCAGTCAAGGATGCTCGATGTTGTCTTCAGACAGCGTATCATAAAATGTATTTTAATGAAGCCAGACACCAAAAAAGCTTCTGGCGTTGACGGAATACCTGCCATAGTTCTCAAAAACTGTTCAAGGGAACTAACACGAGTTTTCTGTAGACTTTTCAACCTATCCTACAGAAAGGGAATATTTCCTTCCTGCTGGAAATGTGCCACAGTTCAGCCGATACCTAAAAAAGGCAAGAAGACCTCGCCAAACAACTACCAACCAGTCGCACTGTTTTCAATAATATCGCAAGTCATGGAAAAAGCTGTCAATCAGCATCTTCTAAAATACCTTGAAGGATTCAGCATTATTAGCGATCACCAATATGGCTTTCGTAAACATAGATCAACAGGAGATTTTCTGACTTATGTAACACATGTTTGGAACAACGCAATTGAACACTTCGGAGAATCTCGAGCGGTTGCTCTTGACATATCCAAGGCATTCGACTGTGTTTGGCACGATGGACTGTCGGCTAAGCTACGCTCTTATGGTATGTCTGAAAAGTTCTGTTTGTGGCTCTCATGTTTCCTCAGAGAGCGTTCTTTACGAGTCGCAGTCGACGGATTTCTTTCTAACACCTTTACTGTTAACGCCGGTGTGCCCCAAGGCTCCATACTGTCTCCTACTCTCTTTCTCATTTACATTAACGATCTGCTGGAAAAGACAGCTTTGCAGATGACAGTACGCTTATCTCTTCATTCACTTTGAACGCTCGGACATCGGCTGCTCAGGCGAATATCCGCAGACAGCAGGACGTCATTCAACTTAACAAAGACCTGGAAGAGATTCTATCTTCGGGTGACAGTAACCAAATGGAATTTAACGCTACAAAAATCCAGGCGGCAATTTTTTCTAAAAAAGTTAACGTTGCTGAACCCGACATAGTTATGTCGGGGCACTCCATTCCCCTAGCATCGTCACTCAATTTGTTGGGCGTTAATTTGGGAGCAAATATGTCCTGGCATGAACATGTTGCAGGCATAGCAAGGAGAGCTTCTCAAAAGTTGGAAATATTATTTAGAACCAGAAATCTTTACACTCCACAACAACTGTTAATTCTCTACAAACCTCAAATTCGACCAACTCTGGAATACCGCTCCCGTGTTTGGGGCTCCGCTCCCAAACATACACTGCATTTGTTGGATTCTATTCAGAGAAGGGCTGTTCGTCTGAACTGACCGACGGCCTTGATTCGCTAGAACATCGAAGAACGGTTGGTAACTTGAGTCTATTCTACAAGTATTTTCATGGAGAGTGTTCGAAGGATGTAGCCCGCTTAATTCCTCCCAGAGCGGTGCATGTTAGAAGTACACGTCGCGCTGATTCTTCATATCCGTATGAGATTCAGCTTGTTACTCCTCGTACAACGCTTTTCAAGTAGTCTTTTATATGGAGAACATCATCCCTTTGGAATGGCTTACCCAGGACTGTGTTTCCCACCGAGTACAATTTACAGCTATTCAAGAACAACGTGAGTCGGTTTTTCCGAATACGTGTGGCTCCTGTAGCGCTTTAGGGACTTCCCTGCAGCACGTGTGCTAGACCCATAAAAAAAAAGTACCTTTTTGGTCGTCGAACATATCATCTTCTATTATTTCCAAATAAATTAACTTTAGTTTCGTCCGAAAACGGTTCAGTTTTGGTGTATTTTTGCAAATTCTAATCTACCTTCTTATTTTTTGATGAACGATTTTTTTACTTCTACACGTCCAGCAAGTCCAACTTGTGTTAGTCTACGAGAAACAGTACTCCTACTGATCAGCTAAATTTCTTTCACGTAATTTATATTCAATAATTGCAGCATTTTTTTTTACGTCTGCAACTTCTTTTCTTTTAATTACTTTGACGACACGCGCTTCGAATAGCTATACCTATAGTCCTATTATTCCTTTCTACAAAATTACATTGTGGAGAATAAACCGAATTAAATCGAATACTGAAATTATATGTGTCACTGAAACTTTTAGAAGTTTTAAGTAGTTTTAGAAGTGAACTGTGTGCTATTGTTACATATAAGAAATGATGGAAAACCACGGACGAGAAAAACTTTGCTTTCAAGTACATCCTCAACATACTAAGCCGTAGAACTCTTTAAAGGAAACAGCAACGTATACTTTGTGAATCAACAAGAAACTACTAGAAGCCATTTATTTCCCTTTTTTGATCGTGGAAATGGTCCTATTAAGTCTACGCGTATGAGCTGGAAAGGATAACTAACAGTTTTTTCTTTTCCCTTAGGTCATATAGGTAAAGTATCTGGAGATTTTTAAGCTCCACTAACCTCGCAAGATCTAATAGGTTTTACATATCTAAGCGAGTTTTTGGCCTATAATATTGGTCTTGTAATCGATGGAAAGTTTTATAAAAACCAAAGACCGGAAATAGGAGATCTATGGCATGATAAAATAATGTTCTCCCTTTCCATTCAGGAATATTTACTTTAAAGGTAAATCGGTTTGGAATAAATTTATAACATCAATCAAAATCATTTTCCAGTTTCCACTAGGGATAATTCTCAGGATAGTCTAAAATTTTTTAACTGAAATTGTCGTACCAAGGGTCGATACGTTCTGTTAATAATACCAACTACTACTAATTCCTGAATACTGGAATGGGATTCTTCAGACTCCTGATTATGCTGAATACGAAATAGTGCATCAGCGACGACATTGTGGACGCCCTTTTTGTGCACCAAATCGAAAGTGTGCTGCCTTAGTCGGATTGCCCAGCGTGCTAGTTTCCCAAATCTTGATAGAATTGGGCCGCTATAGACTATAATAATCAGTTATCACTGTTAAAGGAACACCTTCAATGTAAGGGCGATGTTAAACAACACAGTTAGACCTTCTCTTTCAACTATGAAATAATTACACTCTGCTCTAGACAAAGCTCGGCTAGGATAGGCGAGCACTCGCTCCTCATCACCAATTTTCTGGGTCCATCCAACACTAATCCAGTGTTGGATGTCTCGCTTGAAACGAAGAAACGTTAAGAAAAAACTGGTTATGATAAAATTGGAGCAGATACTAAAAATTTTTTATCTTAACAAAAGATTCCTTCGCAACGCTAATCCACTGGATCAATTGTCCCTTCTTGCATTCTTTCAAAAGATCTTTAATTGGAAATAATAATGTAGAAAAATCTTTTATGAAACGTCGATACCAGAAACACATACCTACAAAACGTTTTATTTCAGTGGTATTGGTAGGCCTCTTGTCATTAACCATATATGCCACCTTATCCTGGTCTGTCCACGGAAAGTTTGAACTAACAATGAAACCTAAAAATGTTTAAAAAATCTTTTTTTTTTCTAAATTGATGATTAACTCTGCGCCTTTCAGCTTTGGTAAGCAGACAACTACGTGACTCAAAATCTTTTACCAATATGTCATCTAGGTGAGTAAAAACGTTAGGCTTGTATTTTGCGCTAAATATAGTTGTAGACGTTGCAAATTAAAATAGCTCTCTGCCAACAACTGCAAAACCTGTTTTTTCTTTGGACGCCTGATCTAAAGAAATCTGCCAAAAAGCTTTTCTAAGGTCTATCGATGATACATACATTACGAAGCTAAGTTAGGATCAGATCTATATTCGGCAAAGCCGACTTTCGTGACGTCATTTAACTTTCGTCCGTCATTGGATTTCTTTACCAATAGAACAGGTGAACACCACGGGCTCTTAGATTTTTCAACTATTCCTAACCTAAGCATTTCGTCCAATTCTTTGTTAACAATTTTAACATATATGACCGAATAATCTAGTTTTATAGGGGACGCGTTATCCGAATCTATAGCCATAGATATTTTATCTGTACGGCCTAGCCTATCCTTGTTACTGACTTCTTTAAAAGAATTTATCACTCTTTTAGCTTATAAATGTTTTGTCGGTAAGATATCATCTAGAATATTTTAGCGCGGAAAAACATTATTAAAAGAATCCAGAAAACTCATATTCGTGTTTGTGCACCAGTGCCGAAAGATTGTACACGCCACGAATTATTTTTTAAATTAAATAAAATTTTACATTTTCTTGCCAAATCGCACGCAAATATGAAAGCTTGTTGTAAAGACGGAGTTACTAGAGCATTAATTACTAAATAATAATTTTTGAATACCAGAGGCAAATCAACTGTTCTCAAGACATCTTATTGATTACCATCTGCAGTGGTACTGATTTTACCTATTGGTGGGCACATCTTGAGGCCTAAATGATCTAAAAACTCTATGCCCGTAGAACCAAGAACGGAAATGTTTGCACAGAATCAAATAAAACTGTCCACGTCAAGCAATCTTATATTTATGTACGTACGGTCCATTATCTAACGGTTTACTGATAAATACAGGAGAAACACGACTGTCATGAGAAATAATTATTAAACGAAGTCTGCTATTTTTTAGAAATTTAGAAATTCTCTGTAGCCAATTTTCCCCGTCAGATTCATATTTTTGTTTATTTTCATTTTTGTAATGTGACAGTTGTAAAATAGAGACATTGGACTTACGATAAACTCGAGATTTCACAGAATGAAAAGAGGCAACATTTATTGGAATAGTGCGTCTGCCTCTAGGAAACACCTCCCTTACTCGTTTTTTGAACATTTTTTGACATATAGATCTCCTGGCATCTAGGAGCTCTACAGTCTAGATAAGTATGTTTGGGCAGTTTACAATACCACTATATAACTTTTGCTTTAGGCTGGATTTTCCTAGCCTTATTATTGTTTGAATATTGCTTTTCAAACAGCTTTTGAATCAGAATTTGTAACAGAAAAATTCTTAGATTAGTTTCTTAAATTATTTTTAAATTTACTCTGGTTATTACTCGTACCTTCAAGTTTATGGCAATTTTATGACTATCTACACTTATACCAAACTAATGCATGTATGCAAAAGTTTATTTTAAGAAACATTCCTGGCTGGCTTTTAATTTGTTCCCATAACTCCTCGTTGACATCATCATGCAAGAAATATTTCTTTAATTTAATTACTAAATAATGACAGTCATTTACTGAAGACTTGATACTCTTATACCAAACTAATACAGGCATGCAAAACTTCATTTTAAGAAACATTCCTGGCTGCCAATTCATTCAGATAGGATAAAGTGTTTTCGAGTCGCCATTAAAATCCACTTGCCATTCGCTTATTGGCAAGTTTCGTGTAGTACAGAGTACTACTGGAGCAGCCACATTAATCATCGGTGTAGTTTGTAAAGGTTCAGGTTCTTTACCATCCATGTTAGATTTTAACAGCAAACACGTAGGAAATGTTCCCGAAAGTTCGGAAACTTTCTTCTGATCTTATGGTAAAGGAATTCTCTTCTCCTTACCAGTTACATGCGATAGATACAATTTCACCCGATCAACCATCTAGTCGTTTGCATTGCCATCGAATTCATCGATCACGATCAGAATAAAAATAAGACTGCGCTCTAGGACAACCTTTTCCGCGTCAGCAGATAAAGTATAAACAGTGAAATTCATATCTTTTCCAGGATTATTTTGTTCTAGTCTTAACATTCTACCTAGTATTTTATGCTGTGAAAAGACAGGTCAAATTTTTAATTCGTTATTAAGTTCAAATTCAAATAAATGATTAGGTTGAAAACAATAGCTCTCCATGATGATCAGATTGAATTTACTCACAAACATAATACTTTAGAATTTAAAAAAATATATATTTTTCGTGTTCAAGCAAAATTGTCCAAAATATTTATTTCATACTGTTACAGATAAACTTTATTTTGTGAAAACTGGATGTACGAGGGCTACCTTTTAAGTTTTTACAAACGACCACTAGATGGCGCTATTAAGATGTGACATTATCATAGTTGTAAAATTTGAAATTTGTTATTGTTAAAACAGTGGCAGCTCAGAAATTGTTTGTTTGTAGTTTGTTAACAGTGAGCATTTAAATAAAAACAGTTTTGTGAACAAATGGAAATTTGACGTGAAGGTTTTCGTTGGATGATTTTTTACGATTTTAGGAAAGGCCTAACTCAACAACAATACCTCGAATAGCTTCGTTCAACCTTTGGTAATGAATCACCGTCAGAAAAGACTGTTTACAATTGGTTTGCAGAATTTCGTCATGGTCGTGCTTCTGTCAGCGATGAATTTCGTGAAGGTCGACCAAAATAGGTCGTTGTTCCAGAAAACATCGATGCGGTGCGCAACATGATTGATAAGGATCGGCATGTAACTTACTGTAAGAGAGAGGCAGCCTTAGGCATATCGAAGACTGCAGTACATTCGATTTTGCATGAACATTTAGCTGTCAAAAAGATCTCTTCCCGATGGATTCCGAAACTCAAAAACAGGCTCGTGTCAATTGGTGTAAGAAAATGCTCAAAAAAGAGAGGACATGCAAAATCTATATACAACATCGTAACAAGAGACAAAACTTGGATATATTCGTACGAGCCGGAAACTAAGCAACAATCAACTGTTTGGGTGTTCCATGATAACCTGAATCCAACAAAACAGGCTCGTGTCAATTGGTGTAAGAAAATGCTCAAAAAGGGAGGACATGCAAAATCCATATGCAACATCGTAACAAGAGACAAAACTTGGATATATTCGTACGAGCCGGAAACTAAGCAACAATCAACTGTTTGGGTGTTCCAAGATAACCTGAATCCCACAAAAGTGGTTCGTTTGCAAAACACTTCGAAGAAAATGATCGCTTCTTTCTTTGGTTATACTTGACATGTTGCAACAATTGTTTTAGAGGACCGAAGGACATTTAATGCTGAATGGTACACAACAATTTGTTTGCTAGAAGTCATCGATGAAATCAGGAAAAACAACCGAAAACTTCGCATCATTGTTCATCATGACAATGCCAGCTCTCACACAGCACGTAAAACAATTGATTATTTGACGAAGAAAAACATCAAATTAATATCTCATTGTTCGACTTCTGTTTGTCAAATGTTAAAAAAAATGCATGGACAGCCAACACCTCAAGATGCTGTTGAATCCTTCCAAAACCATGTGTTTGAGGTACCAACTTCAGAGTGGAAAAAATGTTTCGAGAATTGGTTCGCATGCAAAAGTCTTAAAAATCTTAAAGGTGAATATTTTCAGAAACAATAAAACGATTTGTACCAAAAATTTTCTCTTTCATTATTTTTGTAAAAGCTTAAAAGGTAGCCCTCGTACCTTTTTTTTTCACTTCCGATTTCACCCTCCTAAACTAACCCCTTAAGTCAAAATTTAACTTTCAAAACTACACGTCTCTGATGAGGCCATCAATTCCTATATTAGTGCCAAATTACAACTTTCTACGTCAAATAGTTTTGAAGAAAATCAAGTAACAGACAGATACCGAAGTGTTCGGTACGATACACTAAAAATACGCAAAACAAATTAGACCTACACACAAGTACTGCAACCTTTTAAATTATTGGTGTATTTCAGACACCCAAAATAGAAAATTAATTGTACGTTGAAATAGTCAATAAGGATTTTCTGACATATGATACTGGTCAACAATGAAATTTTTTCCTGAAATTTTATATGTATTATAGAATATACCTGAGGCACTGATTACGGAAAAAATACTGGTTTAATGCTATCAGCTCTACTTTTATATTTATATGAAATTATAATTTTCTTCAAAAATGGAACAAAAATACAACATTTTTCTATGTTTGATATAATTACACATTATGAAACGTTCTTTTATACGATTTTCTTGAATGTACAGCTTGAGGATCATCTCTTTGCAAACACCAACAGTAATCGGTCATCATATGGATGTCCCACCTTCCTTGATAACGCTCTCCCATTGTGCCTATATCTTGGTGAAATCTTTCACACTGCTCTTCATTGAAATCGCCGAGATTGTCTGTGAATCGATCTAAATGAGAATATAAGCAATAAATTTTGATACTCATGTTGCAGCCCAGATTTTTCAAAATGGATAACATGCACTCAACTAACTCAGAATAGTTGTCGGACTTACTGTTTCCGAGACAATTTTTAATCACCACAACAAACGATTTCCAAGCTTTAGACTCAACTTCATTCATTGAATTCACAAAATTTGGATCTTTCACAAGGTATCTGATTTGCTGGCCCATCAAAAATACCCGCTTTAAATTTTTCTGTGCTTAATTCTGGAAACTTGCGTGAAAGAATAATAAAACATTCACCGTTTTTGTCGAGGGCTTTTACAAACTGTTTCAAAATGCCCAGTTTGATATGAAGTGGTGGCATACTACCACCACTTCATATCAAACATCGTAAGTAAAAAAACCTTAGTAAATCGAGGTGGCATTATACTAATGCCACCTCGATTTACTAAGGGCAAATTAATAACATTTTTGGTACTAACCATCAGTTGCTCCCGTACTGGCCACTTTTTTTGAGACCAATGACGTTGTTCGTCGCGGCTATTCACAGACACATAAAACAAGAAGAAAGTTAACCATCTTTAAGTTTACACAAATGAGCCAGTTGTGGTCTAGATACTTAATTTTTTCCATTACTGAAGAAATAGTTGTATACTCTTCTTTCATAGTAGTAGAGTGGGCAATAGGTATAGAACCATACTTGCCGTTACGAAGTAGCACACACTTTAAGCTTCTCTTGCTATCGTCTATAAAAATACGCCAATCATTTGGTTGGTATTGTTGTGAACTCATCTTCTCCAAAATAACTCTGATGTCATTGTAAAAAACTAAATCATTTTCTCTAGAAAAATATGGTAACAAATTCTTTTTTCGGGTTCGATATAAAGTAATTCTGGTTCCTGGCGCAAGTAAATTATTTTCTTTTAAACCAGATTTCAGAAGCTTTTTTGACAAATTTAGATCCCTTACTACTTATGGAGTTCAAATACGATTTCTTTTGATTAAAAGGTTGAGTATCTGATGACTGACTACATGTGAAATCCGAATCAGTATTACCCATTGTGTTGTCTTCAATTTCCATAAGATCTGATCCTTCAGAGCATTTAGATGATGCTCCTTGTATCTCACCAGAGTATAGAAGAGGTCGTTGAGCGGAGTGTAAGTTAGGATATGACCATTTATTTCGATTTCCAGAATTTATGCCGTTAATATTTACGACGCAAAAATAACAGTCGTCATGGCGATTTTGAGGTTCCTGCCAAATAATCGGTGTTTTAAATTTGATAGCACTTCTTTTTCCATTTGACCATTGCCATCTTGATTGCACAATGTTATTTGAAACTCTGGCACACATATGAGGTACCCATTGCTTGTCTTGATTGCACAATGTTATTTGGAACTGATTAAAATACGTAGGTTTAACGAAGTCCGAGATAGGTTTTCGATATTTGTCAAAGATGTATGGTATTTGCCACAAATATAGCAAAAACAATTTGGTAAACAAGGTCTACGTGTCGAAGCCCTATCTGAAATTAAAAAAAAAATAAGTAGATCTTAAAAAACTGCGTATGTCTAAGTTAGGGTAAATTATACTCGGTGGGAAACACAGCGCTGGGCAAATTATTCCAAAGGGATGACGTTCTCCATATAAAAGATTGCTTGAAAAGCGTTGTACGCGGAGTAACAAGCTGAACCTCAAACGGATGCGAAGCACCAGCGCGACGTGTATTTCTAACATGCACCGCTTTGGGAGGAATTAAGCGGGCTACATCCTTCGAACACTTTCCATGAAAATACTTGTAGAACAGACTCAAGTCGCCAACCGTTCTTCGATGTTCCAGCGAATCAAGGCCGCCGGTCAATTCCGGGTCTCCAATCAGACGGACCGCTCTTCTCTGAACAGAATTCAACAAATGCAGTGTATGTTTGGGAGCGGAGCCCCAAACGTGGGAGCAGTATTCCATAGTTGGTCAAATTTGGGCTTTGTAAAGAATTAACAGTTGCTGTGGGGTGTAAAGCTTTCTGGTTCTAAATAATATTCCCAACTTTTGAGAAGCTCTCCTTGCTATGCCTGCAACATGTTCATGCCAAGACATATTTGCTCCCAAACTAACGCCCAACAAATTGAGCGACGATGCTAGGGGAATGGAGTGCCCCGACATAACTATGTCGGGTTCAGCAACGTTAACTTTTTTAGAAAAAACTGCCGCTTGGGTTTTTGTAGCGTTAAATTCCACTTGGTTACTGTCACCCCAAGATAGAATTTCTTCCAGGTCCTTGCTAAGTTGAACGACCTCCTGCTGTCTGCGGACATTCGCCTGAGCAGCCGATGTCCGAGCGTTCAAGGTGAATGAAGAGACAAGCGTACTGTCATCTGCAAAGCTATAGATTGGATTCCCGGTCTTTTCCAGCAGATCGTTAATGTAAATGAGAAAGAGAGTAGGAGACAGTATGGAGCCCTGGGGCACACCGGCGTTGATAGTGAGGGTGTTAGAAAGAAATCCGTCGACCGCCACTCGTAAAGAACGCTCTCTGACGAAACATGAGAGCAACAAACAGAACCTTTCAGACATACCATAAGAGCGTAACTTAGCCAACAGTCCATCGTGCCAAACACGGTCGAATGCCTTGGATATGTCAAGAGCAACCGCTCGAGATTCTCCAAGGTGTTCAATTGCGTTGTTCCAAACATGTGTTACATAAGTCAGAAGATCTCCTGTTGATCTATGTTTACGAAAACCATATTGGTGATCGCTAATAATATTGAATCGTTCAAGATATTTTAGAAGATGCTCATTGATAACCTTTTCCATGACTTTCGATATTATTGAAAGCAGTGCAACTGGTCGGTAGTTATTTGGCAAGGTCTTCTTACCTTTTTTAGGTATCGGCTGAACCGTGGCACATTTCCAGCAGGACGGAAATATTCCCTTTCTGTAGGATAGGTTAAAAAGTCTACAGAAAACTGGTGTTAGTTCCCTTGCACAGTTTTTGAGAACTATGGCAGGTATTCCGTCAGCGCCAGAAGCCTTCTTGGTGTCTAGCTTCATTAAAATACGCTTTATGATGCGCTGTCTGAAGACAACATCGGGCATCCTTGACTGCAATATGGGAATAGTAGGTGGTGTTTTTCCTTGGAAATCGACAGTAGAATGTGAAGCAAAGAGTTCAGCCAACAAGTTCGCTCTCTCAACAGGTGTGGTTGCAATGGAATTATCTGGTCGTGTGAGTGGTGGTATAGTGGATTTGGTAAAATTTTGACTAACTGCCTTAGCGACTGCCCAAAAGGACCTGGAATTGTTGGGACAAGCGAGAAGTTTGTTTCTAATTCGTTGATTGTGTGTCTCCTTGGTTTCGTCGATAATTCCCTTGCATCTGTTCCGGGCATGAACAAAGATGTTACGATTTACGGTGTTAGATGTCATCAAGATGATGGTTTTGGTGGCCATATAAGTGTAAGCTAACTGCACGGAAAAGGCAATTTCCATCACCTACAATGTCGGATCTGGTAAAACTATCGGGAGTAGTTTCAGCTGAGGCGGTTGGTTGGATCGTTTGTCGTTGTTGTTGTTGGGGTGGTTGTTGAGAACCAACTTGGCAGATTGTCTAGCCAAGAGATACGTCTGCGTCCTGGTCCCCTTTTTTCAAAAACCTTGGGGTATTTGCTGTAGTAATGCATATTTGTGGGAATTTCTCATTATGTATTCTAAATACTTCAATTTTTCTGTTTTAACAATTTCCATAATTGCCAGTTTCTTGTTCATGCGACGTAAGACATCCTCGTTGGTAATATAGTCAGTAGAAATTTTCCAATTTGGGCGATATCTTCATACAATTGGTCAGTTTCTTCTTCTTCGTTGTCTGATGTCGCTACATATACCTGAATGATTCTACATTTGCATCTTTTGTTCATCTATATGTCTACTGAAAGCACTCTTTCTGATATAGCTTTGAATTGAACAACATTACCTGCTATTCTTTTGTGTATAAGTTGACCGACTCTTCCAATTTTCTTGTTTTCATTGGCTCTATAGAAAAAATTATGGCCACTTTTTAGGGAGATGCACGACTCTCCTGGTCTTCTTACTTCCGCTAATCTCAACACTGAACCCAATACAAAACCCAACATATATATATATATATATATATATATATATATATATATATATATATATATATACATATATATGTATATATATGTATATATATATATATATATATATATATATATATATATATATATATATATATATATATATATATATATATATATATATATATATATATATATATATATATATATATATATATATAACATATGTATGTATATATAAATAAAGTTCACTGCATATATTGAAACAGGTGACTCATGGGGTCATAAAGAAGCATATTCAATACTATGTTTAAAAAATTGGCAAAGGGCAAAACTGCATGTAACCAAATCATTTACAAGATCAACCCGCCCATGAAAAGCCGACGTTGAAAAGAAATAATTCCTTGTTAACGCGCCAATGGCGTGATTTATATATTCATATATATATATATATATATATATATATATATATATATATATATATATATATATATATATATATATATATGAATGAGAGAGTTCTTAAAATTGTTATGTTATTGTTTACTAAACAATCAAATATGCTACAAAATTAAATATTTTTTGCGAAATATTGCAAATTGATAATGCAAAAATTTTCTTAAGTGTTTCATTAATGTTGCCGAAGATTAGTGATAATTAGTTTTTGTTACCTATCTATTTTTTAGTATAACTGATGTTTGGTGCATTTTAAGTGTTCAGTACGGAACACTTATGAGATCACTTCGGTGTCTGTTCGTCTGTCTCTCACACCTGATTTTCTCCGAAACTATTTGTCATAGAAAGTTGAAATTTGGTATAAATATAAGATCTGATGGCCTAATCCAAGCCTACTCGGCTTTGATTTTGAAAGTTAAATTTTGATTTAAGGGGTGAGTTTTGGGGGATGATATCAAAAATGAAAAAGCAAATTTTTACCAAGTCATCGCGTGGAGCGTCAAATGAAAGCTTGTGAAAACAAGTTCAAAAATATATATGCGCACATTTTTCTTTGTATTATTTTCAAAAAATGATCAAAAAGCCTATCTTGAAAAGGACTGAATTTTGAAAAAAATTTGGAATAGTCTCAATAAAGTGTAGATTAAGCGAAAATTATCACGAGTGCATTACATTTGATAATATTTCGGATATAAAAAAAAATATTTGACTAATAACATGGTGAAGTTTATTTCTTCGAAAGTTGTGAATTGAACCGGGACTAATAGCTAAATGCTGAAAGCATTAGGTACCGAGATGAAATAATTTAATTTTTTTTGTTTATAATAAACAAATATTTGGGGAGTAAATATTTGTTTTAAACTTTTATCATTAGATTCTAGATTGAGCTAGATTGATTTATTGGCTATTAAGTAGCTAAGATGCTATAACTACTGTACATTATTGACTAAGAAAAAGCGGGAAAATAAATATTGTACGGAACACGAATTGTGCAAATCCAACTTGCACTTGACCGATTTTTTTACTATGAAATTTGTAACTATTAAGAAGAAACAATTGTTTACCACTTGTTTTGAAGCATAGACAAACGAAATAGTTAACTGATCGCGGTAGTAAAATAGGTACCGGTAAGTAGTTTTCAATTCACCGATAGATAGAGAGGGGCGGCGATGTTTTTGGATTAAATATTTGATACCCCTTTAGGTGAGTTTTACGTGTTATTGTAGATGCTATTTATCAAGATTTTCCTTCAATTTCTTTTGCCACAAAAATATACTAGTTTTAATATATTAAGCCATGTTCATAACTTCCGGTACATATAATTTTTTTTAAAATATTAAATCTTTATATTTTTAACCTAGTATTAACTCTCTGAAAAACAAAATGGGACAATTTATCAGCTTCAAAGAGTTGTATGATTTTTAAATAAATAGGGATACTAATGCTGATATTTTGGCACACTTTTTCAGAATTTGCATTAAAAATATAAACCCGTACTACAATTACATCAGAATATCATAAAAATTAAGGTTTCGAGAAAACCAACTGCAGATGATTTAAATGTAGATAAAAAATTAATTACCATTTGCTTTTTTAAAATAACACATTTAAATTTTTGCTATCAAATCCCTCTTAAACCGATTTGAATAGACTCTTGTTATCTAATCCAGAAAGAGATTTAAAAAAAAGGTTTAATACAACGGAACTGCATTTAAATACTTTTAGAATGTATTTACATGCTTTTTCAAAAATGTTATCAGTAATACGTGCTTTCTGAATATGTTTGTTAAATCAAATTCTAAATCTATTTTGATACAAGTTATTTAAACCAAAAAGTCTTCCTAGCTCTAATAAATACTGAAGATTTTATTAAATTATATTAGCTTCTTTTTTAAAAAAATCCTTGTTTTGTTCTTATTTTATTTTACGCTGGTCTTGATTTTTACTTCAAGTTACCTTACCAGGTGTACAAGTATGAAATGCGGATTTTTTTTCTAAAAAAACACAGGTTAAATTCGGAAGAATGATAAAAACTGCTTTATTCAAAGTATGCTCCATCGCTTGTTATACATTTTTCCCATCTTTCGGGCAATTTGTGAATACCACGCCAGTAAAAATCTAACCCTTTTGCTGCGAACCATTCATCGAGCCATTTTTTCACATCTTCGTATGAACCAAAGCGCTGCTCAGTAAGTGCGTGACCCATCGATGCAAACAAATGGTAATCGGAAGGAGCCAACTCTGGTGAGTAAGCCGCATGGGGTAGAACTTCCCAGCTGAGTGCTTCCAACGTGTCGTGAACTGGTTTTGCCGTATGTGATGGAGCATTGTCATGAATAAAAATGACTTTATGTTGCCTTTTTCGGTATTCTGACCTTTTTTCAAGCAGCGAACGGTTCAAATCGGTCAATTGTTGTTGGTAACGTTTAGTATTAACCGTTTCCCCAGGTTTTAACAGCTCATAATAGACCACGCCCCTCTGGTCCCACCAAACACAGAGCATCTTTCTGCCAAAGCGATTCGGTCTTGCGGTCGATGTGGATGGTGCGCCTGGATCTACCCATGATTTTTTGCGCTTGGGATTCTCAAAATAAATCCACTTTTCATTCCCTATAACTATACGATGCAAAAACGCCTTCCTTTTGCACCGAACGAGCAAAATGTCATACGTGTTTTTGCGCTTTTCAATTTGCCTGTCGTTCAACTCATGTGGTACCTATCTACCGGCTCTGAATCTTTCCCATCTCTCGTAGCCGATTGGAAACAGCTTGTTGACTAACGCCAAATTGCTCGGCGAGTTGTTTTTGTGTTTACGAATCATCTTCGTCCAACAATGCTTGCAATTCCACATCTTCGTATTTTTTTGGCGGTTTTCCTTGTCTGCAACATCGAGGTCATCACATTTGAAACGCCGAAACCATCGTTCACACGTATCTTGCGATGGAGCATGTTCACCATAAGCTTCTCGAAGTAATCAGTATGATTCAACAGCAGTTTTCTTCAAATGAAAACAAGAAATTAATGCTGTCCGCGAATGTTCTTTGTTCATGAACATAACAACACAACACCATGAACATAACAACACAACACTATGCACACACTTTTCCAATTTATCACTCGTGCGCGTCTGACACTTGTTGATGACACAACAAAATGGCGCAGTGTCAAATCTTTATAGCACAAACTGCATTGGTGCACCATCTGTTGTCTGAAATCCGCATTTCATACTTGTACACCTGGCAGGCTTAAATTGCTCAATTATATATTGAGCAGCTGTATCAGTCTTTATTAAATTTGGATGTACGGGGACATTTTTTTAAGTATCTCACGTAATTCACTATTTTCCTATTCTACATACCACGAAAATTTTGTTAGTACTAAACTTAGTTTTTTATGAGGAATCCAAATCTGATAACAAAGAATTTGTCATTTGTCAAATTTGGCAGTTTACAAAGCCAACTAGGATTTTTTTGAACGGCACCCTCTACATATGAGCACACCATTACCTAGCATTTTTCAGTCCGTTTACAAAAATACATAATACTTGATATTTATGTTCAGTCGTTACGGAAATATATTCAAATTATTGAACTGAATTTTAACTTTTAAGTAGCTTACTCAATTTACTCTGCTCCTATTTGGGGTATCAAAAAAATCATTTCACTAATAAATTTAGTTTTTTGTGAAGAAGCCAAATTTGATAATACTTGCACTTGTCAAATTTGACAGATCACAAAGTCAACCTCTTTTAAAATGGCATCCTCCACATATGATTGGAAAATTTTTTGCTATCATATTTTTTGCTGTCATATTAATAAGTTTGTTAGTAAACCAATTTTTTTGGAGTAAAATAGGAAAATAATAAATTGAGTAAACCTCTTAATGGTTAAAATTCCGTTCAATAAATTGAATGCCCTGTATATCTGTAACGACTGAAGATAAATATCAAGTATTATATATTTTTATAACCGGACTAAAAAATGCTATTTAACTATAAACTGAGTGAGCCACTTAAAAGTACAAATTCAGTTCAATAACTTGAATGCCCCGTATATCGGTAGCGACTGAAAATAAATATTAAATATTATATATTTTTGTAAACGGAGTGAAAAATACTATGTAATGGTGTGTGCTAGTTGGCTTTGTAAACTGTCAAATTTAACAAATGACAAATTCTTTGTTGTCATATTCGGCTTCCTCGCAAAAAACTAACTGGATTAGTAAAATGATATTTTGACGCACCAAATAGGAAAAGAATAAATTGAGTAAGCCACTTAAAAGTTGAAATTCGGTTAAATAAGTTGAATACCCTGAATATCAGTATCTACTTAAAATAAATATTAAGTGGTGTATATTTTTGTAAATAGACTATTTAAAGGTGTGCTTATATGTAGAGGGTACGATTTAAAAAAAATTCTCGTTGACTTTGTAAACTGTCAAATTTGACAAGTGACAAATTTTTTGTTATCATATTTGGCTTCCTGATAAAAAACTAAGTTTAGTACTGAAAGACTTTTCTTGGTATGTGGAATAGACAAATAGTGAATTAGGCGAGTCACTTAAAAAAATGTCCCTGGCATGATGACAATGACATGGCACTATCGTGATTAGAAATAAACGTTTTTTGTTTTTACTTTCCTTGGTAAAGGAAATTCATGAAAAAATTAAACTCATTATGTAGGTAAATGAAGTAAGTTTTCTTACGTCTCTTGCTAAAGAACTTTTTTAAAAATTACTCTCCAAGCTTTTTGCACTTTTTCACCTTTCATAGTCCACAGATAACTAAAGACATTAAGGGGCATCGCTCCAAGAGAAGTTTAGTCCCCCCTCTTGAAGTGACGCCTACAAGTTTTTTTCTCACTTCACGTGTGTATGGAAACTTAAATCAATATCACATTTCGTTAGGGCTATATATATATATATATATATATATATATATATATATATATATATATATATATATATATATATATATATATATATATATATATATATATATATATATATATAAATTAGTGAATTAGTCATGATTATACATTTGTGTTTGAAGATATTTACATGACAGTAACCTAAATAAAGTTAGTCTATGTAATGGGTTTCATATAACTGTGGTGAGAGAGAACTTACGATATTTCATCATTTCAACCTAAAATTAAATTTAAAATTAACTAAGATTAACTTAAGCTAATCCTGTGGTAGGGGGGGTCGGAGGGTCTTGGATGGTATGTCTGGCGTTGGGTGGAGGTCCATAGGCGTTTCTGACTCTGGGTTGAGGTGGTAAGTGGCTTTATCTAGAAATTTAAGCTGAGCGTTGCTCATAAATTCCCAGATTGTGGGCATTTGAATGTTTCGATGAATCTAGGTATTTCAGGAACCATGGGACTATGGCGATGATTCGGAGAGCGTTGTTTTGAACGGATTAGAGAGGGGTTTTTGTGGGTGCGTAATATTTGACATCATGCCGCATTTTATTGGTCTTGTTTAAATGAGGGCATAGCTTGCCGAGGAGCTGATTAGGTTAGTGATGAAGATGGTGGCCTGATCCTTTCATACTAGCAGCTTGTCGTAGTGGAGGTCCAGGTATTTGATGCTGTTGGTCCATTTGTATCTGGTGCCATGGAGGGTGAGACTTACCGGCAAGGTGCTGGAAGATTTGCTAATTGGGTGGGTCGATCCGTATTCTCCAATGTTCGAACCAAGGGACTAACATGTTTAGGTGACGTTGACGGCTGCTAATGATGATCCTGGTATACTTGGTGGTTGTGTTATCGGCTTACATGACGAGTGAGATCTTGTCCGACTTGGAAATGTCGGCAGTAAAGACGTTGAATAAATGGGGGAGAGGATGAAGCCTTGGGGACTCCGGCTCCTATGGGTTTGACGTCGGAGGTGGGCTGGTCGACTCGGAATTGGAATGTAGGGTCCGAAAGGAAAGAAGGACCAGTCGCGTGGTTTGTGAGATAGCCGTGACGGATGAACTTAAGGATAAAACCTTTGTGCTAAACTCGGTCGAAGGCCTTGGAAATGGCAAGAAAGACAGCTCCAACTTTGTGAGAAGGGTGTCAAATTTCCTGATTACAATAATCTCAGGATACCGTTTATAATGTTAGTAGTTTCTGTAACCTGCTTCTTGGAGAGTTTTTTCAGGCTTCAATGTTGATTTCGTCATGCTTTGGGGCTTTATGGACTGAACATGAGTTGATAATAGTTTGGGTGGCCGAAGGAGTTATAAAATCAGTGTTTGCAGGGGGCTGGACTTGTTTGACAACCTGAATAGTGGAGACCACCCTCTGATCTCGGCCAAGGTTGGAGCGGGCTGGAGGATTGGGCATTTCTGCTAAAAGATCAACTTTTTTTTTGAGGAGTGACAGCAGTGATTCCAGCTTAGGAAATTGTGAGGATTGAACGGGGAGTGTCATTAGAAAGGTCTCAGGCTATTCTCCTAGAAGACTGGGTATTAAGAAGCCTTTAAAAATGATTTCAGTCAGTGAAAGTGAAGGTGTTGTTAGCCAAGGAAACGGTTATTGTAGTGGCTTCAGTTTGGGCAAGCGTAGGACGCGGTGGTCGGGGGTCTTCTTGGATTAGGGCAATGTCGATACTATGCTTCTGGAGGAAGCGTTGGAGCTCATATTTTTTGGGGATGATGCCGTTGGCGTTTCAAGTTGAAATTTGAAGGGATCGGGGGTTTACTCGGTTGGGGCGTTTACTCATACTTGGGCGGAAGTGTTGAGAAGGGGCATGAAAGTGAGAAATTGGCGCTGCACGTCATGCATGCTCTTGAAAACCTATTCAATGGCAGCATTCATGAAGTTGAGCAGTTGGACAAGATTGCCAAATTTTGAGAAGGATGTAGCAAGTTTGAAATTATCTTGCTTGTGCCAGGTGAAGGCTTTAGCGGCCGAAACGTTGATCTGCTGTTTAGGATGTTTGGGACGACCACGATAGGAGAATGGATGATCACCCTGGCAGTTGGCGCATCAGTCTGGGTTTTCCTTGGATGTCAAGGACAAGTATTTTTGATCATATTTAACGCTTTTTGGGGGAGAGGCTCTGCAACGGAGGGGGGAATGCCCGAAAAGCTGGCAATTGAAACACTGCTTGTTTCGGGCGCGGAACCTTTGTAGTTCAACTCTTATGGAGTTGTCACAGACATACTTAAGGGTGAAGATCGTTTTGTCCTATTTCGGCATGAGGACTAAGACGATGGGCATAGGGTCACCGGATTTATGGTGCCAGCGGATGACGTGTTTGGGGAAATTCCTTTGGCACTCAAAATTTTGTTTAGTTTTAATACTACTAATGGAAATTTTGTATAGTTTTTGGTTACCAAAATGAAAAACTTTAAGCATAATTATTTATAGTGAAACATATAAGAGGCCAAAGAGGTAAAGTAGAGAATAAGATTGGGTTGCTTCGAACATATCTCATTATAAGTCCTTTTGAGGGTTCTTGCAGCTGAGAAGAAGAAAATTATATAATATTTTTATTGTTTACGATTTCAGTAGCCTACCTCCCTTTGCTACATTTTATGTGATTAATAATATCATTATAGGATATCTACCATTTAAATAAATAGTGGTAATGTTTGAATTAAGTTATTTTTTAGCGTGAGAAGACAATATTTATTTTAGAATTGCGTGTCTGCGATGGAAGTAATGGGTAAAATACTTTACCTGTTTTCTCTAATAAAAAATACCAATTAAGACTGCCATCTGGTGGAACTAAGCTGAATTTCATAATGATTTTCATCTGGTAAATTTTTGTTTATTATATTTGCCAAAATATTACTCTGGATGATTCAAAGAAAAATATATATATTGCAGCATTAACTATACTCTGTTGTACTTCTTATTCCCAACGATTTTCTCTAAAACCTAATATTATTTTCAGCAGGTAAACGAACAGGTAGTAATCTTTATAAAGTGAACGTATAATTAAATAAGTTATAGACCAGTGTTATCAACGGGCGAAAGATTAGGTGATTCAGGACGTTATTAAATAAAAAAATAAATAAATAGTAAAATAAACTAATAAAAGAAATCCTTTCTGAAATAGAATGGAATACGAGGACATATTGAAAAAAAAACCGGTCAAGTGCAAGTTGAACTTGCGCAATTAGTGTTCCGTACGTTGATTGCTTTTAAAATAAAAATTTTTGTTAGAGATGTATAAAATGATCAGTGACTTCACAAAACACACCCCAAATGAGTTTTCAACAAAGTTTGTTTCCAATCTTTAATGAAATCCGATGACCTTGAAATTTTTTTTTTTTTTTTTTAAATACCAGAAAAATTATTAAAGGTAATGCACTCGTGATAATTTTCGTTCAATCTACACCCCGTGGAGAATATTCCGGAATTTTTTCAAAATTTTTTGAAAAGTACTTTTCGAGATAAGGCGTGGGACAGCGATTTTTCGCGATTTTTTAAAAATAATACAAAGAAAAGTGCGGGCAAGTATTACATTATATATACATTTTTTACTCGTGTTTTCACAAGCTTTCATTTGACACCACACTCCATGACCTAGTAAAAAAATTTTTTTTTCACTTCCGATTTCACCCCCCAAAACTAACCCCTTAAGTCAAAATTAAACTCTCGAAACTACATGGCTCTGATGAGGCCATCAATTCCTATATTATTACCAAATTTCAACTTTCAATGTCAAATATTTTCGGAGAAAATCGGGTGTGACAGACAGACAGACAGACAGACAGACAGACACGGAAGTGATCTTATAAGTGTTCCGTACGGAACACTAAAAACAGGTATTTTTAGTGTTCCGTACGGAACATTTATAAGATCACTTCGGTGTCCGTCCGTCCGTCTGTCACACCCGATTTTCTCTGAAACTATTGATGAGATAGAAAGTTGAAATTTGGTACTAATATAGGAATTGATGGCCTCATCAGAGCGGTGTAGTTTTGAAAAATAAATTTAGACTTTGGGGGTTAGTTTGGAAACGGAAGTGAAAAAAATATTTTACTAGGTCATCGAGTGGGTTGACAAATGAAAGCTTGTAAAAAACACGAGTTCAAAAATTTATATAATGTAATACTTGCGCACACTTTTCTTTGTATTATTTTTAAAAAATCGCTGGCCCCCCCTTATCTCGAAAAGTACTGTACAAAAAATTTTGAAAAAACTATGGAATATTCTCCACAGGGTGTAGATTGAACGAAAATTATCAGGAGTGCATTACCTTTAATAATTTATCTGGTATATAAAAAAACAAAAATTTCAAGGTTATCAGTTTTCAATAAAGATCGGAAATAAACTTTGTTAAAAACTCATTTGGGGTGTATTTTGTAAAGTCACTGATCATTTTATACCTCTATAACAAAAAATTTATTTTAAAAGCAATCAATGTACGGAACACTAATTGCGCAAGTTCAACTTGCACTTCACTGGTTATTAAATTCTATTTTGTACTTATGGTGAAATAAAGAGATAAGTTTTGCAGAATAATATCAAGATAACTTACAAAATTTGGATAAGATAAAAAAGATAATCTCGTACTTTGAAAAAAGTAAAATATCCTAAAATTACAGGAAAAGTCCGAAATGAATTAATTTTATATATAATAAAAACTTCTTTTTTAATAATGGTAATAAATATATAAAGGAATATTAAAAGACGGTGAACGATTAAATCACTTAAGGTTCGCAAATGATGTCACTCTGATCACCAACACAAAAGAAAAATTATAAGGTAAATGCTGATTGAATTGAATAACAAATCACGTGAAATAGGTCTAAAAATAAATTTCACCAAAACCCAATATTTGAACAACGAAACTGAAGATAACAGCCAGGAACTATTAATAGAAGGTGAAAGAATGGGAAAGGAACGAAATATCAAAAAATAATTTAAAGGCTGACTTGGACAGAAGAGTTTGGACTGCGTTGGGAAGGTTACAATCCACATTTAAATTTGACATCCCAAATACAATAAAAGCCAGATTGTTCGATCAACTTGTACAGCCGCTATGAATAATAGAAGGGCCGACTCTAGACGGTAGGCAAGGCCAACTGCTCACGGCGGCGGCAAAATTTAGGGGCGGGAAAACCGCTTGAACTACTAGAGCGCAAAAAAAATAAACACAACCCACAAAAATATATCTCGATTACTTGAATCTAGAAAATAAATGAGTAGTAAAATCAAATACACAGGCTGGGAATAGACAGGTTTCTGGCAGCTGTCTATAGAAATACCCAGAAGTTCTGGGTATTTCTATACGTAAATTGTGACATGCGCCCGTGCCGGCACCGCAGACAGGATTCAACAAGCTTTTTCCACTCACGTATAAGAGAGAGTCAGATTTAAAACAATGCATTATGCATCAACGTCCGGTTGTGGTAGTGATACAGTTAGAGTTAGTTACAAGTGTAGTGGATGTGTGTAAATTCATTACTTCCCTTAAAACTGGGCCAAATTTGAGCATTGCTCTAAGAATTTTGTTAACGCCGCCCATAACTGTTGCTACCGGCGAATGGACTTTTTCTAAATTAAAAATAATAAAAAATAGTCTTAATGGGTTAGCAATGTTGGCCATTGAACCCGAATTGAGTAGTAAGTTAGATCTGAAAGAAATTATTCGCGATTTTGCAGAAATGAAAGTGTGAAAAAAATTGTTTTAATTTAGGTTTAGACTTTGTATACCATATTATTGTACTAGTTTTGTTAATTGTTTTAAAAGTATATTTAAATTATTTCTGAAAATAGTATTTACTAGTTTTAGTTTGTAAGTTCGAATTCATTTACATCATCTCTGAAGTGGTTTTCCAGAAGACCTTCAAAATACCCACCTACACCTCATCAGTTGTTTAAAAACCCTTCCCACGTAGAAATCTTTTGAGCTTTGGGAACAAAGGAAGTCAAACGGAGCAAGATCTGACGAATAGGGTGGATGTTCCAACAATTCGTACTTTAATCCGACCAGTTTTGCCGTTGCAAAAAGCACTTCTGTGAGCAGATTCGTTGTCATGATGAAAGATGATTTTTTCTTCTGCAAACCGGGCCTTTTCTCACAAATTTTTTCATCCAGCTGGTCCAAGAGGTTGCAGTAATACTCTTCTGAGATTGTTTTATCGGTGTGAAGATATTCAATTAACAAAATTCCTTTTACATCCCAGAAAACTGATACCATAATTTTTTTGGACGACTTTGACCACTTCGGCTGCTTTGGAGCTGAACAACCGGGCTCGATCCACTGTGCGGTTTGTTGTAACAGTTCATGATCATACTGGTAAAGCAAGCATGGTTACAAATCGACGCACAAAATCAGTTTTATTCTTTGTGAAACGAGCTACATGTTGTTTAGAAAGTTTTTCTTGAGTGCGTTTTTGTTCCGATGTTAGCAAATGCGACACCTATCTGGTGAATACCTTTCTCATACCCAAAATATTAGTTAAGATCTCATGTACTGATCCATGTGAGATGCCTATAGCATCAACTAAATCATCCACGGTTAATCGACTTCTATTACCATATCCTGTACTTGCACAGTTTCTTCAGTTGTTGCAGTCTGAACGTGGATCACCATTCACGCTTGTACGACCACGTTTAAAGTTGAGCCTTTCTATGAATAGCTGGAAATGAAGGAGCAGATTCCTTTAACACTTTCACTAACTTTACATGGATTTCAGTTGCCGATAAACCTTCCAAAACAAATGTTATAACTTCGTGATATACGATTTACTCCATTTTTAAAAAAATACCCAAACACGTCTACTTTAACAATGAATGACTCGACAGATCGACTTCAAATTTAGAGCGTGTTCATATGGCAGATGAAGCGTCAAAATGATGTTCAATATTTGGTTGATACTCCATAGGTATCGCTTTCGAAACTTATTGACTAACCTGATACAAGGAACATATATATTAAGGTGAAATTGGGCGGGACATATCGCAAGGATGAATGATAACAGACGGACACGCCGTATAGTTGAATGGAGGCCTAGAGAACATAAAGGATGCAGAGGTAGACCACAGACAAGATGGATGGATGGCATAAAAAGATTAGCGAGACACGACTGGATGCAAAAAAAACAAACAGATCTCATTGGGGAAAACTTGGGTAGACTTAAATCCGACTATGGATGGAATAAGCTAATGATGATGATGATGAATAAATATATCCGAAAAACGACATTTTTAGAGTTGTTTCGGTATTGTTTTAGCACAGTCATATAAAGCATCCTATCTTGTACAGGAAATATTACATTTTGGATTTTCATTATGGTATATGAATTTATACCGATAGTTTTGTGGTAAGTAACGGAAGCTTTCAGAGTCTTGGTAAGGGATAGGCGATATTGAATTTTACCTATCGATAGTAGATGGCAACCTACCTACCGACAATTTTAACTTGTCATTCAAAAATTGAAAACCGGGACTTCCAACAAAAGAACCTTCGTTCTGAAAAATATTTGATCATTTTCTAAAATTGATGACCGTGAGGTGAAAATAAGCGGCATCACTATATATCGATCGTTTCTGAATTATTGAGTTTGAATTAAACCCTATCATTCGTAGCAACTTTCTGATGTTTCGCCTTAGACTGTTCTCATCTCGAACAGTAAAAAGCCCTGAAGAAACGTCGGAAAGTTACTCAAAATTAACACGGTCTAATCCCAAGAACCAGGATTTCTCATAGCCTAGTGCTATTTATAGTCACAAAATAGCCAAAAAAAAGAAAGAAATGATTATGGAGACTGGGGACCAAATTATACTGGAGTTTAAAAAAATATATTTTGATTTATTAAATAATTTATTAAATATCTCAAAATATGACATATTGGATTCTGTAACATTTAAAATAAATTCTTTGTTCAAAATGAATGAAGGTAAGTAATCTAGATTTAAATATAAAATAACCGGTTAAGTGCAAATTGAACTTGCACAATTAGTGTTCTGTGCGTTGATTGCTTCTAAAATATAAAAAAAAAATTGTAACGAAGGTATAAAATGATCAGTGACTTCAGAAAACACCCCAAATGAGTTTTCAACAAAATTTGTTTCCGATCTTTAGTGAAAACTGATGACCTTGAAATTTTTATTTTTTTTTTTATATACCAGATAATTATTAAAGGTAGTGCACTCGTGATAATTTTCGTTTAATCTACACTCCGTGGAGAATATTCCAGAATTTTTTCAAAATTTTTTGATCAGTACTTTTCGAGATAAAAGCAGCGATTTTTCGCGATTTTTTAGAAATAAAACAAAGAAAAGTGCGCGCAAGTATTACATTATATATATGTTTAAACTCGTGTTTTTCACTTCCGATTTCACCCCCCAAAACTAACCCCACAAGTCAAAATTTAACTTTCAAAACTACACGGCTCTGATGAGGCCAACAATTCCTATGTTAGTACCAAATTTCAACTTTCTATGTCAAATAGTTTCGGAGAAAATCGGGTGTGACAGACGGGCAGACAGACAGACGGACAGACACCGAAGCGATCTTATAAGTGTTCCGTACGGAACACTAAAAAGAGATATTTCGATATTATTCACGATTTTATCAAAATGTTATTCGTTTTCTAATCGTAAACTAATAAGGCTGCTAATTGGCTTTTTGAACGCGTTCTAACGAATCCAAATCTCAAACAACGTTTGCGATATATTCTAAAAAGACGAGTTCAAAAATATATATAATGTAATACTTGTGCACAATTCTCTTTGTATTATTTTTGAAAAAGTGCGAAAAATCGCCGTCTCTCCCCCTTATCTTGAAAAGTACTGATCAAAAAATTTTGAAAAAAATCTGGAATATTCTCTACAGGGTGTAGATGGAAGGAAAATTATCACAAGTGCATTAACTTTAATAATTTGTCTGGTATATAAAAAACATAAAAATTTCAAGGTTATTAGTTTTCATTAAAGATCGGAACAAAACCTTGTTGAAAGTTCATTTGGGATGTTTTTGTGAAGTCACCGATTATTTTATACTTCCGTAACAAAAATTTTTATTTTAAAAGCAATCAACGTGCGGAACATTAATTTAGCAAGACCGGTTATTTTTGGTAGCAAACAAATCGATGACTCTATTAATAAAATCGGATATATCATTTACAAATCCCTTTTCAACGGATAAAAATGCTCAGGCACACGAAGTATCTACTTTCGCTATATTTTTTAAAAACGTTCGTATCTTTTGCAATACTGAAAAATACTGTTCAGATTCCGTTGTTTTGGTCGGCATTATACATAAAACACACAAAAGCTTTATCAATTCTTGATAGGTAGACTTCAATTCATCGTCAGTAACCCAGGATAACAAAGGCACAATATCCGAAATTACCCTTAGTTCTGGTCTTTCGTCAACTACCTGCAGTTCATTTTTAAGTCTTGCTTTAGCCAAAAATGAAAAATGTTTTACTGTCTCGTCAAAATATTTATTAGGAAATTTTACTTTGGTACTTTGGGGAACCGTTTTTCACAACTTAATTAAATACAGTAATAACTTAAGTTGAATTTGATATAAACCAGCAGAGACTATGAAAACCTGGCTTATTTTTTAACAGAAGCAGCACTAGATATAACAGCTTTAAGAGTGTATCCACAATAATGAAAATAATTAGCTAAAGGATATTTTTCTTTAATTTCTGACTGTATTAATGCTTATGACCCACTAATAACACAGGTATACACAATAAAAAAATTCTCTGTCTTCTAAATCAGACAGGTGTTTTCTTAAGTATTTTTTATGCTGAATCCAAAAAAAAAAACATAAAAAAGACATCCACCGTGAGGTTTTTTCAGGAACACACTTGAAGTTTCTAGAAAACTATTAAATTGAAAAAAATACATTTTAATAAATAATGTAAAACTGTATAATTTTTAATTTTTATTAATATTAAACAAAACTCACTCGCTCACTCACCCACTCACTCACACACTTCTACTCGCTCGCTCGCTCGCTCGTTCACTCACTCGCTCGTTCGCTCACTCGTTCACTCACTCGCTCGATCGCTCACTCACTACCTCACTCACCCACTCACATTCCCCCATATTCACTCAGTCAATTCATCCACAAAATTGACTTCTAATTGACTTCTAAAACTGTCAAGGGATATACATTAGACTGCATTTTGCAACCTTTTGTTCCTGAATACTAAACGGATATTTTTTCAACACTAAATACTATTCCTCATGTTTTAATATCAAATTCAAATTTCAAACTTAAAAACTACTAGAAATTATAGTTTTGTTTAAAAAAAAATTCTTGTTTGGCTGTCGCATTTATTTACTTAAAAAAGCAACCACATAAAACTTTATTTTTTCATGTCAAGTCAGGATTAAGAACTTCAAAAACACTGGAATAGTTTTGTTCAATATTAATAAAATTTAAAAACAATTTGAAAAAAACCTCACGCTGGATGTCTTTTTTTATGTTTTTTTTTTTCATTCAACATAAAAAAATACTTAAGAAAACACGTATCTCATTTAAAAGACAGAATTTTTTTATTTTGTATACCTGTGTAATTGATGAACCGTCGTAGCTTAGTGAAATTAGTGTATCAAGTATTTCAGCAAGAAGTGGTTTAATTTGCTTTAGACTGCAGTTAGAAACGGCTTCTACATCATAAGCTTCAGGTTATGGAATATTCCAAAATCGCTCCAATAGGTATTTGCAAATTATATCTATAGCTTCGTCTATTATTAGAGGAATACAATCGGTATTTCTTTCTTGATCATAGAATGCATCAAACATACATTCAAGTAAATCATTGTATATTTTTAGAAATTCGTTTAAAAAATTTAAACTTTCCTATGCTTTCCTTGGTATCCCTATCAAGTTCAAATTTATTATCTCTTTGAAAACAGTACTAGTTTGCGAAACCTCTGTTCTTTCTTGGCCTTTTAAGGCCATATCAAAAGTATTACAGAACCGTAGGCCATTTATTATTTGGTCTAAAGCATATCTATTTTGCTGAACCTGTTCATTCTGATTTAGCAACTCAACGCGAAGGGTGAATTTGGCAGAATTTTTATATCAACTTTGCCCAAAATAGCCAAAGCGAATACATTATGCATGTGACGCAGTACTTTTTCATGAAATCTCATCTTTTCCCGGAAGCAAATTAAATCCTCTACACCTGTTTCTCTGTTCGTCCCCTCCAAATAAAACACAAGGAAAACAATACATCCTGTCTATCATATCGCAATCCAATCGTTTTTTGTATATAAACTTCTTTTAAAAAGACGATCATTACTTTTAACATTTTGTGGTTTGGCTATGTTCAAGTCTGGCAATTCGCGTCCTAACCGTTTTATTTTAAGTTGATCCTCTAAGCAAAACAGGGTGAATTTATTCTCTAATAAAAAGCTTATTTTATTCATACTACACTATGAATTATAGAACAGAAAGATAAATAACATTCTATTTATCTCGATCACATTAATCTTGTACTATCAAAAACCATAAAATAAATAAATACGCTACTAAGCGTTAATATCGAACAGTGGAGCCCGGCGCTGCAATCAAACCCGCAGATTGAGAAGAAAACTACTGACATAGACTAAGCTACCAAGCTTAATGCAGTTGCTACGCTTACCTACTTTGTGAACAGACGCGAAGCGAGGTCACGGAACCAACTGGGCGTTGGCCCACCGTTGCCGCATCGTGAAATGTTTTTGAATACCAACGATATTTCTGAAAATAAAAAAGTTAAACTCTATAAGCAAACAGGTAGGTTCCTTTAATTAACATGTTACAGTGCATTTATAAAATAATTTTAAAATTTATCTTGTTTAGACGTCCCTACCGCAGGATTAGCTTAAGTTAGCCTTAATTAATTTTAACTTAATCCTAAGTTTCATGTTCATGAAATAACTAAAGTTTAAATATCTCAAGTTCTCCCAATACGTTTATATAAATTCCTCACCTAGGATAAGTTAGTTAGGTCCCTGACATTTATGTAAATCTTAAGACCCATCCACAAGTTTTTTTAGCCAATCAGTGTATAATGGTTATAGCCTAGCCAATAAATGACATTAGACATCTTATTTAAAAACTTTTAGATCTAAGAAAATATATTGATTGCCTATGACTACCTACGTCATTGTTACAGATATAACTAGCAAAAAAACTAATTACGAATATGTATGTATATATATATATATATATATATATATATATATATATATATATATATATATATATATATATATATATATATATAACACGTAGGCTGAAAAGTTTTTGATCTGACACATAGATGTCGCCCTTTTCAAAAAATCCATATGATTTTTAGGAAGTACCAACTTTCAAACGATACGTGTGCAAAATTTCATGACATTTCGAATATTAGTTTACACGTTACAGTGGCTTTTAATATTTTCAAAACAATTAAAAAAACAGAATTTCGTGAATTGATTAAACACTATTTTTTAATGGGAAAAAATACCGTTCAAGCAAAGCAATGGCTTGATAAGTGTTGCGGGGACTTTGCCCCTGGAAAATCACTCATCATTTACCGGTATGCGGAATTTAAACGCGGTCGTACAGATACAAATGATGCTAAACGCTCTGGACGCCCAAATGAGGTGGTTACACCGGAAAACAAAAAAATCCACAAAATAGTTTTGGATGACCGTAAAGTGAAATTGCGTGAGATAGCTGACACCTTAAAGATAGCAAAAGAACGTGTTGGTCATATTTTGCAGGAACATTTGGGCATGAGAAGGCTCTGTTCGAAGTGGGTACCGGGTTTGCTCACAGTGGACCAAAAACAACAATGTGTTGATGATTCTTAGCGCTCTTTCGACCTGTTTAAGCGTAATAAAAAGGATTTTGTCATGCCATTTGTGACAATGGATGAAACATGAATCCACCACTATATACCGGAATCAAATCGGCAGTCATGCCTGACTGGACAGCAGCCGGTGAAAGCCACCCAAAGCGACCAAAGACACAGTCGGCCGAAGGTTTCGGCCTCTGTATTCTGAGATGTGCTTGGATTAATTTTCATCGACTATGCTATGAGAAAGGGAAAAACCATCAATAGCGAATATTATATAAAGTTATTGGTGCGTTTGAAGGCAGAAATCGCAAAGAAACGGCCCCAAATAAACACAAAAAGAAAGCGCTCTTTCATCAAGACAATGCACCGTGTCACAAGTCAATAGTTACGATGGCAAAATTGCATGATTTGAAGTTCGAATTGCTTCCTCATCCACCGTATTGTCCAGATTTGACCCCCGCGACTATTATCTATTCACAGATCTCAAAAAAATGCTCGGGAAAGAAATTTTGTTCCAATGAAGAAGTTATCGTCGAAACTGAGGCCTATTTTGAAGGCAAAGACAAATCCTTCTGCAAGAAATGTTAGAAAAGCGTTGAACTGATTGTATCGCTCTTGAAGGAAACTATATTGATGAATAAAATCGAATTTTGTAAAAAAAATGTGTTTTAAATAGTTAGACAAAAACTTTCCAGCCTACTATATATATATATATATATATATATATATATATATATATATATATATATATATATATATATATATATATATACACTTTATACTTAATAGTGGAAAATACAAAGCGCCAACAAAAACTAATAAATCATAAAAAAAGTCAAACTCATGTGATGATAATTACAGGGGCTACTAATTAATTGTCCATTTTAAAACAATTATAATTAAAAAAATACTCAAGTTAGGTATAAAAATATTATACACGAGATATTAACTAATTCAAGCAGCTTTTTGAAACGAAAATAATATACAGGTCTTCCATTTAAACAACGGGACTTCTGGTAATTTTTGTAACGGACCAACATAAAGTATTTCTGAACCATTCTGTATGTTCTAAATAGGATTTGGTTATAGGATGTGATACCTTCGGACCTTAACCATTCCTTACCTGGAGTTAAGTTTCTGGAAATATTTTAATAATATATTAGGGAATGTTTTTTGTATAAAAAAATGGAAAATAATTCAAATCCCGAACACTGTAAGAGATAGGAATAGGATAATGCAAAAAAAAAGTTAATTACATTGAGATAGGAAATTCAAAAATATATAAGACAGAGTATACCGTTTAAAATAGGCTACTTTAATGTTGCAAACATTCAGAAAGAATGAATCCTTAATGGTCGCTGTCCAAGGCGTGTTATCCCTTGGCACCATAAATCCGGCGAGCCCATGGCCACCGTCCTAGTCCTAATGCCAAAGGAGGACAAGGCCATATTCTCCCTGAATTACCTATGCAACACCACGGTCAGGATCGAAACTCAAACAAACCATGCCCGAACCACGCAGAGCTTTAATTGTCAACTTTTCGGGCACTGCTTCTTGAATGCCCCCCAAATGCGGACAAGGAAGTTCCGGCCCGCTGCGCCAACTGACAGGGGAGCACCTATCAGATTATCATGAATGCCCCCAATACGTAAGGCCGCTGGCCAACGTTTCGGCTCCCAAATCCTCCTTCACCTGGGGCAAGTAGGACAATTCAAAACTTGCCACCCTCAACCCCTAGAATACTGAAGTCGTTCATCAAGTGAACGCAATGAGAGTTGGCAGCCAGCAGATATTCAAGAGCATGGCTGACATACAGCGCCAATACCCGCCTTTACGCCCCTTTTCAACACTCCCGCCCAATACCTGGCCAAACGAGAGAATAAAATTAACCCGTGATTCCTTGAAATCGTAACTTTGAGCGTCAACGGTATTATCCCCAATAAATAAGAGCTCCAGCATTTTCTCCAGGAGCATTACATCGATATCGCTCTAGTTCAAGAAAAAATCCTGAAACCCTATCGCCGCTGCAAAATCACCAAGTACATAGTCTAGAGGGGTGATAGAATGAGAACCCCCTCGAAGGGACCATAATCCTAATCAAACAGTCCCTAAATCATCATCAGCGACCGCTTTCCACGCTTAATCAAGCTGAAGCCACCATTATAGCCGTTTCCATGGCAAATAAGACCAGCAAAATGGGAACAAACACTCAATTGACCCTGTAGACTATCATATACTTTTCAGCTCCAATACCCAAAGGTCATTCCTCGGCAATTTCAACGCCAAAAACGTTCACTGGGGAACCTAATCATGAACCCTAATGGCGCTGTTCTCGAAGTTATCCAGAACCATGATCACTCCAGACGAGCCCACTTTCATAGGCCACGGAAGGTCCGACTTTCTTGATCTTTTCCTGGTCAGAAACGTCGACCTTCACCACACTGTCCTGCACGAGCTCTCCCCCGAGCACTTACCAGCCATTCTTACTCTGGGCGACTCGGCCGACGGAATTAACGATACTGTCACCTCCAGCGTCACTTCCAAAGGCTCTTAGTTGACACCTCCCCAATTCCTACAATCTTCATCACAAGGGTCCTGGACAATACAGCCAACAAATTAACAGCAGACATCCAGACCGCCCTAGTCCAGGCCACCATCATCAGGGTCGAGCCCGCCACACTCACAGGCAAACTCACCCCTACATCAAAAAACAGATATGGCTGCTGAGGAGAGCCATCCGCACTGGCGACCACTACATCAAAAGACTCGTAAACCGTGCCACAGCTCAAGTTAGGGAAACCCTATTCCAATATTACTCCAGCAGATGGAGTTCTAAACTTGAGTCCCTCAACACACACCTTTGGAAAATAGCCCTAGCCCTTTCCAACGACGCCTCTCGTGCAATCCCCACAGTTTCCCACGCCGGAACCACTACTGTCACTCCTCAAGATAAAGCTGATCTTTAACAGCAATGCTAGAGGGCCAGTTTCGCCCTACCCCCCCAGCCCGCCCCAATCTTGCCCGAGATCAGAGGATTGCCAACAATTATTTCACTACCCCCTCTGCCATCCAAGCCATCATCAACCCATGTTCAATCCGAAAAGCCCTAGGGCAGGACAAAATCAATGCAAAGCCCTGACCAACCTCCCAAAGAACTAGGTCACAGAAGCTACTGACATAATAAACGGTATCCTAAGACTCAACGACTTCCCGTCTCTCTGGAAGAAAGCCGAGATCATCCTAATCAGAAAACCCGGCATCCCCTCTTACGAGGCTACCAATTATCGGCCAATTAGCCTACTTCGTTGTCTAGGCAGAGTGGACGAGAAAGTTATTGTCGAAATCATCCGAGCCAAATCTTCAGAACTCAGACTCATCCCAAACGAATATTTTGGGTTTCGATCCTCCCATGGCACCGTACATCACGCTACAGCTCTCTCCCAACACATCGTCAACAGCTTCAATCGCAAGCATCAGGTTAATGTTTCCAAGGGCTTCGACAGAGTCTCATTGTCAAGTTCATCGGGCACACAAACATCACGCGACTGGTCCTCTCTTTCCTCTCAAACCGTACATTCCAGGTACGAGTCGACCAGACCATTTCCAAATTCAAGTCATTCGAACCAGCGTCCCCCACGACTCCGTCCTCTCCCCCCATTCATTCAACTTCTTCACCGCCGACATTCCCAAGTCGCAGCATGGTACCAAATATCACGCTCCCGCAGGTCCACCCTCCAAACCGTCCAAAACAAAGCCTTCCATATCATCGTCAAAGCCCCAGTGTTCATATGCAACACCTAGCTTTATAGAGACCTCCAAATACCCACAATCCGGGACTTTATAAGCAACACTCAGCTCAAATTTCTGGACAAAACCAAATACCACCCCAACTCCACAGTCAAGAATGCGCACCGCCCCCCCCCCCCCCCTAGCGACCCACTACCTCTGGATTAGCTTAAGTTAGTCTTAATTAAATTTAAGTTTTATGTTCATGAAATATTTTAAGTTCAAATATCTTAAGTTCTCTCAATACAATTATATAAATTCCTTACCTAGGCTAAATTTGTTAGGTCCCTGACAGGGAACATACATATATATATATATATATATATATATATATATATATATATATATATATATATATATACTGTGTTCTCAATCACATCATTGCATATTAGGAATAGCCTCGGTGCTAGCTAGTTAAACTGTAAATAACACTGACATTGCTTACTTTTTTGACTTTTAAAAAATTCAGTTAGGACAAATACAAATGTCACATTAATATGACCACAGTAATAATATACCAGTAAAATGAATTAAAATTGAAGAAATAACATAACATACAATGCGAAACAAGTACTTGTGATATATAATGAAATTTTACTATGGTATTCCTAAAAACGTCAAAAACCTCCTCCCTTGTGCTCTATAAAATATTTTTTCTGCCTACGTTTAATCGCCCTTTTCCTTGTTTATAAAACTAAAAATAAGGTAGATGGAGATAAATACAATATTGCAAGGGTTTTTTTAAGTGATATATTTAGCCATGAAGGAAAACTCGTAGAGTTTAAAAAAATTATTCCTACATGTAAGTTTACACTAATACACTTAGTCCCGTATTTCTTGACTTTCAACGCATCATCTTAAGATAATTTTCGGTTCTTGAGGTCTTTCTTCAGACGTTTGAACCAAAAAAAATCACAGGGCGCTAAATCAGCGCTTATGAACATGTATCGACTGCTGTGTTGTGGGAGGATCTAAATAGAACACTCATCTGGTTGCCACTGTTCTCTAACGCGGCGAAATGCTTCTTTCTTCACCCGTTTCAGGTGTAAGAAATTTGGGGATGCATTGTGCAGAAAATTTTTTCGTCCCTAAGTCTTCGTGCTCGGATACTTAGGATCTTTAGCAAGCACCGAGATCTTTGGTCGTCGATGGTGGTAGAAGCAAATTATCAACAAACCTGAAAATTCCTCATTTTATGGCTAAACCTGTCTTCCTGATCTGAGGACATCCTGAATTGAGTCTTTGTCCTATTAAAACTGTTTACTTCAAAAAAGATACACTTGGGATATTCTTTCATTAATACCTTTTGGTTTATTCCTCTCCCCAGCATTTTTTCTTGTAAAACCTCTTATAGGCTCGTCGTGCACCTGCTTATTTCAGAGCTATGGAAGGCCGATATCCTTTAAATAAGGCCAGCAATCTTCCAAATTGGATTATCCCAGGTCTAGGATTATTAGAGATCCCAGATAAGTTACTCTAGTTCTTCGTGCTTGCTGGACAAGACATAAATAGAACGATTTCTTCCTGCTCCTGCAGCCCGGACTGTCTTTGACATCATTGCTACTGAGGTGGTCATTCAGGTGTCCTGTAAGAATTTCTGTCATCATCTTCAGGTTTTCCCTGCTTGGTATTCATATATGCAAGAGCGCTACATTCAAGTTCTTGATGAACCTACTGTTCAGCAGATCTGCTAATACCGCTCGGCCCAGATTGTACGGGGTTTAGGTTCCGTAGGGCTCGTTAAAACCACTGTGTCTAGCATCTCATTCCAATCGACCCTACAAACGAAAATTAGGCCATGGCTCTACCACTACTGGAAAAAAGTGAGTAAGAAAAAAAGAGACAACTTAAATTGGCACATTTCTTACCTTTATATTTCAAGGAAGTTAAGGTTTGCCTATACCATTTTAGAATTTTTCCACAGAAACTTCACGAAGGTGTAAATAACGTCACCGATGAAGCGAAGCGGTGAACTTAGAAAATGTACACACAAGGGTAGATTGAAAAGTTAAAAATACGGTAAACAATATTTTTTTGCAGAAACAAAAGTCACTTTTCCTGCCGATAAAACTGTGTCGCTTTTTTCGGTGCACTTTCAATTAAACCATTCCACTGTTTTGACTCTCTTTTGTCTCCGGGGTGTAATAGTGGATCCACGTTTCGTTTTCAGTCACAAAACGACGCTAGAAGTCCTTCGGATTACGCTGCAATATTTCCAAACACGATTTTGAAATTTCTTTCCTTAGGTTTTTCAACTTCATGTAATATTACTCAGTATATGTCACCACTGTACCAAACACTTTATTTGTGCACTCGACGCGCGTTTCGCTAACCATGTTAGCTTCATCAGGAGCGATGATTGACTAAGTCAGTGATGAAGCTAACATGGTTAGCGAAACGCGCGTCGACTGCAAAAATAAAGTGTTTGGTGTAGTGGTGATATATACTGAGTAGTATCATTCTGCCAAAGATTCCACATTCCCAACGTAGTTCATGTAATATATGTACCTATTTATATGATGCCTACCATCAATCTCGCGAAGTGTAATGCGCCGATATTCCATCAATATACCATGAATCTTATTGACCATTTCTTCAGAAGTAATCTCAATCGGGAGTCCTGAACGTGCAGAATCTGCACTGCTCGTACGGCCACGTGTAAATTCATTTATCCAGTAATAAATGGTCTTGAATGCTAATGCAGAGTCCTCATGAACTTCCTTCAGTGTAGTTTTTATCTGGGCTGCAGTCCACTTTTTTAAATAAAAATGTTTTATCACTGTACTATAGTCGGCGAAGAAGAACAGGAGAATATTGTATCACCTTAAAAAGTGGCCCTAAATTTTTCTATAAAGGCAATGAAAATAAGAAAATTGGAGGAGTCGGTCTACTTATGTATAAAAGAATAGCAGAAAATGTTGTTCAGTTCAAGGCCATATCGGAAAGAGTGATTTCAGTAGACATACAGATGAACAGAAGATGCAAATGTAAGATCATTTAGGTATATGCACCAACATTAGAAAGCGAAGAAGAAGAAATTGACCAGTTCTATGAAGATATAAATAAAGCATTGCTTCACCATAAAACAAGATATATTATAATAATCGGCGACTTCAATGCCAAAATAGGGAAACCAATGAAAACAAATGAAAATAATGTAGGGAAGTTTGGTTTGGTTACGAGGAACAGCAGAGGAGAAATGTTATCAAATTCTGTAAACGAAAATAACTTCTACGTTATGAACACATTTTTCCAAAAGCCGGAACATAGACGATGGACATGGCAAAGCCCAGATGGCATAACAAGAACTGAAACTGATTATGTGTTATCAAATGACAAGAATATTGTAATTGACGCGACAGTCCTGAACACGATAAGCATTGGCAGTGACCATCGGATGCTCAGAGCAAAAATAAGAATAGATCTGAAGCAGGAGAGACGTAGATTGATAACTCATACAAAGATAAAAACTCCAATAGAAATAATAAAGCGAAACACAGACGAATATCGACAAACACTGGAAAATAATATAAAACACATAAACTATCAAACAGATATTGATGAACTAAACGCACAAATAACCAACAGCCTACCCATGACTACAAAACAAATAGCAACATTGAAAAAAGACAAAACTTAAGTAAAGAGACACAAAATCTCATGAAACAGAGACGATTATTAAGAAATTATCCTACAGATTGCAGATTAGAATTAGCAGAAATAGACAAAAAATAAAGAAACAGATCAGAGAAGACATCAGACAGTACAGAAACTCGAAAATAGAAGAAATTTTGAAAGAGGGAAAAAGTTTGAAACACCTAAACGAACAAATGAATAAAACTTATAAATAACGATAACCAAGAGATCGCACAATTCAAAGAGATAAAGGAAGCTACCGAGAAATATTATCAGACACTATATGGTACGAAAATACCGCCACCGCCTGGAAAAGAAGAGGGAAATAGAGTGATAGTAAGAAATTCCCGATGTAACAACGGATTAAATAATGAACGCCCTACAACATAAGCACAACAACAAAGAACCAGGGGACGATCCGATAACTATAGAAATGATAAAAGGGCATTGATAATACAATCTCGCAAGGCCGAATGATAACAGATGGATACGCCGTATGGTTGAATGGAGGCCTAGAGAACACAAAAGATGCAGAGGTAGACCACAGACAAGATGGAGGGACGACATAAAAAGATTAGCAGGACACGATTGGATGCAAAAAGCAAACAACAAAGCTCATTGGAGACAAATTGGGGAGGCTTACATCCGACTATTGATGGAATAAGCTAATGATGATGATGATACTCGGCTTTATCCAGTTCTACAAGACATGCAACACCGATCACTTATGATAGCTGCCAACAAGCAATGCGCATTACATCTGTTTGAAACTTTGAACACAATCGTTATAAGAATCACATTTACCAACAGTCATGCCATTTGACAAAGTTCCCCACCATTTCGTAGAAATTTACCACTTATCAATACTCATACATGTATGTAGAAATGATGCTGTCACAAGCAATATGAAGAGTCTGTATAAATTTGATTTTTCCAGTTGCTAATAGCTAATTGTAAGACGACTAGAAAAACGGTGGCTTTTTGACAATGCGAGTTATTTAGTCCATTTTCAATTCGTTAATAAAAAAAACCGTTAATAAAAAACTTCCCAATGGGAACTTAAAGTATAAAACTCAGATCTGAAACAAATTTAACTTATATTTTTAAACGGTTTTACTGCGACCTTGATTTAGGATTAAAAAAACATGCTTTATACATTACATTACATCATAAAAGAAATAAGGCAATAATAGATCCCACCGTAAATGAGCATAACTTCTCTGTTGGTTTAATTAATTTGTTCCTACCGCCCATTCACGGTTTATTAATTCTAGCAAATGCTATTTTCTGTAACTAAAGTTTCTCAAGGTGTTGGTTTTACTTGTTCAACATTTCAAATATTATCCTTGTGGCAAAATTGATTAACTTCCGATGTCTCCAACAAGAATAATCAACCAAGTGCAAGTCGGGCTTGCGCATTTAGTGTTCCGTATGTTGATTGGTTTTAAAATAAAATTTTTATTACAGAGGTTTCAAATGATCAATGAGTTCACAAAACACACCCCAAATGAATTTTCAATAAGGTTTTTTTCCGATCTTTACTGAAACCTGATGATTTTTTTTATACCAGATAAATTATTAAATGTAATGCACTAGTGATAATTTTCGTTCAATCTACCCTGTGGAGAATATTCCAGAATTCTTTCAAAATTTTTTGATCAGTACTTTTTGAGATAAGGGGGGGGGGGGGGCAGCGATTTTCCGCAATTTTTTAAAAATAATACAATGAAAGTGTGCGCAAGTATTATATATATTAAATATATATATTTTCGAACTCGTGTTTTTGCAAGCTTTCATTTGACACCCCACTCGATGACCTTATAAAATTTTTTTTTGCTCTTTTAATTTCACCCGTTAAGTCAAAATTTAACAAAACTACATGGCTCTAATAAGGCTATCAATTTCTATATTAGTGCCAAATTTTAACTTTCAGTGTCAAATTGTTCCGGACAAAAACGGGTGTGACAGACACACGGACAGATAGACAGACGAACAGACACTGAAGTGATCTTATACGAAACACTAAAAATAACTTTACATTACGGCGATAATCTGAAAAAACTAAAAGAACGTGAACTTATAATAATTAATTAACGATAAAAACATATTTGTTTATTTCTTTCTATGGAGGAATATTAATATTTCCAGCCACTAATCGATGAGCACTGATGAATGTAATCAAATATGGAGGGAAGTATAGTACACGTTGACTGTAAAATTTCAAATAGATAGTAATTATCGTTGTACTGTGTGTATTTTTGTAATTACTATTGACATAGCTACAGATTTACTTGATTTATGGGTTAAATTTTTATACGTAAACCTATAAGACAATTAATAAAAATATTGCTGGAATTCAAAGACAGCAAAAACAAACAATTTTTATTATTTCATCTTTCATCATTTAATAGAACACAAAAATAGTTTAAGAATTTTTAAGATGTTCTAAATATGTTAAATCTAAATAATTATAATCATTACAATGGCACCAGTAATTTGACTAATATTATAAATTGTTTTTCTCTCAATTTGCTTCTTTGGATTCTTATCTTTTTTTTATGGGTCTAGCACACGTGCTGCAGGGAAGTCCCTAAAGCACTCCAGGAGCGGCATGTGTGCGGCAAAAGCGATTCACGTTGTTTTTGAATCGCTGTAAATTGTACTCGGTGGGAAACACAGTCCTGGGTAAGCCATTCCAAAGGGATGATGTTCTCCATATAAGAGACTGCTTGAAAAGCGTTGTACGAGGAGTAACAAGCTGAACTTCATACGGATGTGAAGTATCAGCGCGACGTGTACTTCTAACATGTACCACTCTGGGAGGAATTAAGCGGGCTACATCCTTCTATCACTCTCCATGAAAATACTTGTAGAATAGACTCAAGTCGCCAACCGTTCTTCGATGTTCCAGCGAATCAAGGCCGCCGGTCAGTTCTGGGTCTCCAGTCACACGAACAGCCCTTCTCTGAACAGAATCCAATAAATGCAGTGTATGTTTGGGAGCGGAGCTCCAAACATGGGAGCAGTATTCCATAGTTGGTCGAATTTGAGCTTTGTAAAGAATTAACAGTTGTTGTGGAGTGTAAAGCTTTCTAGTTCGAAATAATATTTCCAACTTTTGAGAAGCTCTCCTTGCTATGCCTGCAACATGTTCATGCCAGGACATATTTGCTCCCAAATTGACTCCCAACAAATTGAGTGACGATGCTAGAGGAATAGAGTGCCCCGACATAACTATGTCGGGTTCAGCAAGTTCTATAGTTATAAGTTTGATAGAATAATAAATTACTGGTCATTTCGTTGTGACGGCAGATATTTCCAAATTATTAAATCAGAAATATATATTTTCAAACTAGAATTCCTTGAACTTTGATCAGACATTTTGCAGTGGCAACAGCAACAATAATTTGTTTGCTAAAATTACACATTTATAACTAATTAATTGCCTTAAGCAAAAAATAAATAAATCTAATAATAGTCAGATTTCAGTGAAATCACTTATGATGTGATCATGATATGATGGCTTAGTTTTAAACGTGTCTGGAAATTCGATAATTCTACATTAGATCAGAATTTATAACGAAAGGTACTTTTCAGATGACTACAAATACTTCAAAAAAATATCCAGTGATTTTCGAGATTTGTCGTGCACTCAACATTACGTTTAATTTAATGTGTTCTCGGAGCAATATTTTTTATTCCATCTTTTACGTTTAATGCTAAAAAAGAAATACAAATGCATAGAATCTTCGTACCTTTAACTCGTTTACTAACAAATTTTCCGATTAATAACGAATACTACTGGGTAGATTATATTGTTATACCTATCCCATCAAAAACATAATTACATAAGAATAATCTACTATTTAAAATACTTTATTCTTAAGTGCACTGTTTACACTTACTTAGCAATCGAAATAGTAGATTATTCTTATGTGATTATGTTGCCGTGCGATTGCCAAGTCATTATATTTATTATAGAAATAAAGATGTCTAATATCGATACGGTCACTACAAATGTTGATAGGTAATTAAATAGATAACAATTTATGACAAAGTTGTTGAATAGGTGTTTCCACAGATAATAACTAAAATAACTAACTTGGTTTTGCATGAGATCTCACAACTTTTTGTGGTGAAAGGGCTGCGTTGCGAGACTTGGCATTTTTTTTACATTTTATATTTTTGATGGGATCTCATTTCTTTTTGTAGGTAGTTCTCTTTTTTTTTCTTCTCGGGTAATATTTCTTGTACGTCAGCTATGGATTTTTTTAAAACCCACTCCCTGTCTCTATTGGTTTTTCTCAAGGGCTATGATGTAACAATTTTTGACAAGCCTGGACAATAAGTGCTTCTAAGTCGATTATATTCAACGATTGGGGACTTCTGAGCTTTGATACTACCGAAGTCGACATTAATTAGATGTAATCCGCCCAGACTTGTCACTCTCGAAACTGCCACATATGCTGGACCGCATGTGAACACTGAAGAACCGATGGCACTGTTTAGACTTAGCCCCTGATTTTTGTTTGTGGTAATAGCATAGGCTATACATATCGGAAACTGTTCGCGATGAACATAAGCTCTATTAATAATTTCAAATTTAGTTTTGACTGGACCAAGCTCGTAAAGATGTTCATTATTAAATGTAATATGTATATATATATATATATATATATATATATATATATATATATATATATATATATATATATATATATATATATATATATATTTATTTATTTTATTTGTATTTTCAGGATAACCTTTACTCCTTGTACTATACCGATAGAACCGTTGACTAAGCCAAGACTCACGTAAATATTTCGTCTTAACATGACTTTTGCTCCTATTTTAATAACTATATTCTCTTCTAGCCCTGCTGTCATGGAAGCATCATCTTCGTACTTTTTTATAATTAAAATATACTTAAAGTATTTCACTTAACAATTTTTTTAATTACACGAAGTAGGTAAGTATTATTAAACGGATATATTTGATAAATGAAAAATATTAAATATAATATATCAATTAATAAATAATAGAAATTATTCATAATTATGGATATTTTAGGGATTAGTTAACTTTATACGACGTATTATTTACCGGGACTCACAGTTGACCTTGCATTATGCTACGTATGGCTGAGCGCTGTGTGCTCTCCGCGCTCTATCTCAAAAACGGTTAAGCGTATAAAAAAATGTTTAGAACAAAATTTGTAAAGAATTTTATGGTCTACAATTCTTATAATAGATGCAAATATCATTGAAACCATAGGAAGCGAGATACTTGCGAAAAACCGTTTTTTGTGACCTTTGACCTTGAATATCTTAAGACGCGGACACGAGATTTTATGAGACTTTCGAGACAACTTTTAGAATGCCAGAATAAAGGTTTATATAAGTTTACAGCTTATTATCTCTCATTCCGAGGTTGACCCTCTTTTTTGGCTTAAGTGACTGTACAATTCAATTTAGAAAACGGGACTGAAATTTAGGGATATTTCAGTTTTTCCTTCCTTTATAGGCTAAACACTAACTAAATTAAAAATTTGAAATTTGTGTGTCTGCTAGAAGTACCTTAGAATTTTGATGATCGATGAGGATGTCAGTGACAAAATTAAAGAACTTCGACTGGCGATAGTTCGTAAACTATAAGGTATAAATCAGAGGTTCCCAAACATTTTTTTCCCGTAGACCACTTTCAAAATTTTACTGGTTTCGGTGGACTCCCTGCTGCTACATTTCTACCATATTCCCAAAACTCGTCAAAAAATGTGAAGATTAGATCTAATGATGGAAATTTGCATCGTGGCTGAGTTCCAACCCTAAATTCGGAGTGGTAAAAATAAAAAGAAAAATAATATATTTTCTTGTGTTCTATTTATTAAAATAATATGATTACAGACTTAATAGAATTAAAATTAAACATTAATAACGTACCGTAACTTCAACAATGCAAATCAACAATCATATTTTTAATGGGAGGGATGTACTTGATGGATTGACAGCAAATCATCAATATTTGGCTTCAGTATAACCGCAAATCTCCCCGTTCTGTAATGTTCGAACCGCTCCTTTTTTTTGTTAATAGATTTGTAACGACACTAAAACTTTTTTCGACAAGGTATGACGAGGGAAACGCTATCAAAAGTTTTCTTGCAATTTTCCACAGCCCAGGATATTTTTCGGGTATTTCTGCCTGCAGCCAAAATGTTTGATAGCCTTTTTTAAATTTCACCTTCAGCTCCTCATTGGTGCCAAGCTCAAGTAGCTCCTCTTGTAATACCACATTCGCCACATTTCCACTTCAAATGGATTTATGATCCATGGTGGTATTTCCATCGTCAAAATATCTTCAAATCTATTTTTGAAGTCATCAGGCAGGGCATTTAAAGGTTGAACGTATGTCTGAATATCCTCATCGAGACATTCTGCCTGTGACAAGTTTGGAAACTGGGAGAATTCGCGCCGACTAATATTTTGCTTCATAAATTTCAATTTTCCGAGAAAAGCCGAAATTACACCCTTTGTTTTTATTAAAACTGCAAGTTAATGTCATTAAATTTTTTTAACAAATCTGTCAAATACGCGATGTCTGCTTTCAATTTGATCAGATTTTCTTTTAAATCTGGTGTTGTCGGTGGATGACACAGTGAATTGCAGTTACTCCTGGTATAATCCTTTTAAGATGACTTATAAACTCACGATATCGCCCGAAAATGGCAGGAGCTGCTGCCACCGAAATAATGTTTGTAAATGGAATCGATTTTTCCTTAAAAAAATCACTCAGGACATTAAATATTGATTCGCCTTTAGTGTCCGTCTCCAAAGTTTTCGCGAATAGCAGCTCTTCATGGATTTCTTCGTCCATAAAAAATCGAACATATGCCAATAATAATGCTTCATTACCAGGTAAAGTTGACTCGTCCAGTTGAATAGAAAAATGAGTTGTTTGCAGATAATTACACAAGAAGCTTTCAATATCAGAGCTCATTTCATCAATACGTCTTTGTACAGTGTTGTTACTCAAAGGAATTCTTTTGAGTACGTCAAATGGAGGTTTGTGCAGAACAGTTTTTAAAACCTCTTCAACAGCGGGTAAAATTAACTGTTCTCCGGTGGTGTGCGGTTTTCCAGATTTCGCTATAAGCAATGAGATATTGTAAGATGCCCGCAAGCCATCATCATTACTTTGAGACGTTGAAGCGAACATACTGTGCACGGTGGGTCTCTTTTCATATTTTTCCTTGAATGTTTGAAAATATTTTAAATCTTTACCTATTTTATCAGGATGACACCTTCTTAGATGATCTTCGAGCTTCGATGGTTTCATAGAGTCATTGCTCAAAACTTTGTTGCTTAAAAGGCATATGGGCAATCGTTTGTCTGCCTTTAATGGAAGAAAACCAAATTTCAAATAATTAACACTGTACTGTCGACATTTCTTCTTAGATTCAGCCATGGTTCGTATCAGTTACCTACCTGTAAAGAAAAAAATGTTTGTTTTAGCAATCATAAGGCGACTTGTAACAGGATATGGCTATTTTAACACTTTAACATTATTAAAAGCAATAAACTGCTAAGACCCATATAGAGGTTTTCACAAAACGGCTGAACCTATTTTAATGTAATATAAAATATTTTTTGATTAATTATATTTTGATACATTTCTGTAAATTCGAGAGAAAATACTTTTAAAGAATATTTTGACATCAAAACTCCGCGATTTTAATGATTTATTTATTACTTTGATGTGCATTACGAGTGGTACATAAAGACACGTACAATTTATGAAAATATTTTTAGGCATTTAGCATTAGCAACTACGAGGGCACTGAAATATGTACATGCAGCTCAATCATATATCTCCCCTTTAGTGAATCACCACAGTCGGGTAAATAAATAATTTTATAATAAAAAGTACTAAAAGGTCAATCTTTCTCGGCTTTCTGTTCTTTTATAGAAGTATTGAATAATGACCCTGTTCAGTATGTAATTTTTATTACGTACCTACTACACGCAAACATAACAAATATAATATTATTACAATATAAAATAAAAGTATGAATAACAAATAGGCAGGTACTTACTTTTTCCGGCACTGGCAAACACTGACATCGATTCACTCACACTTTTCTTTTGAAAATTCCGAAAACAAATGAGTAACGTTTGTCCGCGTTGTACTGAATATCGAATATGCAAGTTTTTACAAGTAACAGTCGCTGACCTTAAAATACACTACTCAAAAAAATTAAGGGAGGTTTTAAAACAAGGGAATTAATGCTAAATAAACAGGCTATCTGATCCATATGCCGGCCTAACTGAAAATTTTTTTTTTCAAGCCCGTGGACCAAAAAAAAGCAAAATATTTGCAATATTATTTTTTCGCGCTATCTGTTAGGATTGCATGAGAACCGTAGCTCCTAAAAAATTTAGCCAAAAAATCTGAAAATTAGAGTCTTAAAGCTTCAAAATGCTTTTTTTTTAAGTCTCAATACGACCATTTTTCACCGAAATACGGCCTGTCAAAAATCACCGAAAAATTTGGAATTTTTTTTTGCTCTCTTAATTTTTTTGAGTAGTGTATTATCTGCCTACATTGATAGGTAAAGCCAAGCCAACATTTTTGTTCTTTACTATCGAAACCAGATAAATTTTCGTGGACCCCCACTTAAAACTTGTGAACCCCCATTTTTTTTTCACGCCAATGTAGACCCCCGTCGAGTCTCCCGTGGACCCCTGGGGGTCCACCTGAACCACTTTGGGAATCACTGGTATAAATAGTAGGTAATTTAGGAATATAGCTAGTATAGTATGTCCTCTTGGTCACTGAAAATTCAGGCTTCTAGCTTTATCCACAACGAAGTTACAAGGGGGTCGAAAGTGCCGTGAGTGGCTTCGAGAAAAGGATGGTACGGCTGTGCTTTCTGCTCGACTTGGCGGGGGCACTGCCGTGCCCCCAGATACTATTATTTCCAAGCTCTTCTTGGCGGAGGACCTCAGTAGAACACGATGAGAATCTACGAAAATTTTTGAAAGTTAATTCAAAAAAATAAATAAGACAACATTTATCCATCTCTCCACGGGCTATTAGGAGATTTAATAACCGATGGAGCGCTAGTAAACATATGAAGGGAAAAGTCAGTACATGTTGACAATCTGTAGTCAGGTCGTAATAAAATAATAGTAGCGATCTCTATAATTATGTTTGAGAGTTCCTGCTGCATTTAAGTATTTTTTATGTTCGATTACCAGAAAAAATTGTTAGATTTCAAAAATATTATAATTACTATTATACTCTTAAGTTGTAAGAGTTGTAAGATCTCATTCCAATTTTTTTGGAATTAATGGTGACATTGGTATAAATTTAATTGGGCTTTGTGTTAGCTAAATTTATATATTTAAGGGTATATGACAATTAATAAAAAATTGCGAAAATTTAATCTTTTAATGGAACACGTTAGTTTACGAATTTTTAAAAAAAAATTCGAAACATGTTAGTACTTTTACGAGTTGACCTTGCGAAAAATGCAGGTTTAATATCAGTAAAATACATTAGCTCCTTATTCTGGGTGAATATATTTATCTTTAAAATTATTTTTTATAAATAAATCTTTGTTACTCAATTAAAATAATAGTATTTATAATCAAAAAAAAATCATAACTTGACCTAAATAGAAAAAAAAACTTCTACATTCATATATATGTATATATATATATATATATATATATATATATATATATATATATATATATATATATATATATATGTATGTATGTATGTATGTATATATATATATATATATATATATATATATATATATATATATATATATATATATATATATACATTTTCTGTTATGTTTAACTAATTAATTGGAACTATGAGAAAAAATGTTTAAATTAATATTTGAAACTTAATCGACGAGGATTAGTATTAAAAACAACTACGGAACATTTTATTTAGAAGATACATCGTTGTTATAAAAATGTTAACAAAATTAATGTCAGAAAAGCCTCCATACACTTAACAATTACCAATATAATAGTTTGACGGAGTTTAACGGAAAGTAACAACTTCGTTTAAACTAATATTTAGTGGGACCGCCGTTGGCCTTGATAATCTCCTGTAACCTTTTTGTCATGCTTGCAACCAGCTTTCTAGTAACTTCTGCTCGCATGTTCTCTCATTCGTGCAATATTCTGTTTTCTCTATTTGAAACATTATGTTTGCGAACGCACCGTTTAAGTTCCTATTATAATTGCTCGATGGGGTTAACATCGGGTGATTGCGAAGGTATGTGAAGCTGCTGTCGCACATTATGGATCATCCATTCTAGCACCAAGTTTGAGGTACGTTTCGGATCATTGTCGTGTTGGAAAATGTATATTTTTTCGAGTGCTAATTTTTGGATACTTTCTCTTAAATTTTCTCTCAAAATGTTCAGATAAACATGCTGATCCATGATACCATTAATAAAATGTAAATTTCCAACTCCTCCAGCGGACATGCATCCCCAAAGCAGAACACTTCCATCCCCTTGTCTCACCGTGGAACAAATGTTTTTAATATCGAATGCGGTATTCTTCTGTCTCCAAACTTTAGTTCTGCTATCAGACCTAAAAAGATTAATTTTAGTTCCATCACCAAAGATTACGGATTCTCAAAATTCAAGAGGTTTAGTAATGTATTCCCTAGCAAAAGCTAACCGCTTTTTGCGATTATCTTCCGAAATTAAGGGCTTCTTTCTGGCTGCACACCCCTTATAGCCTGCCCTGTGTAAACAATTTCTCACTGTTTGTGAACAGACATTTTTCGAAAATAGTTCCGGTACTTCTTTTTTTAATTTGGGCGCACTTTTCTTGGAATCTGTAATTATTTGTCTAACAATACTGGCTTCTTCACGTGGAGTCAGTTTCTTAGGACGACCGAAGCGTGATCGAATTTTATAGGAACCCGTTGATTTATACTGGTTTACAATATACTGAACAGTAGCATGCGACTTTTTAACAATTTTTCCTATATTTCTGTACGATTTTCCATCTTTCCACAAATCAATTATGATCTTTCGAACCCGAAATGAGCTTTCATAATTCCCCTCGCTCATTTTTAATATTACTTTGAAAACCCACTGCAAAATTACTAGCAACAAGTGACAGATTATAAAGTATGGCCGAAAATCTTTCATATGTTTTCTGTTTAGCGAGCAATAGATAGCTTGATAAAATGCGGCTGATTATAACGTGTTTTTTTCAATGCAGTTTTTGAGTGTATGGAAATTTTTTGACATTAATTTTGTTTACATTTTTATAACAAAGATGTAACTTCTAAATGAAATGTTTCGTAGTTCTTTTTAATACTAATCCTCGTTGGTTAAGTTTCAAATATTAATTTAATCATGTTTTCTCATAGCTCCAATTAATTAGTTAAACATAACAGAAAAATAGTATAGAAAGCAGGTTTTGTAAAGAGACTTTTTGAACCGACTGTGTATTCAATTAAGAAAAATAGAACTGCCATGAAATATTAACCGTTTACATATTTCTTGGTATCTCTCATTTTTTTGTTTCAAATCTTGGTTAGAAGAACCGAAAAATCGAAAGAAAATAAATACTCAAGGGACCTTGTTTTAATTTCTTCTGATCAGTATCAAATTAAAAGGCAACCATTGGTAATTGTAGTTGAATTAACTTAAAAATAATTTCGAATTGATTCTAAAATCAAAAAAAAATCATGAAAGTGAAAATCCTTTATCTATAAGTCTATAGGTTATAAAGTCGAGAATCTTTTTTTTATTAATTTTAACCCGTTTATCAGCTACTTAGTCTACAAGTAATTGAGGACTGATCTATTGTTATGTGCTATTTATATAGTAGGGTCAATTGGAGTCACACACTACAAATTGAGACAACCTATACATACATATTTGCCCCTCGTGGTGACAATCACCGTTCTTTAGAAAATAGGTCAACAAATGTTTGACCTTGAAACCAGAGGGCCGATCTGACTAGCGTTATGCTTGGCTTTGCCTGACGCATTGTTGCCAAATATTTCAAATTTATGTTTTTTTCATCGACCGTGAGCTTATACAGATAACATTTATTATTACAGGCTCAAGTTCATCATCATCATCATCATTAGCTTATTCCATCTGTAGTCGGATGTAAGCCTCCCCAAGTTGTCTCCAATGAGCTCTGTTGTTTGCTTTTTGCATCCAATCGTGTCCCGCTAATCTTTTTATGTCGTCAGTCCATCTTGTCTGTGGTCTACCTCTGCATCTTCTATGTGTGTTATGTCCGTCTGTTATCATTCATCCTATATGCCCCGCTCAATTCCATCTTAATGTACATATTTGTTGTATTATATCTGTCACTTTTGATCTTCGTATCTTGATATTACGAATACGATCTTGGAGTCTAATATTTTGCATTCTCCTCTCCATTGTTCTTTGGGTTACATGGAGGTTATATATTATACGATTATCGATTTTTTGTCCTAAATATATGATTGTTTGTACCTTTCCTATTCTTTCACCTTCTGTTACTCGTTCCTAGCTGTTATCTTCAGTTTCGTTGTTCAAATATTTGGTTTTGGTGAAGTTTATTTTTAGACCTATTTTTCGCGACTTGTTATTTAATTGTTAATTAACAAGCCTCAAGTTACATTTTCCTAAAACACGGAAGTAATCTACAAGCGATTAAAATATTTTTTCGTAAAAAAACAATAATTTAATGCTATTTATTTAAAAAAATATTATGCAGTCGAACTTCTCAGAAATATTAATGATTTGGCATTTACTCTGTTACCTGAACAAACCCATTTTGTTAAAAAAAAAAATTAAACAGTAATCGGCCCATATTTATTATTTTTAAACAAATTTTGATTTGTAAACCAATAACTTTCCTTAATTAAACAAATAAGAAATGAAAGTTTGTCCAGAAGAATGGATGCATCTTTACAATACACCAGTAATTCTATTACTACTTAACATACATTTTTAAATCAGAATTCCTGAAACGCGTCGAGACAACTCGTAGTAGCAATATTTTTTGTCAAAATTTTATATTTATACTTTGATGAGTTTCTTTAATCAGAAAAGCTCTAAATCCCAACATCTTTTAGATAAATTATTTTTAACGTAGCTTAAGTACAACCCACATGGCGAAGTATTTTAAACGCTTCAGTAAATTTCATTGTCTATCTCCTATATTACATCAAAATTTATATCGAGAGATGCATACACCGCAAAAACCTCTTTCTTTTAATTTTAAATTAAAAAAAAAAATAAGCTGGGAATCTTCGAAGCTTCTACAGTTCTATTATTAAATATTCCGATTTTCAGTTTTCAATTTGGCAACCTAGCTTTTACACTAGATAGTCAAGGATGTTGACCTATACATATATTTCTCGGTATAGTTGTTATTGGCTATGGTTATACAGCTGATGACAGGTAGGTTCGGTTAACAGATTTTTTTATTTCCCTATCAAGTCATCCTTATTATAAAGGTTTAACACAACTAACTGAAATTTATTTAAAGCGGTATTATTATAAAATGACGATATTTAATACACGCAGCGCTTTAAGTCAGATTAGCGACCTAGAAGGACTACTTTTGATCTACAGTCAGTCCAAAAAGTCTCCATACACCACCTGCTTTCTATATTATTTTTCTGTTATGTTTAACTAATTAATTGGAACTATGAGAAAACATGTTTAAATTAATAATTGAAACTTAACCAACTAGGATAAGTATTAAAAACAAACGGAACATTTTGTTTAGAAGTTACATCTTTGTTATAAAAATGTAAAAAAAATTAATGTCAAAAAGGTTTCCATACACTCACGAACCGCATCGAAAAAAACACGTTATGATCAGCCGCATTTTATCAAGATCGCTAAATTGAAACAAATGAATAATTTTCGGCCATACTTTATAATCTGTCACTTTTTGCCAGTAATTTTGCAGTGGGTTTTCAAAGTAATTTTTAAAAATGAGTGAGAAAAATTGTAAAATTCCATTTCAAGTTCGAAAGATCATAACTGATTTGTGGAAAGATGAAAAATCGTACAGAAATATAGGAAAAATTGTTAAAAAGTCGCATGCTACTGTTCAGTACATTGTAAACCAGTATAAATCATCAGGTTCCTATAAAATTCGACCACGCTTCGGTCGCCCCAAGAAACTGACTCCACGTGAAGAGGCCAGCATTGTTAGACAAATAATAGGTTCGTTCCAACCCGCATCAGAAACAGTTTCTTACAGTCGGGATTCTGCACAGTAAGTTAATTGCGTTCCAACCAAAGTTACTAACGGTTTGCAAACTATTAGTTTTATGTTCCAACTAAAATTCAAACCTGTTTGAAAACTATCAGAACAGTTTGCGGATTATCTTCTAACTAATAATTTGGCGCATGCGTATTGCAACTATTTTCATTTTGCTTGCAACATAACCTATAATCCGACAAAGTGGAAGCTTTGAATAAAAGTATTTTAAAAAGGCTTGTATTGCTTGGACACCACGAAAGTCGTGAGAACATCTCACAAATTCCAACATTTGGAGTGATTTAGTAATTATACCGTTAATATATAATGTTGGATATATTTACACATTAACCTTATCACATACCTTCTAGATCCATTTTGACTTTTATGCTTAGCCTTGTAAATAAAAAAAAATTATGGTTATTCAAAGCAAGATTCAAAGATTCGACCGGCCTAAGTATGTTAGGTTATATTTATTCACACGTCAAGTAAATTATCAGCTGTTCCAACCATCCATATAAAAATTGATCAGAAGTCAATATTTTACAGACATGCGCGATAAACACGATTTGCAAATTGCTGGAAATCTGTTTCTGATTTAAGGTTGCAACGAACCTAATTATAGATCCCAAGAAAAGCACACCAAAATTAAAAGAAGAAGTACAGGAACTATTTTCGAAAAATGTTTATTCACAAACAGTGAGAAATTGTTTTTTTTATTATTTTTTTTATGGGTCTAGCACACGTGCTGCAGGGAAGTCCCTAAAGCGCTACAGGAGCGACACGTGTGCGGAAAAAGCGATTCACGTTGTTCTTGAATCGCTGCAAATTGTACTCGGTGGGAAACACAGTCCTGGGTAAGCGATTCCAAAGGGATGATGTTCTCCATATAAAAGACTGCTTGAAAAGCGTTGTACGTGAAGTAACAAGCTGAACCTCATATGGATGTGAAGTATCAGTGCGACGTGTACTTCTAACATGCACCGCTCTGGGGAGGAATTAAGTGGGCTACATCCTTCGAACACTCTCCATGAAAATACTTGTAGAATAGACTCAAGTCGCCAACCGTTCTTCCATGTTTCAGCGAATCAAGGCCGCCGGTCAGTTCTGGGTCTCCAATCAGACGAACAGCCCTTCTCTGAACAGAATCCAACAAATGCAGTGTATGTTTGGGAGCGGAGCCCCAAACATGGGAGCAGTATTCCATAGTTGGTGGAATTTGAGCTTTATAAAGAATTAACAGTTGTGGAGTGTAAAGCTTTCTGGTTCGAAATAATATTCCCAACTTTTGACAAGCTCTCCTTGCTATGCATGCAACATGTTCATGCCAGGACATATTTGCTCTCAAATTAACGCCCAACAAATTGAGTGACGATGCTAGGGGAATGGAGTGCCCCGACATAACTATGTCGGGTTCAGCAACGTTAACTTTTTTAGAAAAAAACTGCCGCCTGGGTTTTTGCAGCGTTAAATTTCACTTGGTTACTGTCACCCCAAGATAGAATTTCTTCCAGGTCTTTGTTAAGTTGAATGACTTCCTGCTGTCTGCGGATATTCGCCTGAGCAGCCGATGTCCAAGCGTTCAGAGTGAATGAATATATAAGCGTACTGTCATTTGCAAAGCTGTAGATTGGATTCCCGGTCTTTTCAGCAGATCGTTAATGTAAATAAGAAAGAGAGTAGGAGACAGTACGGAGCCTTGGGGCACACCGACGTTAACAGTAAAGGTGTTAGAAAGAAATTTACACAGGGCAGACTATAAGGGGTGTGCAGCCAGGAAGAAGCCGTTAATTTCGGAAGCTAATCGAAAAAGGCGGTTAGCTTTTGCTAGAGAATACGTTACTAAACTTCCTGAATTTTGGGAATCCGTAATATTTAGTGATGAAACTAAAATTAACCTTTTTGGGTCTGATGGCAGAACTAAAGTTTGGAGATACCGCATTCGATATTAAAAACATTTCTTCCACGGTGAGACAAGGGGATGGGAGTGTTCTGCTTTGGGGATGCATGTCCTCTGGAGGGGTTGGAAATTTACATTTTGTTAATGGTACCATGGACCAGCATGCTTATCTGAACATTTTGAGAGACAATTTAAGAGAATGCGTCCAAAAATTAGCACTCGAAAAAAGATACATTTTCCAACAGGACAATGATCCGAAACATACCGCAAACTTGGTATGAGAATGGATGATCCATAATGTGCGACAGCAGCTTCAGACACCTCCGCAATCACCCGATGTTAACCTCATCGAGTATTTATGGAAGGAACTTAAACGGCACGTTCGCAAACATAATGTTTCAAATAGAGAAGAATTAAAAACAGAATATTGAACGAATGGGAGCACATGCTAGCAGAAGTTACTAGAAAGCTGGTTGCAAGCATGGCAAAATAAACCAAAAAGGTTACAGGAAATTATCAAGGCCAACGGCAGTCCCACTAAATATTAATTTAAACGAAGTTGTTATTTTCCGTTAAACTCCGTCAAACTATTATTGATAATTGTTAAGTGTATGGAGACTTTTTTGACATTAATTTTGTTCACATTTTTGTAAAAATTACACTTCTAAATAAAATGTTCCGTAGTTGTATTTAATACTAATCCTCTTTGGTTGAGTTTCAAATATTAATTTAAACATGTTTTCTCGTAGTTCCAATTAATTAGTTAAACATAATAGAAAAATAGTATAGAAAGCAGGTGGTGTTTGGTGACTTTTTGGACTGACTGTATTCGCCATTACTTTACAAATGGGTATTTCTCTAATGGAAGATTTAGTATTCAGTGCATAACTTTAAATGTCTATTCTATACATAATGCATTATTTAAAAAGATTAATTTTGAACCCATTATGGATGAGATGAGAATAACTTCTGAATTAATACGTATCTATGAACAAGAATTTCGTCTAATACTAGATGCTTTGCCCGACAACTTGTTTTCAGGATAGAGAATTAAACAGCGGGAATGGCGTTTACTAGGTATTGGTTGCAAATACGAGGGTCATTCAGTAAGTAAAGAAATAATTAGTCTCAGCTTAAACCCAACGAATCTGCTCCATACTTCTAGGAGTGCTAGTGGACAACCACAAAATATCCAGTTTACCATGGCGAGTCCACTGGAAGACTGCACTTTAGAAGGGCAATATTCTGTCGTCAGATTTTTAATATTAGACAGGGTTAAGTCAAGTGAAATACATTCTAAAATGTTATTATAGTATGGACAAAGTTGCATGAACCGTGCGAACGTTTACAAGTTGATCGATCGGTTTAAAAGTGACCGGACAAGCGTGTGTAACGAGCAGCTAAGTGGACGTCCTGTCGAAGTTTCCGGTTCCTCGTTGGAAACGAGGATTAATGAACTTATTCGTGATAACAGAAGAATTACTATTGAAATAATAGCTTAGGAGGTTGGGGTAGGCATTGGAACTGTTCACAATATTCAGAACCATTTACAGTATCGAGAAAAGTGTGCCAGATGGGTTCCCAGACAGCTTACAGAAGCTCATAAACAATCGAGACTCAAAAACGGATTGGGAAATCTTGCCTCATCCCGCATACAGCCCAGACCTGACTCTGTGTGATTTTTACCTGTTCGGACCTCTGAAAGATGCCCTACGTGGAAAGAGGTTCACCGACAATGAAGTGAAGGAAAAAGTACAAGAGTGGCTTTTACATCAATCGAAAGAATTCTTTGCCATAGGAATCAAGAAGCTAGCAGAAAGATGGAACAAGTATATTAACGTTGGGGAGATTAGGTCGAGAAGTAGGTCAAATTTTGTACGAATCCAATAAACCGTTCTTGAGCTAGAGATATTTGTCTCTTTACTTATTGAACGACCCTAGTAGATTCAGGCGCTGCTGTCTCTCTGTTAGATCCCTGTCAATCCCAAATAAGCCTTTGACAGCTAAGCTGAGTTGAAAGTTATTTGTCATTTTAATGTTTGGGTCCTAATAAAACAGATAGATCCTGTGGCAAGTTGTAATAACGGTATATTAAACATACATTATAAGATCAATTTACATATATATGGAAACTTTCTGTCTGTGTGTACACTTTTTATAAATATTATTGATTATATTAGCTAGCCTATGTTTTGTTTGGGAGTAAAACTACGCCTAAAGTAGTAACTATTACCGATAAAAAAATGTTTTCCTTTAGCACATACAACACGATTTAATTTCAGAAGATTCAAAATCTCTTTAAACATTTTAAATAGTTTCAAAGGGGGATATCTCGCCTATATGTATTTCTATGTAGGGTGTGTTTGCCAAGTAACTTATTTTAGTGAGCATTATAACCTACTAAAATAGGTGACTGTAACACGTATAAAAAAAATAAATTCTGTCTCATTCCTTCTACTATTAATGCTTTCAGCTACAGGGCTCCCGCATCCAATGGGCAACCACCAAGTACCTAGGCATCCAGTATGATAAATACTCGTAGTTCGTCTGGAAGGGCCAGGTCAGCACTGCCACCAGGAAAGCGAAACAACTGCTAGGTAAATAATATCCTATTATAAATCGCTCTAGCAAGTTATCCACCAGAACCAAGCTAACGGTATATGTACATCATTGTGAAGGCAGGTCTCACCTACGCTTGCCCCATATGGTGCCAGTTCTCCAAGATAAGGAGAGCGTAACTCCAGGCAGTGCAGAACAAGGCCCTGAGGATGATCAGGGGAGCCCCATGGTTAATTACATAGAGACCTGAAGTACCGGCCATAAAGGCACGCTCTCTGATGAAGACGATGACCTACCCCACCCACCATGACAAAAGATTGTAAAGCTAGGTTAAGTTAGCATAAGTCCTACGTTAAGTTAGATTAGGTTACAGTTATGTAAAATAAATATATTTTCTAAGTTAAGTTTTTTTTTTTTATGGGTCTAACACACGTGCTGCACGGAAGTCCCTAAAGCACTCCAGGAGCGGCATGTGTGCGGAAAAAGCGATTCACGTTGTTCTTGAATCGCTGTAAATTGTACTCGGTGGGAAACACAGCGCTGGGCAAATTATTCCAAAGGGATGATGTTTTCCATATAAAAGACTGCTTGAAAAGCGTTGTACGCGGAGTAACAAGCTGAACCTCATACGGATGTGAAGCACCAGCGCGACGTGTATTTCTAACATGCACCGCTTTGGGAGGAATTAAGCGGGCTACATCCTTCGAACCCTTTCCATGAAAATACTTGTAGAACTGACTCAAATCGCCAACCGTTCTTCGATGTTCCAGCGAATTAAGTCCGCCGGTCAGTTCCGGGTCTCCAATCAGATGAACAGCCCTGAACAGAATCCAACAACATGGGAGCAGTATTCCATAATTGGTCGAATTTGAGCTTTGTAAAGAACTAACAGTTGTTGTGGTTCGAAATATTATTCCCAACTTTTGAGAAGCTCTCCTTGCTAGGCCTGCAACATGTTCATGCCAGGACATATTTGCTCCCAAACTAACAAATTGAGCGACGATTCTAGGGGAATGGAGTGCTCCGACATAACCATGTCGGGTTCAGCAACGTTAACTTTTTTAGAAAAAATGCCGCCTGGGTTTTTGTAGCGTTAAATTCCACTTGGTTACTGTCCCCCCCAAGATAGAATTTCTAGGTCTTTCTTAAGTTGAACGACTTCCTGCTGTCTGAGGATATTCGCCTGAGCAGCCGATGTCCTAGCGTTCAAAGTGAATGAAGAGATAAGCGTACTGTCGTCTGCAAAGCTGTAGATTGGATTCCCGGTCTTTTCCAGCAGATCGTTAATGTAAATGAGAAAGAGAGTAGGAGACAGTATGGAGCCCTGGGGCACACCGGCGTTGATTGTGAAGGTGTTAGAAAGAAATCCGTCGACCGCCACTCGTAAAGGACGCTCTCTGAGGAAACATGAGAGCCACAAACAGAACTTTTTAGACATAGCACAAGAGCGTAGCTTAGCCAACAGTCATCGTGCCAAACCCGGTCGAATGCCTTGGATATGTCAAGAGTAACCGCTCGAGATTCTCCAAAGTGTTCAATTGCGTTGTTCCAAACATGTGTTACATAAGTCAGAAGATCTCCTGTTGATCTATGTTTACGAAAGCCGTATTGGTGATCGCTAATAATATTGAATCATTCAAGATATTTTAGAAGATGCTGATTTATAACCTTTTCCATGACTTTCGATATTATTGAAAGCAGTGCGACTGGTCGGTAGTTATTTACAAGGTCTTCTTGCTTTTTTAGGTATCGGCTGAACCGTGGCACATTTCCAGCAGGACGGAAATATTCCCTTTCTGTAGGGTAGGTTGAAAAGTCTACGGAAAACTGGTGTTAGTTCCTTTGCACAGTTTTTGAGAACTATGGCAGGTATTCCGTCAGCGCCAGAAGCCTTTTTGGTGTCTAGCTTCATTAAAATACGCTTTATGATACGCTGTCTGAAGACAACATCGGGCATCTTTGACTGCAATAACTGCAGCGAATAGTAGGTGGTGTTTTCCTTGATCCTAGGTTAAGTTAGTATAGGATCACTATTGTAAATGCTTAGGTTTAGTTAGAATAAGTAATCTTTAATACCATGTAGTAACAACGATCATTAATATCAGTAAGATGTTATGCCTTGTGTGTAAGCCAATAAAGACAATGGCAATGACTATTAATGTCTTAATTCTTCCTTGGCATATTCTATCAATCTTTACTCTTTTCCCTGCTGCCATAACATTATGATTGGCTACACAAATTTAAATTTTCTTAGCTAGCCTTGAGATAGCTGTCATACAATTTTCTAAGTTATGTATTATGAAATTTTGAATAATACAGTTCAAAATAAATACATTTTTATTTTTATGAAAATTTTTGAAGTTCAAAGCAATATTTGTTTTTCTGTTTGGTTTCCATTCGTGAGTTTTTTGTATAACTTCCATTTAAACCTCTATGAAAATTTTTCTCGCTCTGTATTTTTACATATATTTTTTTGTGGGCTTCTTTTCCCTATTTAAAACAAACAAAAGCGGAAGCAGTTCCTCCCCTAAATGCTTTACCTCCAGCGGTTTTTATTTAGTAATCTTGAGTTAACAAACTCCATAGTTGTATTTTGATTCATACGACTCTATGACTTTAATTACTGCAGTAAAATCTTCATTCAGGGCCAATAACAAGTGATATGCCTTGTCTTCTTCAAATTTCGATCCAGCATTGTCAGGTTCTTTTATTATTGTGTCGAAATTGAGAAAATTATCTTCTAGCTTTTCCTTTCTTTTTGGCTTAAGCGTAAATACCTCTTTTTTAAACTTAATGTAATTAATATATTTGTTTTTTCAAATAGATTATCATTACTCTTTCAACTTTGGTATCTTTCATCACATCCAAATGTTTATCTGTCACTGACCAATTTGAGATTTTGTTTTCGCATTTTTTACTTTAAATTTACTTTTCTGCTTTTCACTAGCATAATCTGTTTCTAGTTATTAAAATTCCTAGACGTCAACTTTATTTTTATGGTCACACTCATGTTTTTTGACCTTTCTTCTTTACCTTCTTAACTGTCTTTTATTCCTATGACCTAATGAGAATTTGTTGATTATTTAATACTATTTTGACCCTTTTACTAACTGTTATAACCGGTCAAGTGCAAGTTGGACTTGCGCAATTAGTATTCCGTAGGTTGATTTTTTTTTTTAAATACAAATTTTCGTTACGGAAGTATAAAATGATCAGTGACTTCACAAAACATATCCCAAATGAATTTTCAACAAAGTTTTTTTCCGATCTTTAGTGAAAACTGATAACCTTGAAATTTTTTTTTATACCAGATAAATTATTAAAGATAACACAGCCCCACAAAAAAAAAAAGTGGGGTATACTTTTGATGCGATATATCAGATCCGTAGTATTTTTACCCGCTGATCACGAATCTGACGTCAGAATATCGCCATCACATCTCAATTTTTTTCTATCCTCAAAAAAATAGGTAAAAATTAGTAAAAATTAAGAAAAATATACTCCTAAAAAATTGATTCAAGCTTTTTCATGAATCCAAAGATGTATTAATATGTATTCGGACACGCTTAGCTAATATTCATCGGTTGGATTAAGCCATACGGTTCTGTTTTCTTTCTAACCTCAATAAATCAGACAGATATAGTGCTTCTCGAATGCAAAAACGAATTCAAATTAAAATTCAACCGATTCTTACCAAATTTGGTACACGGGGGTTTTTTGGGTTGCTGATCATGAATCTGAGGTCGGATTTGCAAAATTCAAAATGGCGGATCCAAGATGGCGGACAAAATTTTTGAAAACCAACCGATTCCTACCAAATTTGGTATACAGTTGGGGAATCCTCAAACCTGATACTCTTAAACCCTAACCCCTGAAACCTTAGACTCCCACACCCTGTAACCTCAAAAAATAGACCTCAATAACCCGGTAACTTTAAAAATGAGACCCAATAAACTCAAAACCAGGACTTTTAAACCATATACTCTCAAATAGTAGACCCTTAAGCCCTAGAATTGCGAAGGTTAGACCCGCGCCTAACTTTCCTTTTTTTGGCTGTATCTTGTTCTTTTTTCCGCGAATGACCTATTCAAAGGCTTTCTGCCCAAACGCTTTTGAGGACTTGTTTCTCTTTTTAGCGACCAGCAATAGTCTGCTAGCATATAGTCATCCCATCGTCCTTGATACCGATTTTCTATGATTTTCAGATTTTGTTGAAAACGTTCCCCTTGCTCCTCACTGTAGTCACCAAGATTATCTGGGAAATCATCGATGTGGGAGTCCAGGAAATGTAATTTTAGATTCATTAAGCAACCTAATGTTTGAAAATTTTTTACCATTTTCTCGACTATTTCTTTGTACTTAGGACTTTTATTATTTCCCAAAAAGTTTGTTGCAACTTCTTTAAAACTAAGCCAAGCAGCTTTTTCAACTTTATTCATTTTAGTAACAAATAATGAATCTTGAAACAATTTTCTTATTTGTGGCCCGTCAAATACGCCTGCCTTAATTTTAGCTTCAGAAAATTTCGGAAATTTTTTATGCAAATATTTGAAACATGGGCAGTTTGTATCTAATGCTCTCGTGAATTGCTTCATAAGTCCAAGCTTAATGTGAAGCGGGGGAATAAGAACTTTTCCTGGATCTACCAATGGTGGAAACAATACATTATTTTCACCAGGAGTGAACGATTCTCTTGTTGGCCAAATTTTTTTTCTTATAATGACGTTCCCTGTCTCTGCTATTCCACAGACATTTATAACAGGGATAAAGTGTAAACCCTGACTGTTGGCCAAGCAATATTGTTACAATTTTCAGATCTCCACAAATTTTCCAGTTATGATCAGTATATTTTATTTTTATCAAAAGCTGCTTCATTTTTTCATATTCATCCATTAGACCTTTTACATCGGTACAATATGAAAGTGACAATTCCTCGTCCATTGTGAAATATTTTCGAAATTCTTCATCTCTGTTTCTATAATAAGAAATCGTAGCTTCTGGCTTAAGTAAATGTATTTTCTTTAAAAAGGAAGCAAGATGCTCTGAACCATCTTTGGATAAGCCTAAATCTCTGACTAGATCACTAAGTTCTGACTGTGATACGAGTATTGGTTCTGGTTTACGGTTGTATGGTAGAAATTCTTTATCTGTGTCACTATTATATGATAGGTTGTCACTAGAACATTCATTAGTAACAGTGTTTGAATCTTTTTCGACAGTCTCAATGTTTTCGGCATGAACTGATAAGGTGAAATCATTTGTTTCCATAACATCAGCATCAAGTGGTTCAGGAGGCGGAATTAGTTTAGTTGGTCTTGTTACTGTCGAAACATCGTTATAAGTAATAGTGCTTTTATTTTTTCGGTTATGCCTAGATACAACATTCATACAAAAGTAGCAATCATTTTCACTGTATGGTCTATTCCATATTGCTGGTCTGGAATATTTAATCGCCTTCTTATTGATGTACAACATTATTTTGCAAGAACTGCAAATGATGTGGGGAACCCAATCTGTATCGTGGTGCTGTATTTCAATGTTAAAACAATCCTTATATAAGGTTTTAATCTTATCCGTTATAGGTGACCCCATTTTACTCAATACGTGTTGACAGCAGATATAACAAAATGAATCACTGTTTTTATCGCACTTATGAAAAGTCCTTGTACCGTGAGAACGTTTTCTTGTAGCATTATACTCTACATGAGCCAAGTCACTCACACATGAAGAGCTACGGTCGCTGGATGACGACGGCTGCGGGCCCGCTTTCCCACCCTGACCAACCGCCGATACTGGGTTTCCGAGTCCCTGTATCGTAATTATCTTTCTTCTACCTGCCATGACGGCATCTAAGCCGTTATCCAGGGACTCTGCCGGCTAGTGGAGTAACACCATTGCCCACCGTCACCACGTGGAGGTGCCCTGGATGCAGGTAGAAGAATAAAAATCGACCGATGAATTTTCTCGGCGTTCAAAATGGTGCGAAAACATCTGCCATCTTGAATTTTGCAAATCCAACCTCAGATTCGTGATCAGCGACCCAAAAAATCCCCGTGTACCAAATTTGGTAAGGATCGGTTGAATTTTAATTTGAATTCGTTTTTGCGTTCGAGAAGTACTATATCTGTCTGATTTATTGAGGTTAGAAAGAAAACAGAACTGTATGGCTCAATCCAACCGATGAATATTAGCTTAGCGTGTCCGAATACATATTAATACATCTTTGGATTCATGAAAAAGCTTGAATCAATTTTTTAGGAGTATATTTTTCTTAATTTTTACTAGTTTTTACCTATTTTTTGAGGTTAGAAAAAAATTGAGATGTGATGGCGATATTCTGACGTCAGATTCGTGATCAGCGGGCAAAAATACTACGGATCTGATATATCGCATCAAACGTATAACCCACTTTTTTTTTTGTGGGGCTGTGTAATGCACTAGTGATAATTTTCGCTCAATCTACACCCTGTAGAGAATATTCCAGAATTTTTTCAAAATTTTTTGATCAGGGACAGCGATTTTTTAAAAATAATACAAAGAGAATTGTGCGCAAGTGTTACATTATATATAATTTTGAACTCGTCTTTTTACAAGCTTTCATTTGACACCCCACTCGATGACTGGTAAAAAAAATTCACTTCCGATGTCACCCCCAAAAATTAACCCCTAAAGTCAAAATTTAACTTTCAAAACTAGACGGCTCTGATAAGGCCATCAATTCCTATATTAGTGCCAAATTTCAACTTTCTATGTTAGATAGTTTTGGAGAAAATTGGGTGTGACAGACAGACTGACACCGAAGTGATCTTATAAGTGTTCCGTACGGAACACTAAAAATATAACCGGACAACTTGATAGTTTTCATTTTCAACTCATACCAGCTTTTATAAATAACCTAACCTAAAATTTCTGTTTCATTTATTAATCAGTTTACCATTCAATGATTGGTATCCAAAGGTGAGAAGAGTACCTAAAAAGTTACGGCTGCGATTAGTTGCGTACGAGTTACATTCATATCCGAAGATCTTGACCATGAACTAATAATGTTCAATCTACGTTCGTAATGCAAGATATAACAAAAATGAATCAACACAGAAACTAAAGGTAAGCTTCTTAATACGTTAAAACAGGGCTGTCCAAACTGCGGCCCGCAACTCCTATTTGTACAGCCCGCAAAGGGATAAGTCACTAGTTCACGCACTGCATTTGGCAACGAGTAATATTGAAGTTAACACTGAATTGTAAAAGAGAAATTAATAAAAAAAATAATGCCCGTCAGTCCATCTCGTAATTTTTATTGGTCTTTAACAGTCTCCAGCCTGGACAGCCCGCGTTAAAATAAGGGAATGATTATACAGGGTGGCCCAAAATTACCGAAGGGGTTTGAGTTCATTATAACTTTTTATTTAAGACATAATTATAATTTTTTTTTTTTTAAATACTGTATATTAATGGAGAATATTTTTAATTTAATTATGAAAAATTATATCTCGCAAGTAGTGGCCATTTTCTGCTTCGCATATTCGTGCTCTTTCCAAAACATTTTCCATAACCTTTCGCAAAACTTCAGGTGTTGTTGATTTCGTCGCGTATATTGTTTTTTAATTGCTGGATGGTTCTAGGCTTATTAACATAGACTTTTCCTTTCAAATAACCCCAAAGGAAAAAGTCTGAAGCGATTAAATCCGGTGAATGCGGAGGCCAATTAAAATCGCTTGTACGCGAAATAATTCGTTCACTAAAGATGTCGCGTAAAAGAGCCATTGTGTCCCTCGCAGTGTGCGCTGTGGCTCCATCCTGTTGGAACCATACTTGCGGATGGTTTTCCACGGCTGGCCTTAAAAAATTTTCCAACATTGTCCGATATCGAACACCAGTGATGGAAACGGCGACACCGTGTTCATTTTCAAAAAAATATGGGCCAATTATCCTTTCCGACGAAACACCGCACCAAACAGTACATTTAAGTGGGTGTAATTGTCGCTGTTGAACTACTCTTGGATTTTCCGTAGCCCATATTCTGCAGTTTTGCTTATTAACGAACCCATTTAATGGAAAATCATGATTTTCTTCTACTTTTTGCCGGAAATAAATTGCATAATCAAGTAGTTGCTGGTAATCTGTCGGTTTCAATTCTTGGACAAGCTAAAACATTCTTATTGTATGCAAAATTCTCTGCAGCGACCCTCGTGAGAGGCCAAGTTGTGTCGAACGTCTCCTGGTTGATGTTTCTCCATCTTCCCGAATACTCTCCTGTACCCGTTCAATATTGTCATCTGTGTGCACCGTTCGTCGTCTGCCGGCACCAGGAAGGTTCCTTACTGCCCCTTGTTGTCGAAAATTTGCAACCAGACGGTTTATTGTTGACTCTGAGGGTCCAACCCGCACATTAAAATAACGACGATATGCACGCTGAGTCAAAACAATGGACCGTTGATTTGAGAAATAAAGTTCAACGATTTGGGCACGTTGTTCAATTGTGTACTGTTCCATTTTAAATTCCCCAAGTCTTCTTTACAAAATACTGAAAAGAAATAAAAAACAAAATTATAATGAAAAAGTTATAAGGAATTCAAACCCCTTCGGTAATTTTGGGCCACCCTGTATTATTATTGTTAAAAAATTAACCATACCTCCACTTTTATTTTAAGCGTTGTGAAATCCTTCCAGTTATATTCCACCGAGGAATGTGGGAAGCCTTTACTAGTAGAAGATGGGTTTACGTTCGAGAGATAGCAAGGGCCGGCTAAAAGTTTTAAACTAGTTAAAAAAAATACATTCCGAAGTACATGAAACATTTTTTTCCTCTTCTAGATTCAAAAGTCTCATGAAAAATTACGGTTTTTAGGATTGAAGCGTGTCAAATTGGAGTGATTTTTTGACGTTTGGCTTACGATTGCACCAGGAATCTTTAGGGATCTCTACTCTTCGAGATTAAAACATTCACTATTTTCCGTTTTCATTCTTCACATGAAGAGTAAAGATCCTTAAAGTTGCTGTTTGCAATCGTAGACGAAACGTCCTAGAAGCACCCCAGTTTGCACGGTTCGGTTTAAAGGAACCATGATTTCTCATCTAATCAAGGCCGTGAAAACTTTCGTTCCGTATTAATCTGTTACATTTTAAATATTTTATTCTTGACACTGATGAATTTGACTTTAACATCAGCTATATGATTTAGCTGACCCTTTTGTTATTAACACGTAGGCTGAAAAGTATTTGGCCTGACATATACATGTCGCCCTTTTCAAAAAATCCATGATTTTTAGGAAGTACCCACCTTCAAACGATACGTGTCAAAATTTCATGATATTTCGATAATTAGTTTACAAGTTACAGTGGTTTTAGTGACGCTACTTTTGAAATTTTCAAAACAATGGAAAAAATCGAATTTCGTGTGTTGATTAAACACTGTTTTTTGATGGTAAAAAATACCATTCAAGCAAAGCAATGGCTTGATAAGTGTTACAGGGAATCTGCCCCTGGAAAATCACTCGTCATTTACTGGTATGCTGAATTTAAACGCGGTCGTACAGATACAAATGATGGTGAATGCTCTGGACGTCCAAATGAGGTGGTTATACCGGAAAACATCAAAAACATCCACAAAATTGTTTTGGATGACCGTAAAGTGAAATTGCGTAAGATAGCTGACACCCTAAAGATATCAAAAGAACGTGTTAATCATATTTTGCATGAACATTTGGGCATGAGAAAACTCTGTTCGAAATGGGTACCGCGTTTGCTCATAATGGACCAAAAACAACAACGTGTTGATGATTCTGAGCGCTGTTTGGACCTGTTTACGTGCAATAAAAATGTATGAACTTGAATCCACCGCTACACACCTTAATTAAATCGGCAGTCAACTGAGTGGACAGCAGCCGGTGAAAGCCGCCCGAAGCGATCGAAGACACAAGAGTTGGCTGGGAAGGTTTTGGCCTCTGTATTTTGGGAAGCGCATGGAATAATTTTTATCGACTATGCTGAGAAGGGAAAAACCATCAATAGCGAATATTATATAAAGTTATTGGTGCGTTTGAAGGCAGAAATCGCAAAGAACCGACCCCAAATGAACAAGGAAAAAGTGCTCTTTCATCAAGAGAATGTGCCCTGTCACAAGTCAATGGTTACAATGGCAAAATTGCATGAATTGAAGTTTGATTGCTTTCTCATCCACCGTATTCTCCATATTTAGCCCCCAGCAACTATTATCTATTCGTAGACCTCAAAAAACGCTTGCGAAAAAGAAATTTGGCTCCAATGAAGAAGTTATAGCCGAAACTCAGGCCTATTTTGAAGGCAAAGACAAATCTTTCTACAAGAAAGTTGTTGAAATGTTAGAAAAGCGTTGGACTGATTGTATCGCTCTTGAAGGAGACTATATTGATGAATAAAGTTGAATTATGCAAAAAAATGTATTTTAAATAGCTAAACCACAAACTTTTCAGCCTACTTTTAAGGTTGTAGGAAAGTAATACAATTGTTCGTACGCACTTCCTATTTTAGGTACGACTTCTTGCCTTTTCGCACCATTTATTGAATGACAAACAAAACTTTTCGAATTTATTAATTTAATTTTATGGGTCTGTTTTCTAAACTATCTCGAGTGGTTTTTTTTTCTGTTAGTAGCAACTGATTTTTAATTTCAAGAACTCTGGCTGCTAGAAAAAATTATGAACTTTTTAGAAAATGATCTTGTATCCTTGAGAGTGTTCCAGACTATATAAAATTGCTTCAAAAATTAGTAAATGCTTCGAATAAATCATTTCTTCTTATTTTAAAACATGGAAACATGTTGCACGAATAAAGAATCATTTTTAAAGCGATAGGACAAAGGTAACACTCTAACCTCGTACTACCGTCCTATATTACAATACCTCAAAATATAATATAAGAAATGTACCCTTTTGCTCTATAAAGTACAAGTCGGGATAGACTACAAAAAGCTAGCTGCAGTAGCTCTCTGAAAACGAATACGCAAATTGTACATAAACTTGTGGTTAAACATGACTTTGAAGAATTGCGTCTTGTTGCGAAGATTGCTACAGCCAATTTTTCAGCAAAACTAATGTTAATAGTCAATATTAAGAGACTGTAGACTTCTGCGGCGTGGCCAAGTTCATGGTGTCAATTCTGGTCAAAATCCGATGACATCAGAAATTGTTAAATTTTAGCCTACCAAATTGAGTCACTTTAAACTTATAAATATAGATTATGTATTCGTAACTTACTACCTCTGATACTCAGAATTACCACTTTTAGTCACAATCGATTGACATTATCAATGATCAAATTTTCCATCTGACATAATGGATCCGTTATTTTCAATAGTCAAATAATAAAACTTATACGAACGAATTATTTAATAGTAATCTACTATTGAAGAAAACTCCTATATAAATTTTGGTGAAAATCGATTGAAATAAACAGTCTACTAGGATCGTGATTGTGAATATACTGGGTGCCTCATATGTATGGAAAAATGGTTCCACAAAATTTATTAATCAGTATATTAAAAAAATCTTTTCTCTGTATATTATTTCTGAGTCCTAATAAAAATTCTAGACATTATTGGACTAACATACCATATCTGTAAATTGGGCTGTTTTGGATTTATTGATATTTGAAATTAAGGAGATCAAATTAAAACATTTTTTTAAGCTGGCTTGTGTCAAACATTTACTGTCAGGTAACAACTTAACGTCAAAAAATGATTTATTGACGAAAATGTTTATTGCTGCATTTTATGAAACTGCAATTTGGCATCATAATGGTACATTTAACAGAAACTGAAAGAATCTCTTTGTTAATGATGGTTGGTTACGGAGACCGTACGAGAACACAACAGGAGGTGTGTGATCTTTTTAATCCGTAGTTAGCAAAACATTAAAACGATTTAGACAATCAGGTCATGTTAAGGATCGTTCTAAATCTGGACCTCCAAAAGTTAAAACAAGCGATAATGAATAGTTAGATGTTTTATTGGAAATTACAGAAAATCTCCATACAGCCACTCGTCAGCTTTGCCTAGACAACAACATAAGTAAAGGTATCTTAACTCGTATACTGAATGAAGAAAAATTGCATCCATACAAACACATTCTATTGCAAGAATTGTCTGAAGATGATTACGATAGACGCGTTGAATTTTGCGAGGTCATGATGGAACGAATAAATAATGATCCTAACCTAATTCATAATATTGTTTTTTCTGACGAGGCCACATTTTGTGTTAACGGCATAACTGCTGGTACTGGGCTACTGAGAATCCTCACTGGATAATCGACAGTCATTCTCAAAGACCACAATAGATAAACGTGTGGGCAGGGATTTGTGGACGTCACATCATTGGTCCCTTTTTTATCGATGAAAATCTTACAGGACAGCGGTATTTACAGTTACTTCAAGAGCAAGCTATTCCAACTTGTGCAGATCTTTTTCCCGAAGAAAATAATTTGGATACCCCTAACAGGAATCTGTGGTATCAACAAGATGGAGCACCTCCTCACTATGAAATCAGGGTTCGTAGATATTTGGATGTGACTTTTTCTAATCAATGGATAGGCAGAAGAGGTTCTGTAGAATAGCTTGCCACTCGATTTTTTTTTTATGGGGTGATTTGAAAACCAAAGTTTACCGAAGTCGACCTGAAACTGTAGAAGATTTACAACAAAGAATTCAATATGAAGTATCACAGATTACCCCGGATTCTCTGTAAAACTCTTTTCAGACTGTTTATGACAGATTGGGTCATTGCCTCGCTGTTAACGGTAGGCATTTTGAGCAATTGTTACCTTAAAAATAAACCTAGAGTATTTATTAATAGTTTTTTTTGTCTTTTTTTTATTTTACATTTGAAATGACAATAATTCCAAAACAGTTCAATTTAGACATATGGTGTGTTAGACAAATAATATCTAGAATTTAGGACTCAAAAATAAAATAATATATAGGGCTTTCCATTTAAAAAAAATCAAGATGGCGTAATTTCTTCGAACTGACAGGTCAAAATATCTTATTGTCAACGTCAGCATGTGCGCCGAATAATACCCTATAACTTTTATTTAAAAAAATTTTTTGATACAGTATTTAATAAATGCTGTGGAATCATTATTCCACACATATGGGGCACCCTGTATAAATATATAAGTAGGCTATGATCTCACTCCCCTCCGATACTATTTGTTAAAATCAGATAAAAAATTGTTAAACTTTTAGTTTACCATATAGAATCCGCCATTTTAAATTTATGAAAATTATCATTATTCGTAATCAGCGATATAAAATTCCCCTTACAAATTTTAACCAACGTTGATTAACATAGAAAATTATGATATATTAGATATTTTTTTTTTTTTTTAATGTAGAATGGTATAATGCATGTCAAGGAGTATACTGACTTATTTGACATTTGGTAGTGAAAATGACGCTGGGCGCCGCGACGCCAAACAACTTTTTTTCCATCGACATACCCTTTGTAAAATTGCATTGAAAAGTCCTAATTTTTCTCAATATTTTTTCCTTAAACTGTTTTTTTTTTCTAATTTGTTTTGCAAAAAAGTTATGCAGCCAGCAGAATCCTCTAAAATATTATTTTTGTTCCTTACTGTTGCCATGGATCGTAGTCACGTTTGGCGGTTTTCAAACAATTTATCTAGTAGGCGTCTGTCATACTTTAATCTGATAGTAATTATAATAATATTGTTACTATGCTGTTGAGGTTTCTCCTTTAATAAAATAAGAAACAAGAATACATTATTTTTTATTAAAACCACAAAAAAACTAATATATCACTTTTAACGTTACATAACTTATTACATATTTATAAAATTAAATGTTTGAAACAAAATAAAAAAAAAAAAAATCAGAAGAAATTTTCTATATGTCTTCTTCTATCATCCATTCTTTCCATTAACGCTTGATGGATGGCTTTGTAAATAATTCCTTCAGATATACTGTTGCACGCATCGGATATTTTTGCGTGTAAATGTTCAATATCATTTGTTTTCTATACAATACCTTTAAGAGTACCGCACAAGAAAAATCTAACGGCGTAAGATTTGGTGACTTAGGTGCCCATTGAATAACTGGGCTGCGAACTCCTCTACATCTTCCTTGAAACCGTAGTTGTATGAGGTAGTGCTCCATCGTGTTGATACCACATATGTCTTCTTAAAATAAGGGGATCATCTTCTAATAAAACTGATAGAAACGGAAAGAAATAAAACACTTATTATGTATTATTACCACTATATTAATATAGTGGTAATAATACATAATAAGTGTTTTATTTCTTTCCGTTAAAATGATAAATTACCACATAGTAACGGCCACGACGATCAACTATTTGAAAACTGATAGAATATTAACCAAGAAATTAAGGTATCTATTTCCAGTTAGTATTTCCGCAAAAAAGTATGGTCCAACCAAATCTCTCCTAATTATCCCACACCATACATTAATGCCATAATGACCTTGATTCTTAATTTGATTAACGTTTTATGGATTCTTGTCAGTCCAGTAATGATAATTTTTTCTGTTAGGTTTGTCGTTACTGACAAAATGGTTTTGTTCTGTCCATAATATATGATTCAGAAAATACCATAACGTTCTTCATCATATTTAATCATCATTTCTGCTACAAAACTCAATCGTCGTTCCGAATTAAATTGTGTTAATAACTGAAGATTATGCATTTTATAGTCAAGGTATTTATTAGCTTTAAGAGATTTTTGAATAGCTTCATAAGATACAATCAATTGCCTGCTTCCTTGTCTGATTGAATTATATGAATGGTATTAAAAATATTGCATACTATCGGCTACTTTTTCGTCTGTTAAAACAGTTTTTTTCGTTTAGAAGTACCTTTCTGCCCAGAAAATGCATCCATATTGCTCCTCAAATTGTGTTGCAAAACATAGCGTGATCCGGGGTATACCTGTCGGGGTCACGTTCGCGAAACAGTCTAACGTCTTCCCGAAAATTTCTTCTTGCTTCTCCATAAATAAGAATCATATCCACTTTTTCAGCGTGGGAAACCATTTCAATCAAACACACTGTTTATTTCGTTTAACTCTATTGAATTGAATAGGTGTGCAAACAAAAGCTGTTAGATTAAAGTATGACAGCCGCCTACAAGATAAATTGTTTGAAAACCGCCAAACGTGACTAAGATCCATAGCAACTGTAATGAACAAAAAATATTATTATAGAGGGTTTTTTACTGCACAACTTTTTTGCAACACAAATTAGAAAAAAACAGTTTAAGGAAAAAATGTTGAGAAAAATTAGGGCTTTTCGACGTCGTTCTACAAAAGGTATATCGATGAAAAAGAAGTTGCTTGGCCTCGCGGCGCCCAGCGTCGTTTTCACTACCAAATGTCAAATATGTCAGTATACTCCTTGACATGCACTATATCATTCTAAAATTAAAAAAAAATATATCAAACAATTTTTCATAAATCAGGGCCGGGCGTCTAAAAATGATCACGCTGTACTTATGAAACAGTGAAACCCAATATATTTTTATTATAAACTAAAAAAATATTGCAGTAACTTGTCGCTGTCGCTGCTATTGGGCGGTAGTGAAGATGGAACGTTACCGCTGGAGTCAAGAAATGAATTACACCAGACACAAAAAAGAATAGACAGAGTATGTCATTCATAACATCGTTTCTCGCCAAAACAATTGTCCATTATAAACTGAGATGAGTACTGTAAGAAAAAGTAGAAAACACTGGACAAAATTTCCATGGTGTCTTATGTGAAAAAATATATCGGATCCCACATCCGTGCAGCGACGCGAAAAACCTAAATAACGTATACGTGCTCTGCTGATAAAGCTTGTTGGGACTACGTGCTGGTGTTGTCACTTATATTTGTTAATTTTAATAACATGTTATATCTATTCTATCTGTCTGTCTGTCCGTTAGTGCGCTTATCACTGGAGAACCACTTATCCGATTTACGTGTTTTTATACATTTATACATATGTTCTATATAATTCGATATAACTTATTAACCAGCAAAAGAATTTTTTTTTAAAAAACATACATATGTTCTCTGGCCAGGTTATAAGCTATGTTTTATTTCGTTAGGTAACATAAGAATAGAAGCAGTGACGATAATAGTGAATCAAGCCGGAAAAAAAGTTTGCCGCTAGCACGTTCTCTTGCAATATACTGCCTAAACCATTAAATATGGAACAATATCATGTAAAGAATAATAATATCTATAAAATGCAATGTCTCCCTCCCTGTCTGTCTGTCTGTCCGTTAATGCACTTATCAGTCAAGAACCACTTATCCGATTTACGTGTTTTTTCTTAATTCATATCTATGTTATCTGGCCAGGTTATCTATAATATATATATATATATATATATATATATATATATATATATATATATATATATATATATATATATATATATATATATATATGTATATATATATATATATATATATATATATATATATATATATATATATTATATATATATATATATATATATATATATATATATATACTATATATATATATATATATATATATATATATATATATATATATAATACATTGTCTCTGTATCTGTCTGTCTCTCTATCCGTTAGTGCATTTATCAGTCGAGAACCATAATTCATATATATGTTCTCTGGCCAGGTTATAGGCTATATTTTATTACGTTAGGTAACATAAGAAATAAGTAATGACGATCATCGTGAATCAAGTCGGAAAAAAAGTTTGCCGCTAGCGCGTTTTCCTGCAATATACTGCCTAAACCATTAAATATGAAACAATATCATGTAGCAAAAAATATAATATATATAAAATGCAAGGTCTCTCTGTCTGTCAGTCTATCCATTAGTGCACTTATCACTCGAGAACCACTTATCGGGGTTTTTCTTTGATTCATACATAACATATGTTCTCTGGCCAGGTTATCTATAATCTATAATATATACCAAATACAACGTCTCTCTATCTCTCTGCCTGCCTGTCTGTCTGTTCATTAGTGCGCTTATCACTCGAGAACCACTTATCTCATTTACGTGTTTTTTTTTTAAGCATATGTTCTATGGTCACGTTATCTATAATATATATAAAATACAACGCCTCTCTGTCTGTCTGTCCGTTAGTGTGCTTATCACTCGAGAACCACTTATTTGATTTACTTGCTTTTTTTTTAAAACATACATATGTTCTCTGGCCAGGTTATAGGGTATGTTTTATTTCGTTAGGTAACCTAAGGAATAAGCAGTGACGATAATAGTGAATCAATACGCTGCTTAAACCATTAAATATGCAACTATATCATGTAGTAAAGAATATAATATATATAAAATGTAACGTCTCTCTCTCTCTGTCCGTTAATGTGCTTATCACTCGAGAACCACTTATCCGATTTACGTGTTTTTTTTTAATCCATACATGTGTTCTCTGGCCAGGTTATGTAATAATAATAATCTATATAATGTGGAAACATGGAACCACATTGACCAAATGTGAGAAAGAAGAACCAAAATAATAATAAGCTAACTTGGCTTAGGCTCGTCATCCAAACATGGAACCACATTGACCAAATGTGAGAAAGAAGAATAAAAACAATAATAATAAAATAAAAATCAACAACATTCACATCTCACTTAGTACTGTTGGAGCTCAACACAAACATACACAAAAACATTTAGAATTCAGTGATTCTGAAAATATGTAACATTGTCAGGTCTTTCCTTAATACACAATGGTAATAGAGTTTGTGTTGACTTGGCTTAGGCCCGTCAGCCAAACATGGACCACATTGTCCAAATGTCAGAAAGAAGAATATCTATATAATATATATAAAACGTAACGTCTCTCTGTCTTATGACTCGAAATCCACTTATCCGATTTACGTGTTTTTTACGTGAGGTAATATAAGAATATATAAGGAATAAGCAGTACGATAATAGTGAATCAAGTCCACGCGAGTGGAGCCGCGGGCACGGCTAGTGTGATTATATATAACGTATTAACGTACAAATTTGGAAAATATTCGGCTGTTTCTTTTAAATATAATTTTATTTACTTTCTTCTCCATTAGCTGAAACTAGACACGATAACTTTACTTCATTAGATTAGACTTTAAATAATATAGCGAAAGCCAGTGATCTATTAAATATTTTAAATTTTTGAAATCTGACACAGTCAACCAGTCGCCCTTCCTTGAGTCCACTGTTAATCTTTTAGATGTAAACAAACGGAACCTTCTGAATTACATTGTCGTGTACCTTGACAAAATAAAGATTTTTAAAATTTTATCATAGGCCGAAGATAAGCCAGTGACAATTGTGCTGACGTCATGGGGGTCTGGAGTTCAAATGGGACCCCAGATGTAATTCTATGTATAACGAAAGCATACAAACGTAATACAATTTAAACAAAAATGTGGCTGTTGGAGCTTATTGTGACGATGACGACCTTGCGTCAGTAAAAAAAAAGAATACTAGTTGAAAAATTAGATAAAGAGTCTCTAAAATAGAGTGAAACTGGATCAAAATCAAAGATAATCGCTTAATAAAGACCATTTTTTTTAAGCCAATTAGAAATAAGTATTATAACACGTAGGCTGAAAAGTTTTTGGTCTGACACATTGATGTCGCCCCTTTTCAAAAAATTCATATGATTTTTAGGAAGTACCAACCTTCAAACGATACGTGTCAAAATTTCATGATATTTTGACGATTAGTTTACAAGCTACAGTGGTTTTAGTGGCGCTACTTTTGATATTTTCAAAATAATGGAAAAAATCGAATTTCGTGGGTTGATTAAACACTGTTTTTTTATGGGGAAAAAATGCCGTTCAAGCAAAGCAATGGCTTGATAAGTGTTACGGAGACTCTCCCCTGGAAAATCACTCATCATTTACTGGTATGCTGAATTTAAACGAAGTCGTAGAAGTACAAATGATGCTGAACGCTCTAGACGCCCAAATAAGGTGGTTACACCGGAAAACAAAAAAAATCGACAATATTGTTATGGATGACCGCGTGAGATAGCTGACACCCTAAAGATATCAAAAGAACGTGTTGGTCATATTTTGCATGAACATTTGGGCATGAGAAAGTGAAATGGGTACCTCGTTTACTCACAGTGGACCAAGAATAACGTGTTGATGATTCTGAGTACTTTTGGATCTGTTTAAGGATTAATAAGGATTTTTTAATGCGATATGTGACAATGGATGAAACATGGATCCACCTCTACACACCGGAATCAAATCGACAGTTAGCTGAGTGGACAACAGCCGGTGAAAGCCGCCGGAAGAGACCAAAAACACAACAGTCATCTGGGAAGGTTTTGGTTTCTGTATTTTGGGATGAGTATGGAACAATTTTCATCGACTTTGCTGAGAAGGGAAAAACCATCAATACCGAATATTATATAAAATTATTGGTGCGTTTGAAGGCAGAAATAGCAATGAAACGGTCCCAAATGAACAAGAAAAAAGTGCTCTCCATGCACCGTGTCACAAGTCAGTGGTCACGATGGCAAAATTGAATGAATTGAAGTTCGAATTGCTTCCTCATCCACCGTATTCTCCAAATTTGGCCCCCAGCGACTATTATCTATTCGCAGACCTCAAAAAAATGCTCACGTGAAAGAGATTTGGCTCTAATGCAGAAGTTATCACCGAAACTGAGGCCTATTTTGAAGACGAAGACAAATCCTTCTACAAGAAAGGTATAGAAATGTTAGAAAAGCGTTGGATTGATTGTATCACTCTTGAAGGAAACTATATTGATGAATAAAGTCGAATTTTGCAAAAAAATGTGTTTTAACTAGGTAGACCAAAAACTTTTCAGCCTACGTGTTAGTACAGCTAAAAATCTTGTCTTGTATTTTAATGTTCTCGTGATTAGCTAACAACTTTAAATTCTCTGAGAAAAAGATGTGGCTTAAAAAAAATATCATAATAGAAAAAGAGAGAAAGATCAAAGTTGCAAAACTTAATACAAAGAAAATATTGAAATGAAATGGATTGAACATATTTTTACTCTAGTAGACATCTCTTAGTAATTTAGACATTCATAGATCTTTTAGAAAGTGCTCAGCTATTTTTAACCGTCTTTAACAAATTTATAGAACTTTTATGAAAAAAAAGTAAATATTTCTTACAATTAGTTGTTACATATGTACAGGGTGGTCCAAACTGGACACTTTTAAAAGTAAACCCCTTTATCTAAAGGAGATAGACGAAAACCGATGTCGGTGTCTGAGACTCAATTTTCATGATAAACTCAGTGGTGAAAACCGCATATCCATATCTAGTACCTTTTCAGATATACAGGGTGTTTTTCAAAAATCTGCATTTTGGTAAAATGTTTGTAATTCTTTTCCTGTTGAAAATTTCTGATTTCTGTAACAATATTCTCAAAGCACTTTTTCACGTGGATTTCAACAGTGTAAGTTACATTTTTTTACAACTAATATTTTAATAGTTATTAACGCGAAAATATATTTTTTTAAATCGGATACCCTGTATATTTTTCCTTGTCCGAATAGAGTTTTAAATTACCATTCTAAAAATATAGCATATTTTATATTTTGCTTAAATCTACTTCAAAATATAAAGGTTTTCAGTTTTTACGCGAGTCTTAAATGCACATTTTGTGACGTCGGCTTTGGACGGAGCGGCAATATCAATTGTTTACCGATAGCAGTCAAATAGAAAAAAAAATTCCCAGAATTAACTCTAAGAGTCATAACTGCAATGAAATTTACTAAATGCTATAGTACTTTAAACTATGTAGAAAATAAAACAAAACAACAATAAAACAATTTATTCCGAGTAGAGCAAACTAAAACAAAACACAGAGATATTCGAAATGTCGACCAGTTTCATTTACACATAAGCGGTACCTTTTCTGGACCCTTCTTACCGAGGTGATTAGTTCAAGAGGAGTAAGAGTTGCAAAACTTTGTATCACTGGGTCTTCTAACTCTTGCCTGGTGTTTGTCGACAATTTAAAAGTTAGGTCTTCTTCCCCAGAGATAGAAGTCTTCCCCAGAGATAGAAGTCCATGGGTGTTAAATCCGGTTCGGACCTTGGTTGGCTAGCCAGTTATTATCGAAATTGGCCTATAAAAAATTACTGACAACTGCAGCGTTATGAGGGGGTGCCCCGTCGTGTTGAAAAATATATTTCTAAGGTCCATTAACGGCAGTTCATCAACAAGAGGTTATATTTGCTGCCTTAAAATTTCTAAATATCTCTGAGAGGTGAGTATGCCTTCGTAAATAAATGGACCTATAACGCTGCCTCTAAAAATTCCTGCCCACACATTAAATCCAAATCTGCCTTAATTTCTTTGCTCCACAACTAAATGAGGTTTTTCTTGTGCTCACGTATAAGAATTGTAACGGTTAAAAATACCTGTATTGCTTACATAAGTCTGTCCAAATGCAATTTAATGAAAAATTCGGAACATGGTTACAATTCTCCAGAAACCATTGGCAAAAATCCATATGCTGTTGAAAATCTCCGTCTCTAAAGTGATGAACTTTTCTTGTCCTATATGGCCTGAATTTGTGCTTCTTCAAAGTACTACTTACGTTAGTTCTTGGTTCAGTGGATTTTTTTAACTGGCGGGTTGATTATTTCCGATTGTTCCTAAACTACTATTTCTTCTAATTCCTTATCCCTGTTTGATGCATAATTTTTGGGTCGTTTCTTTTCAAACTGGCCACTATTAACTAGGTTATGTCGCAATCAAGCGAATATATCCTCGAAGGGTTGATGTTCGTGGTACAAATTACTTGCCGCTTCCGAATTTTCTCCGATTTGTATGAAACACACTATCATATTCCAAAACCTTCCAAACATGGGAGCAGTTTTCCATAGTTGGTCAAATTTGAGCTTTGTAAAGAATTGTTGTGGAGTGTAAAGCTTTCTGGTTCGCAATAGTATTCCTAACTTTTGAGAAGCTCTCCTTGCTATGCCTGCAACCTGTTCATGCCAGGACATATTTGCTACCAAATTAACACCCAACAAATTGAGTGACGATGTTAGAGGAATGGAGTGCCCCGACATAATTATGTCGGTTTAAGCAACGTTAACTTTTTTAGAAAAAACTACCGCCTTGGTTTTTGTAGCGTTAAATTCTACTTGGTTACTGTCACCCCAAGATAGAATTTCTTCCGGGTGTTTGTTAAGTTGGATGACTTCCTCCTGTCTGCGGTTATTCGTTTGAGTAGCCGATGTCCGAGCATTCAGAGTGAATGAAGAGATAAGCGTACTGTCATCTGCAAAGCTGTAGACTGGTTTCCCACTCTTTTCCAGCAGATTCTTAATGTAAATGAGAAAAGGAGTGGGAGACAGTATGGAGTCTTGTGGCACACCGGCTTTGATAGTGAAAGTGTTAGAAAGAAATCCGTCGACTGCCACTTGTAAAAAACGCTCTCTGAGAAAACATAAGAGCCACAAACAGAACTTTTCAGACTCAGATTGATAGCCTTTTCCATAACTTTCGATATTATTGAAAGTAATGCGACTGGTCGGTAGTTATGTGGCAAGGTCTTCTTGCCTTTTTTAGATATCGACTGAACTGTGGCACATTTCCAACAGGAAGAAAATATTCCCTTTCTGTAGGATAGGGTGAAAAGTCTACAGAGAACTGGTGTTACTTCCTTCGCACAGTTTTTGAGAACTATGGCAAGTATTCCATCAGCGCCAAAAGCTTTTTTGGCGTTTAGCGTCATTAAAATACGTTTTATGATACGCTGTCTGAAGACCATATCGGGCATCCTTGATTGCACTATGGGAATAGTAGGTAGTATTTTTCCTTAGAAATCGACAGTAGAATGTGAACCAAAGTTCAGCCAACAAGTTCGCTTTCTCAACAGATGTTGTTGCACTAGAATTATCTGGCCGTGTGAGTGGTGGTATGGTGGATTTGGTGAAACTGCCTTAACGACTGACCAAAAGAACTTGGAATTGTTGGGACAAGCGAGAAGTTTGTTTCTAATTCGTTGATTGTGTGCCTCCTTGGTTTCGTCGATAATTTCTTCGCATCTGTTCCGGGCACGAACAAAGGTGTTACGATTTATTGTGTTAGTTTTTTTAGTCAAGTCAAGTCAAATTGAGTCAAGAATGTAACCCAAAAATTTAAAAATGAGTGAACTATATCTATAACAATGTACTCTCATTCCTGAATGCTTTATTATACGCATTGGTAGTGATTTTTTTTGTATGTATTCAGTGTAAAAAAAAATGATTCATGTGAATATCGAAATTTTCTCCCTCTCCAACCTCCATTTTTACCCCTCAAAAGGATGCATATGATCATAATGAGTCCGAAAATAAATTCAGCGACCCCAGAAACTCCGAGGAACCAGTTTTTAACTTGCAAACTTGAAATCACGTGAACTTCGAAATTTCACCTCTCAATCCGGTGGTGCTTTTTGCAATTTTAAAAAAATTTAAGGCTATGTTTTGCAAATCCTTACGTTTGTCCAAAATTCGCTTACGAGTATTTAAAAAAAAAGTCTGATTTCGTTGATAATCGAGGGTTCTAGACAATTTTAAACGAAAAGTCAGATTCCTGGCCCACTATGCGGCGCCCAAGAAGGCCAAGGCGACTTTATCGGCCAATAAAGTCATGGCCACTGTGTTTTGGGATGCACGCAACACAATCCACGTCGATTACCTTGAAAAGGGCAAATCGATTAATGGAGAGTATTACGTCACCTTATTGGATCGTTTCAACCATGCCGTGAAAGAAAAACGTCTGCATTTGGCTAATAAAAAAAATTCTCTTTCATCAAAACAATGCATGCATGAACACTTATGTCATCGCCATAGTAAAATTCCATGAATTAGGATACGAATTGCTTTCGCATCCACCATATTCGCCAGATTTATCCCCCGCGATTATTTCCTATTTCCGAATATAAAAAAATGGCTCGACGGAAAAAAATTTGGCTCAAACGATGAGGTGATTGCTGAAACAAACTCCTATTTTGAAGGGTTGTAGAAATCGTATTTTTTAGATCGGATACAGGAGACAAAAAAAACATTGGACTAAGAGTATCGACCTAAAAGGAGACTGTCAAAAAATAAAATAAATTTTACACATAAAAATGTGTTTTTTTTTGTTGTCATGGCCAGGTATTTATCATACAACCCTCGTATATTTAAAATATATAAAGTATTTGATACTTGTGGAAATATCCTCAACTGCATTTTTATTCAAATATTTTCGTAAAAGGTATTGTTTTTCTCTGACCGTAACCTGCCGAAAATAATCTACCTTCCGACTACTTTTCGATGTAATTATTTAATACCTTCGTCAAAGTCATTAAAACTTTTTAAAAAGCTCATTTTTGGCTTTTATTTTTTTTTTCCGTCTAGACAGTGTAGCGTATGCCTCTACGTTTTAAAATTTGACATTTCCATGATTGTGGTGTATTCCGGCGCATTCGTCAACAGGTCTCTTGTAAGATGACCGGTGCGCTGGTCGAAGGAGTCGACTGAAGGAAAACCTTACTACAATTTTAACTCTGGCATGGAGGTTTGCTCCGGAATATTCAGATACTGAGTTTGCGCATATTGCACAAACACGTGACAGGGCCGGATTTAAATTATTCTAAGTAAGAAATTACAATATGAAATAAGATGTTTCCGATTTTTACCGTTTTTAAGTTAGAGCTTCAGTCAACTCGTTAATTAACCTTGAAAAAGAAATACCTGTTAATCCTATTTTTTTATTTGATTGTTAAATTGCTAAGTTTTACTCATGCGTCGTAAACAGTCACGTCACCAGGTTCAAGGGGTGAGGAGGGGGCATATGGATACGAAAGGCATTTCATTAAGGAAAAAAGTGAAGACTAGAGGGGGACGTAAAATGGTTTAACTCAAAAGGCTTAGGCCCTCATAACCCAGTAACCTAAAAACCAATAACCGTGAGAAGAGAGTTTTTTACAAAAAAATAATTCTTTCCCACAGTGATGAAATATTTAAAAAATAATGATCGAAGAGGAGGAGAAGATTTTTTTACAAAAAAGAATTCCTCCCCAGAAAAGGGCTTTAAAAGCTTAGACTCAATTGCCACTAAGAAAAACCACAATAAAGAAATTGGTAAAGTTACCCAATTACTTTCCTTGCAAACACGTAGTTCGAAAATAAGTACTCAGGTAAAAAATAGGTACCCTCTTATATGTTTCATTATAAAAATTGTACTTCAAATTTGTCAAATGCATCAATCAAAAATCCTGTAAAAGTTCTAAAAATACTCTTGTAACTTCACAATGTTTAACCTCCCCCATTCCTTACACCCGCTTTTTGGGTCAAAATTAAAAATAACGAAAAAATAACCAAATTTCTGAATACCTCCAAAACTACCCAAAAACTCTGAAAAGTACAGATAACGCTATATATATATATATGAGACAACCGCTCTAATCTCCTTCCCCACCCCTTTCGCTTCTTTTATTTTTTATTATAAATATTTATGTAAAATAGTTGTTGAGATAACATCTCAATAAAAAAAATAAAAAAAAGTATTTAATAATTAAAAAACTACAGTTCTCTGTTTTAAAATCAGAGCGAAAAAAATATGTATTTTATGCCAACGAAATACGTACGTGAAAGAATAAAATTCAAATGTTGACAATACAGATAAAATAACCGTTCAGGTGCAAGTTAGACTTGGGCTATTAGTGTTCCGTGCGTTAATTTTAGAATAAAACTTTTTGTTACGGAAGTATAAAATGATCGGTGACTTCACAAAACACATCCTAAGTGAGTTTTCAGCAAAGTTTTTTTCCGATCTTTAGTGAAAACTGACGACCTTGAATTTTTTTTTTATATATGTACCTGATAAATTATTAAAGGTAATGCACTCGTGATAATTTTCATTCAATCTATACCCTGTAGAGAATATTCAAGAATTTTTCCAAGATTTTTTATAAGTACTTTTTGAGGTAAGGGGGGGGGGGAACAGCGATTTCTCGCACATTTTTAAAAATAATACAAAGAGAATTGTGCGCAAGTATTACATTATGTATATTTTTCAACTCGCCTTTTTCATTTGACAGTTTCTTGAAGTTTTTACTTGACACCCCACCCCACCTGTGAAAAAAAAATGTCACTACCGATTTCAGCCCCTAAAATTAACCCCTTAAATTTTGACAATTTAACTTTCAAAACTACACGGCTCTGATGAGGCCATCAATTCCTATATTAGTGCCAAATTTCAACTTTCAATGTCAAATAGTTTCGGGGAAAATTGGGTGTGACAGACAGACCGAAGTGATCTTATAAGTGTTCCGTCACCTTAACAATTTATATTAGAAAACCTTGTTCTACATTCAACTTAACATTTTGTTAAGTTGCTCTGTAATCAGCTCTCAATCCATTCTATTAACTATTTCTATTTAAATGGGAAATACTGGAAAAACAAGAACAATGAAATAGAAGTATGTATTATGGCATACAAGCAATCACCCTTTTAGTCCCCTACCTCATCCCTTTTACTCCGTGAATATTTTAGTATAGAAAAATTATTTTATATAAAATATCCAATATCTCAGTCAAAAACCAGGAAAAATTCCCATAATACATAAAGATACAATGACCCCTACCTCTTGAACCCTCTTCCGATGTTGACAACGAAACTAAATTAAAAAAGCATTGTTTCGATTTTTTGACCGAAAAGACCTCCGAAAAAGATATATAACAAGACAAATACGATATCACTCTTCTACCTCCCTTGTATGTCTCTTTGACACTTATATTTAGATATGTTTTATTAGGACACATAGCACGAAACTGATTTGAATTCTTGGACTTTAGGCTTTATCTTCTCATTAGATTTTATATATATATATATATATATATATATATATATATATATATATATATATATATATATATATATATATATAATACAATAAAATACCGGGTTTCAATCCGTTCGTCTAACTTAGTGAGTTAGCTTCGAGCGGCAGCAGCAGCAAGATCACAGTATCGAGTAGCAGCAGCAGCGGGAGCGCTTGAAGATGCCAAATGAGAATTTGGTGAAACGTCGTGCAAATTCATTGTTAGACGAACTGATTGAAACCCGAAATTTTAATATATTACATTCCACCATCTGTGAAAACCTCTATTGTACCGTAACATATATACATATATATATATATATATATATATATATATATATATATATATATATATATATATACTTTTTTTAAATTTTCTCGAGATTAATGTTTTGAAATTAGTATATATTTTGGACAAATCGACCAGTCCTTTGGGACTTCATCAGTTGTGTACTCTGTTATTTATTTTAAAATACTGAACAGACACAAACTAAAACTATACATGAGAACATTACACGAAACATTTTGCAACGAACAAATTATATTTCTTATGTGTAGCAAATATAATTTGTCCATTGCAAAATGTTCCATGTAATGTTCTCATGGACAGTTTTAGTTTGTTTTTAGTTTGCACGTGTATTTTAAAATAAATAACAGAGTACACAACTGATGAAGACCGAAAGGACTGGTCGAAACGTTTTGTCCAAAGTATATGCTATGATATAATACTAAGATATAAAACCAGGCTTTAATTTTACGAACATTATCCCGAGAAAATTTATATATATATATATATATATATATATATATATATATATATATATATATATATATATATATATATATGTATATGTATATATATATATTTATATATATATATATATATATATATATATATATATATATATATATATATATATATATATATATATACATATATATATATATATATATATATATATATATATATATATATATATATGTATATATATATATATATATATATATATATATATATATATATATATATATATATTTATATATATATATATATATATATATATATATATATATATATATATATATATATATTATATACGAGGCTGGTTTGAAAAGTCCGTGCAAAGTCCGAGAGATGGCACCACGGGCGCGTATCGAGGTCATGTTTAGTTAGTAGCATCTCTTGAATGAACGCACACCAAGTTTCAGCCATATTGGTCTATTTCTTTGTGTTTGGCATTCGTGTGAATCAAGGAAGTCGAGTGATTTTCAAGAAATGAACGAAAAAGTATTTCGTGTGGTGATTAAACATTAATTTATGAAAGACAAAACGCCTCAGGAGACTAAAGAGAAGTTTGATAAACATTATGGTGACTCTGCACCTTCGATTAGAACAGTTTATAAGTGGTTTCAAAATTTTCGGACTGGCTATATGGGCACAAGTGACGCTGAACGTTCTGGACGGCCTGTGGAGGTTACGACTCCAGAAATCATTGATCAAATCCATGATATGGTGATGGATGACAGAAGAGTTAAGGTGCGTGAGATTGCTAGTGCTGTGGGCATCTCGACTGAACGGGTAGATAATATTTTGCATAAACATTTGGACATGAGAAAGCTATCCGCAAGATGGGTGCCGCGATTGCTCACGCTTGACCAAAAACGGAATCGTGTGAAGTGTTGCAAGGATGGTTTGCAGCTGTTCCAGAAGAATCCGGAGGACTTTAAGCGTCGTTTCGTCACTGTGGATGAAACATGGATACATTACTACTCCTGAGACCAAACAACAATCTAAACAATGGGTTACCAAGGGGGAATCTGCACCAAAAAAGGCGAAGACCGTTCCTTCGGCCGGAAAGGTTATGGCGACTGTCTTTTGGGATTCGCAAGGGATAATCCTTATCGACTATCTGGAAAAGGGTAAAACTATTACAGGTGAATATTATTCATCGTTATTGGACCGTTTGAAAACCGAGCTGCAAGAAAAACGCCCGCGTTTGGCACACAAGAAAGTCCTTTTCCATCACGACAACGCACACCTCAGCAGTTGTGGTCGCAAAATTAATGGAAATAGGATTCCAACTCGTTTCACATCCCCCCTATTCTCCAGACTGGGCTCCCTCGGACTACTATTTGTTCCCGAATTTGAAGAAATGGCTGGCGGGACAAAGATTTTATTCAAACGAGGAGGTGATTGCAGACACTAATGGATATTTTGCAGACTTGGACAAATCCTATTATTCGGAAGGGATCAACAAACTAGAACATCGTTGGACGAAGTGTATAAGCCTAAAAGGAGACTATGTCGAAAAAAATAAAAAAGGTTTACCCCAAACACATAAGTAGTTTTTATTTTTGCACGGACTTTTCAAACCAGCCTCGTATAGCCGAACCTTATACGGATATGAAGTATTAGCGCGCCGTGTATTTCTAGCATTGCATCGCTCTGGGAGGAATTACGCGGGCTACATCCATCGAACAGTTTCCATGAATATTCTGGTAGAATAGATTCAAGTCGCCAACCGTTCTTCGACGTTCCAACGAATCGGGGCCGTCGGCCAGTTCTGGGTCTCCAATCAGGCGAACAGCTCTTCTCTGAATAGAATCCAACAAATGCAGTGTATGTTTGGGAGCAGAGCCCCAAACATGGGAGCAGTATTCCATAGTTGGTCGAATTTGAACTTTGTACAGAATTAACAGTTGTTGTGGAGTGTAAAGCTTTCTAGTTCGAAATAATATTCCCAGTTTTAGAGAAGCTCTCTTTGCTATGCTTGCAACAGGTTCGTGCCAAGACATATTTGCTCCCAAATTAATGCCCAACAAATTGAGTGACGATGCTAGAGGAACTGCCACCTGGGTTTTTGTAGCCTTAAATTCCATTTGATTACTGTCACCTTAAGATAGAATTTCTTCCAGGTCTTCGTTAACTGTCTGCTATCGGGGGATATTTGTCTGAGTAGCCGATGTTCAAGCATTCATGAAGCGAATGAAGAGATAAGCTAAGTTGGTCGAATTTGAGCTTTGTAAAAATTAACAGTTGTTGAGGGGTGTAAAGCTTTCTGGTTCGGAATAATATTCCCAACTTTTGAGAAGCTCTCCTTGTTATGCCTACAACATGTTCGTACCAGGACATATTTGCTCCCAAACTAACGCCCAACAAATTGAGCGACGATGCAAGGGGAATGGAGTGCCCCGACATAACTATAACTTTTTTAGAAAAAACTGCCGCCTGGGTTTTTGTAGCGTTAAATTCCACTTGGTTACTATCACCCCAAGATAGAATTTCTTCCAGGTCTTTGTTAAGTTGAACGACCTGCTGCTGTTTGCGGATATTCGCCTGAGCAGCCGATGTCCGAGCGTTCAAGGTGAATGAAGAGACAAGCGTACTGTCATCTGCAAAGCTGTTGTTGGATTCCCGGTCCTTTCCAGCAGATCGTTAATGTAAATGAGAAAGAATAGGAGACAGTATGGAGCCCTGGGGCAAACCGGCGTTAATAGTGAACGTGTTAGAAAGAAATCCGTTCACTGACACTCGTAAAAAACGCTCTTTGAGGAAACATAAGAGCCATAAACAGAACTTTTCAAACATACCAGAAGAGCGTAGCGTAGCCAACAATCCATCGTGCCAAACACGGTCGAATGCCGCCCTGGATATATCGAGAGCAACTGCTTGAGATTCTCCATAGTGTTCATTTGCGTTGTTCCAAACATGTGTTACATAAATTAGATCTCTTATTGTTCTATGTTTACGAAAGCCATATCGATAGTCGCTAATAATCGATATTATTGAAAGCAGTGCGACTTCTGTAGGATAAGTTGAAAAGTCTATATATATATATATATATATATATATATATATATATATATATATATATATATATATATATATATATATGTATATATATATATATATATATATATATATATATATATATATATATATATATATATATATATATGTATATATATATATATATATATATATATATATATATATATATATATATATATATATATATATATATATATATATATGTATATATATATATATATATATATATATATATATATATATATATATATATGTATATATAGCCCCATTACTGATTTGACCTGATCGGCCCAGCGGTTATATGATCGGCCGCGTGGTCTCTTCCCTTCTACCTTTCCAGTCATGACCAGCCTCTCCAAATTGTCCGGATCTCTTGCTATGTAAACAAAGTAGCCGAGAATTTTCTGGTAACAAATCAACAAACAATTTTGTTTCAATATTTACCTGTTCGAGGATGAATTTATTTGTTCTTTTGGTAGTCAAGGGCGCTTATCTTTCCTCTTTCTGCAGCAGTGTCCATAGTTCGGATCCATAGAGGAGGACGCTGAAGATTAAACTCCTTACAGGTCTCATTTTTGCCTGGTCTCTGATGTTCCGGTCTTGCCAGATTCTTGAAAGCCTATTCATTGCTGATTTAGTTATCTGCACATATAATATATATATATATATATATATATATATATATATATATATATATATATATACAGTAGTATACAGTAGTATATATATATATATATATACATATATATATATATATATATATATATATATATATATATATATATATATATATATACATATATATATATATATATATATATATATATATATATATATATATATATATATACACAGTAGAATCTCGATTATTCGAAATAATATGGACCAAAGTGATTTCAGATAATCTAAATTTCGGTTAATACGAATTTTTTTATAAAATAGAAGTTTAGAATGAATACAACATTGCTGATTGACTTAAAAGCATTTATACGATATGCTTTTACGTACACAGGTATTTATTAAAACAAAGAATAGAACAATTAGTTTACTTATTTTATGTATATGTACGAAAAATGGAAAATAAAACAATTTCATTCTTAACTTTAATATCTTAAATAACTGCACTCGTTTTGCGTTAGTTCTGTTTTTGGCTGCAATATCTCCCCAACGTTTGATAAGCAAAACGTCCGCGGCGGTTGTATTTTCTTGTTGTTCTACATATGTTAACGCTTTTTCTAGGGCCTCTAATCCTTCTGAATGTGACATTTTTACTGGAATATTGTCAGTGGCTTCTACTTCGTTATCATCATCGTCATCACTGTGTATTTTATTAGCATTTTTGCATACACTTTTAATTAATTCTTGGTCAGTCATTTCATTTTCCACATTATCACTGTTTAACCATTCACAAACAGCGGTTCCCGTAACACTTTTATATCATGATATTCTTGTAATAATTTGATGTAAACTTTCATTATATTCTGTTTCTGCCTTTGAGTAATGTTTCTCCTCTTGTGGAATCAATTTTGACCAAGATTTTTCCAGAGTACTACTATTTACTTGATTCCAGGCTGAAGCTATCCAATATATAACATTTTTCAAATTTATCTTTTTTAGACACCTTCATCTACTTCTTCTAAAATATGCTCCAAAAACAAACGCCTGTAATTGCGTTTTAAATTTTGCCACCTTCAACTACTTCTTCTAAAATATGCTCCAAAAACAAACGCCTGTAATTGCGTTTTAAATTTTCCAGTTTACCCTGATCCATAGGCCGAATGAGAGAAGTAACAGCAGGACGTAAAAACATTGCTTTTATTTCCTCATTTTCAAGTTGCTCCGCACTTGGGTAAGTGGGGGCGTTATCTAGTAATAGAATACATTTTCTAGGATATCCATGTTCTTTTAAAAAAAGTTCCACTTTGGGAACAAAATCTCCAAAAAACCAGTCTTTAAATAGAGTCGCGTGTATCCAGGCATTATTTTGATGCCTGGATACACGAAACAGAAAAAGCATGCAACGAATATTCTTAAAGGTTCGTGGATTTGCTAACTTACCAATACATAATAATGGGAGTCTGTGTCTTACTGCATGCAAGAACAGTAAGTTCTTTCCTACATTTGTAACCAGGTACTCCAGCTTCCGTTTTTGAAGCTAAGATATTTGACGGCAACATTTTGTAGTTCAAGCCTGTTTCATCACAATTATAAATTTGGTCTGGTTGTAAACCATGTTCTTTCATAAGCTGCTCAAAATTCTCTGCAAATTTTTTTGCAGCAGATACATCAGCCGACAATTTTTCTCCACAAACTTTCAGTTGACGTACACCATGTCTTTTTTTTCCACCTGTCAAGCCATCCATCGCTTGCAGAAAAATTTACAGGCGCTTCAATAACCGGCAACTCTTCGCTTAAACTCACTGCCTTATGTTTTAAAATTGTTCCTGAAATTGGTATTCCACGTTCTCGATTCTGTGTAAACCATGAAAATAAAGAATCATCCCCTTTTTGGTATTCACCGCTTTTCATACTTTTTCGTGCCTGTTTGGGCGATGACAATACACTACACCATTTTTCAAGTTTTTTCGCGATTTTTTCTCCACTCTGAAACAGTACTCACGGCTACACCTAAATCCTTCGCTATATTTTTATGAAGTTCGCCATTATCTAAACTATGAATTCCTTCAAGTTTCTCTTTTTAGGTAATAACAACAAGTTTACTCTTATTATTATGACGCTTCATTTTGTAAAATATCTATTAAAAGGAAACTATTACCTCTGCGATAATAATAGACGTAATGAGTAACTTATAACACTCGTCGACTAACCAAAACATAGACAGCGGTGAAATTCTAGACGTCGGGGAGTCCCCGACGCGTTAAGGAAACCACTGATCGTCTGTTTCGAATAATAGGGATTTTTTCGTTTAATGGGAATACAATTTGCTTTTTAACAGTTTGTTTCGGATAAGCCGGATTTTAGAGAATCGCGATTCGGATTGGGATTGTATTGTATATATATATATATATATATATATATATATATATATATATATATATATATATATATATATATACAATACAATCATTAGCTTATTCCATTCCATCCAAGTTGTCTCCAGTGAGCTTTGTTGTTTTCTTTTGCATCCAGTCGAGTCTTGCTAAACTTTTTATGCCGTCCGTCTATCTTGTCTGTGGTCTACCTTTCATCTTTTGTGTCCTCTAGGCCTCCTTTCAACTATACGGCGTGTCCATCTGTTATCATTCAGCCTTGCGATATGTCCCGCTCAATTCCACCTTAATATGCATATTCGTTGTATTATATCTGTCACTTTTGATCTTCTACGTATCTCAATGTTAGCAATACGATCTTGGAGTCTAATATTTAACATTCTCCTCTCCATTGCTCTTTAGGTTATCTGGAGTTTATTTATTATACTTTTATTTAAAGCCCATGGTCCAGTGCCATATGTTAATACCGGCAGTACATACTGATCGAATACTTTGGCTTTTATTACATTTGGGATGTCCAATTTATATGTAGATTGTAACCTTCCGAACGCAGACCAAGCTAACTAGATTCTTCTATCCACGTCAGCCTTTAAATTATTTTTTGATATTTCGATTTTTTGTCCTAAATATATGAATGTTTGTACCTTTTCTATTCTTTCACCTTTTATTAATAGTTCCTAGCTTTAATCTTCACTTTCGTTGTTCAAATATTTGGCTTTGGGAAGTTTATTTTTAGACCTATTTCTCGAGACTCGAGTTATTTAATTCGATCAGCATTTCTTGTAATTCTTCTTTTGTGTTGGCGATTAGAGTGACATCATCTGCGAACCTTAAGTGATTTAATCGTTCACCACCCATTAGTATTCCTTTATTTTCGCACTTTAATGATTTGAACATGTCTTCTAGAGTCAACGTGAACAGCTTTGGGGATATCGAGTCGCCTTTTCTAATTCCTTTTTTATTTGTTTCTTCTTGAAGCATCATTTCTGATGTGGCATTTTTATATATGTATTCAAGAAGAGTTGTGTACGTTTCATCGACTCTGCTGTTACTTAAGGCGTTATTCAAATGCTTTTTCGTAAACAACCATTGCTATCCACAAGGTGACCTTATATTCATTTGCTCTTTCCACTAGTAATCTAATTGTTTGAAGAGGGTCCAAAGTGCTGTATCCCCGTCTAAATTCTGATTGTTTACGTGGTTAATAACTGTCTAATATGTTGGTTAATCTATATGTTATGATTCTAGTGAGGATTTTGTATAATACCGATAACAGACTCCAATTTAAATTTGTTTCCTTTTTTAAATATAAGCACAATCAAGCAATTTACCCAAGGTGTTGTTATTTTACTTTCTGTGAGGCACGCGTTAAATAGAGCTTGAAGAGATTGTATTATCGATGCCCCTCCATACTTTATCATTTATATAGTTATGTCATCGTCCCCTTGTTCTTTGTTGGCGTTCATTATTTCATCCGTTGTTACATCGGGAATTTCTTCAGGTCCCACATTTCTCATTATCACTCTATTTCCTTCTTCTTTCCAGGGAGGTGGCAATATTTTGTTGTCATATAGTGTTTGATAATATTTCTCTGTAGCTTCCTTTCTCTTTCATTTGTGCGATCTTTTGGTTATCGTCATTTATAAGTTTTATTATTTGATGGCTCCCTTCATTCATTTGTTTGTTTAGGTGTTTCAAACTGTCTGACGGCTTCTCTGATCTATTTTAGCCAATTTTAATCTGCAATTTGTAGGATCATTGTTTAATGAGATTTTGTGTCTCTTTGCTTAATTTTTGTGTTTTTTCTTTTTTCGATGTTATTATTTGTTTTGTAATCATGAGTAGGCTGTCGGTTATTTGTGAGTTTAGTTCATCAAGTTCTGTTTGGTAGTTTATGTGTTTTATAGGATTTTCCAGTGCTTGTCGATATTCGTTTGTGTTTTGCTTTATTATTTCAGTTGGTGTCTTTACCTTTGTATACGTTATCAATCTCCTGCTTCAGATTTATTCTTATTTTTGCTCTGAGCATCCGATGGCCACTATCAATGCGTATCGCGTTCATGACTGTCATATCAATTACAATATTCTCGTCATTTGATAACACATAATCAATTTCGTTTCTTGTTATACCATCTGGGCTTTGCCATGTCAATGGTGTATGTTCTGACTTTTGGAAGAATATGTTCATAACGTATTTTCGTTTAAAAAATTTGATAAGAATTCTTCTCTGCTGTTCCTTGTACCCAAACCAAACTTTCCGCCACTCTTCTCATTTGTATTTATTGGTTTTTCTATTTTAGTATTGAAGTCGCCGATTATTATGACATATCTTGCTTTATGGTGTAGCAATGCTTTGTTTATATCTTCGTAGAATTGGTCAATTTCTTCTTCCTCGCTGTCTGATGTCGGTGATCTTACATTTGCATCTTCTGTTCATTTGTATGTCTACTGAAATCGACCGACTCCTCTAATTTTCTTACTTTCATTGCCTTTATAGAAAAATTGATGACCACTTTTTAGGGTAATACAAAATTCTCCTGTTCTTCTTACTTCCGCTAACCCCAACATTGTCAATTTTATGTTTTTTAGTTCTTTTTCCAATTCGATCATTTTTTCTTCGAATCTTAAAGTTCTTGTGTTACAAGTTGCTATATACCATTCCGTTCTTTTGGGTTGTCTATGTGCTACGGATATACGACTGTGTTTTATTTTCGAGTTTTTGTCCCTCCCAGAATCAATGGGACTGACTGCAAGAGCAATGCGAGATTCTGAGTTCCCTTTACTCGCCTGGGGTACTACGTTTTGGAAATTCGACATATTCATTTTTAATTTGGGGTTTTTAGCCATTTCCTTGTCGCGCCGGCCATACGTATTAACAAGGGGTAAAGAAGTTGGAAGGATGGTATGTGGTGAAGGATTAATGTGTGTGGGAGGAATCCAAGGCTAGCGTTGGCAGGGCCGCGTCCCTGAAGAATATCTGTCCTCTGCTGAGATCGCAGAGGAGTATCTATATATATATATATATATATATATATATATATATATATATATATATATATATATATATATATATATATATTATATATATATATATATATATATATATATATATATATATTATGGGTCTAGCACACGTGCTGCAGGGAAGTCCCTAAAGCGCTACAGGAGCGACACGTGTGCGGAAAAAAAAAGCGATTCACGTTGTTCTTGAATCGCTGTAAATTGTACTCGGTGGGAATCACAGTCCTGGGAAAATTATTCAAAGGGATAATGTTCTCCATATGTATATATATATATATATATATATATATATATATATATATATATATATACATGTAGTGCTATATATATATATATATATATATATATATATATATATATATATATATATATATATACATGTAGTGCTATATATATATATATATATATATATATATATATATATATATTACATTGAGGAGAAAGATAGGGAGCCAGACATCTTAGAGTTAGAAATTCGACACGCAATAGGGAAAATAAAACTAAATAAGTCAGCAGGAAGCGATTAGAACGTATCCAGAAGCTGTATGTGGATCAGACCACAATCTCTTAGCAGCCAAAATACAACTCAAAATTAAAGTACCGTCTGGTTGTGTCGTTCCAAAGAAACGAATACCGAGAGAAGCAGATGATATTCTGAAAGAGGCAGAAAGGGCCATTCCTTCCATGTCTGAAAATACAACAGCTCAAGAGACATGGGAAATTATTAAGAACTGTATAGCAGTATCAATAAAAGCTCTAAAAAGAAACCCACCAATAAAACGAAAACACTGGATATCGGACGAAACATTCCAGATCATAGAGAATAGACGAGCTATATATCAAAATGATATGCACACGGAGGAAAGAAAAAAATGGAAGATTTTTAATAATCCTTAGCCATGATACCTCTCGGTGTAGACTGGTGTGAGTGGGTCGGGTTAGGTTGGAGTCTTCCATATTTCTCTCCATCTTTCTCTATTTTGGGCTAGCCTTGTTGCCTCCTCCCACCTCACTCCCCTCTTCTCCATTGCTCCCCTTACTTCCTCCTTCCATGTTCTTCGTGGTCTTCCTCGACTTCGTTTTCCATTCTCTCTTGCTTCATACACTCTTCTTACCAGTCTCTCCTATTCCATTCTTTGTATATGTCCAAACCACCTCAACTGACTTTCTTTTATTTTCTCCTGTATCGGCTTCATTTCCAGTGTTTCTCGTATATCGACGTTTCTTATCCTATCCAGCCTTGTCCTTCCTTCAATCTTTCTGAGGAATCTCATTTCGATGCTTTGTGTCTTACTTCTGTGACTTTGTGTTGTTGTCCACACTTCAGATCCGTACGTCATTATTGGTGTCGCCACCCTTTTGAAGATTTGTAGTTTTGTTGATTTTGGTATTTCTTTTTTGTCTAGGAATGTGTTCTTGATACTATTAAAGAGTTTCCTCGCTGCCTCTGTCCTCGCCCTAATCTTCCCATCCAGCCGTCCATCCGTCCATCCCTCGTCACCATTGCACCCAAATATTTGAAACTCTCCACCTGCTTGGAAGATTTTTAATAAAAAAAAAATAAAACAGAGATCTAAGTCAGACAAACAACAATTCTACTCCGATATATGCAAAGAAATCGAGAGTCATAATCAAAACAACAACCAGGAGATCTCTTCAGAAAAATAAAATACATAACAAGGGACTTTAAGGTCAAGAGCTGGGCTATTGAAAATCACACACAGGAACTATAAAAACCAACACAGAAGAAATAGCAGAGCGTGGAACTATATAGAAATGACCGAATCCTTGAGCATATCGACGACAATTACGGAAGCCTGAAAGAAGAACCGGATATACTTGAGAGCGAAGTCAGATTAGTGCTCAACAAATTTAAGTCAAATAAGGCACCAGGCCCAGAATTTATAACAGCACAAATAATAAAGGATTTACCAGGTGTACAAGTACGAAATGCGGATTTTTTTCTAAAAAAACATGTTAAATTCGGAAGAATGTTAAAAAGTGCTTTATTCAAAGTATGCTCCATCGCTTGCTGCCATTTTTCCTATCTTTCGGGCAATTTGTGAATACCACTCCAGTAAAAATCTTCCCCTTTTGCTGCGAACCATTCATCGAGCCATCTTTTCACATCTTTATACGAACCAAAGCGCTACTCAGCAAGTGCGTGACCCATCGATGCAAACAAGTGGTAATCGGAAGGAGCCAAGTCTGGTGAGTAAGCTGCATGGGGTAGAACTTCCCAGCTGAGTGCTTCCAACGTTTCGTGAACTGGTTTTGCCGTATATGATGGAGCATTGTCATGAAGAAAAATGGCTTTGTATTGCCTCTTTCGGTATTCTGGTCTTTTTTCAAGCAGCGAACGGTTCAAATCGGTCAACTGTTGTTGGTAAAATTTAGTATTAACTGTTTCCACAGGTTTTAACAGCTCATAATAGACCACGCCCCTCTGGTCCCACCAAACACAGACATCGTCTTTCTGCCAAAGCGATTCGGTCTTGCGGTCGATGTGGATGGTGCGCCTGGGTCTACCTATGATTTTTTGCACTTGGGATTCTCAAAATAAATCCACTTTTCATCCCTGCAACTATACGATGCAAAAACGACTTCCTTTTGTACCGAGCGAGCAAAATGTCACACGTGTTTTTGCGCTTTTCCATTTACCTGTCCTTCGACTCATATGGTACCCATCTACCGGTCTTCTGAATCTTTCCCATCTCTCGTAGCCGATTGGAAACAGCTTGTTGACTAACGCCCAATTACTCGGCGAATCATCTTCGTCCAACAATGCTTGCAATTCCACATCTTCGTATTTTTTTGGCGGTTTTCCAAGTTCCTTGTCTGCAACATCGAAGTCACCACTTTTGAAACGCCGAAACCATCGTTCACATGTATCTGGCGATGGAGCATGTTCACCATAAGCTTCTCGAAGGAATCGGTATGATTCAACAGCAGTTTTCTTCAAATGAAAACAAAAAATTAATGCTGTCCGCGAATGCTCGTTGTTCGGTATAAATTTCGACATATTGAACACAACACTATCCACACACTTTTCCAATTTATCACTCGTGCGCGTCTGACACTTGTTGATGATACAACAAAATGGCGCAGTGTCAAATCTTTATAGCACAAACTGCATTGGTGCACCATCTGTTGTCTGAAATCCGGATTTCATATGGTACTTGTACACCTGGTAAAGGAAACTGGAGTAAAAATGCTTCACCTCCCGTGTAACAAAATATGGGAAACTAGACAATGATCCACTGACTGGACAAAATTTACTGTCATTCCTATCCATAAGAAAGGCAGCTTACATAAATGTGACAAGTATCGAACCATTTCCCTCATCTCATATGCCAGCAAAATAATATTACATATTATCAATGAGAGACTGAAGACTTTCCTTCAAAGAGAAATACCAGCGGAACAAGCCAGTTTTGCCAGAGGAAGAGGTACTGGAGAATACTTATTAAATATACGACAGATAATAGAAAAATCAAGGAAATTTAACATCCCGCCCTACATCTGTTTCATAGATTACAAAAAGCCTTTGACCAAGTCAAATATCATCACTTGTCGGATATATTGAAAGAAATGGGCGTACCTCAACACCTCATTTCTATTGTACGTGAGCTATATGACCACACCACAGGGTCAGTTAGAGTTTCTCTCAATGAATTCCAACCCGAACAAGGCGTCAGGTAGGGATGTATACTGTCTCCACAACTTTTTATCATATATGGAGAATATATTATGAGAGAGAATCCTATATGTATCTTGGATCACGTATAATAAACAATGGAACAACACAAGAAAAGATACAGCCAAGATGCGATATGGCAGAGGTGGCAGTGGGTAAACTATCCAAAATTTCGAGTGACGGCCAAATTTAAAACTTCTAAAAATGCGATTGATCAACTGCTTAGTTTTCCCAATATTGACATATGGATGCGATTCGTAGGCGATGAGACAATCGGAAAGGAAAAAGATTAACGCTACAGAGATGTTTTGTTGGAGAAGAATGCTGCGAGTTTCATGGCCCTCTCATCAAACAAATAACTCAATTATGCAAGAACTAAGAATTACCAGGAGACTTTCAAGCAGAATTCAACTTCAGCAACTAATACTTTGGACACATTATGAAAAGAAATAATGATAATATGGAAAGACCCATCATCCCGGGCAAGGTGGAAGGTCGAAGATCAAGAGGAAGAGCCGCAACACGATGGATTGACCAAATAACCAGAATATGCAACAGACCAACGCACGATCTCATTTAGATGACAAGAGATAGAAAATTATGGAAGAGAATTATTCACGACGTCACAAGGACCACTACACTTCCTACGCGGATTTCGGACTGAAGATATATATATATATATATATATATATATATATATATATATATATATATATATATATATATATATATATATATATATATATATATATATTACCATAGAGGTTTGCACGGATGGTGGAATGTAGTACATTAAAATTTCGGGTTTCAATCCGTTCGTCTAACAATGAATTTGCGCGAAGTTTTGCCAAAATCTCATCAAAATAGCATTTAGCTTCGAACATCAGTAGCGACAAGATCACAGTATCGAGCAGCAGCAGCAGCAAGAGCACTTGAAGATGCCAAATGTATTATATATATATATATATATATATATATATATATATATATATATATATATATATATATATATATATATATATATATATATATATATATATATATATATATATATATATATATATATATATATATATATATTTAAGAGTATAGCACACGTGCTGCAGGGAAGTCCCTAAAGCGCTCCAGGAGCGGCATGTGTGCGGAAAAAGCGATTCACGTTGTTCTTGAATCGCTGTAAATTGTACTCGGTGGGTAACACAGCGCTGGGAAAATTATTCCAAAGGGATGATGTTTTCCATATAAAAGACTGCTTGAAAAGCGTTGTACGCGGAGTAACAAGCTGAACGGATGTGAAGTACCAGCGCGACGTGTATTTCTAACATGCACCGCTTATATATATATAATCAAAATTATACATGAGATACGTAACCAAATTTGGAAAACAGGGAAATACATAAAAAAGGCTCCAATAAAATTTGTATGTGGAAGTTATCACACAGTTTTTCTGTGATCTTCCATGCAAGCAACATTCCGCTCTACGTAATCAACGAAAGATTAAAATTGTATCTCCAATGGCAGATACCCAGTAAACAAGCTGAATTTGTCAAGGGCCGATGCTCAAGAAAACAAATTGTACACACAAGACAAATGATAGAGAAAAGTCGAGAATTCAACGCACCTATGCTCTTGTGTTTTATCGACTACTCCAAAGCCTTTGACTGACAGGAAAATGGAGGTGCCTGAACATTTTGTAGCACTCATATTCAGCTTATATGGAGGTGGCGACACAGTTAAAGTTAATAACGTTACATTACAAACCATTTAAACCGCAGAAAGGGGTCCAATGGGAGTGGGTCCTGTCGCCTACTCTATTTAATATTTAAGGGGAGCATAAAATGACATATTATTAACCTGCGATACGCCGGCGACAGCACGACATTTGCGACTGCTGAAAAAGAGGTGTCGGAACTCCTTATCAAAAGAGAAAAAGAAAGTGAATCTACAGGTCTTTACATCAACAAAGCAAAATCATATTATTGACAGAACTAACTCGTACTGGAGAGTTGTCCGGCCTGGAAGTGGTTCTAAAGTTTGTACACCCAGCCCCAATGAGGGAAGATCTGCAAAGGAAATAAGAAGAAGAGTGCAGATAACTAAATCAATAATGGCTTACAAGAATCTGGCAAGACTAGAATATCAGAAACTAGACAAAAATGAGACCTGTAAGGAGTTTAATCTTCAGCTTTTTCCTCTAAGGATCCGAACCATGGATACAGCTGCAGAAAGAAGATGGATGCCCTGGAGAGTCGAAACAACAAATACATCCATCTTCGAACAGGTAAATATTGAAACAAGATTGTCTGTTGATTTGAAAAGCATATACAAAGACATATATATATATATATATATATATATATATATATATATATATATATATATATATATATATATATATATGTGAAAGGAATAGTGCCCCTTGGATTACTGATAATATAAAGCTCTTAATGCGGTTAAGAGATAAAGCTCATTCCAAATATCTAAAGAATAGATCACCAGAGCGTCTCCAATATTACCGGGAGCTTAGAAATTTTGCCAAGCACGCTATTATCAGGGAAAAAATTTCGTACTTTAATCACTTTTCTCGAAAAAATGGTCAAGCCTTCTGGACAGAAGCAGCTCAGTTAAACTTGACACGTAACAAGTTGAGTCATATTCCGGATGATTTGTGCGATCCTGTCTTATTAAATAATTATTTTTCTTCGTGTACTGGAGGATTGAATAACGTATCAGCAAATAAAATGATTTATTATAAATCTAATACTGATCCAAAGGTAACAAATGAAATGAAATTTAGTTTTAATCTAATTACCGAGGGAGTGTTGTTAGCCATCATAAATAAAATCTCTACTAATGCCATAGGAGAGGATCGTATTTCAGTTAAAGATCTTAGACTCTGTCTTCAATACTGCACGCGTCCGCTAATAAATATAATCAATTGTTGTATATTGGAAGGATATTTTCCGAATATCTGGAAAAAGGCTATTATTAAACCATGTGCCAAAGTGACAAACCCCATGGAACCAAAGGACCTACGACCAATTAGTATACTCCCAACTTTATCAAAAATTCTGGAGCGACATGTATATCAGCAAATGTATGTTTTTATATGTAAATAGTAAACAAATAATAGCCAATTGTCAATCGGGATTTCGACCTTATTTTAGTACTACTACCAGCTTGGTTAATTTACTGAACGATATTCGTTTCAATGAAGATAAGAATGAAACCACCTGTTTAGCTCTTTTGGATTTTAGTAAGGCGTTTGACACCCTAAATCATGATCTGCTCTTGGCAAAGCTTTACTATTTTGGCTTCTCAGGCCAGTCAGTTATTTTTATGGAACATTTTCTAACATAGCCTCAAGCTTAATGCACAGAAGTCTTGTTTTATGCTGTTTAACGGTAATAAAAATACAGAGGGTATACTTTTTAATACATTTAGACCTTCTATTGACAATACTTTTTTGTCTTTAGTTCATGAGGCCAAAGTATTAGGAGTAATTTTTGAGAAATCTCTTTTATTCCAATCACATATTAATATTAAATTAAAGGCTGCTTATATTCGTTTAAAAAAAAACTGTATAATCTAAGGAATCTTCTGCCATCAAAAACCAAATATTATTTGTGCAACAGCTTGATCTTATCTTTATTTGATTATGCTGATGTTGTCTATGGCGACTCTTTGTCAGCCCAGTATGTTAGATTAATCCAAAAAATATAAAACTGTTGTATGCGCTTTTCTTCTAACATTCCATTTAGAAATCGAATCACACCCTATTTAAATGACAGCTACATTTTAAATATGGAAAATCGTAGAAGGTGTCACTTGTATAATTTTGTCTATCGAATTTTTAAATTTGGACAACCCAATACCTCAGAGAACAATTTAGTGTTTTTCTGCATCCGCACGATACAAGGAACATTAATTCTTTTAGAGTTCCTCAACACAGGAAGGCTGCCTTTCAAAAGTCCTTCATTTTTGTTGCTGTGCATTTGTGGAATTCTTTGTCACAAGACGTTAAACAATTACAGCCCCACAAAAAAAAAGTGGGGTATACTTTTGATGCGATATATCAGATCCGTAGTATTTTTGCCCGCTGATCACGAATCTGACGTCAGAATATCGCCATCACATCTCAATTTTTTTCTAACCTCAAAAAATAGGTAAAAATTAGTAAAAATTAAGAAAAATATACTCCTAAAAAATTGATTCAAGCTTTTTCATGAATCCAAAGATGTATTAATATGTATTCGGACACGCTAAACTAATATTCATCGGTTGGATTGAGCCATACAGTTCTGTTTTCTTTCTAACCTCAATAAATCAGACAGATATAGTGTTTCTCGAATGCAAAAACGAATTCAAATTAAAATTCAACCGATCCTTACCAAATTTGGTACACGGGGATATTTTGGGTCGCTGATCACGAATCTGAGGTTGGATTTGCAAAATTCAAGATGGCAGATGTTTTCGCGCCATTTTGAACGCCGAGAAAATTCATTCATTTTATTCTTCTACCTGCATCCAGGGCACCTCCACGTGGTGACCGTGGACAACGGTGTTACTCCACTAGCCGGCAGAGTCCCTGGATAACGGCTTAGATGCCGTCATGGCAGGTAGAAGAAAGAGAATTACGATGCAGGGACTCGGAAACCCAGTATCGGCGGTTGGTCAGGGTGGGAAAGCGGGCCCGCAGCCGTCGTCATCCAGCGACCGTAGCTCTTCATGTGTGGGTGACTTGGCTCATGTAGAGTATAATGCTACAAGAAAACGGTCTCACGGTACAAGGACTTTTCATAAGTGCGATAAAAACAGTGATTCATTTCGTTATATTTGCTGTCAACACGTATTGAGTAAAATGGGGTCACCGATAACGGATAAGATTAAAACCTTATATAAGGATTGTTTTAACATTGAAATACAGCACCATACAACCGTAACCCAGAACCAATACTCGTATCACAGTCAGAACTTAGTGATCTAGTCAGAGATTTAGGCTTATCCAAAGATGGTTCAGAGCATCTTGCTTCCTTTTTAAAGAAAAGACATTTACTTAAGCCAGAAGCTACGATTTCTTATGATAGAAACAGAGATGAAGAATTTCGAAAATATTTCACAATGGACGAGGAATTGTCACTTTCATATTGTACCGATGTAAAAGGTCTAATGGATGAATTTCAAAATAACTCATACGATCCTGAAGAATGGAGACTGTTCATTGATTCTTCTAAACGGAGCATTAAGGCAGTTTTGCTGCATAATACCAACGTTTACGCTCCCATTCCGATTGCTCATTCCACAGTTATGGAAGAGCGATATGAAAAAAATGAAGCAGCTTTTGATAAAAATAAAATATGCTGATCATAACTGGAAAATTTGTGGAGATCTCAAAATTGTAACAATATTGCTTGGCCAACAGTGAGGGTTTACACTTTATCCCTGTTATAAATGTCTGTGGAATAGCAGAGACAGGGAACGTCATTATAAGAAAAAAATTTGGTCAACAAGAGAATCGTTCACTCCTGGTGAAAATAATGTATTGTTTCCACCATTGGTAGATCCAGGAAAAGTTCTTATTCCCCCGCTTCACATTAAGCTTGGACTTATGAAGCAATTCATGAGAGCATTAGATACAAACGGCCCATGTTTCAAATATTTGCATAAAAAATTTCCGAAATTTTCTGAAGCTAAAATTAAGGCAGGCGTATTTGACGGGCCACAAATAAGAAAATTGTTTCAAGATTCATTATTTGTTTCTAAAATGAATAAAGTTGAAAAAGCTGCTTGGCTTAGTTTTAAAGAAGTCGCAACAAACTTTTTGGGAAATAATAAAAGTCCTAAGTACGAAGAAATGGTCGAGAAAATGGTAAAAAATTTTCAAACATTAGGTTGCTTAATGAATCTAAAATTACATTTCCTGGACTCCCACATCGATGATTTCCCAGATAATCTTGGTGACTACAGTGAGGAGCAAGGGGAACGTTTTCACCAAGATCTGAAAAATCATAGAAAATCGGTATCAAGGACGATGGGATGACCATATGCTAGCGGACTATTGCTGGTCGCTAAAAAGAGAAACAAGTCCTAAAAAGCGTTTGGGCAGGAAGCCTTTGAATAGGTCATTCGCGGAAAAAAGAACAAGATACAACCAAAAAAAAGGAAAGTTAGGCGCGGGTCTAACCTTCGCAATTCTAGGGCTTAAGGGTCTACTATTTGAGAGTATATGATTTAAAATTCCTGGTTTTGAGTTTATTGGGTCTCATTTTTAAAGTTACAGGGTTATTGAGGTCTATTTTTTGAGGGTACCGGGTGTGGGAGTCTAAGGTTTCAGGGTTTAGGGTTTAAGAGTATCAGGTTTGAGGATTCCCCAACTGTATACCAAATTTGGTAAGAATCGGTTAGTTTTAAAAAATTTTGTCCGCCATCTTGGATCCGCCATTTTGAATTTTACAAATCCGACCTCAGATTCATGATCAGCAACCCAAAAAACCCCTTTGTACCAAATTTGGTAAGAATCGGTTGAATTTTAATTTGAATTCGTTTTTGCATTCGAGAAGCACTATATCTGTCTGATTTATTGAGGTTAGAAAGAAAACAGAACTGTATGGCTTAATCCAACCGATGAATATTAGCTTAGCGTGTCCGAATACATATTAATACATCTTTGGATTCATGAAAAAGCTTGAATCAATTTTTTAGGAGTATATTTTTCTTAATTTTTACTAATTTTTACCCATTTTTTGAGGTTAGAAAAAAATTGAGATGTGATGGCGATATTCTGACGTCAGATTCGTGATCAGCGGGCAAAAATACTACGGATCTGATATATCGCATCAAAAGTATACCCCACTTTTTTTTTGTGGGGCTGTGATAATCTATAACTACCAGGTACAACTTTAAGTTATATTCTGTTGCTTTCTCTATTAAAGCTCTGATGGTTAAGAGATGATCACAAGTACTAAAACTCTTCCTAAAGCCTACCAATTGGTTTAATTCCAGCTTGTTTTCAAGTCTGTTAATTATTATTTTGGTAAATAATTTGTATATTTGTAAAAGTAATGATATTGGACGGTAATTGTCTAACTTAGTCTTATCACCTTTTTTAAAAAGTAAATTATTGATCGATACTTTTTAATTTCTTGCAAATAAGTATGTCGCAAGATTCGTAATCTTTGTGACTCCGTCACTACTTGCCTTTTGTTGATTTTTCGGAACGTGAATCCCATTCTTAAAAGAATTCTGTGAAGGGTTGATCGGCCACAATGTATATTGGTTCCGTCCTGCACCAGTCTTAATTTTATTTTGTCTAGTGTTGGCACCAACTGCTCTTCATTCATAGAATATATTTTTCTCCTGATGACGTCTTTTTCACAATCGTCTACATGATGCATTTTAAAATCTTTCCGTTTTTTCCTGTTCCTGAGGGATGGTTTTCCTACAATACCGTTAATCGTAAAAATTGGGGTTTTTGTTAGTTCACTGGTTTCTTGCAAAGCACTTTGTTTATTCAAATTTCTCTCGTAAACATTCTTCACTAATTGTTTAACGTCAAGTGATAAATATTTTCTCTCGCTATAGCCACTATTGCAATTTTCCCACGGACGCCACATAATTAAAATAGAACCGTTATGTTGTAAGTTTTAAGTAAAACTAAAAATAAAAATAATAAAAAGTATCTTTCGAATCTTAATGTGGACCTGTGGTCATTAGGCTTATATTATCAAATACTTAAAGGGCTCCAAACCGGGTTGCCAGGTAGTAAATACATAGGTAAAAATAGATCCAATATGATTGCAGGTGCAAGTGAGGGCTGTATACAAAGCAGGTAAAATAAAAATACCTGGCAACTATGCACAAAACCATAATAGCGTCGTTTAGTGCCCCATTGAAAAAGCAAAAAGGCAGGATCTTATATCTTGGGATTTACTTTACTAGTCAAGTATATTTAAAAGGACTTTTAAAACTAAATCTAAGAACTTTTTTTCACAAACTTTAATTCCCGTGCTCTTTCGAAAAGTCATATTCAAGATAATAAGGATAGAGAAATTTGAACTAAAGCTAGGGTTATAAGTTGGAATTGTAAACTGCCCTATGTAGACGGTACTATAGAACTTCTAGATGAGTTTTGCTTTAAATGCAGCAAAGAGGAGATCAGGACATCTACATGCTCAAAGTGCTTTAAAAACGTAGGTGCTTCCTCGGGTTAGACAACAAACAAATTGATGCCAATGTTTGTACCGTAAAACAGTCCCACTTTAATGATCAAAATAAACAGAAATATTTTAATGAATCTGATTGGAGAAATTTGCTACAGAGAGTTTCTAAATCTCTAAGAACTGACGGTCGAGTTTCTCCTTTATTTGTTAGTAAACCGTTAGACAAATTTGATTCTGGCGCAAATATTTCTGTTGTTGGTTCTAGAGGAATAGAGATTTTAGATCATTAAGGTCTTAAGATATACCCCACAAAGAGCAAAGTTGTTGTCAGAGCAGATGGTAATCAACAAGATGAACAATTAATTTATCTTAATATTTAGACATTATGTGGTTAATGTTTTCCAAGTTCCGTTTTTATCATAAGCTTTTATATTTGGGTATGGCTTTGCGAGAAAATCTTAAAGTTTAGTTAATTTTGAAAATAATTCATATTTTTCCGCATTTAAATAGTTTAATTGATGTTTTACTGACAAAACGGCAACAGGACAAAAGGATAATTGATTTTTTAAAGAAATCAACAATAAAGATAGGGTAGGATGTACAAATAGACTCCCTCTGACGATAGGTATGGATAACGCGTCTTCCCCTTAAAACTAGACCATATATATGGAATATTCTTAACTAGCCGAAATGCTTAAGTTGGGATTAATTGCAAAATCTAAAAGCCTGCGGTGTTCTCCTGTTTTATTATTAAAGAAATCAGATGGACAGTACTGACTTTATTTGAACGACGAAATTTGATAACTGTCCTGTGCCAAACATCAATAGGATCCTAACTTCGCTCTATAATGTAAATACATATCATTGATAGATCTTAGGAAAGATTTTTGGTAAATGCCTTTAAACGAGACATCTAAGGAGAAAACAGGTTTTACAGTTGTTGACAGGAAACTATTTTAGTTCGTGACGATGCCTTTGGGTTTAAAAAATGCTAGCCGGTCACAGAAATGTTAGGTCGACGTTATATTTGGTCTAAAGTATTTCATCTACCCAGATGACATCTTGATAAAATCAGAAGTTTTCGAATCATATATTCGTCTGCTTGGTAAAGTCAAGAGTAAGCTGAAAAAGACAGAGCTTTCATTCTTCTCCTTCTTCTTCTTTCTTATAAGGTGTGTCATATAAGTTGGCATACTGCCTGTTTTATCCCCAATAGGCCTCTACCGATGTGGACGCCCTGCATTTCTTCCACCTTTTCGGAGGTCTGTCCCTAGTTCTTCTACCGCAGGATTTATTGAGTTTGGCCTTTTTTACCAGTCTGTTGTCGTCCATTCGATCTACGTGTTTATTCCATTTTTTCTTCTAGTTCTGGTCCATTTGGACATTTCTTGGATCTTACTTAGTTGTTGTAAATCTTTGTTGCGGATTCTGTCGTGGATAGTTTTTCCATGTATGTCCCTAATCACCTTCAGTTCTGTTGTTCTTATCATTTGTGCTGTTTTACATGCGTCAGCTCTTGCTTCTACAGCATATGTGAGGATCGGTCTCACTGTTGTCTTGTATATTCTTATTTTATTTTACAGTGTGAGGTATTTATTTCTCCATACTATATCCGTCAAACAACCTGCTATTAGTGATGCCTTCATAGACTGTTGTTTTACCTCCCTGTTTAAGTCTCCGTAGCTTGTTATCATTGTTCAATAATACTTCCTTGGATCTCCAGCTTGCATTTTAATAATTCTTTTGAAGCTACCATACATTCTGTCTTGGTTGTGTTGATAATCATGTTTAGTTTTCTCGTTTCCAAATTGAAGACATGAAAGATCTTCTGAAGGTTGTCCTCAGAATCGGAGATGAGGACTGCATCATCGGTGTAGCAGATTGTGTGGAAGTGTGTGGCCCATTTTGTATCCTCTAGTTTTTGGAAGAATCTCCACTATTCTGTCCATAACTAGGTTGAAGATAAAGAGACTAAGTGAATCGCCTTGTCTTATTCCGGCGTTTATTTTTACTTCTTTGCTCGGGAGATCTCCTTGCTCATTTCTTCTAGTATGATTTTTGTTAATATTTTTAAGGTAGTATTTAGGAACGTTATTCCGCGGTAGTTTTCGGGTGACGTCTTTTTTCCTTTTTTGAATATTGAGATTGTTGTACTAGTTTTCCAGTTTGTAGATATTTGTCCATATTTTACTATGTTTGTAAAGGGTGCTAGTTGTTGATATAGATTTTCTCCTCCATATTTTAAAATCTCATTTGTAATGTCGTCTGGTCCTGAAGCTTTTGTATTTTTAAGAATTCTTATAATTCTTTCATTAATTTGGATAAATGCAATTTTTTTCAAAACTTCGCTGAAATTTTTAGGTATCGTTGTTGGTTCAAATTCTTTCCGGACAAACCCGGACAAGATGGCGTGTATGGTTAATTATAAGAGGTCTACCAATACAACTGGTACAGGTATCTCTAACTACTGATCTTTTGAAAGGACGCAAGAAGGGATAATTGCTTCAGTGGACTAGTACTGCAGAGGAAACATTTGTTAGGATTAAGGGACTTCATCACAACCAGATTTTTGTGAATATTTATATATTTCTAGTGACACATCCAACAGTGACTTAGGAGGAGTCTTAAAAATTAATGATGAGGAACGAGTAAGCTTCTATGCTAGCAGAGCTTTGTCTCGAGCAGAACGGAACTACTTAGAAGTTGAGAAGGAATTACTCATCGAATTGTTTAACATTGAGAAATTTTGACCTTACATTGAAGGTATACTTTTTACATCTATAAGGGATCATTATAGTCTGTTAGGCTCACAAATATATGAAGAATCCTAGTGGTAAACTATCACGCTGGACAATTAGACTAAGATAATACACTTTCGACTAATTTGGACAAAAATCGATGAGTTGGATCGAACGACACCATAATTATCTGCTTTTATCCAGTCAAAAGAGAAAGATATAGGGGTCTAATTTTCAATGTGCAGAATATACGAAATTATTTGTTAATCCAATTTTGACAGATTTTGACGAGCTAAGCCTAATGACACAAATTAGATATTTCCACTAGGGGGCGAAATACAAAATACATAGGCCAGCACCCGATTAGATATAACCAAAACATAACGTAAACTAAGCTAAACCATAGTACTACCATAAACTGTTGTGTGTATTTGTTTGGAGATGATAGAAGGATTCTCTCATGTAGATGCAAATATATGTTAGGGTACGTCCAAAAAAAGAGATTTCTTATGCATTTTATTGGATTTTGCTACCTGGTTTGAACTATTTTAGACAGAAAATCTCTGTTATACAATAGACTGATAAAATGTAAATGATGAATATCTTAAAAATAAAGTTACAGAAATATAAGATTTATTACCAAACATTTTTTAATCTATAGTATTTATACAAATTCACAATTCACGATATATAAGTACTTTAATTACAATCAAAAACAATCATTATCTTTAAAATCTGAAGTCTCGACTTCTCTTAAATTGATAATTAATGGTTCTATTTCCACTTCTTCTATATCATGTCGAATGGCATTTTTCCAATTATCTTCTTTGATTCTCTCTACTCCGGCGAGTAATAATTGCCTTACGTCTTGAAGTTTGAACGTGATGTTTTTCCTTGCAACGAAACATTTCATTTGTGCCCAAATTAGCTCTATGGCATTCAATTCGCAATGATATGGAGGTAATCTAAGCACTATGATATTCCGTTCCTTTGCCATCTCAACGACTGCGTATTTCCTGAACTGTGCCTTATTTTGTTTTGCAATTTTGAGAAGGTCCTTATGTTTGAGGGTTTTATCTTTTATCAATTGAAGAATATCCGCTTTCTTCCATGAATTTGTCAGGAGTCGTTCCAATAATCGAGAATGGTATGGAGTATTGTCTAATACTGCTTCTGGTTGTACACATTCAATCATTTGTTGGAAGTACTCCTCAAAAACATTGGCCGTTATCTCCTCATGGTAATCTCTAGTTGACTTTGATTCGAATTCCAACAAGCCACCGTCGAGAAATCCGTTTTCACTACCAATGTGTGCTATAATTAGCCTGCGACCTTTTCCTAAAGGGGGTTGTAATCCAGTTGTCCAACCTTCCGTAAAAGCTTGTTTGGCGCTCTTAATGTTTTTGTCAATTCAGAATTTTTTCACTGTGTGTTTCTCATTAACTCAAGTCCCATCTAAATAAAAAGTATTTCTTTCTTCGGCTAGAAATTTTCTGATTGCTCGTAGATATTCTCTTTCCCCAACAAATTATTTCTGTTTTATCGATAAGAACAGATTTTCTATAGTATTTTTCCCAACGAAAACAGGTTATCAAGGATTTTCCATAATTCCATTTTTTTTTAATCTGGTAAGTCCTGGTCTTCTCTGATTTCTTACAAAACTTTATTTAGTGTAAGTATTTCTTTCTTAACAAAAAAAAAGGTGTATTTTTCTTCTTATTGCGTTTTTAAAGTCCTCGTCTTAGACATCTATAAATAGTTGCTGATCCAACTCTCGTCATGTTGGCACATGTTTCCACAATTTCACGGACTTGGCTTATTGGCTGTTGATGCACTAGGGCATCGTGGACGTTAAGTGTCATTATTTTTTCTCTCAGGGAAAATGTAGATTTACAGGCTCCGCGAAGTTTGACCGGGGCAAAACTGAAAGTTGAAGCCATCGCTGTTCCGATGTGAACTAAGCATATTATAAGTTTTTGCTTTATTTTTATACTGACACAGAATATTTTTATTGTATACTTAGGTACCTACCTACCGATAAGTACTTTGGTTAATTATATTCCAATAACTGCTAAAATCCCAAATAATTGTATTGTACCTATTATCATTAAGGTTTATAACACTGTAGATTTCTAGTTCTTAAGAATTGTTAATTGTACTTGTTTAGGCCTTTATCATACAAATAAGATTTTTAGAAAAATTTTTGAAAAGAAGTGAGCGAGCGTAAAAACATTTAGTTGTTCATTTAACTTCTATTTTTTATTATTAAACTTTAAAATAAATATTCATTCCAGTCAATAAAATATTTTTGTATGTAAAGATTTAGATAGTATTTTGCTATAATCTTTGAGCGTTCGAAATTACTAGAGACAACATATTATTCCATACTGTAACAAAAGAGCACGGGAAAGAGGTTTATAACAACCCGAGATGGGGAGTGGACCGAGTTGGTTGGAACCTTAGCTGAAAATTACAATATATTTCTATCTTAGTCTAAATTATTTAGAAGGGACAGAAGCAAATACGACCATAAACTAACCCTATTTTCTCATTTCATTTATTTTTTGCTTGGGAAATCAAAGCTAACCCAGAAATAGTCGATTTTGAAAATTATTTTCAGTAAGCAAAAATAAAATTTCCAAAAAGAAATTATATTTTTATAAACAAATAAACACTGAAATAATTGCACCGAAAAATATTCTCAGTGTCTATTCTTTATATCAACCAAGCGAATAGTTAATATTGAACAAGAAGCAAGAATATGGGTAAATTTTAAACAAATATACGAGTATATAAGACAATTTATTAGTGACTTTATTTAGACTTAAAATATTTAAGACTTATATCAACAGTATTTAAAAATATGAGTCAGTAGTGCTCGCCCAGAACCGATATTGATGACAGTGCAGCAGCAGTGAAGTTTTTTAGAGACTATCCGGTTTCGAGAATTGACTGGGATTCACAAACAAATTATATCTGCGCGAAACAAACACTACCTACTAACATAATTCCTCACTTATATCATACTCTGGGTTAAGGAACCAAGGAACATACGTAGACAGAGTATTTAGATCACAGTAACGCATGGATCCAATATGTATTTTCACGTTACTGTTCGTTTCAAAAAAGGCACTGTTGAGGTAACTGTCCTCAGAAAAATTAAACACATTCTAAATTCCAGCATTATCGCGTGTACAAGGGTTTTCAAGACATGTTGAATGTTGGCATTTAGGATACAGGTACAGTATATCATGTGAGAACGTGGCCGTCTTGAAAAATTATGCTTCGAGAACATTTTTTGCCATCAATTTATTCTTTGGTGTGCTAACAACGGCGCAATTATCTTAGTAAGTTGTCCAATCGCTTCCTACATCAATCTAATATCTTCGAGGCATGCTGTAGACGAAATTTTCTGCATACTACGGCAATGATCTCCAAATTTTTTGAATCTCGCTAGACAACTGAGTCAAATTCCTTACAGTCTTTCCTCTGAGCTCTCTCTTTTTAGTATCTTCCCATGGGCCCAAGCGAGCCGCTTCGCGACGTAATTTTCGCTCAGCAAAGATTTTGTTCAAATTGCTTCAGAATTTAACATCATGAGCACGAAGATATTGTCGAGTGATCTCACGGGATACATTCAAGCCCGATTTTCTTAATTTTGCCGCTCCTTGACGCAGCGTCAATTTCGGGGTCCCCTGAAAATAAGGATCGTATCTTTGCCTACCGAGCCATATTATGGAAAGTCGTCAACATTTTTCGTCTCATTAAAACGATTTACCCACTTCTTCACAAACGATACCGACTTTTTAATATATTTAGCGGCAGCGGAATATGTCATTTTAGACCCCTTTATATGGAAACAAAGAAAGACTGCCTCGAACCGACGCGCAAATAAGTGACTCATTTTGAATTTTATGTGATTTCAACGAAGGTTGATACTTTTACTAAAATGCGTCGTAATCAAAGGTTTCCTCTGCTGATTTTTTGTTGAATCACTGGAATCGCATAATGAATTATCGCGGACACGTTCTTACTTGACAGACTGTATTTGGTTTAAGAGAAGTGACAACTTCATCTACACATATACATATATAGGTAATAGCGTAAAGCTAGCCAATCATCCAATAAATTAACTGTTTAATTTGTTTATAATCTACTACTCAGTGAGTAAGTTTTGATGCTTGGTAGCTTGAATTACAACTTGAATGAAATAAGCTAGTAATTCCATGAAATTATTATTATTTGTCTATAATTAGAGGTTATTATCATCATCTGAAGTGAAATCGCTGTCGCGGTGGAAAGCTTCATCATATAAATCTTTTCTGTCACTGTACGTGGTAAAGAATGCTCTTTTTTTATAATCGTATCAAGACGGGATGTCGATATCTGCTAAGGAAAATTTTTTATATGATAAGAACCATCGCATTATGGCCGAAAACGTCGAAATTTTATAATAAATAAAAATTGGAACACTGTTATTAAAAAACGAAGATAGCTATCAAATTCTCTGAACTGTACGTGGTAAAGAATGCTGTTTTTTATAATCCTATCATGACGGGATGTCGATATCTGCTAAGGAAAATTTTTTATATAATAAGAACCATCGCATTATGGCCGAAAACGTCGAAATTTTATAATAAATAAAAATTGAAACACTGTTATTCAAAAACGAAGATAGCTATCAAATTTTCTGAACTGTACGTGGTAAAGAATGCTCTTTTTTATAATCCTATCAAGACGGGATGTCGATATCTGCTAAGGAAAATTTTTTATATGATAAGAACCATCGCATTATGGCCGAAAACGTCGAAATTTTATAATAAATAAAAATTGAAACACTGTTATTCAAAAACGAAGATAGCTATCAAATAAAGCTATAGCGTTTCAGTTAGTACAAGAAATTTTAAATTTTTGGAACGGTATTCTGTCTGTCTTAAATAGTGAACGTAAATATGGAAGTAGTGGATCTTAAGGGAATAATAATTAATCTATTTCTTTTGCTTATGTTGCACGATGTCTAGCAGATCGTACAGCTTGGCTTTAGCGTACAAATCTGAAATGTAATAGCATCCGTTTCGGATAACATTCAGATAACGCTTTCTGTATCAACAAGGAACTAGAGTAGAGTTTTTCCATGTACTATACTTTAAATTATGTTGTGTTTTGTACAAGATAAGTTGGGTTTTACAAACATTGCCTGTCTGGAAATTTGGTTGACTCATAAAATGGTAGAGATTTGCTGTTACCAGCAGATATTAGGGTTATTAGTGAAGCAAATATGAATTCCGAATCCCGTTTCCCCTTAATTACCGGATTTTTGCCTCTTACTCCGGTCACTATTTTCTTTTAAAAAAATAGTAGCTTAGCCGGACTTCATTTTATGTCGGTAGCCATCCACTTCGTGAATAATTACAAATTTGTATCAAAATATATTTTCCACATAATCTACTTTTATATTAATTAAACCGTCGGAATATTTCTTAACATAACAAAAATTATTGTTCTATTCGTCTCCTTCGCTCTCTGACCAATTTCGCTTAAGAAACAAATAGTTAATGAATAAAAATCCTTAAATATTAATAATCACATTTGAGATAAGAGCCAGGAAAACAAAATGGCTTGTACAAGTGAGAGATTTTTTTTTTATATGTATAGATACAGGCTGATGATATTACCAAAAGGCTAAGGTTTAAAAAAACAAACAAAAATGCATTAATTAACATTACAACTTGAAATTAATGAAACTGAGACAAAATATTTATTCAGACATAAATGATTACATTCAGTATATTCTACTTCGACGAATTTAAATATGTTTATTTACGCGTAGGCCACTATTTTTTTATCTCGTTTTTCGGCCAGTTTTGTAGACCAAAAATCTTTAGTGCAACGGCTGGGTATAGTTTGTGGATTCGGGTATTAATTAGTGTAGAAATACAATAACGCCTCTGGTAACACTACTGCAAACAAAATGCTATGAAACACAAATATATGTTGTATATGCACCTGGACAACATGGACGCATATCATAACATTCCCCTCAGATATTCGTAAAATAATAAAATTTAAAAATATAGCGAGTGGTAATTGGTAACTTTTTATAGACAATTAGCTAGTTTTTATATTATTATACAATGATGTGGTTGAAAGCTACAGCTTACAAATTCGATTTTAAGATATATACATGTCAGGGGCCTAGCTAAGCCTAGGTAAGAATTTTTATAAATGTATTGAGAGGGCTTAAAATATTTGAACTAAAGATATTTCATGAATATACAACTTAAGATATTTCATGAACATAGAATTTAAGATATTTCATGAACATGAAACTTAAGGTTAAACTTGAAATTAATTAAGGCTAACCTAACTAATTAGGCGGTAGGGGGTCCGAGAGCTTTGGGAGGCGACGTCGGGCATGGAGTGGAACGGGGCCATAAGCATTCCTGACTGTGAGGTTGGGGTGGAGTGTGGCTTTCTCCAGGAATTTGAGCTGAGCGTTGCTCATGAATTCTCGGATTGTTGGCATCTGGAGGACTCTATGAAGCTGGATGTTTAGTATGAACCATGGAGCTTCGGCGATTGTTTTGGATAGTCTGGAGGGTGAATATAAAGAGTAAATAAAATAGTGATATAAAGTTCGTAGGCTGAACTACAAAAATCTTGATGCATTGATCTTTTAAAAAACTGATTCCACCCTATGTAGGTAGATTTGGGTGTGACTAAGTCAAAATGCACACTGTAAAAGTTTTACACATATATTAGCATGGTCTGCTATTTCTCTCTTAATAAACCAATAACAATTTTGACACTATAAATGATCGGCTGCTGTATTGCTTACAAATATGACTTCCAGTTTCAGAGCTTAAACTTGGTTTTTTTGGCAATGTAAAGCTATGCAAACAAGCCTTGTGTTGCCAGAGAACAAAGAATGGATACTGTTTTTTCATTTTCCATATTGCACCAACACTACACTTAAACTTACCAAAAACAGGGCGCAAACTAAGGGTTAAGCGTACAGATAAAAAGAATATGTCCGATTTGATATATACTGCACTCCCAAAGACGTTCAGCATTTACAATAGATCAAGAATATTATTTTAAATGTGTGTGTCGTATTTAATATCAGTATTAGTAAGAAAAACTATGATGGTTTTCTATTTAAAAACAATACGCAATACAGCTCTTGGTAAGAGCTAACTTAACTTCATCATTCCTTTCCCTAACCACTCTTATTAATATTTGGAGTGTTTATGTTACCACTAATTAGTCATTTATTTATGGCCCTATAATCGCTCGTCTTGGAGTCCAACGAGTTCAGACTTGGCTACAGATTGTTTTTGATATTAAATATAGTAATTATATAGAATTAATAGAATGCGAAAATTAACAATTTAATGTAGTGTGGTCAACCTTGTACACATCTACAAGTGTCATAAGTACGAGGCTGGTTTGAAAAGTCCGTGCAAAAATAAAAACTACTTATGTGTTTGGGGTAAACCTTTTTTATTTTTCGACATAGTCTCCTTTTAGGCTTATCACTTCGTCCAACGGTGTTCTAGTTTGTTGATCCCTTCCGAATAATAGGATTTGTCCAAGTCTGCAAAATATCCATTGGTGTCTGCAATCAACTCCTCGGTTGAATAAAATCTTTGTCCCGCCAGCCATTTCTTCAAATTGGGGAACAAATAGTAGTCCGAGGGAGCCAAGTCTGGAGAATAGGGGGGATGCGAAACGAATTGGAATCCTATTTCCATTAATTTTGCGACCACAACTGCTGAGGTGTGTGCTGGTGCGTTGTCGTGATGGAAAAGGACTTTCTTGTTGGCCAATCGCGGGTGTTTTTCTTGCAGCTCGGTTTTCAAACGGTCCAATAACGATGAATAATATTCACCTGTAATAGTTTTACCCTTTTCCAGATAGTCGATGGGGATTATCCCTTGCGAATCCCAAAAGACAGTCGCCATAACCTTTCCGGCCGAAGGAACGGACTTCGCCTTTTTTTGTGCAGATGTTGCTTGGTAACCCATTGTTTAGATTGTTGTTTGGTCTCAGAAGTATAGTAATGTATCCATGTTTCATCCACAGTGACGAAGCGACGCTTAAAGTCCTCCGGATTCTTCTGGAACAGCTGCAAACCATCCTTGCAACACTTCACACGATTCCGTTTTTGGTCAAGCGTGAGCAATCGCGGCACCCATCTTGCGGATAGCTTTCCCATGTCCAAATGTTTATGCAAAATATTATGTACCCATTCAGTTGAGATGCCCAAAGCACTAGCAATCTCACGCACCTTAACTCTTCTGTCATCCATCACCATATCATGGATTTGATCAATGATTTCTGGAGTCGTAACCTCCACAGGCCGTCCAGAACGTTCAGCGTCACTTGTGCCCATATGGCCAGTCCGAAAATTTTGAAACCACTTATAAACTGTTCGAATCGAAGGTGCAGAGTCAACATAATGTTTATCAAGCTTCTCTTTAGTCTCCTGAGGCGTTTTGCCTTTCATAAATTAATGTTTAATCACCACACGAAATTCTTTTTCGTCCATTTCTTGAAAATCACTCGACTTCCTTGATTCACACGAATGCCAAACACAAAGAAATAGACCAATATGGCTGAAACTTGGTGTGCGTTCATTCAAGAGATGCTACTAACTAAACATGACCTCGATACGCGCCGGTGGTGCCATCTCTCGGACTTTGCACGGACTTTTCAAACCAGCCTCGTTGTATAATTCAAGTATCCAGTTTGCCACGTCAGCAGAATTACTGGTGAAACAAATATTTTTAAGAAATCGCAATTATTAATATTCAGCAACAAATTTTAGGATTTAAAGTGTGCAAAAGTAATTACTAAATAATGTTCTAAGTGATTATATCTGCGTTTATTAATAAAGACTATTACTAAAGACATCAGGCTGAGCGGAAAGAATGGATATCACAGGAAACATGGGATCTCATATAACAAAGTAAGAGCGTTAAAGATGCAATACTAGCAACAAGAACGACAGCTGATGAAAAAGATGAAAACTTAGTACAGTACCAAAACATAATTAAGAAGGTTAAAAAAAGTGCTAGAAAAGATAAAAGAACCTATATAAAAGAGCTAGCAAAACAGGTACAAGTAGCAGCAGAACAATATCGTATACGTGAATCAGCACAGAAGAATAATAAACATGAGCTGCCTGTCCCCAAGTAAATCTGAAATAATAAAGGCAACGAAATCATTAAAAAACATTAAAACAGCAGGACCGCATCACATCAGTGGCGAACTTTTTAAAGCAGATACGGAAACAACTATGGAACTAATACAGCTACTCATAAAGGAAGCTTAAGAGAACAGCAAAATCCCAGGCCAGTGGAAACAGGGTACCATCATAAAACGTCCCAAAAAAGGAGACCTCACCCTCGGTCGGAACTGGAGAGGAAGCACACTTATTAACTAGATACACAAAATAATGGCTCGAATCATATAAAGCCGCTTGTTAGCATCTATAGAACCTATACTCAGAAAGAACCAAGCAGGTTTCAGACTCCATCACTCCTGCATAGATAACATCTGAACCACTGCTGAACAATCTGTTGAATGGAATACTCAGCAATTTGGAAAACATTAAAGGAAGCAGGACTGCCCAAGAAAATTATCACTATAATACAACGCTTCTTGTACGGTGCTTCATAATGAACGAATAACCAGTTCTTTTGACGTGAAAACAGCGGTCAGACATGGGTGCACTTTATCTCCTTTACGGTTCAATATTGTTTTGGCCTCGATGCTGAAGAAGGCATTGAAGAATGTGCGTAACATATGTTGGACTCTCACTACATCTTTAACTGATCTGACATTTGTCTGATGTCACAATCACACAACGACATGTAAAAGATGGTAGGCAACTTAGAATATGAAGCAAAAATATGTGGACTTTCAATAAATGTGGCCAAAACTAAGTCCATTAAAATTAATAACAGCATAAATACACCATTCAGTATCTCTGGATCTGATACGGAGGACGTCAAGGAGTTCATATACTTGGGCAGTATTATCAACAACGACGAGGATGCTACAGCATCGAATTAAAAAAGCTCAGCAAGCTTTTGGGCAACTGAGATCTCTACGGACATCACGACAAATCAACACAGACACCAAGCTGAAGATATTTAACAGCAATGTTAAATCGGTGTTATTATATAGTTATAAAAACTGAAAAGTGACAAAAACCCTAACAGAGAAAATATAAACTTTCATTAACAAATGTCGTCGAATTCTCCGCATACTCTCGCCAAACACCATTCGTAATGAAGACCTCTGGCATCTCACACAACAACATGAAATATACCGGGATATATTACTACGCAAATGGGGATGAATAGGTCACACGTTGTGAAAAGCCCATGACGATATAATAAAAAGTTCCCTAGATTGGAATCCACAAGGACACAGAAGATGCGGACACTCAAGACAAGCGTGAAGAAGATCTATCTCGGAAGAACTGAGGAGAGCTGACACTATATAAGCAGAGGCAAAGAAAATAGCAGCCAATAGTACACGTTGGAGAGTCTGCACAGAAGCCCTATGCTCCATTTATGGGCTTAAGGAATTAATAATAGAAAAAACCTCAGAAGTGGTTAGTAAACCTGTGAAAAAAAAGTGCCTAAAAGGCGCGATACTCTAGTTCTTCAAGTGGTTCTTTAAAGTAGCTTTTTAGCCAGTCAGGAAATACTTCGTCAAGTTCAGAGGAGTGCCTACAAAAAGATCAACTGATCGTAAGATATCGAACAAAAAGAGCAAAAAAAAAAACCTCTTGAGATATTTATTTGCCTGCCAGCAGCGTGAGTAAGGAATTTCTATCTAAGACATCGCATTATACTGCAAAAATTATGAAATTTTAACATTATTCCCTACTTTGGTCCTTCTGAACTTCAAATCGATGATTGGTTAAAAATTATAGAGCATAATTCCAAAAATTATAGTTGGGATAATAATTTTATAGTTTTTCAATTACTGAATCGACTGAAAGACACTGTTAAAATATAGTATAACAGTTTTATTGAAAGCCAGCCTGACTAACCTAAATTTGATCAGTACCAATTGAAAGTTATTTTACTAATACTTTTCAAAGCTTCAAAAACACATATAATATTTAGGGACATAGATAATAATCGGGCTAAAAGGGATTTGACGAATTTAATTTCAAACATTTCGCAAAAATAAATAAACCCCCTTGCAATTTTTGGAAAATCCTTATAAGGTTTCTTTAAGAATAGAAGTCATTACTGATGACAACATTACCTATACTGGTGTAACATTAAGGATCCTACTCATCTAGCGGTATACTTAAAAAAAATTACAGAGATCCAAATATTTTTCAAATCATTTTAAATCTATAGCAGCAGAAGACAGAAAAAGTCCAAAGTTTCAAGTGTTGTGGTAATGTCGTCATAGTAGACATGAGTCTCAGCACAAACACAAAATTTGCAGATTTTGCAAGTATTCTGGTTCCATTAAAAACTGCTGTCGTAAAAAGAAACAGCACGTTGAAAACGAGAAGATCAAATCTGCTGAGGTAACTTTTAATAAAGGAGTAAATAAAACCAAACATGTCATTAACTTTAGCAGTAGTCAAAATAAATTTAATAAAGAGGCTTGTGAAAACAAAAAGCAGTTTATTGCTTTTATTGATTTTCGAAGATATTGTTTTTTAATTTCTAAAAGATTAGCTCATTATTTTGTTTGAATACTAAGAACTTACAGGATGGTATAAAACTTTTTAGAATTTTAAATCAAACCGCAATTGTTATTGAGTATGTAGAACCTAAAATTGAGGATTTTGAATTAGACCTTAGTCTTTATGTGTAAGATAACAACTTATTAAGTAATGATGTATTAACATGAGAGAGACATTTTCAAGGAAACGATAGATACAGCAGAATCGATAATTCTATAACAGTTTTTAGGAATGATTTTTAGCGGAAAACCGTTGCATTTATAAATAGAATTAAGGAAAGTCATTTAGTAATTAGTTATCTTTAAGTCTATGAATTCTTCGCAAAAAACTTCCTTTGGAGAAATGAACATTAAATTAACAAGTTATAACCTAATAAATCATAGAAGCTATAGATTATCAGGTAAGAAAAAGCATATAGTATGAAATATCGTCCAGAAACCGTCAAAAGCTAATATTACTACAAAAAGTAACGAACCATGGAACAATTTACTATTCTTACTAGATAAAAAAGGTCAAAAATAAATATGATAAGCCAAAGAAAAATAATATATTTAAAAAATTAGAGAAAATATTAAAGAATTAGGTAACTCGTTTTAAAGAAATGCATAAACATTCGTTTCGCCACGATTTTCAGATTTTGCTTAAGGTTAATTTTAAACTGTTAGATAAAAGACCGCGGACATATCTTATTGAAATTGGCTTTGGGTCAAATTGGTCAGAAATTGGATATGTTGTAGTTTTTGGTCTCCTGATGAAAAGTTCTCATGAGACCAATGTTCGAAAATAGATTTTTTATAGGGGTCCTTATGGAATATTCGTTCGGTACTGGTTTGAGGTAATTTGCAACGCCTTTCCACATATAAACGTGGTTATTCATGCATGATATACCTAAGTGACATGCAAGCTTCGAACATATAAATATCCTATATATATATATATATATATATATATATATATATATATATATATATATATATATATATATATATATATATGTATATATATATATATATATATATATATATATATATATATATATATATATATATATATAGAGAAGAGAAAGGACAGTAACAGGGCACTGGCAACAAACAATCCTAAGTTTAACTACTGGGAAACGCCCTTATAAGGAGAAAAGATGAGCAATCGAAGATCTAAAGGCTCTATCTAGTATCGGCTTTTTATTTTTATTATCGAGCTTTCGCTGCCTAATGATAGCTTCTTCTGGATTCTAAAAATGCAAACAAGGTACAGAAAATAAACCAAAACGTTCGTTTTTAAAATGTGATTAAATGAATTGTACGACTGTATGTGAAAATTACTTACAAAAATGTTAGCAGTTAGTTCATCTCTGGTGAAGACAATGCAATTTGCATTTTTGTCGGCCAGGTAGTATGAATGATTACACAAACATGATTAAAAGACACTTAGAGAGTTACACAAATATTGAAAATAAAACTTTGTCAATAAACATTAGTTAAAAACACTTTTTTAAGACCGAAACATAACTGCAAGAAACACCATGATGTTGAAATGGTACTCCATTTTAAAATTTTTTGACGTCGAGTTTAGTAACTATTTAGTGATATTTGAGTCCGAACCGGACATTGTTGGTAGTCTATGTCGTCATCAGGTCGACAAAAAACCACAAAAAGCATTGAAGTTAGGGATGTGGTAAATTTTTTAGGTGGATGCTAATTTTAGATAAATTATTTATTATTAATGATATCTATTTTTTAATTTTAATTTTATAAAAGGGGGGACTTAAATTTGATGAATGTTACTCTTCGACGAGTTATTTATTATTAATTATATTAATTCTTTAATTTTATAATCAAGAGATTCATAGGCTAATTTAAAAATTTAAAAATTTGAAAGAAAAAATTAATACTGGACGTTATTTCTTATTTGTCATATTTAATTTTTTAATTATTTAATTTTAACAAGAAAACATAGAAAAGTAACTGGTAATAAATAGCAAAAATGACAGAAAGAGAAAAGAAACGTCAACTTTACTAGAAACTAATTTTTTTCATAAAGATCGTTCTTTTTTATTGGTTTGGTATAGTTTTGTGTTAGTAAATAAGTATACATGGAGCTCAATCCTTCTATGTCTTTTTTGTGATTGAGATTATTTTTACAGGTTTTTATGTAACACATTTCCAAGAAACTTCTTCTGAAATAATTAGTCTCAGCATCCAGAATGAAGCTGTTGTTATATTGTACTCTGTGATCTGTATTATTTACGTGTAAGCTCAAGCTAGTTGCGTTAGGTTTGTGTTTACTATCACTTTTGTGTAACGCTAATCTCTAAGAGAGCTTTTGTGAAGTTTGTCCAACATAGACCAAACCACATTGACAGGGAATGCCATAGATTATATTAGATCTTTGTAAAGTATCGGTTTTATCTTTTAAATTGGTATAAAAACAATTCATTCTTTTTATGTTGTAATTGGCAATTTTAATGTTTGTATTTTTAAAAAGGGAAGACAAGAACTGGGAAAGGCCTTCAATGTATTGTAACTTTCCTACTTTAATATCGACATTAGTGGTGACAGTTGGATTAATTTGAAGGGGGGGTCTTTGAAAATTCTTTTTAATTAGAGCTTTAGGATAGTAATTGTCCAACAAAATGTTTTCTAACAGTTTTACATTTTTTTCTTTAAATGAGGGGTGGCAAATCTTATCTATTCTGTTCTTTAGTCCTCTGATGATGTTCAGTTTCTGTTTCATAGGGTGATAAGAATGGAATGGGATATATCTACTAGAACTTGATTTTTTCCTATACCAGTCCAGTTTGACTGTATTATTTTCTGAGCGTACAACCCTAGTATCCAGAAACGGAACAGCACAGTCAGTCTCCTCCTCAACAGTAAATACTAATTTATGATTGAAAGAATTGTAAATGTTAAGAGTGTTCGGTACTCTTCCGGCAGGTAAAGCGACTAACAAGACACCTACATATTGAAACAGAAGGGGAAATTCAAATTCAACCCTTGAAATAACAAAATAAAGAAGTTTATTCATAACAATTTCGGCCAGGATTGGTGAAATAGCACTTCCCATTGGGACGACAATTTTTTGGCTGTAGAATGTACTATTGAAGGAGAAAAATGTATTTTCATATAAAAAAGTAATGATTAGTAGGAACCTGGCCAACAAAAATGCAAATTTCATTGTCTTCACCAGAGATGAACTAACTGCTAAAATTTTTGTAAGTAATTTTCACATACAGTCGTACAATTCATTTAATCACATTTTAAAAAACGAACGTTTTGGTTTATTTTCTGTACCTTGTTTGCAAAAGCAGATACTAGAGCCTTTAGATCTTTGATTGCTCATCTCTTCTCCTTATAAGGGCGTTTCCCAGTAGTTAAACTTAGGATTGTTTGTTGCCAGTGCCCTGTTACTGTCCTTCCTCTTTCTTATTATAGTTTTTGAATAATGGCAACCTTGTACAGGCGAATATCTGAGACGTTTGGGCCAAATGTGGTAAAAAGTATAAAATTGTATGATAATATTAATAGAAAATTGGCATCTCAAAGAAACAGACGAATATTTCTATTAGAATGTCGTCGTTCAAAAGTAACACCCCGTTTCCTTGAAGACAACATAAAGAGATTCTGGAGAATTCCACAAACTATATCAAACAATAATATAACCAGACTGGAAAACATAACACAACAGGTAACAACTAATTTCCATAAGTTATGTATTTCTGACACTAATCGGTACATAGAAAGACTCGAGAGATCATTGGATGAGCTATTACAGGACCTTACGACTCAATTACCATTTCATATTTTTGATGATTTCATTTTTATTCAACATAATAAATATAAATTTTTATTCAATAAAATTAAAAAAAAAAAACAACATTAAAAAAATTAAACTTCACAGTTTTCAAAGGAAATTTGACAACTGCCAAAGTAAACTTGACAGCTGTTAAATGTTATATTGCATTCTCTCATCTTGATCAGAATCGCTAATAGCATCAGGTAGCATGGTTGCATTAGCAATATAGAATCTCTTCATCAAGGCATTTTGGCACTTGACAGCTGCAGAACATATGTCGAAACCATTACATTACATTAAAGTAATACCTGCGGACTCCAAAAGGGGTGGGTAAACGATGAAAGTCTCATTTTGAGCTCATTTTTAGCAATTTTATGCAAAATCCAGGTGTGATGGACTACAACGGACCTCGAATTCGTGATCAGTAGACATTGGATTAGATGCACTAACAAATGGCAAAAGATGTATGCAATAGGCTCTAATAAAAAGGTCAAATATGCACTAAATATGCATTATAAAAATGCCAATTTTAATTTCTATTTATGTTTATTTTTCAATCAAACAATTACAAGGAATATACTAAATTATTATATTCCTTGTAATTGTTTAATTGTTTGAAAAATAAACATAAATAGAAATTAAAATTGGCATTTTTGTAATGCATATTTGACCTTTTTATTGGAGCATATTGCATACATATTTTGCCATTTGTGCATCATGATCAGCGACCCAAAAAAACATAACCTAGACCTATTGTAGTCAAAGTAAATTGACAATTTTTTTTGTGGTCCTGTGTTATCAAATGCATTATGGAAAATATTTCAGAATTTTTTCAAAATTTTTTGATCAGTACTTTTCCAAATAGGGTGGTGGGACAGGGCTCTTTGGCCATTTCTTAAAAATAATACAAAGAAAAGCGTGCGCAAGTATTACATCATAGATATTTTTGAACTCGTATTTGCACAAGCTTTAATTTTCACTCGATGACCTGGCCAAAAATTTTTTTTTCACTTCCGATTTCACCCCGCCAGAACTAACCCATTAAGTCAAAATTTAACTTCCAAAACTACAGAGCTCTGTTTGGGTCATCAATATTTGGGCCACATTTGTGTGTGGCGGCCCGTGGCTCTGTGGCGCGTAGTACTTGCTGGCGTTGCAGAAGATCTCTGGTTCCAATCCCGGCAGGTCGATATACTTTTAAGTATATATGGCCTAGTCACGTACATAGGTAGTAGTTGTTTGCAGAAATGCAATAACGTCCGTAGCAGCACTACTGCGTTGTCTAAAAGGTGCCGTGAAATACAAAAATGTATGTTTCGGCACTTGGACAATATTCTCAGGATATGAAAAGGGTAAAATCCCTACTCAGGCGGGGAGGTGAACGATAAAAAAATATATCAACTTTCTACGTCAAATAGTTTCTGAGAAAATCGGGTGTGATAGACGGACAAAGGGACGGACGGACAGACAGACAAACATACACCGAAGTGATCCCATAAGTGTTCCGTACGGAACACTAAAAAAAAACAAAAAAAAAAACGAATTTACAAAAATACAAATAATAACTACACTACCAACCTTCAGTTCGAGGACTTCTCCTCCGTCATTACTTAGCACAAACATGGTTAATCTCACTAACTAATCCAGCTAAAGTGCGTGGTTAGAGAAGAAAAAGAGCCTTTAAATTTAGTAGAGAACACATAGCCTTAAATTTAATAAGGATTGAACACCAATGTACTACTACTAGTAGCAAAGTGTTTCAGGTTATAAGCTATGAACAAATGGTGACAAATATGATAAATTTTCCAAAATTAATGTAACTCTAAATTGGAAAGAAAGTAGATGAAAAATTAGATCCGAATAAAAAAAAATTGCTACTTTAACAACACCAAATAAACTTCAAGTTGGAGTCTTAGTGTTCTGTAAAATCAGCGGATACCAATTGCAGCAAAAAATTTCTTGCCTAAAACTCTTCTAAAGCTCCCAAATGATCGTTACAAAATAAAGGAGAATATTTATTCGTCAAGGATAAATTGAGCATATGAAGTTATAGTTGGAGGATGTCAAATTAAACTTTTTAAGATTAAATGCGATTTTACTAATCAACACATAATATTTAGTGGCGTAATTGATGCACACATAGAACTTTGGTTCACTCTAACCCATACACATAATACTTAGTGGCGTAAATAACGCTCACACAGAACTTTGGTGAAGTATCTGACTCACACATAATATTTGGTGGTGTATCTGATGCACACACATAACCTTGGTGGAGTGTTTGACGCTCACACGTAATGATTAGTGGCATATCTAACCCACGCACATACCTTGGTAGCGTATCTGACTCACACACATAGTTTTTTAGTGGCGTATCTGGCGCACACCCACGATTTTGTCATGAAATTTTGGGCGGCGTGTTTGACAAGCGTCTAAAAAAACAAAAATTTAATTTTTTATTTTATTTTTTTAGCTGCCGATCGAGGACGATCGTAACGTCAGAATGGTCGAATGTGGTCAAACCTGTACAAGATCTCTAAAAGTGCTGTAAGTGTACGCTCTGTATAATCCAAGTATTTGCACGTCAGCAGAATTACTGGTGAACTACATTTCTAAAAGAACACAATTATTATTGTTCAGCAGATTTTTATAACATTACGATTTAAAGATGGAATTATAAAGGGTTTAAAACTAATTAATAAATAATGTTGTAATTGATTATTTTTGGGTTTAATATTAAAGGCGATTACTAAAGGCTACATTAGATATACAGTCAGTCCAAAAAGTCTTCATACACCACCTGCTTTGTATACCATTTTTCTGTTATGTTTAACTAATTAATTGGAACTAGGAGAGAACACGTTTAAATTAATATTTGAAACTTAACCAACGAGGATTAGTATTAAAAACAACTACGGAACATTTTATTTAGAAGTTACATCATTGTTACTAAAATGTAAACAAAATTAACATAAAAAAAGTCTCCATACACTTAACAATTACGAATAATTGTTATAAAAATGTAAACAAAATTAATATCAAGAAAGTCTTCATACACTTACCAATAATAGTTTGACGGAGTTTAACGGAAAATAACAACTTCGTTTAAACTAATATTTAGTGAGACTGCCATTGGCCTTGATAATCGCCTCTAATCTTTTTGTCATGCTGTTATGTCATGTTACTAAAAAGCTGGTTGCAACAGCTTTTTAGTAACTTCTGCTGATTGCGGAGGTGTATGAAGCTGCTGTCGCACATTATGGATCATACAATTTCGCACCAAGTTTGCGGTATGTTTCGGATCATTGTCCTGTTGAAAAATCTATCTTTTTTCCAGTGCTAATTTTTGGACACTTTCTCTTATCTCTCAAAATGTTCAGATAAACATGTTGATCCATGGTACCATTAATAAAATGAAAATTTTCCCCCTCCAGCGGACATGCATCCCCAAAGCAGAACACTGCCATCCCCTTGTCTCACCGTGGAACAAATGTTTTTCCAAACTTTAGTTCTGCCATCAAACCCAAAAAGGTTAATTTTAGTTTCATCACTAAAGATTACGGATTTCGAAAATTTAGGAGGTTTAGTAACGTATTTCCTAGCAAAAGCGAACCGCTTTTTGCGATTAGCTTCCGAAATGAATGGCTTGTTCCTGGCTGCACACCCCTTATAGCCTGTCCTGTGTAAACAATTTCTCACGGTTTGTGATCAAACATTTTTCGAAAATAGTTCTAGTACTTCTAATTTTGGTGCACTTTTCTTGGGATCTATAATTATTTGTCTAACAATATTGGCCTCTTCACGTGGAGTCAGTTTCTTGGGACGGGACGACCGGAGCGTGATCGAATTGATTTGTACTGGTTTACAATGTACTGAACAGTAGCATGCGACTTTTTAACAATTATTCTTATATTTCTGTACGATTTTCCATCTTTCCACAAATCAGTTATGATTTTTCGAACTTGAAAGGGAATTTCACAATTTCTCTCGCTCATTTTTAATACTACTTTGAAAACCCACTGCAGAATTACTAACAACAAGTGACAGATTATTAAGTATGGCCGAAAATTATTCATTTGTTTTCAGTTTAGCGAGCAATAGATAGCTTAATAAAATGCGGCTGATTATAACGTGTTTTTTTCAATGCAGTTCTTGAGTGTATGGAGACTTTTTTGGCATTAGTTTTGTTTGCATTTTTATAACAATGATGTAACTTCTAAATAAAATATTCCGTAGTTGTTTTTAATACTAATCCTCCTTGGTTAAGTTTCAAATATTAATTTAAACATGTTTTCTCATAGTTTCAATTAATTAGTTAAACATAACAGAAAAATAGTATAGAAAGCAGGTGGTGTATAGAGACTTTTTGGACTAACTGTATTGTCCAATGACGAAAATCTAAACACCTTGCCAGCTTTCGTAGTAGCAATAAATTTACGTTTAGTTTATTTTTTTCGATAGTATTAATTTATTATTATATTTAAATTTAAATTTCACTTTAGAATACAAAAAGATTTTTCTACATAAATTGAATATTTAGGTTCTAAAAATGTTTAAAAAATGTAAACATCACTTAAACTTGTCATTAAGTCACATTCAACTTTTTGACATGGTGACTAGTTGTTTCTTTAAATGTCAAGTGTTAAAAAAACGGTAAAACTTCTTGATCCGTCACAGAATAATGAAAAGTATTTAAATGAAATGAACATTTACATTTTTTTTTGTTGTTTATTTTTAGACTGTCGATAAATTAGTAACTTTGAATAAAACACCGAAAATAGGGGCACCCGGTTCCCAATTTAGTATTAGTAGGCGGGTTTAAGTAAATTAGGTACTTGTCGAATGAATCAGAAGCGAGATACAACATATAACATAATTTTAAGAATCAGCAGTCGCTCATACCGACATAATATTGCGTAGTATAACCACAAACCACGGACCTATAGAATAGCCTAATAAAAAAAGGACAAAGAAAACGTCTATTTGCATTGGACGTGAGTAAATAACATACTTCATTATTATCTTATTATCACAGTAAGCTTGATTGGGAGAAAACGTATGGAGGGGAACAAAAGAGAATAGAATAGTGTCTCATGCCACTCTCGAAGCGCACAAATTGAAATGTTGGGAGGGGCTTTCTGATGCGCATGGTTCAACATACTACCGGCCATGCTCTAAATTGGGAGGCGAAACTGCTTGCTGTTGGTTAAATATAGTACAGCGGCGTGGAACGAGGTCGAATATTTTTTTGTAAAATATACTCCCTATCGGTTGAAGTGAAATACTTAGATTATTGTTATTGTTAAAAATATTCCAATAGCTCCGTTATTACTGAGTGTAACATAAAAAAATATCAAGAAGCCTACTTACTGTTACTTGATATATTTTTTAAGAGATCTTCTTCTTATTATTACTATTACATTAGTTGTTTTATTTATTCTCGTCAATAAAAGTTGCGGCAACCAAGGCAAAATTTAATTTATATATTAACATAATGTGGCGAATGCGCTAGAACACAGAAGACACAATTTATTCGACTTTTGCACTTATAATTCCTGTTAATAATAATAATACTGTTTGAGTTATTTTAACTTTACCTTAGCTTGGGATATGGAAGAAAATTAAAAAAAAACACTAGATTGAAAAAAGTAAATGATTATTATAAAATTGGTACTTGTGCACGATGCAGAATTTTTTATAATCATTAATTCAAAAAATCTTTGATCGTTTTAAAGAAACCGTTAGGCTTGATTCATACTATGAGGCCGCTCTCGATACGCTCTCGATACGCTCTTGCTCCGCTCTCGGTTCGATAAAATTTTCTCATATCCACATTGCTGTTCCGATATAGATCTCGCTTCAGTTTGCCTTCATCAGCATTTCAAGTTAGATCGGAGTAGTTAAGAAAAGTGAATATATAATGTCATTTAACTTTTCAATTGAAGAATTATCAATTATAGCTATTGTTTTAGACGATAATTCAAAAATCATCGAAACACGGAGAAAATCCAGAAGAAGAATATGGATACAACCAAGTTTAAAGGCTCGAAAAAGTGAAGGTGAAGATTATAAACTGTACCGTCATCTAATTGACGACGAAGAAAAGTTTATAAAGTATTTTAGAATGGATTGTGGACATTTGAAATGATTGATTGATTTTTCACTCGCCATTATTTATTAACGTGTTTTAATTTTTATTAATTTTTTACCTTACACACACTTGTTGGCTAATCCACAACTGAGCGGGGACGGGATGGAGCGGGATCGAAAACATATTCATACTACCGTGACGAACCATGGCAGGTCCGATCTCGCTCCGATAAAATATTCTTTGAAATATATCAATATTGGAGCGTTATGA